>OX244040.2:4345000-4945000 GCA_945859785.2 Tridacna gigas | reverse complement strand
TGAATGAACATGATCACCCCACCAAACAGTCCTGAGGTTTTTTAACCTTTAGGCTGCCAAGCATGACTCCCCGATCTTTTGCAGACAGTCTAGATCAAGATCAGACTGCACAGAATGTGAAGTCTGATCTTGGATATACATTGTCTGATAAGGAGATGTTTTTTTGGACCAGAAATAAGTTTGAAGGAGCATTTTTCGGGTTTTTACTAACGGCATGGAAGTTTCATTTAACTTATATTGCAGGATGAGGGTTAACTCTTTGCCAAACAACCAAATTTTAGTCAAGTCCAAATTGAAAGCATTTGCAGACGACAAATTAAATAGTACTCAAAAAAAAAAAAATTTGTTTAGAGAAGGATAGAAAACATTGTGGGAAAAGGAGAAAATGCTGGTTACCAGCATTTTCTCCTTCTCCCACAATATTTTCAAAGGCTTACTTTCTTGGGGGTCGTTAAAAGTTGGGATTGTGTGGTAAAGGGTTAAATGGACTGGAAGGAGATTGTGTTTCAAATTACACTGCAAATGTTGTACTATGTATACAAGAGATTGATTAACCCTTTCCCAAACAAGCCCTGGTTTTCACGTGTCTGCAGTACAAGTCTTTTGAAAACACTGTGGGAAAAGGAGAAATTGCTCATGACGAGCAATTTCTCCTTTTCCCACAGTGTTTTCTACCCTTTTTGAGACCATTCTGCCATTTTCATCAAATTTAAAATTGTCGTCTGCAAACTCTTTCAATTTGGACCAGTCCAAAATTTGTCGTTTGGGAAAGGGTTAAATGGTGTTTTATGCCCCTTTCAACACTATTTCAGTCATATCACAGCCACAGCTTACTTATTCCTGTGTGTCCTGCCTGGGTTTCATTACTACTAGAACAAGGCTTTAAGGTGTCTTGCCCAAGGACACACAAGCTAAGAACCCTGAGCATCGAGCAAGAATTAATGCTTATCACACAATCCCAACTTTTTATTGACCCTGAGCAAGAAGGCTTTTGAAAACATTGCTGGTTACCAGCATTCTCTCCTTTCCCTACAATGTTTAACCCTTGACCAAACAATCCCGACTTTTAACGACCCTGAGAAAGGAGCCTTTTGAAAACATTGTGGGAAAAGGAGAAAATGCTGGTAACCAGCATTTTCTCCTTTTCCCACAATGTTTTCTACACTTCCCAAAACAAATTTCAATTTTAAAATCACTTTTATTTTTGTTGTCTGCAAATGCTTTCAATTTCAACCAGTCTAAAATTTTGTCGTTTGGTAAAGAGTTAATCTGCCAGTTAATTCAGGACTTCATCCTGATGGACCTCTATTTTCAAGAGATCCGTAAATTGGTTGAACTTTATGCATCAACAGGAGACAAAAGATCACATTTTAAGATTATGATTTCAGTCCTTTACAACATGACAAAAACATTAGAATGGTCCAAATTGAGAGCATTTGCAAACGACAAACCAAATGTTGCTTGAATGATGGGATTTGTCTTTGATGGGGTAGAAAACATTGTGGGAGAAAAGAGATAATGCTGGTTAGCATCATTTTCTTCCTTTCCCATCCTGTTTTCAAAATCCTTTTCTTGGGATGGTCTTTAACCCTTATCACACAATTCCGACCCTGGTAACCAGCATTATCTCCTTTTCCTACAATGTTTTCTCCTTTCCCGACAATATTTTCTACTCTTCCCCCAAAAATTTCAATTTTTGAAAGACATTTGTCACCTGCAAATGCTTTTAATATGGACTGGTTTAAAGTTTTGTCTTTTGGTGATGAGTTAAAAAGCAAAGGACTGTTTGGTAAATGGTTTAGTTATTGTCTTCTTCACCGAGTTTTGTTGTAGAAAACTAAGATTAAGAGAAAATCAAATGGGTTTGCTGCAGGGCTGAAGAAGTGACCTTTGCAGTGAGAGATGATGATCTTTCACCTTTATCTGACGTTTGTCATTTATTTTCCACATTTTCAGTTTGTGTTTAATGCTGTTTTCAACATTGTTTCACTTACGAAAGTATATCACAGCAACCAGTTTGCCAATCCATGCTTTCCTGGGGTTTCTTTCAATAGTACTTCGCACAATATTCTTCCAAAACCACTGGTTGTATACCCATATAACCATTGTCGAAATATTACTGTAATCAGCAGTGAGAAAGGAATGAATCCTTTAGCAATGACTATCATTAGTCATCTGAAAGAAATTGGCCTAGCTAGGGATTCACACCAGCAACCCCCTACTTCAAACCCTGTATGCTACCCACTGCTCTACCAAGATCGGCCCACAACTGTCATACATAGAGAAGGATGTAATAAATGTAATAAAGTAAAAAATTTAACTCTTTACCAAACAACAAAATTTTAGACTAGTCCAAATTAAAAGCATTTGCAGACGACAAATGTGACTGAACAATTGAAATTTGTTTTGGAATCAAAGGGAAGAAAACATTGTGGGAAAAGGGGAAAATGCTGTTTACCAGTATTTTCTCCATTTTCCACAAAGTTTTCAAAAGGCTTCTTTCTGACGGTCGTTAAAAATAGGGATTGTGCGGTAAAATGATAAATGTGATTGAACTGGGGGAAAAAAGGACAAGAAAATCATGTAAATCTCAGTTCAGGATCAAAAAAGAGAAATGCACAGATTTCTTACTTTCAACCCTGTACCAAAGAATTCCATATTTAACCCTTTACCAAACAACAGAATCTTAGACTGGTCCAAATTGAAAGCATTTGTAGATGACAAAGGTTGCTCAGATATCAATATCGGTCATTGATAGGATAGAAAACATTGTGGGAAAAGGAGAAAATGCTGGTTACCAGCATTTTCTCATTTTCCCACAATGTTTTCAAAAGCTATCTTCCTCACGGTCGTTAAAAATTGGGATTGTGTGGTAAAGGGTTAAACAAACCTGAGAAAGAAAGCTTTTAAAAACATTGTTCAAATAGTAGAAAAAAGAATTTTAAAACCTGGTAAAAAGAAACCATGCGATAGAGTGACCTTGCAACTTTTGACTTACTTTTAAAATTTTTTTTTCTGCCCTTGACTAACACTAGGACCGACCTTACAATAACAGATTGTCGTCTTTACAATAATTTCCATACTTTTAATTAATTTAAATGGGATGATTTAAGTTAAATGCACTTTAACACCCACCTTGTTTACTTTTGGCCACAGTTGGGGCTTTAACGGACATTGCCATCCTCGTTGACCCAGTTCCAATGTATTGCGTAAACTACATTCATCGCCCCTGATGAATGGTACCTAATACTTCATACCTGGGTTAATGAGGGTGGGACATTGCCAATTTTAGAAATGAATAATATTAGAAATAAGATCCAAACAAATAGAATTTCATTGGTGCTTTCGTTGATAGTGTTTAACTCTTTACAACATAATCACGAGTTTGAACAACCTGTGGGAAGAAGCATTTTGATAACATTGTAGGAAAAGGAGAAAATGCTGGAAACCAACATTTTCTCCTTTTCCCACAATATTTACGAACCTTTCAAAGACACATTCCAACATTTGTCCCATAATTAAGTTATTGTCTGCAAATGTTTTAAATTTGGACAAGTCTAAATATTTGTCATTTGATAAAGAGTTAAGCAAAACATGTTTTGTGCTGTCTGATCTTGATCTACACTCGTTACAAAGGCAAATTAACCCTTTACCGTACAATCCCGACTTTTAATGACCCTAAGGACAAAGCCTTTGAAAACACTGTGGGAAAAGGAGAAAATGCTGGTAACCAGCATTTTCTCTTTTTCTCACAATGTTTTCTGACCTACCAAAGACAAATTCCATTATTTGAGCCACATGTAAATTGTCGTCTGCAAATGCTTTCAATTTGGACTAGTCTAAAATGTTGTCGTTTGGTAAAGAGTTAAGCTGTGAAAGATACTTTAAGGGTTAATATTTTGTCCCATGTTGGTGGTAAAGAGTGTCTCTGGTAGATTTTTAATCGGTCGGTAGACCGATTAGAGAGATGGAAAACTTCGGAAACTCGTCTGCTCAGGGCAAACTGGTGTAACTGCAACTCGGAACAGCTTTTACTTACAACGTTTTAACGCTTATACCTGCTGTGATGACCTTATTACAAAAACTACTTTTGACCCAGATAACCGCACTTTTGACCCAGATAAGCGCAGGAATAGTAATTAGCGGTAAACAGGCGTTAAGTAATGTCAAGTAATCCCACAATAACTTTAAATTATGTAATAAACGGCGGTTACAATATGTTTAGTATTGAAATATGTCATAATTACAGTATTATCAAAATCTCTGGCCAGCAAAAACTGGAGCAGTTTACTTTCAACACGATTATAAGAAATAGGGTCAGTAATCAGTAATTTATGAATGAAAAGAGTGCGAATGAAGTGTATCGAGTGATGTGAACACATCTTGTAGTCGTCTGCTGTCCATATCATTCGGCAAATTTCGAGTGATCCGTTGATAGTTGTACGTAGTTACGGAATCGGCCGAGTTGTGACGAGTGCTCTCCGTGTATGTAGCAGGTGTTGAAAAGATAAAAGGGCATTTTGGTCTTGAGAGGAAAAAAAATGCAGCAGAAAGGAGTTTGTAAGGAAACATTGCTTGAAAAGAATTTGAAAATTTAGATTGCTCTGCCTAAGAGCAAACTGATGTAAGTGCAACTCGTAACAGCCGTAAGTTTAAAATAGTAACCGGCCGTTGGTCGTTTAATGTTAGCGAGGCGAAGCGTGCGAAACTGTGGGGACAAAGGGTATCGAGTTGTGTGAAGGTTATGGCCCTCGCGGAGAGGCCATTACGTAAACATTTTCAGAATGGACTGGCGATTCACCGCTTGCAATCTTAGTACCCAGACTGTCCATTCACAATACTGACTGATTAACCCCTAGGCTGCTAAGTGCGACTCACTGACCTTTTTTGCGGATAGTATAGATCAAGATCTTGGTTCTATACTGTCCGATAAGGAGATATTTCTTTTTCCTAAAAAGAATAAGTTTGACATAGAATTATTCGGGTTTTACTACCTGTTTGAAATTTCATTTTAGTGTTTTAACAGGATAAGGGTTGAATTGTTTTCACAGTCCCTTTTCCTCTCCTCCCAGCCAAGGCACTACCATTTTACACAGTCACTTACATGTTTCTTCTTGGTGGGTTTCTACAGACTGGAATCAGTCTGTTAACCCTTGACCAAACAATCCTGTGGGGCTTTGAAAATATAGTTGGAAAAACTGTATGTATTCAGCATGTTCTCTTTTTTCCACAGCGTTTTTCACCCATTTGAAAGATTTTCGAAATTCTGTCAAATACAACATTTTCATCGAGGATAAAAAAAAAAAAACCCTGAAACGGTTACACAAATAAGCTCACTTACTGTTATATTCTCCATATCTGAATCAACGGACCAGGGTAAAAGTCTTTGCAGAGAGTGCAGATTCAGACCAGACTGCTCAGAACATGCAGTCAGATCTTGGATCTGTCATGCCAGTTTTCCCGAGTTATTCTACTCAAGACAGCAATGGTCCTGCAAGATTTAGCTGCTTTTCTAAGCTTAACATGTCTAATTTAACAATTTAGCGCTTTAAGTGGGCAAATGTCAGCAACGTGTTTGTCTCAGCAGCTATTCCACATTGGTCGATTCGCATGCTTTCTACATTTCAGATAAAGAGATCAAGGCTACCGCACTTATGCTCTTACTGATTAGAATGACTCAAATACAATTACCTATGTTGGCTATGGACAAGTAAAGTCGCTTTTGAAGACAAGAAAAGATAAAGATCAGACTGTCCTTTGAACGCAATGCAGTTAAATATCACAGACGTTCATATCTTAGATCTAATTGTCTGTTTATTTGGGATGTATATGGGGAAAAAAAACGACCGTGAAATTGTAGCCTAATGTTTGATATTGTTTTCCTGACTGTAAAAGCCTAGTCGATTAACTGAGTATTTTAACGCTTAACCAAACTATCCTTTGCTAATGCCCATGAGAAAGAAGTTGAAAACATTGTGAGAAAAGGGGAAAATGCAGGTTACCATTTTCTCCTTTTCCCATGTTTTTTTTACCCTTTCAACGATTCAAATCATCATTTGGTCTACGTTTAATTTGTCATGTGCAGATGCTTTTGATTTGGACATGTCTAAAATTTTATCATTTGGTAAAAAGTTGACAGTTAGGGAGCTATTGGGTATCTACATTCTTTGAAAGTATAATATAGGAGAAATTTGCCAGCAGACGTTTGGACTGGACGATTTGGCCCGCTAAAAAATAGGTAGGACAGTTTGTCAGGATGAATACGATGTCTTGTTAAAAATGGAAAAATGAAAGGGCTACAAGCTGCCAAAAGTAAATAATTCCAGGCATATTTTATACGGCTTTTATATGTTACAATACAGTTACCAAAGTTGCCAAAGTTACAGAAAAGAATATATGTATTTTTTCACTCTTTTAAAGGGTTGGTAGGTACTGCTGTTCATGATGAGTGATATCTAAAACTTGATAATGGGTATTGCTGATCAGAATTGTCACATATCTTTTACGTTCTATTGCTGTCGGCTGGCAAACATAGCCTATATTTTACCCAATCGTTAAACTACTAATTTGTAAAAGACAGTTTAAAAAAGTGGGATCCTACGTGGTTCATTTGTAACGGTGTAGGACTTCTTGTCCAATACATAGTTTAAACATCTACCATTTGATTTGTAATTTCAAACACTGTAATTATTCAGTGTCGACCGATTACAGTGCTTACAGCACTTTTATTTTTTTTTTTGGGGGGGGGGGGGGGGGGGTGGTAAAAAGGTAACAAATAAATAGAGACTGTTTGCTTCAATAAATATTGCATTGAACAAAACAAATTCAATGATTTATTGTAATGAAAAGAGTATAGATTTGGTTTAGAATTACAGACTGATTGTTAGAGACATATTTCAAATACATTGTTGAATTTTGACGAATGTTGTTCTGAGTATCAACTTATTATAATAGTGTGAGGCAAGCACCTATGGGTGTTGCTGTGAAATGATATATAAATTCTTTACCAAACAACAAAATTATACAGACCGGACCAAATTGAAAGCATTTGCTGATGATAGAATAAATGTGAATCGAAAATTGAAATTTGTTTGTGAAAGAGTAGAAAATATTGTGGGAAAAGGAAAAAATGCTGGTTACCAGCATTTTCTCCTTTTCCCACAATGTTTTCAAAAGGCTTCTTCTTTAGGGTCGTTCAAAGTCGGGATTGTGTGATAAAGGGTTAATTCTTTACCAAACGACAAAATTTTAGACTGGACCAAACTGAAAGTATTTGCAGACAACAAAATGAATGTGACTCAAAAATTGAAATTTGATTTGGGAAGGATGGAAAACATGACTGTGTGACCAGCATTTTCTCCTTATTCCACGATCTATTGAAAAGCCCAAAAAATTTCTTCCACAGGGTCGGTAAAAGTTGGGATTGGGTGGTAGAAGGTTAGCAGACTTACCAGAAGTCCATTATTTTGCCGAGCTGAGTCTGCACATTGTTTCAACTTGGGATTTAAGAATGTCACTTAACTCTGTTAATGTTAAGGAAATGTGTCTTGAATAACAAAATAAACTTAAGTCAGAAACTGAGTCTATTAACAGATTTGAGCAAAATAAGAGATTTACGTTTTTTCGTGAATCTGGCCCTTGAACGTTACCTTCTCCAAATAAATAATTTCAAATAAAAAAATCAATGAATTGCAATTGTAATGCATGTATCTTTAAGACTTGTTATTCTATGGGATGAAAGTTCTGGGCTTGTATTCACCAACCATTCTTAAGAACGTTCTTAGACTTATTCTTCAAGATTTTCCAAGTTTGAAAGTAACTAAACCATTTGGTTTAGCCAATCAGAAGGTGTGTTACTTTCAAATTTGGAAAATTTTGGAGAACAAGACCAAGAATATTCTTAAGAATGGTTGGTGAATACGGACCCTGTTCTATTTATATGTTAAAATGTTTTGTGGTTCTTTTTAATCCTTTACCAAACAACAAATTTTTAGACTTTCTCAAAATCATAGTTTATACAGATAAAAAACTTAAAATGACTCAAAAATTGAATTTTGTATTTAGGAAGGTAGAATCATTGTTGGAAAAGGAGAAAATGCTGGAAATCTGAATTTTCTCCTTTCTCACAATGTTTTCTGTGCAATCGAAGAAAAATCTCTGCATACGAGCAACATTTGTCGTCTGCAAATGCTTTCAATTTAGACCAGTCTGAAATTTTGTCGTTTGGTAAAGAGTTAAGTCAAACAATTTCCATTTCAGTAAGTTTTGCACTTACGGCAGAGAATGTGGGCAAGCTTTCAAAGACTTGGAATGTGTTCAATTACTAGTGCCAATGTAACTTAAGTCATGTATGCGTAATTTCAAGACAAATGTTTCATTATGGTCAATTAGATTATTTTCAACTTCACTTTCATATTGATTGATTTAAAAGTAGGAGTTCCTGTGAAAATGCAGCGTAGACCAACATACATACCACTGCATGTGAGTATACTGGGTTCTTATTGAAACATTTCCATCAACTTTGATTGACTGATAGGCTGATTAATTGATTATATGGTGTTAAACACCGTTTTCAACATTACTTCAGTTATAGAATATCATGGCGGCCAGTGCATCTATCCATGCTTTCCTGGAGCTGCTTTTACCATTATTACAGACAATATTCTTTCCAAGCCACTGGTGCTTTCCCACATAACCATCATCGAAACAATGGTCAGCAGTGAGAGAGTAATGAATCCTGTCACAATGACTAAGCTATCATCAATCCTCGGAAAGAAATTGGCCGAGCCAGGGATCGAAACAGCAACCTCTTGTTCTCAAGTCCAGTACGCTACCGAGTACCGACTAAGCTACCGGGACTCAGCCCAGAAACTTTGAACAGACTGTACTCGTTCGATATCCGGTTGAGGCAAATTTTCTTTCCGGTGATTTTTCGCCTCTCACCTCTGATGCATGCGAGAAAAGTAGTAAGTGGCTTTGGAAAGAAAGTTGTGTCAGTACTGGTGTGAGAGAGCCAGGAAATACACGGATTGGTCACTGACCACCATGACATGACCTGAGCTGTTAAACTGGCGTTAAACTGCAATACAAACAAAGACTTTACTCTTTGATGATATAATAAGATATTTAACTTCTATTGTAACAATTACTATAATTATGCTAGAGTTGCAGTGGATTGTACCTTCAGTTTGTTGAAAGCAATCAAGCTGATATACATGAGTCATGCTGTGTGAAAAGGGTGCTTAATTCACCTGCAAAAAGTATCGACCCAGGTCAGCCTGCGCAGGCTGACCTGGACCGAAACTTTTTGCTTTTGGTCAATTTTCTGCATGTCAAAGGACCAGTGTACGTCATGATTCAGTAGGTTGTTATACATACCAGATTTTAGGGATGTATAGTACTGTGATGACTTGCTTGGTATCATGCATCATAGAGATGCGCAAGCCCCCTTATGCGAGAGCATGGCCCATGTATTTGGCACTGGGAAACTTAATAGGAAGAGCAACTTTATGTGCCCTTACTAGAGATGCAAATCCAATTTGGGATTTTGATTTCCTGACATTTTCAGCTATTTCTCCTTAACTCTTTACCAAATGACATAATTTTAAACTGGTCCAAATTGAAAGCATTTGCAGACGACACAATAAATATGATTAAAAATTTAAAATTGGTTTTGGGAAGGATAGAAAACATTGTGGGAAAAGGAGAAAATGCTGGTTACCAGCATTTTCTCCTTTTCCCACAAGGTTTTCAAAAGACTTCTTTCACAGGGTCGTTAACACTCGAGATTGTGTGATGAAGAGTTCAACCACCTCTAAAATTGCAACATTTTTTTTTTTCCACTGAGAAAATTTCCATTATTTCAAGTGTTTCTGATGTGTGTCATTTAGAGCTACTGTCCAGCGGTACGCCTAAGTTATGACTGTAAATCGAGAAATGGTGTATTAACCCTTTACCACACAATCCCGACTTTTAACGACCTTGAGAAAGACAGCTTTGGAAACATTGTGGGAAAAGCCGTCCAAAATCAAATTTCAATTCTTGATTTATACTTGTTTTGTTGTCTGCAAATGCTCTTAATTTGGACTGGTCTAAAATTTTGCCGTCTGGCAAAGAGTTTACTTTAGTTGTAGAAAAGGGATGACCTGCATAATTATTTAGTCAGTAGAATTTTGTGGGTAGGTCAAGCATAAAGATTTTGAAAAGCAGAGTCTGATATAAAACAAAGAGTTCATTTGACAA
The DNA here is from genome assembly GCA_945859785.2 of Tridacna gigas. Lineage (NCBI taxonomy): Eukaryota > Metazoa > Mollusca > Bivalvia > Cardiida > Cardiidae > Tridacna > Tridacna gigas. Next base: position 4,934,758 of record OX244040.2, on the reverse strand, counting down.
AAACATTCTACAGCCATTAGTCGTTGTACAGAGATAGGTATTGATACACGGACAAGACACAGGTACTTGGTTTTTGACTATGTTTGCTCTCTATATGAGCCATGCTCTGTGAAAAGGGTGCTTAACCCAAACGACAAATTTTGGACTGGTCCAAATTGAAAGAGTTTGCAGACGACAATTTTAAATTTTATGAAAATGGCAGAAAGGTCTCAAAAAGGGTAGAAAACACTGTGGGAAAAGGAGAAATTGCTCATTAAGAGCAATTTCTCCTTTTCCCACAGTGTTTTCAAAAGACTTGTACTGCAGACACGTGAAAACCAGGGCTTGTCTGGGAAAGGGTTAACTCTTTACCAAACGACAAAACATTAGACATGCCCAAATTGAAAGCATTTGCAAGCGACAAGAGGAGTTTGACCCAATCATTGAAATTTCTTTTTGGTGGGGTGGAAAACATTGTGGTAAAAGGAGAAAATGCTGGTTACCAGCATTTTCTCCTTTTCCCACAATGTTTTCAAAAGGCTTCTTCTTCAGGGTCGCTAAAACTCGGGACTGCATGGTAAAGTGTTAATGCATCTATGAAAAGCATCAATCCAGGTCAGCCTGCGCAGGCTGACCTGGGCTGAAACTTTTTGCCATTGGTCAATTTTCTGCATGTCCAAAGACCATTTTAACTCGTGATTAAGTCAATATTTGAAAAAAAAGTGTCTTTTTATGGATCCAGACTTGTGTGATGACTTGCTTGGTAGATAAATGCATCACAGAGATGCATTAACCCATAAAGGGCTGGAACCAACTTAAGTTGTTTTTGCAGACAATGTAGATCAAGATCAGACTGCACAGAATGTGCAGTCTGATCTTGGATCTTCACTGTCTGCTAATTTTTTGCACATTCTGGCCAAAACAAGCTTGAAATGACAATATTTTGAATGGTAATTTCCTGTTTAAAGAGGTCCATTTCATTAATTCAGCATTCTAGATGTTAAGCCCCCCTTTGGCAGAGCATGGTGCGTATACTTATATATAAGATTATAGAGGGCAAAGTTTTGTTAAAAAACATAATTGCCTTTGAGAAATTAAGCATACTTGCAGTGTGTCTTGGTCTTTGTCATATCTGTAGATTTAATGTCCGCAATATTTTGCCTGAAATGCTCTGTAAGCGTTGAATCATATAATATAACATAATTATATGAATTTTGATTAATTAATTATTAATTAATCCCTTTCTCATAAGATCTCACAAAAAATAGACCGTCATTTCCCAGTGGCCACCCTTTATTTCAATACTGACATTTCACCATTTTACTGCATGGAAAGAAAACATCGGTAGAGCTAGTATTTTTCAGTGTTTAATGAGATTTTTCAATGTACATCAACATTAAAAAAAATCCAAGTAGGTCCATTTAAGTGGCTGTGTATCCCATTAGGGGAAAGACAATCCAGCCAGAGAAGGTTTTGGAAAGTATTGTGGAAAAAGTGCTTGTAACCAGCATTTTTTTTCCTTTTCCCACAATGTTTTCTGCCCTATCAGAGACCAGTACTCTCATTTCTGCCACATTTGATTTGTCATCTGCAAATACATTGAAGTTGTGAAAATTGAAAGGTTACAAAGCATCAAGGGAAAAGGAGAAAATGCTGATCACCAGCATTCTCCTTTTCCTACAATGTTTTCAAAAGCTTTCCACTTCAGGGTCGTAAAAACTCGGAATTGTCTGGTGAAAGGTCAAGTTGATACTGCAGGAATTGACCCTTTACCAGACGACAAAACTTTAGCCTTGTCCAAATTGAAAGCATTTGCAGACGACAATTTCAGTGTGGCTCAAATGGTGCAACTTTGCTTTGATGGGGTAGAAAACATTGTGGGAAAAGGAGAAAATGCTGGTTACCAGCATTTTCTCCGTTTCCCACAATGTTTTCAAAAGGCTTCTTTCCCAGGGGCGTCAAAAGGTGTCATTGTACAGTAAAGGGTTAACCAATAATTTCGATATTCTTGATTTCAATATTAGAGATTGCATGTTACATATTTTTTCTCAAAATGGTCAAAATATGTAGGTGAAAGGAAAATTGTTGACAGAAAATTGATTTGCGACCATTAAACCACGATATTGTATGACTCAGTTTGATTGGTTTGACAATGGGATGACAGTCTAATGAACACATAATGGTCAGGTAGTGAAAACATTTTAATCACAAAATATTTGTGGTGTTTTGAAGACTTTTGAGAAACTTTGAATGGGTAAGTGGAGGGATTTAATTTCTAAGCTGTTTATTGAAATAGGGAGCTTTGGTACTGTACAGTTTTTATCTGGACTTTGTATATGGTCAAGATAATACTACTTACTATCTCTATTTTTGGTTAACTCTTTACCAAATGACAAAATTTTACACTGGTCCAAATTGAAAGCGTTTGCAGATGACACATAAAATGGGGTACAAACGACAGCATCTGTCTTTGAGATTGTTGAAAACATTGTGGGAAAAGAAAATGCTGGTTACCAGCATTTTCTTCTTTTCCCACAATGTTTTCAAAAGCCTTCTTCTTCAGGGTCATTAAAACTCAGGATTGTATGGTAAAGAGTTGACTCTATACCAAAGGACAAAATTTTAGGCTGGTCCAGACTGAAAGCATTTGCAGACGACAAAATGAAGGCACCCCAAAGGACAAAATTTGTGCTTAATTAAATAGAAAACATTGTGGAAAAGGGAGAAAATGCTGGTTACCAGCATTTTCTCCTTTTCCCACAATGTTTTCAAAAGCCGTCTTCCTTAGCATTGTTAAAAGTTGGAAATGTATGGCAATGGATTAATCTCAATTTCTTTAGGATCAATAAAGTTCATTGACAATTCTTTGTTATAGTATCTATCAAACATTGCTTAGCAGATTTCAAATACAGTAGATCTGTACTGTGACTCTCTGTGAGAAATACTGAATGCTTTAATTAAAGATATTTTCATGGACAACTTCCATCTTGATCAAGTAAGTGCAAACTTTATTATCATTTATATTATTGGCTTAAGCTTGACCAAAGTTCTGTCAGTTATGAAGTTTGTTCCAACTTTTTGTTTTATTGAACATTTTGTCTCGAAGTTTAAGCATTTATTGATGAAAATGATGTCATGATAAGCTCAATATTAATTTTCATTCAAGCAATTCCAGACACAGATCGACTCAAAGCTTAACTTATTTACATTTTTTTTTTTATTTAGCTTCTGTTGCAAATACAGACTTAGGTACTAGTAAAATTGAACTTCATAAAGTATTAAATTCTGAGAAGTGTTGTTTAAAATAACATTTTTTAAAGTTCCATATTTTTTGAAATCTGATCCTAATGGGGGCCTTTTCACATTTTTATAATCACATCAAACCTTGTTTTAACCCGTTACCACACAATCCTGACTTTTAACGACTGTGAGAAAGAAATCTTTTGAAAACATTGTGGGAAAAGGAGAAAATGCTGGTAACCAGCATTTTCTCCTTTTCCCACAATGTTTTCTTTCCTTTCTAAATCAAAGTTTCAATTTGTGAGCTACATTTATTTTGTCCTCTTCAAATGCTTTGAATTTGGACCAGTCTAAAATTTTGTCGTTTGGTAAAGAGTTAAAAAATGTTTTATCACTGAATTTTATTTAGGCAATAGTTCTATAAGTAAGAAAGAAAAGTGAACCGAAAAAAAAATGTTTTTCACAGTATTATCATATCACAGAATTTCAAAATTCTCCAAACTAAAAGCTTTTGCAGACGACAATTAAATGTTGCTCAAAATGAATGATGGAGTATGTCTTTGAAAGGGTAGAAAATATTGTATAGATTAATACATGTACTTAAAGCGCTGAATTAATATAGCTATTTCAACGTTGTTTCTGTTAGAGTATGTAACTTAGTAGCAGACAGAGTAGATCCAAGATCAGACTGCATGTTCTGTGCAGTCTGATCTTGATCTACACTGTCTGCAAAAACAACTTAAGTTGGTTCTAACGCTTTAAGGGTTTAGACCAGACTATGACAGAGCCTGCACTGTAACCTTGAATCTACATTATGCCATAGTTTCTATAGCAGACTGGTCAAACACAGTAAATGCTGAAATACCTGAACAAAACAGAACAGAACATGTTTTATTATGGCTTGTACATAGTACATAGTCAGTTGCACATACAAAATACAAAACAACATGGTACATGGAAATTATATCGAGATGTTACGGAAAGAAATATGTTTAAAAGTACGTTAAGTAGAAATGAACAAGCTATAGAGAATGACCATTTAACTCTTTACCACACAATCTCAACTTTTAATGACCCTGAGAAAGAAGCCTTTTGAAAACATTGTGGGAAAATGAGAAAATGCTGGTAACCAGCATTTTCTCATTTTCCTACAATGTTTTCTGCCCTTCCCAAAACAAACTTCAATTTTTTAATTACATTTATTTTCCTGTCAGCAAATGCTTTCATTTTGGACCTGCCTAAAATTTTGTCATTTGGTAAAGGGTTAAGAAGGTATGAATTATAACATTTCCAATCTTTTTGTGATAGCAAGTTTGACATAGACTGCAGTTTTCTTAATGGTGTTTTTGTCCTTGGATTTTAGTAGTTTGATACATTTGTACATAGATAGGCAATTTCAAAAAAAAAAAAAACAGTACCTGGTCTTATTTTCCTTTGCTGATTATGTCTATTTATTTATTTGAAACGGTATCACTTTTTACCAGATGACAAGATTTTAGACTTGCCGAAATTGAAAGCATTTGCATTTGTAGATGACAAACCAAATGTAGCACAAGTGATCGGATTGGGATTTGTCTTTGATAGGATAGTTAACAGTGTTTTCTTTTTTTTCCCCTCATTGTTTTCAAAAGCTTCTTTTTCCTCAGGGTCATTTTTCCTCAGTGTCATTAAATCACAGAAAAGGGTCAAACACAGCAAAGGGTCAAATCCGGAATACATATATTGCAAATTGTAGAAAAAGCCCAGAGATTGAAATTTCCAGACACAAAATCTTTACAAAATAATGGACAGTGTGGGTCATTGATCAGGCTGCACATTCGTTATTGTCGGATCTTTATCTACATTCACAGCAAAAGGAAGTGTTTGCTCTTTCCCTTGTGTGCTAAAAGGATTTAACTCTACCACACGGCAAAATCTTAGACTTGTCCAAAATAAGAGCATTTGGAGACGACAATTTAAACGTGGCTCAAATGATTGAAGTTCTCTTTGATAGACTAGAAAACCTTGTGGGAATGGGAGAAAATGCTGGTAACCAGCATTTTCTCCTATTCCCACAATGTTTTTAAAAGGCCTCCTTTCCAGGGTCGTTAAAACTAGGGATTGTGTGCTAAAAGGATGTAAATCCTGATATGTAGATCATCCACCTGGTATATTGCGGTAATTGTTGTAATTAAACTCTTTTTCAGACAACAAAATTCAAGACTTGTCCATAAAAATGTTAAATGCAGACAACAAATAAAACAGTGTCTAAGTCTGGTGGTTGCAAGGGTTTAAAACATTGTGAGAAAAGGAGAAAATGCTGGTTACCAGTATTTTCTACTTCTTTCACAATGTTTTTAAAATCTGCTTTAGAGTCACAGCACAATGGAATAGTGTAGTAAAGGGTTAACCCTTTACCACACAATCCTGAGTTTTAACAACTCATAAGAAGAAGCTGTTTGAAAACATTATGAGAAAAGGAGTAAATACTTTGTAACCAGCATTTTCTCCTTTTCCCTAATGTTTTCTAACCTATTAAAATGAATTCCATCATTTGAGCCACATTCAAAATGTCATCTACAAATGCTTCAGTTAGGACAAGTCTGAACTTCTGTCTATTGGTTAACTCTTTACCAGACGACAAAATTTTAGCCTTATCCAAATTGAAAGCATTTGCAGACGACAATTTCAGTCTAGCTCAAATTGTGCAAATTTTCTTCGATAGGGTAGAAAACATTGTGGGAAAAGGAGAAAATGCTGGTTACCAGCATTTTCTCCTTTTCCCACAATGTTTTCAAGGCTTCTTTCCTAGGTTCGTTAAAAGGCAGCATTGTGCAGTAAAGGGTTAAGGGTTAATCAGCAAGGGCAAGGACAAAATGGAAATCTGTATATGATCAATACTTTCAATTGTAGTAATTAACTTTAGATAGAATTTTTGCTGACTATTTTTGAAAAATTACATTTTACCTTTTACAAAACAGTCCCAATGTCATGTTTTTATGACCCACTGTAAGATGCCTTACTGTATATAAAAACTTTGTGAGAAAAGGAGAAATGCTGGTAACCTCAAAAAGCCCAATATTTGAACCATACTCTGTGAAAAGGTAGTTTAATGTACATGTATCTGCAAGAAGTATTAACCCAGGTCAGCCCTTGCAGTCCATGCAGCCTGACCTGGGCCAAAGCTTTTTGCTATTGGTAAATTTTCTGCATATCAAAGATCCAGTCTACCTCATTACTCAATAGGTTTTTAGCCAAAATGGATTTTAAGGATTCAAAGTCATATGACTTTCTTGATATAGTGCAGCACAGAGATGCATTAAACCCCCTTTTGCCAGAGCATGGCTTATTTGAAAAATTCCTACTGTACCGCTTTTGGGGGTAGATGATAACAGACTGTGAAGATGTAAAATCAGCATGCATGGTTAACCCTTTACCACACGACAAAATTTTAGACCTGCCAAGATTGAAAGCATTTCCAGACGACAGTTTTAATGCAGCTCAAATGATGTGGTTTTTTTTTTTGATAGGGTAGAAAACATTGTGGGAAAAGGAGAAAATGCTGGTTACCAGCATTTTCTCCTTTCCCCACAATGTTTTCAAAAGGCTTCTTTCCCAGGGGCGTCAAAAGGCGGCATTGTGCGGTAAAGGGTTAACTAACTCTTTACCAAACAGCAAAATTTTGGACCAGACCAAATTGAAAGCATTTGCAGACAACAAACTGAAAGTTGCTAAACTGATGATTTTTCTCTTTGATAGGGTAGAAAACATTGTGGGAAAAGGAGAAAATGCTAGTTACCAGCATTTTCTCCTTTTCCCACAATGTTTTCAAAAGCTTTCTTCCTTTGGGTCATTAAAAGTTGGGATTGTGTGGTAAAAGGTTAAATGCTGTCAGCTCTTGGATCTCCAATGTCTTTTGAAAAGAATATGGCATATTGGTATAAATGACTTTTTGTCCATAAATAATTTGTTATTTTGGACTACCCACCGGAACGGTCATGCCTGTTAGGAAAACAGTCTCCATTGGGAAAGGTGACCAACATAGGTTACTTTTATCCAAAGCCTCATCACTTTACCAGATGAGGAAATATTAGACTGGGATTTGTGACATTTCGTTGAAAACAATGTTCGTTAAAAACGATCCCTAGCTCAAATCTTCTTCCCAGACAGCTTTTCATGAAATAAATCTAGGAATTTAGCACTCAGTATTTTGAAACATACATGGATTTCGATGAATCGCCCTTTCAATGAAATGTCGTGCACTGATTAGACTGATCCATATCTAAAGCAATTTTGAGAATACACATGTGGCCCTAACAATAGGGTTTGTCTGTGAAAGGATAGAAAATATTCTGATAAGCAATTTTTCCTATTCCAACAATAATTTCAAAAGCCATCCCCTTCAGGGTCAGTAAAACACTTGAGATTGTTTGGTGAGGGTTTGTGCAAAATGGTTATTAGGCCAAATTTATGATGATGTGGGCACAAACATCTATCATGAAAGTTGTCCTGTCTTGTCATCTTTGCTATGTTTAATAATTATGTACTTCATTACGTGTCTGTTTCACATGTATAATCTCAATCGGCAAACCTCGGGTGATCCATTGATCAAATCTGTTGGATGTAGTTAACCCTTTACCACACAATCCCGACTTTTAATGACCCTGAGGAAGATGGCTTTCGAAAACATTGTGGGAAAAGGAGAAAATGCTGGTAACCAGCATTTTCTCCTTTTCCCACAATGTTTTCTACCCTATCAAAGAAAAATTGCACCATTTGAGCCACATTGAAATTGTCGTCTGCATATGCAAGGCTAAAATTTTGTCTTCTGGTAAAAGAAAAATCAGATCATTTGAGCCTCATTTAAATTGTCATCTGCAAATGCTTTCAATTTGGACGGGTCTAAAATTTTGTTGGCTGGTAAAGGGTTAACTGGGCAATTGATTGAATAAACCCTTAACTAAACAATCACAATGTTCATACTACCTACCTGAAGGAAAAGGCATTTGAAAACATTGCAAGAACTGGACAAATCAGCATATTCTTCTTTTTTGACAATGTTTTCTACCCTATCTACTGTTTGAAAGGTAAATTCCATCATTTAACCTATATTTCTTTTGTTGTCTACAAAATGCTGCTTTGGATTTAGCTAAATCTAACATTTGTCATCTATTATAGATTTAAATTGAAGCAAACCACTTTTACGGGGGATAAAATCTAACCTGGCGTTTAAGGCTTACAAACAATTAATGTAGATTTAATGTATATTTGTCAAAATATTGTTTCTGTAAGTATAAATTGAATTTAAAAGAATTCTTTGAACCAATTTGATTTCACACAAGGTTTTAAAATGGATAGTAGAAGACAGATTAAGTTGGATTTGGTAAGGCATTTAAATTTAAAATTATAAATAATTGGAATGACTCAAAACTTGTAAACAGCATGGAATTTTTTGTCATATTACATGTATTTTTCTTTTTATAATAGAGATTATGAATAATAATTCTGTAGCTTGCTTGGACAACTTCAGATATTTTTGTAGTCCCAAGATTAGACTGCAAAGAATGTGCAGCCTGATCTTTAATCTACTCTGTCCAACACTGTATAAGATGTTCATATTGCAATGAGCCATGCTCTGGCAAAATGGGGCTTTATGCATCTCCTTGATGCATTGTACCAATCAAGCCAACACATGATTATGGTTCCATAATTGCCACTTTTTTCAACAAATGACTTTAGTCATGAGGTAGAATGGTCCTTGGATATACAGAAAAGTGCCCAATAGCGAAAAGTTTCGGCACAGAATGTGCAGGCTGACCTGGGTGGATACTTTTCACAGATGCATTAAGCCCCCTTTTCACATAGCATGGATCAAATACATGTAGCATTGAAAATGTAAGATATGACTAAAAATTCCACTTTATTCATGCAGGGCTAGAGTAACCAGTTATTGTAATTGATTAGTTTAAGTCTGGCTTGAGAAAAGAGTAATGTTTCACAAAAAATTAAGCCTTTGCCAGACGACAAAATTTTAGCCTTGTCCAAATTGAAAGCATATGCAGATGACAATTTCGATGTTGCTCAAATGGTGCAACTTTTCTTAGATAGGGTAGAAAACATTGTGGGAAAAGGAGAAAATGCTGATTACCAGCATTTTCTCCATTTCCCACAATGTTTTCAAAAGGCCTCTTTCCCAGGGGCGTCAAAAGGCGGCATTGTACGGTAAAGGGTTAATGGATGATTTTTTCAGAACAAATGAAAGAACACTATTTTTTTATGGCTTGTAAAGGATCCTGGGTTTGATCCTCTTTGGAAGCACTTTGAAGTTCTTTCACGGGCAAGTCCTTGGATGAAGCACTTTAGAGCCCTAGCCCGTACCAGTGAAACTTTTGAAACACATGAATAAGTGAGCTGTCTGCTATACAACTGAACTGATGTTGAAATTGCCGTGAAGTAAAAGTCAATGGCTTGTTGCAGAAGAGTTGCATGATTGAGCCCTATAGGTGCCTTGTCTTAACCCTTTACCACACAGTCCCGACTTTTAACGACCCTGAGGAAGAAGCCTTTTGAAAACATTGTGGGAAAAGGAGAAAATGCTGGTAACCAGCATATTCTACTTTTCCCACAGTGTTTTCTACCCTTTCCAAAACGAATTTCAATTTTTTCAGACACATATATTTATCGTCTGCATATGCTTTCAATTTGGACCAGTCTAAAATTTTGTCGTTTGGTAAAGAGTTAGCCAACATTGTTTCTGAAGTTTGATGACAGTTACAGTTGAACTTTGCTTTGATTTTGTTCATGTTAAGTCTTTACCACACATTTCCGAGTTTTAAAGACCCTAAGGAAGAGGCCTTTTGAAAACATCTGGGAAAAGGAGAAAATGCTGGTTTCCAGAATTGTCTCCTCTTCCCTCAATGTTTACTACCGTATCCAAGATAAAAACTTGAGCTAAATTTTGTTTATCATCTGCAAATGCTTTCAGTTTTGTCAAACCCAAAGTTTTTTTGTGTAGTAAAGGGTTAACTCTGAGTTTTAATGACCCTAAGGAAGAGGTCTATTGAAAAAATTGTGGGAAAAGGAAAAATGCTGGTAACTAGTGGCATTTTTCTCCTTTTCCTACAATGTTTTCTGACCAATTACAGACAAGGTCCAGCATTTGAGTTGCATTTAAATTGCTGTCTGCAAATGCTTTCAATTTGGACATGCCTACATTTTTGTCGTTTGGTAAAGAGTTAAGTCTATACTACACATCGAAATTTTAGACATGCTTATATTGACAGCATTTGCAGATGACAAAATGCGTGTGGCTCAATTGATTGGATCTGCTTTTGAAAAAGTAGACAATGTTGTAGGAAAAGAAGGAATTGCTGGTAATCAGCATTTTTTTCTTTTCACACAATGTTATCAAAAGCCTTCATCATGTAGATCAATAAAACTTTGGATTGTGTGGTAAAGGGGTTAAAAAGACTAGAAATAATTCTGTTCAAATTTTAGAAATTTTTCCAGTTGTGGGAATAGTTTTAACCCTTTTCCGCAAAATCCCATGTTTTAATGACCCTGAGGAAGAAGCCTTCTGAAAACATTATGGGAAAAGGAGAAAATCCTGGTAGCCAGCATTTTCTCCTTTTCCCACAATGTTTTCTATCCTATCAAGGACAAAATCTCACTATTCGAGCAAATGTTAATTTGTCGTCTGCAAATCCTTTCAATTTGGACCTCTCTGAAATTTGTCATTTGGTAAAGAGTTGAAATTCTTCTATCGGGGATGTATCGTAAAGGAAAGTGTCGAACCATGTAGATGACCTCTCTGACAGCATTATTATAGAGATATTAATGCGCAATTGACAGGTTTAGAGGTTATTACTACAATTTATTTCCAAATATTTTTATTCCCGATTTACCCTTTATGCATGCATGGCATAACTTGTAAAATTTCTTTTGCAGACCATGTAGATTCAGATTAAACTGCACAGAATGTCCAGTCTGATTCTAGATTTATGTTTTGTGATAATGTTTTAAGATGCTGTGAAAAAAGGCCTTAACCTTTTACCACACAATCCCGACATTTAACGACCCTGAGAAAGAAAGCTTGTGAAAACACTGTGGGAAAATGAGAAAATACTGGTCAACAGCATTTTCTCATTTTCCTACAATGTGTTCTACCTTTCCAAAATCAATTTTAGTTTTTGAGTCACATTTATTTATTCATCTGTAAATGCTTTCAATTTTTAGAAGTCTAAAATTTTGTTGTTTGCTAAAGAGTTAAAGATTTGAATTTAACCCTTTACCACACAATCCTGACTTTTATCAACCCTGAGAAAGAAGCCTTTTGAAAACATTGTGGGAAAAGGAGAAAATGCTGGTGACCAGCATTTTCTCCTTTTCCCACAATGTTTTCTACCCTATCCAATACACAAATCACCATTTAAGTTACACTTAATTTGTCGTCTGCAAATGCTTTCAATTTGGTCCAGTCTAAAATTTTGCCATATGGTAAAGAGTTAAGTTCTTTTATCTGAACTAAAGATGTTGGTTTTTATATATATAGCTCTGTAACTTTTCATTGAGCCTGAGCAACCCTGCAGAAGAAGGCTTTTGAAAATATTATGGAAAAAAGGAGAAAATGCTGGTAGCCAGCATTCTCTCCTTGTCCGCTAATGTTTTCTATTCTTTGATAGATATTACTAAACAACAAAATTTTATACTTGTCCACATTCAAAACATTTGCAGATGGCAAAGTAAATGTAACTCAGAAGTTAAGATTTGTTTGTGGACGGGTAGAAAACATTGTGGCAAAAAGAGAAAAGGCTGGTTACCTGCATTTTCTCTGTTTTCCACAATGTTTTCACAAGCTCTCTTTGTCAGGGTTGTTAAAGTTCAGAGTTGTGTGGTAAAGGATTAATTCAGATGCCCATTCATACTCTCCTGTGTTTTAACACCTGAAGTATAAAGGTTTTTTAAAACATGTTTTCTATATTTTCAAAGTGAATTTCTATGTCCAAACTTATCCTTGGATAAAGAAGATAAATGAGAATTTCTGCACCTGTGATAAAGGAAAGTTTCTAATAAGTAAATTGTTAGAGTGTTTTCACTTATCTTGTTGATTTGTCACCATTGTAGATTAATATCAGTACATGCATTTTGATCCTCTATCCTGTGTGCTTTTTTCCTTGATTTAGCTGGACAACTTCTCCAGACATATTTCTGTACATACCATATTATCCCTTATTATCGCTCCCCTCTAATTAACGCTCCCCCAGCTTTTTTCTAACTAAAAATAATCTTACTAGTATGGCCAATCCATTGTTAAAGTTGAAAAAATCATCTGGAATACACTTACGGCATTGATTACTTCACAAATCGATGTCACTAACACCTGACTATCCGAATATAAATACACTTCTGATAACACAAAGTTCCAGTAACACAAAGTGTTGACAAACTTAGAAAAAATTTAATAAAGTGAAAGTATCAAAGACTAGTGTCACAAATTAATCGTGAATGCAATTTAACTTCCAAATAAATCATGATCACCAGTAAAATTTATATTCTGCATTAAATACAGTGGGATTCTCATAAGGCAATTGCTTCACAGTCGGCACTGACTAAAACCCAGACAGTAATGTTATTGTCGTCCTCAGAAAATTCTATGTTGTTTTACTTCTAGTAATTTCCCCACCCCCTTTCAGAAAAATTTAATGCCCCTGGGGGTGTTAAAAAGAGACAATACAGTAATTGTCAACACAAACAAGCATCTACTGGTGTTCCAGGAGGAATCAAGCAGTTATATAACCCTTAAAAAATGGCAAAATTTAGTTTTGTCCAATTTGAAAGGATTTGCTGAGAATATATAAAATGCTGCTCAAATTATGAAATATACCTTGAAAGGATAGAAAACATTGTGGGTGAGATTGTCTAAGATTGTAATTCAATGTAAATCAATATTAAATCAATAACATATTAGTGCAATCAAATATTTGACATAAAACATATAATTATTGTAATTTGGATAAAAGAAAATCTGGTTTGACAAAGGGTCCCATGTTTTGAAAAACCAAAAGAGGACAATTTTTCAGAAATGTCATAGGGAAAAAAGAGAAAGTACAGCAAAATTAGCATTCTGTCATTTCAAACCCTATAATTCTTGACCAAACTATCCCGAGTCTTAATGACCCTGAGATGGAAGTATTTTGAAAACATTGTGGAAAACGAAGAAAATGCTGGTAACCAGCATTTTCTCCTTTTCCCACAATGCTTTCTACTATTATATAAACAAATTTTAATTTTTGGGGTCAAATTTCTGTACACAGTTGTCTGCAAATCCTTTCAATTTGGATAAGTCTAAAATTTTGTTGTTTACCACTCAGTGCCAACTTTTAACAACTCTGAAAGAGAAGGCTTTTAAAAACATTGTGGGAAAAGGAGAAAATGGTGGTGACTAGCATTTTCTCCTTTTCCCACAATATTTTCTACCCTATGAAAGACAAATTGTATGTTTTGAATAACATTCAACATGTCGTCTGCAAATGCTTTCAATTTGGGCAAGCCTAAAATTTTGTCGTCTGGTAAAGAGTTAAAAGAATATTCTTATTCAATTTTTTGTCTGCATATGCTTTCAATATGGAAAAGCCTGAATTTTTTTTGACTTCTTAACCCTTTCCTAAACGACAAATTTTAGACTCTTTTAAATTCAAAACACCTGCAGACGACAAATTCAGAATTGGTACATATGAGCTTAAGCTCTCTGAAAGGGTAGAAAACATTGTGGAAAAAGGAGAAAATGCTGGTTACCAGCATTTTCTCCTTTTCCCACAATGTTTTATAACCGTTCCAAAACAAATTGCAATTTTTTCAGTCACAGTTATTTTGTCGTCTGCAAATGCTTTCAATTTTGACTAGTCTAAAATTTTGTCGTTTGGTAAAGAGTTAATTGGTAATTGTCTCACACAAGTACCTCTAATAGTCTCTGCAAAAGTAAATGGATCGTGCTCTTGCAAAAGGGGGTTTAATGCATCTACGTGATGCAAAGCATGTCATCACATAACTAGGGATCCATAAAGTACATTTTGTCTAAGAACGGACAGAATTATGAGGTAGAATGCTCTTTTGACATGTAGAAAATTGACCGATAGCAAAAATTTTTGACCCAGGTCAGCCTTCACGGACTGCGCAGGCTGACCTGGGTGGATTTTTTTTTTTTCCAGATGCCTTAAGCTCCTTCTTCATAGAGCGTGGCTCATATGAATTTGTCTTTCTTCAAGGCTAACACTACAATATTGCAATTACAACAACTAAAAAACCCTTTGATCCTTAACTTTTCACTAAACGACAAAATTTTGTGCTGGTCTAAATTCAAAGCATAATGCAGACGACAAATAAAATGATACTCAAATGATAGGATATGTGTCTGTAAGGGTAGAAGACATTGTGGGAAAAGGTTACCAGCATTTCTCCTTTTCCCACAATGTTTTCAAATGCCTTCTTTACACCAGGGTTGTTAAAACTCTGGATTTTGTGGTACAGCGTTTAAGTGCTAAAAAGATTAACCTTTTACCACACAATCCTGGGTCTTCACAACGCTAGGACAGAAAGCAATTATTTAATCATATTTATTTTGTCATCTGCAAATGCTTTCAATTAGGACCAGTCTAAAATTATGTTGTTTGGTAAATAGTTAACCCTAAGGCTGCTAAGCGTGACCTACTGACCTTTTGTGGACAGTGTAGATTAAGATCAGATGGCATAGAATGTGCCGCCTGATCTTGGATCTATACCGTCCATTAACCCTTTACCACACAATCTCGACTTTAAACGATCCTGAGAAAGAAAGCTTTCAAAAACATTGTGGGAAAAGGAGAAAATGCTGGTACCAGCATTTTCTCCATTTCCCACAATGTTTTCTACCCTTTCAGAATCAAATAACAAAATTTCAACCACATCTAAATTGTCGTCTGCAAATGCTTTCAATTTCCAAATTTTTGTCGTTTGGTAATGAGTTAAGGAGAAATTTTTTCCCAGAGAAATACCTTTGAAATAGCAAAATTTGGGTTTATACTATCGTCTTGAAAGTTTCATTTTAACTTATTTAGCAGCTTAAGAGTTAATCAAGTCTTTGCCAAAGGTCAAAATTTTAGGACAGTTCAAATTGAAGGCATTTGCAGACGACAAATTAAATGGGACTTAAAAATTAAAATTTGTTATGGGACAAGCAGAAAACATTGTGGGAAAAGGTGAAAATGCTGGTTACCAGCTTTTTCTCCTTTTCCCACAATGTTTTCAAAAGGCTTCCCTATTAGGGTCATTAAAAGTCAGGACTGTGTGGTAAAGGGTTAAATACAGACTGATGAATATTACAATGGTGTGGAAAATCTTGAACAAACCATGTTTTCATTGTGACAGGATTCATTCCTCTCTCACCACTGACCATTGTTACGACAATGATTACGTGGGAAAGCAGCGAATGGCTTGGAAAGAATAATTTGCGAAGTACTGGTGATGGAAACTCCAGGAAAGTATGGATAGGTGCACTGGCTGCCACGATATAACTGAAATGTTGAAAATGGTGTTAAACACCATTCAACTTCACAACTTTACAAACCATGTTTTACTTAACCCTTTACCACATGAAAAAATGTTAGACTTGTCCAAATTGAAAGCATTTGCAGACGACAATGTCAGTGTGGCTCAAACAATATGATATTTCTTTGAAAGGGTAGAAAACATTGTGGGAAAAGGAGAAAATGCTGGTTACCAGCATTTTCTCCTTTTCCCACAATGTTTTCAAAAGGCTTCATCCTCAGGGTCGTTAAAACTCTGGATTGTGTGGTAAAGGGTTAATCAGATAAACTGTTAGAACTACTGTCTGATGATTTTGAGATTCCATTCTTTTCTATGAATACCAAATAAGTAAAGTGTAAAAGACAGTGCATTGGAAATAGATATACTTACTTCTATTCGTCTGTGTGATATCATTAGGTCTCTCTGAAAACAGCTGTCGGGGTATGAATTGTTCAAACCATAAAGGATCCTAAATAAAGTTCCACATTGGAATTATTTTGGAGTTTTATTAACTGTAATGTAAGATTTTTTTATGTAAATGGTCTACCAAATTATTGGTTTTTAATGGTTTATAAAACTGAAATATTTTTTAAGAGTAGATCTATTTTACTTTGGAAAACATTAAAACCCATTTTTAAAGCCTTTTTATAATGCTTTTTTAGCCTTATACTTCAAAACAAATAGTATACACTAAGTCATTCAATAGCTGAGTCCCATCTGCTACAATCCCAAATTGCTTTTGCATAATGATTTTGTAAAGAATTGAATAATTCAGATTAAAGATCAGGGTCGGTATATTACAATAATTCTTTATTTCATTCTTAGTCTAATTCTTGATTTAGAAAGTAGCACAACTTCTGATTTGCTAAACCATTTAGTTTAGCCAATCAGAGGTTGTGTTACTTTCAAATTTAGAAAGTTTTCAGGATATTTAATAATAAGTATATGAATGTTCTTAAGAATGGTCAGTGAATATGAACCCAGGTTGCATGTTTTGTGGAGTCTTGAGTTTGATCTGCATTGTCTGCACTTTGCATTTTACAGGTAAAGATGGTGTAAACAGAAGTTGAATATTTTATGTAGAAATATCTTCTTGTCTATCTAATATTGATTTATTTTACACATCACCTGCAGACAACTCGGCTCTTTACCAAACAACAAATTTCTAGACTGGTCCAAATTGAGAGCATTTTGCAGACGACAAATTAAGTGTGGCTCAGATAATGGGATTTGTCTCAGAAAGGATAGCAAACATTTTGCGAAAAGGAGAAAATGCTGGTACCAGCAGTAATGTTTTCTATCCTGGCAGAGATCTTAGGCTAATTTGTACCAATTTTGAATTTGTTGTCTGCAGATGTTCTCAATTTCATTCAATCTAAAATTTCGTTGTTTGGTAAAGGCAATTTTAATCAGCTGAGGCACCTTTGATTACTTTGTTGTCTTGGAAAAGGTTAAATCTTTACCAAATGACGAAATTTTAGACTGGTCCAAACTGAAAGCATTTGCAGACGACAAAATTAAAGGTGGCCCAAATGATGAAATTTGTCGTTGGTAGGTTAGAAAACATTGTTGGAAAAGGAGAAAATGCTGGTTACCAGCATTTTCTCCTTTTCCCACAATGTTTTCAAAAGTCCTCTTTCTCAGGGTTGTTAAAAGTCGGGATTGTGTGGTAAAGGTTTAATCAGTCATATAATACTCACTATACTGGTACTTTGATTCATTACCAACCCTGAGGATTCATTACCCTTGGAAACAAATTTTAAGCAGACAATTTCATAAAATATAGGTAATCCACACGAAATAAAAGTTTACATGAACTATATGTAACGTTGCAAAAGTAATTAGCTGGCGTGTATGATGGAGGGGAATATCCGCCAAAACTCTATGTGTCTAGATGACATTCTTATTTATGAACATTAGATGTGTATTTGTCCTCTTTCTTACATCTTACATGCATATAACATTTCATGTTTCATTATTACTAGTGCATGTTGCTTGATGCTAATTCCATTTTTCTTCTTCCACTTGTATGCCATAAAATTGTTATTTAGTAGCGTGTGCTTCTGTTCATTATGCCCCTTTTGACATTATGATTTCATCCATCTTACTTCCTTATCCTGTTTTTTTTTTCCCCCATTTCCCATGTCTGTATAGCTTATCATTAAAGTGCTACATTCTTGTTTATGCATATTCTGGCAAAAACTATGGGCTTTTGTTATATTAACCCTTTATCACACAATCCCGACTTTTAACGACCCTGAGAAAGAAGCCTTTTGAAAACATTGTGGGAAAGGAGAAAATGCTGGTCACCAGCATTTTCTCCTTTTCCTACAATGTTTTCTACCCTATCAAAGACAACTTCCACAATTTGAGCAACAGTTAAATTGTCGTCTGCAAATGCTTTCAATGTGGACCAGTCTAAATTGTTTTCGTTTGGTAAATAGTTAAATTGACGCTATGATAGGTAGCTGGATTAAGACGAACGAAGTATGCACTAACAAGAATGGCATTTACACGAATACGACAAGTCATATTATGATACCAGATGGCGCTTTCATATACATTATTCGGTAACAGACAAGTTCGGTAAATTGGACTTATAAATAAATCAATTGGATGTTCTGTAACAAGGCAGTGCCCTGATGTTTCTCACACCTAGTACATAGCTTTCTGTGCAAACCTTTTTTTTTTTAAATTTGCAATTGCCGCTCATTTTCTGACATAATAATATTTGTTATGTTGTACCTTCCATGCTGTTTATAAATGCCTGAAATTGATAAATTCTGATCACCATATCTTATTTTCGGTTTTCACCCTTTCACCCTTAGTTGATTTAATCAATAATACACAATCCTAAACCTGTACCCATTGTAATCGTCCTACAGAGAACAGACTCCCAGCTTAAGCCAATTTTAAGTTTTATAAATATGTTTTATCAAAAAGGCACTGTATTTGTTAACATTTCCTTTGTGAAAATATTTTCTTTTGGGAACAAAATGGCCGGCTTGCAAACCAGCCTTTTACCCTTAGAGCACCTTTCACCCTTGCAGCCAATTCAGATCAAGATCAGACTACACAAAACATGGAGACTGATCGTAGATTTACTCCGTCTATTTTTCTAATACATTATGAATAAGGACAACCTTGAAATCATTAATAGTAGATGTTCTTTTTGTAAAATGAAAATGGCAGTTTGGTTTATTCGATGCTCTAAAGGTTGAAATTACGGTTAATCAGTGCGAATTAATAAAGATATTACAGGCGAAACATTGTAGCAAATGAAGAGAGAGAGAGAGAGGCCTTGACAATGCTTTGTTGCATACTTCTTGTAATTTTGACTATGTGCTTGTCTAGAAAAAAATGTTCTGTTTTGTTCCTCTCCTGCCTCCACAATGTTTTTAAATGAATCTGGTCTGGTGCACACAAGTCGTTGTCCGCAGGTTTTAAAGTGTGTTCATCAATACAACACGGACATCACGACATAAAAAATCATATAAGGTCCTTGTACGAACTTTTCGAGAGCGAAAGGAATACTGTATACTATATACATGTATAGACATGTGTCTTTAACAGCCTATACCAGCCTGTATAGCTCATGTGGTAGAGCGTAGGACTAGTAAACGTCATGTGTCGGGACACTTGAGGGTGTGGGTTCGATTCTCTCGGCTAACCATCTAAAATTACTAACAGTTTTCCAGATGAGACGTTAAACCGAGGTCTCGTGTGACGGTGCTATACACCGAGCACGTTAAAGAACCAGGCGTAACTTATGATAGGTTTCGTCCTGTATCTTGCACTTTCCCTGTAACATAACCAATAGCCTTTAGGAGCCGTTGCCCATATGGGAAACCGGTGGCGCCGATAAATAAACGCGAATTCTTTAACGGCCTGTTTTCATACCTCCCATTACCAACAAGATAAAGAAGATCCCCATAGATCTTAGAGATTAACCTGGGTTTAAAGGTGGCTATTTAGAATTTGTATGAAAAATTAAAAACAAAAACCCTAAAACTCATTTTTATGTCCCTGAAACATTAATAGACGAGGAGAAATTCACAGATCAGACTGCACACATAAAAGTTAAAGGGATAGGGCATGTTCAGATTACACACTGCTCATGCTGTTTGAAAGAAGTATTAATTTTGTCAAAAGAGTATATGTCACTATCCATCTATCTCTCTCACCCCCTCTCTTCATTTGCCACAATATTTTTTCTGTATTAGCCATCTTTCTGGAAACAATTGAATTATCCATAAGTTTAACTCTAAGAGCTTCGAATAAACCTACCTGCCATTTTCATTGTAGAAGTAAAACCTTAATTTTAGCGATTTCAAGGTTTTTTCTGTTCAGAATTTTTGGAAAAGCAGCATGTAAAGATCAGAGTTTAGACTCGGTGTTTGGCGTATTGTGATCTTGATCTGCACTGGCCGCAAAGACAACTGAAGTAGTGACAGGCGCTCTTAGGGTTAATGGCCGGTTTAGAAGTTTGGAAAAAAATATTTTCGCAATGAAATATTCATAAAAACATTTTAAAGGAAGATACATCGGGTACAAGGTTAGGATTGGGTATTATTCATTACCTCAACTATATGGTTGGAGTATCGAAAGTAAGATGTGATAGTGATTTCAGGTATATTATTTTACATACAGCATGGCAGGAGCAACATAACAAAATTATTATGTCTGAAAGCGTGTGGAAAAAAGAACCCTTGAACAAATGAGAGCCAAGACTTTACTTGGTGTGAAAAACATCAAGGTGCATTAAACACTATATAATTATCTTGTTACCGAAACATCTGATAGATGTACTATTATAAGTCCAATTTACACAACTTGTCTGTTACCGAAATATTTGCCACCCACTATACTTCTCGTCTGCAATTAGGAAAATTTCAATACTGGAGAAGGAAGTATAACAAATATAACGTGTATTTAGAAGAAAGTAAAATGCTACTAGAAACATGCAGAAAGCACTTGGAAAAAAGACAAATGCAATGACGCAGTAGGAAGTAATCAGGAAGAATTAATCATTCATGATCAACAAAAACACAATAGTAAATATGATCAAGTTATAACAATGATGCAGGCAATTAGCACGAAACAGTATGCACTAGTAATAATAACACATGAGATGCAATATGCATGTAAGATGTAAGAAAGAAGACGAATAGACATCTAATGTTCACAAATAAGAATGTCATCTAGACCCATAGAATTTTGGCGGATATTCCCCTCCATAGGTGTGCTCCTAGAAGCTAATATTTTTCATCCTTTTCAAAAGCCTTTTTTCCTCAGTGTAGTTAAAACATGGGCTTGTTCGATATTAAACTGTAATTAACTCTTTTCCAAATGACAAAACTTTGGACCAGTCCAGTTGAAAGCATTTGCAGACGACAAAATAATTATGACTCAAAAATTGAAATTTGTTTTGGGATGGGTAGAAAACATTATGGGAAAAGGAGAAAATGCTGGTTACCAGCATTTTCTCCCTTTCCCATGATGTTTTCAAATGGCTTTTTCTTCATAGTTGTTAAAAGTCAGGATTGTTTTTAAAGGGTTAACCCTTTTACCAAACAATCCTGGGTTTTCACAACCGTGGAAAAAGAAGGCTTTTGAAAACATTGTGGGAAAAGGAGAAAATGCTGGTAACCAGCATTTTCTCCTTTTCCCACGATGTTTTCAGCTCTATCAGAGAACTTAAGCTCATTTGTACCAAAGTTGAAAATGTCGTCTGCAAATGCTTTGAAATTGGTCTAGTCTAAAATTTTGCTTTGTGGTAAAGGGTTAAGCATTTTTCAATAATTGTCTAAATTTTTTTCAAAATTCATCAGCATTCTGCTGTGGTAGCATGGGATAGGATGAAATATAATGTATCTATAAAGTAATAAAATATACATGGTATAGCAGCTGTAAATGTCAGTTAGACATTGTTAACCTGACATAGAAATTGAGCATAACTGTCATTTTCTCTTGTACAGCAAAATCTAAACTACCTGAACCTGCAGTAGGGACATTTTGTGGGCAGGTATGATAAAGTAATTACAATGTTGAATAGATTAAAGAATTTACTCTTAATGAATCCTTAAACCCGATTAAACAAATCTAATGAGTGTTGACTTAAGCTAGAATAACAATTATTGTCTAGGTTAAAATAACATCTACAGTAACTTTTCGGATTAGTGTCAAGTTGATTTCTATCAGTAGAATTACCTGAACTTAACGCTTTTCGTCAAAAGTTTCTTTAGATAGCAGGGAGAGGAGGGGCTGATTGGCAGGGGCATATTTGTAGACTTTGTCATTACTGGTCACAATTTTTTTTCATTGTGGGATGAATGTATCTGTTATATACCAGTAAATTTTCCACCTTAAATACATGCGTCACACGTGGAAAAAGAAAATCACACATGACAGAAAAAAATTTGTATCTACACAGTGTTAAATACAATTCCAAATATGGTAGGATGATGTATCTCACATGCAGAATACATGCATATTGATTAGCAATTTGATTGGTCGAAATTTTACGCTGTTATATTCATCCGCCATGTGTATGTATTGTACTTTCCATTTGGCAACACAGTTTTGTAGATTTGTGGTTTACCTCATCCTCGTAACCCAGTTCCGATGTATTCCATGAACTACATCCATCGCATGGATGAATGGTAATACTTCACACCTGGGTTAACGAGGGTGGGTTCACCTATGAGAGTTTGCACTTCACCAGACAACAAGTATTACACTTGTCTGGCTTGAAGGCTTTTGCAGGTGACCAGTTAACCCTTTCCCAAACGATAAATTTTGGATTGGTCCAAATTGAAAGAGTTTGCAGACGACAATTTTAAATTTGATGAAAATGGCAGAAAGGTCTCAAAAAGGGTAGAAAACACTGTGGGAAAAGGAGAAATTGCTCGTTACGAGCAATTTCTCCTTTTCCCACAGTGTTTTCAAAAGACTTGTACTGCAGACATGTGAAAACCAGGGCTTGTTTGGGAAAGGGTTAAATGTCTATGAAAAGATGATGTATTCAGGCCATCTTAAAAGGCTGGAAAACATTGTGGGAAAAGAAGAAAATGTTGATCACTGGTATTCTATCCTTTTCCCATAATGTTTTCAAAAGCCCTTTTCGTCGGTCGTTTAAACAGGCATTTGTTTGATGAAGGGTATGGAACAATTTACCACAAGTAAAATCTCGTTTTGTCACAATGTTTTCACACGTATATTCATGTATGATTGACCCATGCTCTGGCAAAAGGGTTTTTAATGCATCTCCCTGATGCATGATACTAAAGCAAGTTGTCACATGATTATAGATCCATGAAATTCATTTTGTATAACAACTAAATGAATCATGAGATACACTGGTCCTTTGACATGCAGCGAATTGACCAATAGCAAAAAGTTTCGACACAGGTCAGCTTGCACGGACTGCGCAGGCTGACCTGGGTCCATACTTACAGATGCAGTAAGCTCACGTTTCATGGAGCATGGCTCATGTATCAAATTTCAATTTATGGCGATTATCTATACTTTACAAGGATATTTTCAAAATCTTCTGCTGTAAATTTGCTGCAGGAGGTAAAAAGTCTACGGGTTACAATTTTTCAGACAAGTCTAAACATTTAAGACTTAAAATGAAATAATAAAACACCTGGATTAACCCTTTCCCAAACAAGCCCTGGTTTTCACGTGTTTGCAGTACAAGTCTTTTGAAAACACTGTGGGAAAAGGAGAAATTGCTCGTAACGAGCAATTTCTCCGTTTCCCACCGTATTTTCTACCCTTTTTGATAACTTTCTGCCATTTTCATCAAATTTAAAATTGTCATCTGCAAACTCTTTCAATTTGGACCAGTCCAAAATTTTGTCGTTTGGGAAAGGGTTAATCCTTTACCACACAATCCCCAGTTTTAACAACCCGGAGATAGAAGGCTTTTGAAAACATTGTGAGAAAAGGAGAAAATGCTGGTTACCAGCATTTTCTCCTTTTCCCACAATCTTTTCTACTATCTTAAGGAAAAATCCCATCATTTGATCCACATGTGCTTATACTTTGTCACCTGCAAATGCTTTCATGATGGACAATTCTTAAATTTTGTGATCTTGGAGAGTGTATTACGGCTCCGTAGGTTCTCTTAAATTGAAAATACCTATTGTATTCATGAATAATGAATTTCAAGTTGAGACAGAAACAATTCTACTTTGGCCATAACTTGCACAGAACGTGCAGTCTGATCATGACTGACACTGCTTAACTCTTTACCACACAACAAAATTTTAGACTAATCCAATTTCAAAGCATTTGTAGATGCCAAATTCAATTTTGGTACAAATGGGCTTAAGCTCCCTGATAGAGCAGAAAACATTGTGGGAAAAGGAGAAAATGCTGGTTATCAGCATTTTCTCCTTTTCCCACAATGTTTTCAAAAGCCTTCTTTCCCAGGGTTGTGAAAATCAGGGAATTGTCTGGTAAAGGGTTAATATATTGCGAGATAATCTGGCCACAAAGGGCAGAGTTGCAAGTCTTTGTGTTTTCTACTAGTGAACTCTTACCAAACAACAGAAATTAAGACATTTTCAAATTGAAGGCATTTGCAGGCATATTAAATATGGCTCAAAAATGACAGGAATTGTCTTTCAAAGGATATTATTTTTTATCAAAGGAGTTATTTTGAGAAAAGGAGAAAATGCTAGCTAACGGTGTTTTCTCCTTATCCAACACTGTTTTCTTTAACCCTTTACCAGACAACAAAATTTAACCCTTTACCAGACGACAAAATTTTAGCCTTGTTCAAATTGAAAGCATTTGCAGATGACAATTTCGGTGTGGCTCAAATGGTGCAATTTTTCTTCGATAGAGTAGAAAACATTGTGGGAAAAGGAGAAAATGCTGGTTACCAGCATTTTCTCCTTTTCCCACAATGTTTTCAAAAGGCTTCTTTACCAGGGGCGTTAAAAGGCGGCATTGTACGGTAAAGGGTTAAGCCTTGTCCAAATTGAAAGCATTTGCAGACGACAGTTTCAATGTGACTGAAATGGTGCAACTTTTCTTTGATAGGGTAGAAAACATTGTGGGAAAGGAAAGTGCTGGTTACCAGCATTTTCTCCTTTTCCCACAATGTTTTTCAAAAGGCTTCTGTCCAAGGGTTGTTAATGGCAGCATTGTGCATTAACAATTTAAAAAACAGGATTGTTTGGTAGATAGCTAAACATGTCCAATTCATTGGTTTAGCAAAGGGGGGGTGGGGGGGTGGGCGTGTGGCGTGTCAAAGTTCTGAAAGATCAACATAGCATGTTTATATGAGGAAGAACTAACATAACTCCTTGTCATTACTTTTGTCTCCACAGAACAGCTTCAGTGGCAAGATGGATCGGATAAAACCGGAAAAACTACCACGACAGAGGGTTCAGAAAATCTGGAGAAATGTTCGCTGGGCAGAAGCGTTTCCTGATGATTCTCTTACTGTGGATGCCAACGATATCACACCCAATTATGCACTTCGTAAAGTAGCTTTACTGTTTGAAACCAAGAAGTACAGTGAGTGTGCAACACTGATTCGTCGGCTAAACTGTGTGACGCTCGGTAATATTCTTGGGGAAGTTCCGATTGATGTTTTACATGATTCTCTTCCACAGAGTCTGAGCATTCTCGAGGCTTTATATGTGAAATTGTATGAAATTACGGAACACCCTGCAGATTTCCCACGTGAAGAGATTCAGGTTGACAATCTGTTACTGAAAATGGTTGCCATGTTTGCCAAACAGTCAGGAATGAACAATAAGCATGAAAAAAATTCAAACAGTGTTTATCCGTCATGTCGCAGCATTCTTCGTGTCATTACTTGGATAGAACCAGGTATCAGACGACAAGTCAAAAGTAAGAAAAGAAATCTAGACAAGTGTTTACGCCATCTTGGTCGCCACGGTCTCGTAGAAAGCTCAGAAGGGACTCTGATGAATCTTCACGATGCTTTCAAGATTGAGTTCGAGAAAGTTGTGGGCCAATACAGAAGTGCCATGCAGAAACTTGAGGAGCTACATGTGTCAGCCAAACATCCAACAGGAAGTACTGTAGCCTGGGGGCCAGCCCCTTCCTCCTCAAGTCATCACAGAATGATGCAGATAAAGAGAGACGATGTGCAAGATCGGATTATCAAAAACAGGACATTACATAACCTCTGTGAACCTGCAGTATCCAATCAATACTTAAAGAAGTTTATACATATCCTCGAGAAGAGAATCGAGTATGACAAAATTGTTCTATTTCACGATACAGAACTGAAGAAAATCAACAAAACTGATTCAGAGGCACTGTCACTGTCTGCCAGTTTAAAGGAGTTTTCAGAAGGTAACAGTTCCATGACTTATTAACACTGTACAACACAATCCTGAGTTTTATTGACCCTGGTGAAGGATTTTGAAAACATTGTAGGAAAAGGAGAAAATGCTGGTAACCAGCATTTTCTCCTTTTCCCACAATCTTTTCTACCTTATCAATGACAGATGTCATCATTTGAGCTACATTTAAATTGTCTTTTGCAAATGCTTTTAATTTAGTTGAGTGCAAAATTTTGTGGTTTGGTACACACACAGAGCGAAAAGGTAGGCTTGTGCAAATTGAAAGCGTTTGCAGACGACAAATTCAGTGTGGCAAAAAAGATTGTTTCTGTCTTTGATGTGGTAGAAAACATTGAGGGAAAAGGAGAAAATGCTGGTTACCAGCATTGTCTCCTTCTCCCTCAATGTTTCCAAAATCCTACTTCCTCAAGGTTGATAAAACTTGGGATTGTGAAAGGGGTTAACTCCTTCAGCACCTGAAAAGATACAATTGCTGGAAATCGTTACCAGCATTTTCTCCTTTTCCCACAATGTCTTCAAAAGCCTACTTCTTTAATGTAGTGAAAACTCGGGATTGTGTTATAAAAAGTTAACTCTTTCTGCACCTGAAAAGGTGGAAACCTTTCTGAGTATCAGTGGATTGTTATTTTCAGCCATTGTTTCCAAAACAATTCAGACGCAAGTTCGGTATCCAACATTTGTTGACTTTTGAGATAAAAGTTATCTATAAACTCTGAAAGAAATATTTTTTAACTTGACATTTTTCCAAACTTTTGAAATTTTTTGGTAAGACAATGTAGAGTCCAAGCCTTGTATTGATAAAACCTGAACTTGGAATTTGAATCTTACCGTAAACTTAGAAAGTAACACATTTTCTGGTTGGCTGAACAATTTAGCTTAGCTAATCAGAAATTTTCTTCCCTTTAAATTGAAAAATTCTTGAGTATTAACGCTTTCCCAAACAAGCCCTGGTTTTCACATGTCTGCAGTACAAATCTTTTGAAAACACTGTGGGAAAAGGAGAAATTGCTCGTAACGAGCAATTTCACCTTTTCCCACAGTGTTTTCTACCCTTTTGGAGAACTTTCTGTCATTTTCATCAAATTTAAAATTGTTGGCTGCAAACTCTTTCAATTTGGACCAGTCTAAAATTTATCGTTTGGGAAAAGGTTAAAACTGGAGTGTAATTTTGAATGAAATGTGAAGGGAGCCTCTGCAATAGTGCAGAATCTGGGGAACCCCCCCACCATGGATTTCGCTCGGCAATTTTTGGAGGGATAAAACAAGACATGTACAGAATTAATGTTGAAATGGTGAATACGCAGGATTTGCGTATTCACCATTTCAACATTCATTCCGTACACTTCTTGCGTTTGATATGCCCCCAAAATTGCCAAGCAAAATCCATGCTGGGGAGTTCCCGGGATTATGCCAGTAAAAGCTAAGCCAGTAGTACATTTTTCATGCAACGCAAATTGAAAGTTACAGATATAAATCTTGTTCCACACCAGGTTACACATGTGTCCTGCAACTGTTGAAGGAGGTGACGGAGGAAGATCAGCTGACGGAGGAAGATGAGTCCGATGATGTGTTTTCCAGCGATGAGGACACTATATCCCCCCTTGCCTACAAGGAGAGACTACGATCATTGTCTGGCATCAATGGATTTTTTTCAAACAAGTACACTGGAGGTAGGTATGCCAAACTTTTTGTAGTACATAATTATGGATTACCTGCCCCTAACACTACATTATAGTACTGTTGTAGTGCAGGGGGAACCAGGCTAGACTTTCTGCTGACATACTGTTGAACTGGTCCCCATTGTAGATATACATATTACAACTGGCACAGGCTATTGTGTTGTTCCTTTCCATTGGGCCACATTTATATCACAGAATGGCCAATCAGAGCAGCTTACACATTTCCAGTTCGACTGTATAGGTAACACTACGATATTTTGCACAATTTGAAATTGGTAATCAAAACTAGAAAGAACATAAGCAGACATAAACATTAAAAGGTGATACCAAAAATACATTTCACTAACTCGTAACATCAAAAATACTGGTAAATCCCCTGCTCAGGATGTGAGAGTGACCTACCCTGAATCTCTAATAGTCTCGTGACCTGGTTGTTCTAATAATAGAGGGGCAGAATTCCGCCCGTTTTTAATAGCCTGTACCGATCCCTATACACTTGCTGTATCAGGGGAGGTAACCAATCTAACATACTGTAAAATACTGCCAGTAACACAAAGGAGATATATTTGAAGGAAAGGAAAATTACCTTTTTGAAGATATTAAAGCCATGCCTTACCTCTTTGCCACATAAAATGTTTTAACCCTTTCCCAAACAAGCCCTGGTTTTCACGTGTCTGCAGTACAAGTCTTTTGAAAACACTGTGGGAAAAGGAGAAATTGCTTGTAACAAGCAATTTCTCCTTTTCCCACAGTGTTTTCTACCCTTATTGAGAACTTTCTACCATTTTCATCAAATTTAATATTGTCGTCTGCAAACTCTTTCAATCTGGACCAGTCCAAATTTTGTCGTTTGGGAAAGGGTTAAGCCTTTTCCATATCAATTGATGGCAAA
This sequence comes from Tridacna gigas, assembly GCA_945859785.2. NCBI lineage: Eukaryota > Metazoa > Mollusca > Bivalvia > Cardiida > Cardiidae > Tridacna > Tridacna gigas. Next base: position 4,906,073 of record OX244040.2, on the reverse strand, counting down.
TCAAATGTGGCTTAACTGATGAGATTTGTATCTGAAAGAATGAAAACAATGAGGGGAAAAAGGAGAAAATACTAGCTACCAAACTTGTTTCAAAAGTCCTTTTTAACCCTTTCCCAAACGACAAATTTTGGACTGGTCCGAATTGAAAGAGTTTGCAGACGACAATTTTAAATTGGATGAAAATGGCAGAAAGGTCTCAAAAAGGGTAGAAAACACTGTGGGAAAAGGAGAAATTGCTCATTACGAGCAATTTCTCCTTTTCCCACAGTGTTTTCAAAAGACTTGTACTGCAGACACCTGAAAACCAGGGCTTGTTTGGGAAAGGGTTAATCAGGTTTGTTGAAACACATGATTGTGTGGTACAAGGTAACTCTTTATTAGATACCAAAGTTCTATACAAATCAAAGTGGAACGCAGTTGCAGATGACAAATAAAATGTGGTTCAAATGCTTCGATTTTTCTCTGAAGAAAATATTACAGTTGAAATGTTGGTTACCAACACTTTCTTCTCCGGCCCATAATATTTTCAAAAGCCTACACTCCGAGGGTCATTAAGAATTAGGGCTGTTTAGTAAAGGGTTAACCCTTTACCACACAATCCCGACTTTTAACAACTCTTAAGGAGGAAGCCTTTTGAAAACATTGTGGGAAAAGGAGAAAATGCTGGTAGCCAGCATTTTCTCCTTTTCCCGCAATATTTTCTATACTAGCAGAGAAAAATCATATCATTTAAGCCACATTGAAATTGTCGTTTGCAAATGCTTTCAAATTCAAATTTTGTCTTTTGGTAAAGGGTTAAATGATTATGGCCTTTTTTTCAGGAACTGGACCTATCGATACTCTGAAATCTGGATATACATTTATCATTTGGAAAGTCTTATTTAAAGCTCTACATGAAACATATACATGTACCAAATGGAAAATGCAACATAAAGTAAACATTTTATGTGATAACTACTGAACCACTGAACTACTTGGAAATATTGGGGGTACCGTCAGAAATTGTTTGATAGCCCTAAAAATACTAGTGATGTTGTAATACAACTTTGGCCATTTGTTGAAAAATGTTATGTTTAGCTATGAACCAAATATTAAATCAAACAAATACTGTACTTTCATTTTGGTATAAATAATGTTTGCCATGCATTTCCTTTTCCGTTTAGTATAGATTGCGTTACCTCAGAGTGCTGAATGAACAAATTAGATATTTTCAATTTAGAAATAAGACCCAAATAAGTGCAAATTTAATATATTTCAAAGTTGTTTTTGTGCAGAATGTTGGAGGAAAGAACAGTGTAGATCAAAGATCAGACAGCACATTTTTTGCAGTCTTATCTTGAACTTCACTGGCCGTAAAGGCAACAAGAGTTCTGAAAGGAGCTTTAAAGGTTAAAGATTTTTTTACTCTGTATGGAAGTTGACCTAGTTAGCGGAACAACATACATCAATTTTTTTTTTCCAGACAATAAAACTTTCAGGCTAGCTCCACAATACTGAAAGCATTTGCAGAGGACAAAGCAAAAGCAGCTCTCTGATGGAATGTTTTCTGTGAAAGGGTAGAAAACATTGTGAGAAAAGGAGAAATAATTATTATTCTGCTTGCCAGCATTTTCTCTTTTTGTACCTTTTTCAAAGCCATCTTCAAGGTTGTAGAAATATGGGTGGGATTGTCTGGTAAAGGGCAAAGACGGCCTGCCAATTAAGTTAATTTTACAACTGATCACAAATACAGATATTGACTTTTGAAAGATAATTTTTGTCCCAGTTCTGTTATTCAAAACAATGCGAGTATGACTCCTATTCATGACTGCAGCTAATTAATTTACAAAGCCCTTTTCTCATAATTTTTTTTTTTATGTCATTTTCTGTGAGACTATTACAAGGTAACTCTTTACCAGATAACAAAATTTTGGGCTCATCCAAATGCTATCTAAAGGTTAAACAGTGTTCACGAAAGACTTGATCATTTTGTCAAATATTTATAGAAATACTGCCGTTGTATTGTATTTTTTCTGTTATTGAATGGGCTCCCGACTTCCATTGACTGTTTACTGTTAGATCAATATCAGTCAACAAGTTAATTACTAAATATGAAGGGCCCTAGCACTGATCTCTCTTGTTTTTAACCCTAGTGCTAAAATGTTACCTTTTATGTAGTTTAAATATTTGATCAATTACAGACGGATCCCTTATAAATCAGAATATTACATTGCAGTATGCAGTTTCTTGCTAATTTAACTAAACCCAGAGATGACCCATAGGAAAAACCTATTCAAAAGCATTGTGGGAAAATGAGAAAATGCTGGCAGCCAGCAGTTTCTCATAATTCCCACAATTTTTTCCACCCTTTTAACCCTTTACTGCACAATTTCGACTTTGAACGACCCTGAGAAAGAAGGCTTTTGAAAACACTGTGAGAAAAGGAGAAAATGCTGGTAACCAGCATTTTCTCCTTTTCCTACAAGGTTTTCTACCTAGTGAAAGACAAATTTTATCTTTTGAGTAACATTGAGTTTGTTGTCTGCAAATGCTTTCAATTTGGACAAGGCTAAAACTTTGTTGTCTGGTAAAGAGTTGAAGAAAAATGCCATCATATGAGCCTCATTCAATTTGTCATATGCGCTTGCTTTCAGTATCTATGGAAGAGTCTAAAATGTCATCTGGTAGAGTCAACCCTTTCCCAAATAATCCCCTTAACCACATGACAAAATTTTAGCCTTGTCCAAATTAAAAGCATTTGCAGACAACAATTCCAATGCGGCTCAAATGGTGCAATTTTTCTTTCATAGGGTAGTAAACATTGTGGGAAAAGGAGAAAATGCTGGTTACCAGCATTTTCTCCTTTTCCCACAATGTTTTCAAAAGCCCTCTCTGTCAGGGTCATTAAAAGTCGGGATTGTCTGGTAAAGAGTTAACAAACTGGAAAAAGAAGGCTTATGAAAACATTGGGAGAAAAGGAGAAAATGCTGGTTACTAGTAAGGGAATTCCATCATTTGATTTGGAGATCTATTTATCTTTTTTGTCTATAAATGCATTGAGTTTGGACCAGTTTAAATTTTTGCTGTCTGGTAAAGAGCTAATTCTTTACCCAACTACAAATTTTAGACTGGTCTAAGTTGAAAGGATTTGCAGGCGACAAACTAAATGTTGCACATGGAATTCATTTTCTGTCAACTCTATTTCAACGTCTGTAAACCATCAGTTTCAGTCATTGTCTTTTGTACGAGGTGCAGGATTTTCTGAAGCAGGAAAGAGTCGTGCTCCCCCACCTTCCGTATTCACCTGACCTAGCCCCTTATGACTTGTTTTTGTTTCCAAAGCTAAAAGGAATACCTTTCAGGCTGAAAATTTGTTCAGTGCAAACACCTTGACTCTGCAATAGTCCAGTGTCTTCATAGTATACCCTAAAAAAAGAGTATGAAAATGCCTTCAAAGATTGGATTTGGAGACTGAAATTTTGTATATCTGTTGGAGGTGAATACTTTAAGGGAACAATATAAAAATTTCAGTGAAACCCATGAAGAATCAAATTTTAGGTGCTTAGATGCATTCATATTTGAACACTCCTTGTATAGACGAAGTTTGTTTTTGTATGTAAATAAGTTTAACACGAAAAGCTGCATTAAAATGATGAAAGAGATTTCGTAAGCTTGTTCAAACAGCTTATTTTCTCGCTGTGGGAATTGTAAATCATGGCAATACCCTTTTTTTTACCCATCAATTTTCGTTTTGTTCTTTTCATGTTGATGAAATGTTGTCGTATGTTGTACAATACTTTGTATTGCAGTTGTCGAACCTTTACCATACAAATCTCATTCTTAACTCTTTACCAAATGATAAAATATCGGGCCGACCAAATTGAAAGTATTTGCAGACAACAAAATAAATGTGCCTCAAAATTTGAAATTTGTTTTTGGAAGGGAAGAAAACATTGTGGAAAAAGGAGAAAATGCTGGTTACCAGCATTTTCTCCTTTTCCCACAATGTTTTCTAAAGCCTTCTTTCTCAGGGTTGTTAAAACTCTGGATTGTATGGTAAAGGGTTAAGCCTTCAGAAAAAAGAGCCTTTGAAAACATTCTGGGGAAAATAATTCTGGTAACTAGCATTTTCTACTTTTCCCATGATGTTTTTTACCATTTCTAAGAAAAACTCCATCATTTGAGTACACATTCAAGTAGTCGTCTGCAAATACTTTTGAAACAGAGAAGTCACAAATTTTGTTGTCTGGTAAAGATTTAACCTTTTACCAAACAATCCCGGGTTTGAACTATTAACCTTTTAAAAGAAGCCTTTTGAAAACATTGTTGGAAAAGGAGGAACTGCTGGTAACCAGCATTTTCTCCTTTTCCCACAATGTTTTCCTCTCTATCAAGGACAAATTACATGATTTGAGCCACCTTAATTCTTTACCAAATGACAGATTTTTGGACTGGACCAAATTCAAAGCATTTGCAGACGATTAATGAAATGTTGCTAAAATGATGATTTCTGTCTTTGATAGGGTAGAAAACATTGTGGGCAAAGGAGAAAATGCTGGTTACTGGCTTCTTCCTCAAGGTCGTCGAAACTTGGGATTGTGTGGTAAAGGGTTAATTTGTCGTCTGCTAATGCTTCCATTTTTGACATTTCTAGACTGGTAAAGAGTTATATATTGATTCTATAGCTTACATGTACTGTTTTGACCCTTAGAAATTTTATTCACATGCAAAAAACAACAATCCTTTTTCTGTGGGGTTGAAAAAACATTGTGGTATGTGGTGAATGTCCTGATGAGGAACTAGTTCTCCATTTACAACAATATTTGTTCATGGATGGGCTGGATATAAATATGTCTAATGGAAGAAAAAGTTCTTGCAGGCAAATGTTATGTGCCGATAGAGGAAGACTGGGAGTGAAGTTTATTGAAGTATAATTTAAAAATGGTCAAATCCTAGAGCATGGAATAAACTCAACAAAGATATTCACTTTAAGAATAATCATTCTTGAATACATTCTTAGTCTAATAATCAAGAATTTTCTAAATTTGAAAGTAACACCACTTCTGACTGGCTGAACCAAAATGGTTTAGCTAATCAGAATTTGTTTCATTTTCTAAATCTAGAGTTAGACATAAAAGGCACATAAGAATGGTTGGTTGCATATCCTGATGTTTAATCTCTAATACTAAGAACCTAATAAATACAATTTTGAGGTTGTTTTTTTTTCCCCTAGGATGTCTTGAGAATCTGAAGTGTAGGGCAAAGATTGGGCTGCATGTTTTGTGCAGTCTTGATTTTGATCTACACTAGCTGCAAATCTAACTTCACCTGTGAAAGGTGCTATAAGGTTTAATAGAGTGAAACTTGTTTTGGGCAAGTAGCTATGAGATTCAAAATAAGAAATCTCTTTGACATTACCACACGATTAAAATGTAGACTTGTCCAAAATTGAGAGTGTTTGCAGAGGACAAATAAAATGTGACTTAAATGAGGAAATTTGTCTTTGATAGGGTAGACAGCATTTTCTCCTTCTCCCATAATGTTTTCAAAAGGCTTCTTCCTCAAGGTCGCTAAAAGTCAGCATTGTGTGGTAAAGGGTTAAAAGAGATAGCTTAAATTTGTGGTCTGCTGGGGCCCGCAGAATAAACATTTCTATTCATTCAAAAATATACCGAAAAGTAGGTAAAAGCCAGCGCATTAAGCTACGCCAAAAAAGTGACTGTACAAGGTGTATGCCTGAATGTGTAATACATGAAACTTTCATATGATTTTCACATTTGCAATGATAAACGCTGGCCTCTTAACCCTTTACCACACAGTCCCGACTTTTAACGACCCTGAGAAAGGAGTCTTTTGAAAACATTGTGGAAAAAGGAGAAAATGCTGGTAACCAGCATTTCGTCCTTTTCCCACAATGTTTTCTACCCTTCCCAAAGCAAATTTCAGTTTTAAAATGGCATTTATTTTTTCCTCTGCAAGTCCTTTCAATTTCAACCAGTCTAAAATGTTGTTGTTTGGTAAAGAGTTAAGACAGGTTTGGTGGCTTAAAAAAGGTTGCCTGGCTCTGACAGGTCTGACTGTATCATACAGGAGAAAGGGAATTCTGGCATACATTAAACCCTATACCATACTACAGAATTTTAGACGTGTCCAAACCCAAAGCATTAGCTGACAACAAATCAAATTAGGCTCATGTTCCAGAACTTGACTTAAATAGGGTAGAAAACATTGTAGGAAAAGGACAAAATGCTGGTTACCACCATTTTCTCCCTTTCCTACAATTTTGTTCAAAAGTTGTTTTTCTCTGGATCATTAAAAGTCGGATTATGTGATAAAGGGTTAAATACTGTAATGAGTGCAATAATTTCTTGGTATATTGCATGCCTTTGATGACCGAATTGCAAAATCGCATCATTTGCACTTGAAGTAAGTAAAGGATTAACATAAATCTACTTGTAGTTATGGTTTTTTTTTATTTTAATCTGTTATCTGGCTTCCTAGGTGGCAGCACCAGCAGAAGAAAATTTCGTCACTTTAAAGGGCGGTCATTTACAGAAGGTGTGTTAAGTACTTCATAACATGTTTTAATAGCACATGGGTTGGCACTTTGGTAGATGGGTGCACAATGATGGAAATTTCCCTGGGTTAATGCAGAAAAGAAGACAGTTGTATTATTTAGTATTTAAATGCCCTTTACAACTCTGGTTGCCTTTTGAGCTAGTGTAGATCAAGATCAGACTGCACAAAACATGCAGTCTGACTTTCGATCTACACTGTCTGCTTTGCGGAGACATTCATGGAAAAAAGAAATCTTGAAATTGCCGTTAGCGGATCTTAATGTCTACACTGAAAATGTCAGTTCAGTGAGTTAAAGGTTCACTTTTTGTGGATCGTGTAAGTTGAGATCAGATAGCACAAAATATGTAGTTTGATCTTGAATCTGTGCCATACATTAGATTATTCTAAATTATGACCAAACCTTCTCCACATTTTGCAGAGGAAATATATTTGTTGCCTTGGAAACAAAAAAAAAAATACCCCTAGACCAAGCAAACAAAACTGGCTTTTTCAAGCATAAGGGCTTAACCTTTTTTAACCCTTTTCCACACAATCCTATATTTTAACAACCCTGGGAAAGAATCCTTTGGAAAACATTGTAGGAAAAGGAGAAAATACTGGTAACCAGCATTTTCTCCTTTTCCCACAATGTTTTCTTTGCTTTGATAAAAAAAAAAAAATCCCATACTTTGAGCCACATTGAATTTTGCAAGTCTAAAATTTTGTCGTCTGGTAAAGAGTTAAACATTGCCATTTCAAGGCTGCTGTAACCATTTACGAGATGACAAAATTTTAGCCTTGTCCAAATTGAAAGCATTTGCAGACGACGATTTCAGTGTTGCTCAAATGGTGCAATTCTTTTTTGATAAGGTAGAAAACATTGTGGGAAGGGGAGAAAATGCTGGTTACCAGCATTTTCTCCTTTTCCTACCATGTTTTCCAAAGGATTCTTTCCCAGGGTTCACAATGTTTGCAAAAGGCTTCTTTCACAAGGTTGTTAGAAGGCGACATTGTGCAGTAGAAGGTTAATATGACCAGCAGTTCTCTACCTAGTGAAAAGTGTAGGTCAAAATATCTGTATGTAGCAGACACTGCAGATCCAAGATTTGTTAACATGTGCAGTCTGACCTTGATCTGCACTATTTGCAGAAGAACTAGAGTTATAATAGGCATGCTTACAGTAAAAATAGACAAACATTCTTTTGTGCATAAGCCCTGATGCAACTGTAAATTTTAACATCATAGCACATTGAACTGATTTGGTAGATCTAATTTTTTATGTATTGCGCATGTCCAACATAAATCAAACCCCAGTGTAGCATTATAATACATGAATGTTTACCACATGACAAAAATGTAGACTTGTCCAAATTAAAAAGCATGCGCAAATGCCAATTTAACTCTTTACCTTACAACAAAATTTTAGACTGGTCGAAATTGAAAGAGTTTGCAGACAACAAAATAAATGTGACTCAAAAAATAAAATTTGTTTTGGAAAGGGTAGAAAACATTGTGGGAAAAGGAGAAAATGCTGGTTGCCAGCATTTTCTCCTTTTCCCACAATGTTTTCAAAAGCTTTCTTTCTCAGGGTCATAAAAAGTCGGGATTGTGTGGTAAAGGGTTAATTTCCTGGAAAACATTGTGTGCAAATTTAACCCCCAAATTTAAAATAATGTTTTGATTTAATATCATTTTAGTATTATGATGATTATGTCATATTAGAATGTAGCATATATCTTAGTGACTTAACCTTTACAGTGTTGAATTTAATGTAACAGGTATCGACAGTAAACAAAGGCCTAGCATCCATAACGCGCACTCTGCAAGTGCGTAATGAAGAAAAAAACGGGAACTTCTGAACGGGCGAAAAATTATTCTATAACTTCATGAAACAACTCCGTAATGAATTGTGAAACTGCATTAAAAAAAAAAAAAGAATGAAAATTTCCAACAGATATTAAAAAAGCTAGATATTTCGATTTCATCCTATTTCTTTATTATAGAAAATCTCACTATATTGGACAATTAAAAAAGCTAGATATTTCGATTTCATCCTGTTTCTTTATTATAGAAAATCTCAGTATATCGGACTATGTAGACAGTGCATTGAGTGATAAATTTATGTTTAGAGAGATTTATTGTAGTTCATGAACGGTATTTTGATAATTTTATTGTATAATACAACAATTATTTGGTATGATGTGTTCACACTTAACCTACTGTTTAACCCTTTCCCAAACGACAAATTTTGGACTGGTCCAAACTGAAAGAGTTTGCAGATGACAATTTTAAATTTGATGAAAATGGCAGAAAGTTCTTAAAAAAGGTAGAAAACACTGTGGGAAAAGGAGAAATTGCTCATAACGAGCAATTTCTCCTTTTCCCACAGTGTTTTCAAAAGACTTTTACTGCAGACACGTGAAAACCAGGGCTTGTTTGGGAAAGGGTTAAAGAAAAAGCCGATTAATGATGAGTTACTGTATTAGTAATTTGTCATTTTTTCTTTTTATTTAGTATAGATCTATGTAGTGCAAAACAGAAATGAATTTTTGTTCCTCAGTTTTTGTGTATCATCAGAAATCCTAATATTTATATTGGAGTTTAATGCTGTTTTAACAGCTTAGTCATATCACTGCAGTCAGTGCACCTACATAATTATGTGTTTCCTCGCTTTCTCACACCAGTACTGAAAAAACTTTCTTCCCAAGTCACTGACTACTTTTCTCACATGCATCAGATGTGAGAAAAGTAGTCAGTGACTTGGGAAGAAGAGAATTGTCGGAATGAAAGTTTGCCTCAACCAGGTATCAAACCGGGTATCATCACGAGTCAAATATGCTAACCTCTGGGCTATCTGGACGGGCCGGGAACCCAAAGCAAAATACTGAAGTATGTTTATCCAAATCAGTTCTGCTTATTCTTAATGTGATTCCTGCTTTTCAAGATTATTAATGGATTTGCAGAGAGTGTAAAGCAGGATCAGCCTGCACATATGTGTAGTCTGATTTTGATCTACACTCTCTGCTGCTTTATCAGTACTTTCTGTCGTGCTAACCTAATCCAAATCTAAAACACTTAACACTTTACCACACGACAAAATTTAAGACTTGTCCAAATTGAAAGCATTTGCAGACTACATATTTGTCTACATATGGCTCAAATGACAGTATTAATTTTTGTCTTTGAAAGGGTAGAAAACATTGTCGGAAAATCAGAAAATGCTGGTCACCAGCGTTTACACCTTTTCCCACAATATTTCTAAAGGCCTCTTACTCATTTTCATGAAAATATGGGATAGTTTGGTAAAGGGTTAAAGAAATCTATTTTTGTAATGGTCAAAAATTCAAATTTGGCAAGATAAGGGTTAATGTATCAGGAGTATTAATGAGTGACAGGTAAATTCTGTTTTGCAGTATGGTTTTACAGTGTAGCATAAATCTAATTCTTAAATATCAATGAGCTATGCTCTTGCAAAAGGGGATTTAATGAATCTCCGCAAAGCATCATACCAAGCAAGTCATCACGGATCCATAAAATCTACTTTGTCTGACAACCGACTGAATCTTGAGGTAGACTGGTCCTTTGTCATGCAGAAAGTTGACCAATAGCAAAAAGTTTCGACCCAGGTCAGCCTGCGCAGTTGCGATACTTTTTGCAGATGTGTTAAGCCCCCTATTCACAGAGCATGGCTTATTTGGTTTTAGCGAAGGCATTGGATGAACATTTAACAGGATGATGTAATAATTAACTTTTTTGCATTTTTTATATAAAGATAAAATTAGTTTATCTAAAAATTATTTCATAGTATTAACTTCTTTGGTGCTAAGCATAGAAATGTAAATATGATCCATGCTCTGTGACAAGAGGGCTTAATGCATCTGTGAAAAGTATCGGCCAAAACTTTTTGCTATTGGTCAATTTTCTGCATGTCCTAGGACCAGTCTACCTCATGATTCAGTCGGTTGTCAGATAAAATGGACTATATGCACCCATGATTATATGCTGACTTTCTTGGTATCATGCACCACAGAGATGCATTAAGCCCCCCTTTTGCCAGAGCATGGCTTATATGTATGTAATAAGAATTTTTTAACTCATTCATTAGTATCAGTATTATAAAGACATCAGTAGTTGTGATGTTGTGATACCATTGCGTCTATAATCCTTTAATGGTTATTTGTCTCCCATCATCAACATGTGGCTTGTTATCACTCTACATGTCCCATTTAAATCTACTAAATGACAAACTTTTGTTAGTCTTAATAAACCTTCGTCAGAATGTTTGATGTCTTTAATAAATGTGAATTTCGTAGTAAAAAATTGTCAAATCGTAGAAAGCCCTATTATCACCCAAGAGGCATCATTTCTGCCCCCTGATAGCAATTTTGTCTTGATTTTATATCATAACAAGCTTAGATATGAGTTACACCAAAAAACTCGGTGACTAAGTCACATGTTCCACCTCTTTACCAAGCGACAAAATTTCAGACTGGTCCAAAATGAAAGCATTTGCAGACAACATGTTAAATTTTGCTGGAATGATGGCAATTGTCTGTGAAAGTGTAGAAAACTTTGTGGGAAAAGGATAATAATATACGAAAAGAGATTGCATTATAGTGATTTATGATGTACAATAAATGCCATATTAAAAACCTTGGCGTAAACAGTTTTTGAAATATTGTGTTGATTTAAAAAAAAAAAGAGTTTCCCCTTCTGCAAATATTTCTCTTTTTCTTGTCACTTAGGCAAGTTAGTGGTTGGTCTAAACAGGGATCGTATATTATACGATTCCTGGTTTAAAGAAAGCCTGTTTGGGTAGGGTAAACACTTGGTGCTGAATAAATCACATAAACATTTTCAGTCAGTGAAAGTGGCAATCATTCTGTCATTTGAAAACTGTTTTGGAAAGAATATTTTATGACAGTCAAGAAGCGTAGACTATACAGATCAGTCTGCATTTTGTGTGCAGTCTTATCTTGATCTACCTTTTACCTTATTCACCAAATTGGCTGAAGCTCACCAAAGTTTTTTAACTCTTTACCAAACAACAGAATTTGAAACTACGGTAGTCCAAATTGAAAGCTTTTGTAGGCGACAAAACAAATGTGACTGAAAAATTGAAATTTGTTTTGGAAAGGGTAGAAAACATTGTGGGAAAAGGAGAAAATGCTGGTAACCAGCATTTTCTCCTTTTCCCACAATGTTTTCAAAAGGCTTCTTTTTCTGGGTCATTAAAAGTCGGGATCGTGTAGTAAAGGGTTAAGGATTCATATATTTTAACCCTTTACCAGACGACAAAATTTTAGGCTTGTCCAAATTGAAAGCATTCGCAGACGACAATTTCAGTGTGGCTCAAATGGTGCAACTTTTCTAGATAGGGTAGAAAACATTGTGGGAAAAGGAGAAAATGCTGGTTACCAGCATTTTCTCCTTTTCCCACAATGTTTTCAAAAGGCTTCTTTCCCAGGGGCATCAAAAGGCGGCCTTGTACGGTAAAGGGTTAAAAAAAAGCTGCTAAAATGCTGATCCACTGTTTCGCAAACAAATCAATTTCGAAGATATAAATTAATTCATAACGTTTACAACCTGCCATGATGTATTAGACAAATGATATTGTTTACATTTTCTACATTACATAACTTTTTAACTCTTTACCAAATGACAAAATTTTAGACTGGTTCAAACTGAAAGCAATTGCAGACGACAATTTATATGTGACTCAAATGATGATTTCTGTCTCTGATTGGGTAGAAAACATTGTGGGAAAAGGAGAAAATGCTGGTTACCAACATTTTTCTCCTTTTCCCATAATGTTTTCAAAGGGCTTCTTCCCAAGGGTCGTTAAAACCCGGGATTGTGTGGTAAAGGGTTAATCGAAATAGACTCCAGTCAAGATTTTAAAAAAATGTAAATATGAATTGTTGTGTGCAATTGTCATGCATAACCTTCAATACTTTCTGATATATTTGTTATTACTGAAGATATTTACTTCAAACCTAAGGTAGTTGTTATTCATCAAAAGGGGGCCCCAGACCAGAAGAGCAGGTAACTGTCAGAATATTTTTGACACAGTCATGCCCCTTCTTTGCCTGAAAATTTTGAATGATAAAAAAGAAAAGTTGCAGCATAGCATTTGCACCTGCATGTTGAGCTTTTGTCATTTTCTAACCCATTACAATGCAAGGAGATTTCTTGCCTGGAACCAGATCAACTGACAGAATGGAGAAATATTTAAAAGAATGGAAATGTGCTTCAATGCACAGAAGGAACATCTTTCTGGGAATAAAAGCTGTGTTTTTTTTTCCTGAATGTTTTTCAGGAATTCTTCTATACGAGAACATGCTCATTAATCCTTCAAAAAAAGATTTATTCAATTTCAAAGCCGGAGGAAGAAGGTTTCTGAATTTTTTTATTTTCATTATTTTCAAAAGCTTACTTCCATATAAAAATTATATAGTAGTAAAAAACAAGCTTATTTGTTAACCTTTTACCACACAATCTCGACTTTTAACCACCCTCAGGAAAAAACCTTTTGAAAACATTGTGGAAAAAGGAGAAAAGGCTGGTAACCAGCATTTTCTCCTTTTCCCACAATGTTTTTTACTCTTCCCAAAACAAATTTCAATTTTTGAGTAACATTTATTTTTTTGACTGGTAAATCTTTCACTTTGGATTGGTCTAAAATTTTGTCGTTTGGTAAAGAGTTAAAATGATATTTTGAATAGGTGTAAAGCATTAGAAATGATAAAATATAGTTTGTGTTTTTATACAAAAGACATCTTTAATTTGCAGTTGAAATAGTTGTCTGGTAGACTGAATTTTTAAATAACATACATGTCCAACAAAGAGAATAAATATTTGTGTGCATGCACATAATATATGTAGAAGTAACACACAAACAGAAAGAAATGTATTGTGTCAGTCTGTGTTTGTTGGAGTACTTAATTATAATCCATTTAAGAAATGGGTACTACAATTAAATATGTACAATGTAAACCATTGCAGCAGTAAACAGATTTGCAGCAGACAAATTTTAACTCTTTATCAAATTACCAAATTTTAAATCGGTCAAAATTTAGAGCATTTGCAGACGATAAAATAAATGTGATTGAAAAATTGAAATTTGTTTGGGAAAAGTAGAAAACATTGTAGGAAAAGGAGAAAATGCTGGTTACCAGCGTCTCTTCCTATTCCAACAATGTTTCCCACCTTTTCAAAGAAAAATTCCGTCTTTTTAGCTTCATTAAATTTGTCGCCTGGAAATGCTTTAAATTTTGACAAGTCTAAATATTTTCATGCTGTAAAGAATTAAGGGAGATGATGCAGTATTACAAAGTAGGATTTCCTAGAAAATCTTTCTCATCAGTATATTTTGCTGTCTGTGTTTGCAGGTACTCGCCCGTCCATCATTCCTCTTGGCCAGACATTTCGACATGGCAGTATAAATGGAATCAACAGTTATTTTGCAAACCATTACACAAACACACTGCCTTCTCGGATTGGTAAAGTTTTCTCCTTTTCTACAAAATCTCAAAGCATAACGGAGTCTTTCCTTACTTTTTCACCACATAGATAGAAGCCATGCTCTTTGACAAGTGGGCTTAATGTGCCTGCAAAAAGTATTGCAGTTTGTGCAGGCTGATCTGGGTCGATACTCTTTGCTTTTTGTCAAAGGACTAGTGTACCTCATGATTCAGTAGGTTTTTGTATAAATTGGATTTTTATGGATCCATGATGATGTAATGAATTGCTTGGTATCGTAGAGATGCATTAACCCCCCTTTTGCCAGAGCATGACTCATGAAGAATTTATGATTAACCCTTTACCACACAATCCCGACTTTTAACGATCCTCTGGAAAAAGCCATTAGAAAACAATGAGGGAAAAGGAGAAAATGCTGGTAACCAGCATTTTCTCCTTTTCCCACAATGTTTTCTATCCTATCAGAGAGCTTTAGCTCATTTCTACCAATTCTGAATTTGTCATCTCCTGCTGTTTTGAATTTGAAAGAGTCTAAAATTTGTCATTTGGGTAGGGGTTAAACATATGGTGTGCAACACACAAAAAGGGGCCTTCGGACAATTGCGTAAAGTGTTGTCTCGGATTAGCCTGCGCAGGCTAATCCGGGACAGCACTTTACGACTACATCAGATTTTTTCATACAGTAGACTTTCATGAAACAGAAAATCGCACAAAAACGGGAAGTGTTGTCTGGGATTAGTCGCAGACTGCACAGGCTGATCAGGGACGACACACTTTTACGGATATGTCCGAGGGCCCTTTTGCTTGTGTTGCACGCCATATAGGAAATATCAATTGTAAAAAGGATTAAAGACATGTTACTGCAGTGAAGAGACAGAGAACATAAGAATGGGAAAAATGAAAGCTTATCTGCAGGTATTTGAATAGCTTCAAGAAGTGCATGACAATTATTGTTTTTCCGTTTAAATATTCAGGGGAGGTAAGTTGTGACAACACAGTTGTATCAGTTACCAGGGCGTGCCTCGGGGAAAGAAATAGCAGATTTTTTTTTTTATTATAGCTTTGTTTGATAGAGGTACCCTCTTTTAACTCTTTACCCAAAATCACGGGTTTAAATTACCATGAAGAAGAAGCTTTTTGAAAACATTGTGGGAAAAGGAGAAAATGCTGGTAACCAGCATTTTCTCCTTTTCCCACAATGTTTTTTACTTTTTGAAAAACAAATTTCAATTTTTGAGTCAAATTTATTTTGTCGTCTGCAAATGCTTTCAGTGTGGACAAGTCTAAAATTTTGTCGTTTGGTAAAGAGTTAAACTTGTAAATTGTTGAAACTATTAAAAGAGGCTGTTATAGTATTCTAAATGTAACTTTATAATGATCCATGCTCCCTGAAAAGGGGTATGCATCTGCAAAAAGTATTGACCAAAGTCAGCCTGCACAGTCTGCACAGGCTGGCCCGGAAAAATTTTTTTGGGTATTGGTCAATTTTCTGCATGTCAAAGGGCTGGTCTACCTTGTTATTCAGTCTGCAGTTAACCCTTTCCCAAACAAGCCCTGGTTTTCACGTGTCTGCAGTACAAGTCTTTTGAAAACACTGTGGGAAAAGTAGAAATTGCTCGTGATGAGCAATTTCTCCTTTTCCCACAGTGTTTTCCACCCTTCTGGAGAACTTTCTGTCATTTTCATCAAATTTAAAATTGTCGTCTGCAAACTCTTTCAATTTGGACCAGTCTAAAATTTATTGTTTGGGAAAGGGTTAAACAATTTAAATTTCATGGATCCATGATCCATAATTATATGATGACTTGCTTCAATTAATGTGTCACAGAGTTGTATTAACCCTTTACCACACAATCCTGACTTTTAACAACCCTGAGAAAGAAGCCTTTTGAAAACAATGTGGGAAAAGAAGAAAATGCTGGTAACCAGCATTTTCTTCTTTTCCCACAATGTTTTCTACCTTTAACTCTTTACCACACAATCCTGACTTTTAACGACCCCCAGAAAGAAGCCTTTTGAAAACATTGTGGGAAAAGGATAAAATGCTGGTAACCAGCATTTTCTCCTTTTCCCACAATGTTTTCTACCCTTCTAAAAGCAAATTTCAATTTTTTTATCCCGATTTATTTTGTCATCTGCTAACGCTTTCAATTTGGACCAGTCTAAAATTTTGTCGTTTGGTAAAGAGTTAAGAGACAAATGTTATGTTTTGAGTTACATTTAAAATGTCAGCTGCAATTGCTTTCAATTTAGACTAGTCAAAATTTTTGTTGTGTGGTAAAGAGTTAACTCTTTACCACACAACAAAATTTTAGACCCGTCCAAATTGAAAGCATTTGCAGACAGCAAATTAAATGCAACTCAAGAATTGAAAATCATTTTGGAAAGGGTACAAAACTTTGTGGGAAAAGGAGAAAATGCTGGTTACCAGCATTTTCTCCTTTTCCCACAATGTTTTCAAAAGGCTTCTTTCCCAGGGCTGTTAAAAGTCAGGATTGTGTAGTAAAGAGTTAAGCCATGAGAGCATCGCTCATATATAAGGGTATCTACCTTTTTCTGTAATAGGAAAAGTGTTACTGGTGAATGAAGAACAAAAGAAGCAGGAACAGGAGATAGAAACACTGAAAGTTCAGTTAGAGAAATCAGAGGAAATGATAAAACATCTACAGATACAAGAGGGACAATACCTTCAACAGTAAGTCCTCTTGGCTCTTGTATAGTGATCAGACATGTTGGTCGTTGGATCCATTACAGTAACTAGTTAACCCTTGACCCTTTACCGTGCGACAAAATTCTACACTGGTCCAATTTGAAAGCAATTGCAGACGACAAATGTTGCTAAAATGATGATTACTGTCTTTAATAGGACAGAAAACATTTTCAGAAAAGAAGAAAATGCTGGTAACCAGCATTTTGTCCTTTTCCCACCAGGTTTTTAACCCTTTACCAGACGACAAAATTTTAGCCTTCTCCAAATTGAAAGCATTTGCAGACGACAATTTCAATTTGGCTAAAATGGTGCAATTTTTCTTTGATAGGGTAGAAAACATTGTGGGAAAAGGAGAAAATGCTGGTTACCAGCATTTTCTCCTTTTCCCACAATGTTTTCGAAAGGCTTCTTTCCCAGGGGCGTCAAAAGGCGTCATTGTGCGGTAAAGGGTTAAAGGGCTTCTTCATCAGGGTAGTTAAAAGTCAGCATTGTGTGGTAAGGGTTAACCTACTAAATAGGTGAAATGAAACTTTTAACCTGATAGTAAAAAGCCAGATTTTTCTATTTCAAAGGTATCTTTTTGGAAAATATCTCCATATTAGACAGTGTAGATCCAAAATCAGACAACACATTCTGTGCAGTCTGATCTTGATCTACACTGTTTGCAAACGGTTCTTAAGTCACGCATAGCAGCCTAAGGGTTAATGCAGTGTTTTTACCACACTAGTTCATATAGATTTAATCCTTTACCACACTACCACCAGTTTCAATGACCCTAAGGTAGAAGACTTTTGAAAACAATGTGGAAAAAACAGAAAAAATGCTGGAAACCAACGTTCTCTCCTTTTCCACAATGTTTTCTACATTATTAACCCTTAACCCTTTACCGCACAATGACGCCTTTTGACGCCCCTGGGAAAGAAGCCTTTTGAAAACATTGTGGGAAAAGAAGAAAATGCTGGTAACCAGCATTTTCTCCTTTTCCAACAATGTTTTCTACCTGATCAAAGAAAAATTGCACCATTTGAGCCACAATGAAATTGTCGTCTGCAAATGCTTTCAATTTGGACAAGGCTATAATTTTGTCGTCTGGTAAAGGGTTACAGCACCGAATATACCTAACAAATATTTTCAGATCTAGAATCAGACACAGATAACTGCAATTTCGTGGTTGCCTTTTGTCTGCAGTGCTTCAGCAAAGCGGACAGTGTAGATTAGATAAAACTGCATGTTTTGTGCAGTTTGATATTGATTTACACTGGCTGCAAAGGCAACTAAAGTAGTGAAAGGTGTGTTAACCCTTTACCATACAATGCCGC
The DNA here is from genome assembly GCA_945859785.2 of Tridacna gigas. NCBI lineage: Eukaryota > Metazoa > Mollusca > Bivalvia > Cardiida > Cardiidae > Tridacna > Tridacna gigas. The sequence goes on along the minus strand of OX244040.2, from coordinate 4,888,025 downwards.
CTTTTAACAACCCTGGGAAAGAAGCCTTTTGAAAACGTTGTGGGAAAAGGAGAAAAAGCTGTTAACCAGCATTTTCTCCTTTCCCTACAATGTTTTCTACCCTATCAAGAGAAAATTGCACCATTTGAGCCACATTGAAATTGTCTTCTGCATATGCTTTCAATTTGGACAAGGCTAAAAGTTTGTCATCTGGTAAAGGGTTAAGGATTAATCTTATTTGTTATTTCTTAGCTATTCTTTTTTGTTTTAGATTGAAATGTTATTTTGTGTAATTGATACAGGATTGCCCATTTACAGCAGAGAAGTTCAGAATATGACATTGACAGATCACATTTGATAGACAACTACGCCAAACTGTACAGTGAGGATCGACAAGCAGCCTTGCATGCTTTAAATGTTCTTACAGAATTGAAAGAAGTGCATTCACTGAAGGGAAAGATCCTATTTTCGGTTGTTGTGGTAATTACTAAACTCTTTGCCAAACTTCTGAATTTTAGACTGGTCCATATGAAAGATTTGCAGACGGCAAATTACATGTGGCTCAAATGTTGGGATTTTTCTGTAACCCTTTAACACACAATCTGAAGTTTTAACTACCCTGAAGAAAAAGACTTTTGAAAACAGTATGGGAAAAGGACCAAATGCTAGTTACCAGCATTCTGTCCTTTTCCCACAATTTTTTCTAGTCTTTGAAAGACAACTTTCAATTTTTGAGTTACATTTAATTTGTTGTCTGAAAATGCTTTCAATTTGGACAAGGCTAAAATTTTGTCGTATGGTAAAGACTTAAAAGGGTAGCCAGCATTTCCTCTTTATCCCACAATATTTCCTACCCTGTCAAAGGCAAACACTATCATCGTAGCTACATTGAATTTCTTGTCTGCAAAATGCTTTTAATTGTGATGAATCTGAATTTTTGTTGTATGATAAAAGAGTTTAAAAAAAAAGGGACTTTGCTCTATGGATAACCAGTCATCAATATTGCTACACAAGGCATATTTCTGCCCTTTAACCCTTTCCCAAACGACAGATTTTGGACTAGTCCACATTGAAAGAGTTTGCAGACGACAATTTTAAATTTGATGAAAATGGCAGAAAGGTCACTAAACGGGTAGAAAACACTGTGGGAAAAGGAGAAATTGCTTATTACGAGCAATTTCTCCTTTTCCCACTGTGTTTTCAAAAGACTTGTACTGCAGACACATGAAAACCAGGGCTTGTTTCGGAAAGGGTTAAGCACCTTTCACAACTACAGTTGCTTTTGTGGCCAGTTTAGATCAAGTTCAGACTTCACAAAATGTGCAGTCTAATCTTTGATCTACACTGTTGGCTTAGCTGAAACACTATAGACAAAAGATAGTGTGAAATTGCAATTACATGTATTTGGTCTTATTTCACGATCGAAAATGTTTCTTGGTTTATTTGGCGTTTTAACCCTTAGGCTGCTAAGCACGACTCAAAGACCTTTTGCTGACAGTGTAGATCAAGATGAGACTGCACAGAATGTGCAGTCTGATCTTGGATCTACACTGTCCGATAAAGAGATATTTTCCCTAAAAAATAACTTTAAAAAATCATTTTTTTTATTATTATTATTGGCTTGAAAGTTTCATCTAAGTTATTCAACAGGTTAAGGGTTAACCCTTTCCCAAACAAGCCCTGGTTTTCATGTGTCTGCAGTAGAAGTCTTTTGAAAACACTGTGGGAAAAGGAGAAATTGCTCATAACGAGCAATTTCTCCTTTTCCCACAGTGTTTTCTACCCTTTTTGATAACTTTCTGCCATTTTCATCAAATTTAAAATTGTCGTCTGCAAACTCTTTCAATTTGGACCAGTCCAAAATTTGTCGTCTGGGAAAGGGTAAAAAAAACAGAATATACTCCAATAAACATGGATTGTATTTATGCAAAAATCAGACTGCTCTCTTCAGAGCTCGTCTAGTACTGGTGAAATCCAGGAATACATGAATATGTGAGCTGTCGCCGTAATACGACTATAAATAATGTTGAAAGCAGCATAAAACACCATTCAATCAATCGATCAATCAGTCATTGAGGGATAATTTGTTGAAATTAAATTTGGTTTCTATTTCAGCTTTCCTTCAGATCTGTTCAACAAACAATTCAAGAACTCCGTGGGAAGGTCCGTCACATCTTGAAACTTCCTGTTCCTAATACACCACTGGTGACAGAAGATCCTGTTGCTATGGAAATGGAGGTGCACATTGATGAGTATATGGTCAAAACAGCCCAGAAGTTTGATGTTTCAGCCAGTGTACAGGTAATTTAACACAATAATTTCATGCAGAAACTCCATAATGCCTCTTAAAAGCTACAAACGGCTTTTGAAGCATTGTTAACCTTTTACCAAAAAGTCCTGAGTTTTAACAAACTTGAGGAAGAGAGCTCTATGAAAACATTGTGGGAAAAGGAGAAAATGCTGGTAACCAGCATTTTCTCCTTTACCCACAATGTTTTCTACCCTATCTAAGACAGAAATCATAGGAACTACATTTGTCGCCTACAAATGCTTTCAGTTTAGTCCAGCCCAAAATTTTGTTGCTTGGTAGAGTTAACCCTTTACCACACAATCCCAAGTGTTAACAACCCCGAGGAAGAAGGCTTTTGAAAACACTGCGGGAAAAGAGGAATATGCTGGTAATTAGCATTTTTCTCCTTTTCCCACAATGTTTTCTACCATATCAAAAACAGAAATCAGCTATGAAATTACATTTAATTTTTTGTCTGCGAATGTGTTCAATTCAGTCCAGTCCAAAATATTTTTGTTTGGTCAAGATAAAACATTGGTCTTGCACAGCATTTTTTTTTCTCATACATAGAGCGCCATCTTGGAAAATCCCTTCAAACGCCATTTTCAGATATCAACAATAGTTGGCATGGATGATCCTTGGTTGGATCTGTAAAATATTTTCCTTATAGTTGCATCCAGATCTGTCAAGAATTAAGCCGGTCATGGCTTATTTTGTATATACAAGGCCAAAAGTCCAATCTTCGAACATCTTTTCTTCAAAAATCTATCAGTGAGTTATTTCAGGGTCACCATGGCTCTCTTCTGGAGTATTTCTGAAGGTCAGTTCAAACATTTCACACAATAATTACTGAACCTACATATGATTACTTTCAGTGCTTTATTTTATTTACAGGAAGTGAGCTCACAGATTTTTGCTACCTTATTTGACTATCCATGCCTCAAGGATTGTGAAGGACTTCTTAACTACATCAGAAGTTGTGTTACAGTTGCATGGCAACTCAGTGTTCAAAAACCACCCTATGTGATTTTGTACGATTCTAGAACTTTTCACCCAGACTTTCACACTTCCTTGTCATCAACAGATAACCAGTCTACAGCAATACTGAATTTTGTGTGGCCTGCACTATTGCACGGAGTGAATGGTTCCTGTGTGTTTAAAGGGGTTGTGGAAACATAGGAAGTTGCAGAGAATAAGATGTTAGCCAATCAGTATTCATTTTGATTCACAACCTCAGCAGACTTATTTCGCATTGTGCAGCAGGCCACTACCTAAAACATTGTGACAAGAGGAAAAAGAATATTCAGTTACTCAGAAGGATTTTACTTGTTTTCCTGTATTATGAAGTCTAGAGGTATACCACAGTACAAAATTTCAGGCTTGTCCAAACTTAAAGGATTTGCAGATGACAAATATGGCTCAAAAGATGGGATTTGCCTTTGTTAAAGTAAACATTGTTGGAAAAGCAAAAATGTTTGGTTACCAGCATTTTCTCCTTTTCCGACAAAGTTTTCAAAGGCTTACCACACAATCCGGAGTTTAACTCTTTACCATACAATCCTAACTTTTAACGACCTTGAGAAAGAAGCCTTTTGAAAACACTGAGAAAAGGAGAAAATGCTGGTAACCAGCATTTTCTCCTTTTCCCACTATGTTTTCTGTACTTTCAGAAACAAACCTCATCATTTGAGCCATGTTTAGTTTCTCCTCTACAAATGCTGTCAGTATGGACGAGTCTAAATTTTTGTCATGTGTTAATGGGTTAACCTTTACCACATGATCCCGACTTTAAACGACCTTGAGAAAGAAGCCTTTTGAAAACATTGTAGAAAAAGGAGAAAATGCTGGTTACCATCATTTTCTCCTTTTCCCCACAATGTTTTCTACTCTTCCGAAAAGAAATTTCAGTTTTTGATTCACATTTATGTTGTCGTCTGCAAAAGCTTTCAATTTGGACTGGTCGAAAATTTTGTCGTTTGGTAAAGAGTGAAAGGAGCCTGAGAGAGAAGGCTTTCATGGAAAGATACCATTGGAAAGATAGAAAATGCTTGTATCTACCCCATCAAAGACAGAAATTATCATTTGAGCTTTATTCAATTTGTCGTCTGCAAATTCTTTCAATTTTTGCAAACCCACGAGTTAACTCTTTAGCACACAATCCAGAGTTTGAATGGCCCCGAATTAAGAAGGCTTTTGAAAACACTGTGGGAAAAGGAAAAAATGCTGGTAACCAGCAAAGGCTGGAATCCTCATATGAGTTCCATTTTATTTCTTGTCTGCGCTTGCTTTCAATGTAGTCAAGTCCAAAGTTTTATGTGGTGAAGAGTAAACCGGTTATAAGCTTGGCAGATGCGAAGAAAAAGTTGAGTTACTATCATAGCCATGTTGTTGTCGGTGTCTGTTGTCATGCAAAAACTTTGACATTATGTAATATCTCTGTTATTACTGAAGACATTTACTTCAAACCTGGGTCAAGTTCTTAACTATCAAACGGGAAACCCATACAATGAGAGCAGGTAAGCATGGAAGTATTTTTGAAAGAATTATGCCCCATTTTCAAATTTAAATTTTTACTGGAAATCAAGCAAGTGCAGCCAAGCATTGGCACCAACATGCAGTGCACTTGTTATTAGATCTACCAAGAGTCACCACAGAGAATTACATGAAGGACAAGCAATTGAGGGAAAAGGAAATGATTTAAATGTAAGGAAAACATTGTTTAAAAGTTAGTATTTGTTTGGTCTATTGGCAGAAACATTCTCTCGCCAGCTGTATGTTACTGCATTAAGTATGTACCAAACAACAAAATTTTACTCTGGACCAAATTCAAAGCATTTGCAGACTACAAATTTACTGTATCTAAAAAGTTTTTGAAATTGTAGCAAACATTGTAGGAAAGAGAGGAAATGCTGGTTACCAGCATTTTCTCCATTTTCTCCAAAAATTTTTTTTTTTTTATAAAAAATTCTTTTTCATGGTCGTTAAAACACAAGATAATGTGGTAAAGAGTTCACTAAGAAAGCAAATCTGTGATGTTACAGAAATTAACTTATTTATTTGAATGTTGCAGTTATAGGTTTTTTTTTTTTTTTATTTGATGTTTTCTGGAAAATAGAATTGTATTGTCTATCTCATTCCTCGTCCTTTTCTATGTTTGCCATTGACATGTTTTAAAATGGTCAGTATGGGCAGGATGTATTTATACCATTCCTTACCATTCTAATTTTCCACATAATTTGTATTATGTTCATACTGGTCTCATTAATTTCTTTTGCTTCATTAGTGAGTCATCTCTGAACTAGTATTTAACCCTTTACCAAACAATCCCAAATCTAACGACCCAGGGGAGGAAGGCCTTTTAAAACATTGCAGGAAAAGGAGAAAATGCTGGTGTTACCAGCATTTTCTCCTTTTCCCACAATGTTTTCAAAAGCCCTTGCATTCAGGGTTGTTAAAACTCAGGATTGTATGGTAAAGAGTTAAGGTACTGTTGCAAGCAATTTTTCCATTTGCAACAATCAACAACGGTTTAACTGCAAGAGAAAGAAATCATCCGAGGTTGGTCAAAAGACAAAATCTTAAAAGGGCCTATTTAGACTTCTTTATGTGGCCTATTTAGACTTCTTTATGTGAATCCAAATTTCTGTAAAAATAATGATAAATACTACAAAATATATATTTCTCTGCAAGCATAAAGAAACTTGGGGGTGTGTGGAGGGGGGGAAAAGGGCCCAATTTTGGTGTTTAAATAACAGGATGGTTGTAATGCCATCATGAATTCTGTCTATTTTATGAGATCAGATACAACTTCATCATGTTTATTTGAATATGATCCTACATCATCGATGCATGCTATTGATCGTATGACATACCCACAAGTCTTTGCAAAATACTGGCCTAAAATCTAAAAAACCTTATGAGGCTACGAAATATAAAAATACTTTAAGAGGCTACATAGCCCTTCAACCTTTTACCACAAAGTCCCAAGTTTTAACAACCCTTAGGAAAAAGCCTTTTGAAAACATTGAAGGAAAAGGAGAAAATGCTGGTAACCAGCATTTTCTCCTTTTCCCACAATGTTTTTGACCATATATATAAAAAAAAATTCCATCATTTGAGCCACATTTAAATTGTCACCTTCAAATGCTTTCAATTTGGACCATTCTAAGATTCTGTTGTTTGGTAATATGTTAAGAGAATACCACAAAAAACATTTTTATTCTTATACGTTTCATTCTTATTGATGGTTTGCTATCTATTTCCTTACAAAACTTACTGATGGAACAATTTATAAGTTTTGCTTTATTATAGAAATTTTAATATAAAGGTATAAAAAATTAGGTTATTTTTCAGTATATGCTTACAAAAGTAGAAAGATCACCGGATTGTTTTTTTTTACATTATTTCAATAAATTAACACATATTAATTCTTTACTATTCATTACAGTAAGACTCTGATATAGCAAATTTCACGGGACCGTCAGATTTAATTCGCTATAAGCATAATTCGCTTTATTGATAATACGAACTTCGTTATATTTCGGGACTCAAAGGTGGACACATGTACATGCAGTCTAACATTTATTTACCAGAAAAATGTTTTTCTAACATACTTCGACAAATATGTGTTATATTTATAGTATCCAATGGCATTTATGACAGGTAGGAAAAACTAGTAGCCGATTTCATATTTATTTAATCGAGTGAGCGATGTTAATCATTCAAAACACATTTTATACCGGTAGGAATTGAAAGCATTTGCAGACGACAATTTTCTACTTGTGGCAAATTATACCTTACCACGATAATTATCGATTGATAACGCAGTTTAACTGGTACCCGTTGTATCTCCCGTAACCGTCCGATAGATACAAAGATCGATAACAGGCTGCCAGTTTATAACGCAGTCAGTTTATGTTGTGTAGATCAATGCCTCTAGCGTCAACGTGTTAATTGGTCAAGCGGGAAGGTGTGAATAACTGACTTGGTAATTAAAGACCTTTAGATGCGACTTCAGTGTAACCAAGGTATTTTCAGCTGAAATGGATATCTGCGGACCTGATTTTTGATTCGCAATATGCGAAAATTTGTTATATCCAAATTCGTTTTAACAATTAATTTTTACAAAGGCGAAAGAAGGTTTTTGCCGGGGAATTGATTTCGATTCGTACTAAGCGAAAATTCGCATTATCAGAGTTCGTTATAATTAAGTTTTACTGTACCTTGTTTTTCCAACCATCAGGAAAAACACTTTCTCAAAAAAGTGTTGGAAACGGGGAAAATACTGGAAGAGTTAGTGAAGTTAACACTAACATGACTTGTATTGCAAAGGGTAATTTGGAAAGTAAAATCTTTTATCACAAAATGGAATACATGAATACATTATAAATATCAAAACCAACTAAACAGTTTATAAAGGTCAGCTATCAGGTTCTGTGTGGTGATAGAAATTGAACACAGTTTTTCTGACTTTGTCATAAACACCTAGGAAGATGGCACCCCCTATAGATATCCACAACATACGAGGTAGAACTCCACTGAACAATCTGTAAATAGAAATATCTGTACATAAATCATCATCATTTTAACTCTTGACCAAACATTAGTATGGCCCAAATTTACAGTATTTGCAGATGAGTGATTAAAATGGGTAAAAACGATGGAATTTGTGTCTGAAAGAGAAGAAAACGTTGTAGGAAAAGAAGAGAACCTTGGTTACCAGCATTTCCTCCTTTTCCCGCAGTATTTTCAAGCCTGATTTTCAGGGTCATTAAAGGTTGGGACTGTGCAGTAAAGGATTAACCATATCATGTATATACATTTTTTATGTCACTAAAGCCGACAGATTATAAAGACTTTGTGGTAAAAGGAGCAATTTCTCGTAAGATAGAAATGCTCATGTTAACATGGCATTTTCTATACAATTCAATGAAATGATATTTCTGTTCTACAATTATTGTTTCTCCTTGTCAGTTTTACAAGTTTTGGGCTCTTAGAAATAATTGTTGTGGCAATTTTTAAATTACAATCATATACTGGTAGCTACTCATAGCAGGCTAAGTACATGTGGCATATAAAATGGACAATTTTATTACAATTAACACTTTCCCAAACAAGCCCTGGTTTTCACGTCTCTGCGGTACAAGTCTTTTGAAAACACTGTGGGAAAAGGAGAAATGGCTCGTAGCGAGCAATTTCTCCTTTTCCCACAATGTTTTCTACCCTTTTGGAGAACTTTCTGTCATTTTTATCAAATTTAAAATTGTCGTCTGCAAACGCTTTCAAATTGGACCTGTCTAAAATTTATTGTTTGGGAAAGGGTTAAGGAATTATTTTTACTTCATCAGAATAATTCAAAAATGATTTTTCATTCACCTTTCAGTTTTCATTTACATTTTTTGTTAGGACTGAATAAAAAAAGCATTTGGCACAATATTAACTTTTAGCACAGGCTGAGGGCTTCCTTTTATATACATCCTTGCCTTCAAGGATAATGTTTTCAAGATAAGACGGCACAGAAAGATTTACTTTCTGATCTTTAATCTACATTATCCAATAATTTGTGACAATGATTCCAATATCGTCTAACTAAACAATGGTGTGGTTTTACTGCATTGATGAATTCAGCATTTGAAAACATTGTGGGAAAAAAGCATTTTCTCCTATACCAACAATGTTTTCAAAAGCTTTTTTTCTCAGGGCCGCTAAATTGATTGATTGACTGATTGATTTTTACGCCATTTTCAACAATATTTCAGTCATATCACGGCGACAGCTCACATATTCATGTATTTCATGGGTTTCACCAGTACTAGGCTAGGGCTCTGAAGTGTCTTGCCCAACGACACTCCCACAAAAACCCAGTGGATCCAGTGAGACTCAAACCCGAGGTATCCAGGTTACGAGTCCTACACTCTACCACTGAGTCACGCAGGACCCTCAGGGCTGTTAAAACTTGGGCTTGTGCAGAAAAGGGTTACACCTGCTGGACATTTTCAGTCTAGAATCATGACTTCTATAAGTGTAATTCCAAGGCCAATTTCGTCCAGAATGTCTAAGCAAAGCATGGCGTGTAAATCAATTATCAGATGCAGTCATTATGCAGTCTGATGTTGATCTATACTGGCTTCAAAAAAGCAACTATAGTTATGAATGGCAGAGAAAGTGTTAACCCATGACAACACAATCCTGAGTTTAATAACTCTAGGAGATTTGATTTTTGAAAACATTGTGGGAAAATGAGAAAATGCTGGTCACCAGCATTTTCTCCATTTTCCACAATGTTTTCTAACCTTTAAGAAAAAAAATCCAAATCAGTTGACAAACATTTACATTGTCATTTGTAAATGCTTTTAACTTGGACAAGTCTAAAATATTGCCATTTGGTACAGGGTAAATTCTACTAGATGACAAAATTTTAGACTGGTCTAAATTGAAAGCATATGCAGATGACAGAATAAATGTGACTGATGAACTGAAATTGGTTTTGGGGAGGGTAGAAAACATTGTGGGAAAAGGAGAAAATGCTGGTTACCAGCATTTTCTTCTTTTCCCACAATGTTTTCAAAAGGCTTTTTTGCTAAGGGCCCTTAAAAGTTGGGATTGTGTGGTAAAGGGTTAAATAATAGTATGACAGCCTCTGCCTACCCTTTGATCCCTTTTTCATGGTATATAATTGACAAGGCATGACCTATGTTCCCTGCTGCAAGATGACTACCTTTCTGAAAAGTAACAAAAACCAGTATATAATATCCCTATCTAGTCAAGAAACATGAACATGTCAAGTTGCTAGATGACTGACCAACCTTTTTGAAAAGAAACAAAAACCAGTACATAATATCGCAATCTAGTCAAGAGATATGAACAATTATACCTCCTTGTTCAATAAACAGAACTTGTTGCTTTTTCAGATTAATACCTTTACCACACATTCCGATTTTCAAAAATCCTGAGGAAGAAGGCTTTTGAAAACATTATGGGAAAAGGAGAAAATGCTGGTAAAAGTGTAAGATTACAAAGCAGTCAATATTCTGTACAAAGGTCTTTTCAGAATTTTTAGCACTATTAACAGAAATCATCCATAACTTTAGCCCATTGGATTAATTCAATGTGCCTGACCAGATGATTACATATGGACTAGGAAATAAACACACCTCCAAATTGAAAGCATTTGCAGACAATAATTTAAATGTGACTAAAATAATGGAATTTGTCTTCCATAGGGTAGAAAGCATTGTGGGAAGAGGAGAAAATGCTGGTTACCAGCATTTTCTCCATTTCTCACAATGTTTTCAAAAGCCTTCGCTTTCAGGGTTGTTAAAGTCGGGATTGTATGGTAATGGGTTAAATGTATCCATCTCTGTGCCAGACTAATTTAATGAAGTTCAGACTTCATTTGCCTATTACTATACAAGTTATTTTAAGACATACCTTAAACTATTGCTGTGAACACATGGGAGATTTATTCAAAGAAAAGGAAAAAAATATCTCTTAAATTTTATATAAAACATTGTGAGAAAAGGAGTACAGGAAAAACAAATTTCCCACTATTGGCATCCAATGTTCTTTTGGTTAAAGGATGCACTGCAATTTATCTCATTCGCATACCAATAACCAAGATGAGATTGACCACTGAACTGATCATAACATGCAGTCTTAGCCTATTCAATCCCTGACATAGATCTGAACAGTTACTGTATATCATTTTTTTTTCGTAAGAAGGAAATTTTCGCTATTTTTAGTGAGTGGGACATTCTCACGAACATTATATTCGCTAAATATTCCATACAATCTGAAAACCCTTCCTTTGATGCAAAACATCAAGGAAAAAAAAATTCTTCACTAAGACACACTTGGTTAGTGTCAACAGAATAGGTGAGTAATAATGTTCCTCTTGGTGCAAAGTAGCTAAAAGATCTTCACAATTATTTGAAGGACAAGCCTGACATTACAAGAAATGGCTTTGAAAATGCTGGTATCTTGAAAAACTGAAAAAACAGACACACTTTACACAATGATCTATATATGTACAGGGAGAGTTGTCTTTAGATACCAGTAATCATTATACTGAAGTTTGAGCAAAGTTGTTTCCCTTAGTTTTGCAGGGTCCATTTGTAGTGAAATGACAGTACAATGAATTGTGAATAAATAAACCGACAAGGAAATACTGGTAGGCTAAGATTTTAATACATCTTTTTCTTATTTATGCATTTACATATACAATCAGAACCACTGGGAAAAGGAGTATTTTTAAGATTTTGCAATACCTGACTATCAAGATGTATCTTGTGATTCTAGCTTTTCACTTTTCACTAAAGTGTTCGGTATATAATACCAGACATATCAATAAATATTTTTGGTGGGCTTGATGCAATCATATATTTACGATTTCACAAAGAATGGAAACATACCAATGAATTTGTGAAAATAAGAAATGTGAAAAATTGATTTTGACCAAACTCATGAAAATTTTGGGATGCGAAAAAAACCGATATACGGTATACAGAAGGAAACATGAGCCATAAAGGTTACTTACATCAGCAAGCATGATTCGAGTTTTGGCAACATCTAAGGGTGTTGTAACACCAGCAGCAACACAACCTGAAATAGATACAAGTCCAGAAAAATGAGGAGGGAAGGTAACAAAATTGTAACAACAATAAAACCTGAATTGTTGGTAGTCATTATAATTGTCTCATCAAGATAAAAACGAGTGCCGAAAACATAACACTGGATGACTGTTTGGTTTGTATTGGACTTTAACCCCATTTTAACAGCTCAAGTCATATCATGGCGGTCAGTGACGCATCCATGTGTTTCCTGGCTTTCTCACACCAGCACTGACACAACTTTCTTTCCAAAGCCACTGACTACTTTTCTCACATGCATCAAGGGTGAGGCAAAAAATCGCTGGAAAGAAAGTTTGCCCCAACCAGGTATGGAACTTGCAACCACCACGTGGCGAGTCAGATATGCTAACCATTGAGCTATCTGGGTGGGCTAACATTGGATGTGTTGCAACAACTTAGGTTTAAATGGGAAACTAGGATGATATTACTCTGAATCCATGAATGCAGCATGCGCGTGCAGAAACAGATTTATTTTCAGTGAAAATTCTAAGTCAAGAAAGGAGTTAAATTGTGGAGAGGGTTGATTAAGATGAGACTGTAGTGACGCTGCAGTCTGATCTTGCTTCTACACTGATTCCTGTCAAGTTTTCCCGTAATAAGCACTTAAACATCAAAGTATTTATGCTTTTACTACCTGCTAAGGATAAAGACACTACTGGAAAAGGAGAAATGCTGGTTACTAGCACTTTCCTTCTTCCCTCAAATATTTTTAAAATCCATCTTGATAAGGGTCAAAAAAACTTAGATTTGTTTGGTAAAGGTTTTACTCTTTGCCAAATGATAAAATTTCACCAAATTGGGAGCATTTGCAGAAGACAAATTCAGTGTGGCTCAAAGGAAGATTTCTGTCTTAGAAAAGGTAGAAAACATGGGAAAAGGAGAAAATGCTGGTTACGAGCATTTTCTCCTCTTCCCACAATGTTTTCAAGGACTCTCTTCTTCCAGGTCATTAACTCTTTACCAAACGACAAAATTTTAGACCCGTCCAAATTGAAAAGCATTTGCAGACGACAAATTAAAATGCTACTCAAGAACTGAAATTTGTTTTGGAACGGGTAGAAAACATGGTGGGAAAAGGAGAAAATGCTGGTTACCAGCATTTTCTCCTTTTCCAACAATGTTTTCAAAAGGCTTTTTTCCCAGGGTCGTTAAAAGTCAGGATTGTGTGGTAAAGAGTTAAAACATGGGATTGTTTGATACAGGTTTGTGGAGTTAACTGCACATATGCTTTGCTGCCAATGCCATGTGGTGTACTTACCAGCAATAGCACCAAATATGGAAGATTGCCAAGGCTCTGTAGGATGACCCTGATATCTTGAACAGGAGGACTAAAACATAATAAGTAAGTTTTTTTTTTTGCTTTTTTCAAAACCTTCACAAAATTTTCTGACCCATACAGTACATGTGTACAAGTTTTGAAAACTCTGTTGGAAAAAAAAGCTCTTGTTTGATATCATCAACAGGAGGACTAAAACATAGTAACTTAGTTTTTTGTTTGTTTGATTTTGCACTTTTCAAAACCTTTTCAAATTTTCTAACCCTTACAGTATACAAGTTTTGAAAACTCTGTGGGAAAAGAAGCTCTTGTTTATCACAAACAATCCCTGCTTGTGACACAATGTTTTCTATTATCATTACAGAAAGGCAGTTTCCAGTCCTTCACACATTTCTACTTTGTGTCAGTTCTTTTAGTTCATAGAAATGTTTAACCCTTTACCACACCATTCCGAGTTTTAACAGCCCTGAAGAGGATGGCTTTTGAAAACATGGTGGGAGAAAGGGAAAATGCTGGTAACCAGCATTTTCTCCTTTTCTCACTATGTTTTCCATCCTGTCAGTGACAAATCCAATCACTTTGTCCATGTTTAATTTGTCGTCTATACAGGCTTTCAGTTTGGACAAATCTTACGTTATGTTGTTCGGTAAAGAGTTGAAATAGTATGGTAATGGATTAACTTAACAAAATGACGAGAAGAATTTGCCCAAAACAACCCACACAGCTCTGGTCCTCTTTCAACATTTCAAAAGCTCTAAATTCCAGATCTGTGTATATGGGTTTGAGGCTAGCTCTTTTCCGTATGATGAAATTATAGACTTGTCCAAATCAGAGGACAAATTAAATGTAAAACAGCTTGGCCAAACAAAGATGAAAATTAAACCTTTACCAAACAATCCCATGTTTTAACAACCCTGCAAAAGAATGCCTCTGAAAACCTTGTGGGAAAAGGAGAAAATGCTGGTAACCAGCATTTTCTCCTTTTCCCACAATGTTTTCTACCTGTTCAAAGACAGAATTCCCTCTGAGCTACAGTGAATATGTCATATGGAAATGCTTTCGATTTGGACAAGTCTAAAAGGTTGTTATTAAGTGAAGAGGTAATGAAAACTGGATTACAAGCCTTGTATATCATTGACTTTACTAACATTTTGACTTTTAAGTAGGTGAGTAAATGATTTTTAGTGCTGTATCAATCCATCCCTCAACATTTTCAATGCTTAACTCTGTACCACACAATCCGAAATTCCAACGACCCCCAAGGAAGAGGGCTTTTGAAAACACTGTGGGAAAAGGAGAAAATGCTGGTAACCAGCATTTTTCTCCTTTTCCCACAATGTTTTCTACCTTTTCAAAGACAAATCTCATTATTTAAGCCAAATTCATTTAGTCCTCCACAAATGCTTTCAATTTGGACAAGTCTAAAAATTTGCTGTGAAGTACAGACTTAATTAAATTATCTGTTATAAATCAAACTTGTGTTTTCATATTATCAAACAAACTGGTGTTTTTGTTGTCAAACAAACTGATGTTTTTATGTTATCAAACAAAACCTTTTTTTTTAATGTTATGAAACAAGCTGGTGTTTTTATGATCCTAAAGAAGAGGGCTTTTGGAAACATAGTGAGGTAACCAGCATTATCTTCTTCTTCCACAATATTTTGATCCCTCTCCAAGACAAATCCTATCGTTTGAACCATGTATGGTCTCTTGTAATGCATGTAATTTTAGCTTACCTTTAAATACTCCCATAATGGAAACTGTATAAATGAAAATGGAATTTCTCTAATAACTGTGCTCAGATAACCTCTGTACAGACCACTGAATCCCTGAAATAATAACAATGCTCCTTCAAATACGTGAGCAGAGATTTATTTCGATAAACTACGCAGCAAAAGAAAGGAAACAAGCCAGACATACTTGACATTTAATTAACTGCTTGTTTGATTCTCATATTTTACTATTCTAATTTGCCAACCACTGAATATTTTTGTATTTATCATTGTTTCTTACTCTAAATAAACTACGAGCAGTGTGTGTGCTGTTTTGGGAAATACCTCAGATGTACAACATTGAACCTGAACTAAAACAAAATTGATCAACAAGGAAAAGCTTCACTGTTATTACAGAACTCTGTTTGATCCTGCAATTCAGGGGTCAAATAATATCCTGAAATATCATCAAGATTAAATCTGAGACAAAATTTCCACTGTCCTCAAAATGTTAAGCTATTCAGTTGTTAGTTTACTTCTAGTTTCAGTTTCACTCAATACATGTACCTTTAAATATTACCATGCATAAAAGAAAACTGAGTATTTATCATACATTTCAATTGCTGAGTTTTAGAGTTGTCTGACTGCTGATTTTGAAAATTGAATTTATACATGCAGTTCTTGGAGAAGATATTTGCTGAAGGTATATAATTTGGATACTAAAGCCTGTCATCTGTTTTAACTCTACCAAATGACAAAATTTTAGACCTGTCCAAATTCAAAGCATTTGCAGACGACAAATTAAATGATACTCAAATGACGGGATTTGTACCAGAAAGGGAAGAAAACATTGTGGGAAAAGGAGAAAATGCTGGTTACCAGCATTTTCTCCTTTTCCCACAATGTTTTCAAAAGGCTCAAGTCTCTGGGTCGTTATAAGTCAGGATTGTGTGATAAAGGGTTACCCTTATTCTGATGATGTTTACTCTAGGGTCCCCTGAATATTGCTTTATGCAGAGTTTACTGTGATATATACCATATAGAAGGGTAATGCGCAAATTACCTCTAAAACTAGTGTATTTCTAAATGTCTGCAGAGAGGTCATATGTGGGTTTGCTTGTGTTCGCTGCTTTACAACCTCTACAGGTACCCGAATCAAACATGCACCCTGAAATACACAAACAATAAATTCTACATATTAGAAAACAGTATATTCTTTAACCCTTTACCGCGTAATGCCGCCTTTTAACGCCCCTGAGAAAGAAGCCTTTTGAAAACATTATGGGAAAAGGAAAAAATGCTGGTAACCAGCATTTTCTCCTTTTCCCACAATGTTTTCTACTCTATCAAAGAAAAATTGCACCATTTGAGCCACACTGAAATTGTCGTCTGCAAATGCTTTCAATTTGAACAAGGGTAAAATTTTGTCGTCTGGTAAAGGGTTAATTTAATCTGAAATTTTCAGTAATAACTAGAACAAAACAGTGTGGCAACAGTTCTGATTTCTCATTAAAGGTCTTCTACCTTACAGTTGTTAGAACTCAGGCTTGTGCAGTAAAGGGTTATTTCTTTACAAGAAGATACAATTTCATACTTGTCCGATCAGAAAGCATTTACAGATGACATATTGATAACAGATTATGATTCATACAATAAGGTCAGGTTTTTAAAGGGTGGACACCATTTTGGGAAAGGGAGAAAATGCTGGTTACCAGCATTTTCTCCTTTTGTCACGGTGTTTTCAAAGGCATTCTTCTTCAGGGTTGCTGAAACATGGGAATGGTGGGAAAAGGCTGAAAGAAAAGGACCTGAATAAGTTGAAAGCAAGTGCAAATGCTTGGCTGCAGTTGCTTGGTTTTCACTGAAAATGAAAGTTAAAAAAGGAGCATGACTATCAAAAATACTTTTTGATAGTTACGTGTATCTGCCCCTGCTGTATGGGTTCCCGTCGAGTCTGAAGTAATTATCTTGAGTAATAACGGAGATATTATAAAATGTCAAAGTTTTTGCACGACACAGGCAACAACAATGCAGACAATGACGCGATGGGTACATCAATAACTTGACATTTTTTTTAAAAACAACAAAGCTAATTAACCCTTTCCCAAACAAGCCCTTGTTTTCACGTGTCTGCAGTACAAGTCTTTTGAAAACACTGTGGGAAAAGGAGAAATTGCTCGTAACGAGCAATTTTTCCTTTTCCCACAGTGTTTTCTACCCTTTTTGAGAACTTTCTTCCATTTTCATCAAATTTAAAATTGTTGTCTGCAAACTCTTCCAATTTGGACCAGTCCAAAATTTGTTGTTTGGGAAAGGGTTTACCGGTTAAAATGATAAAATAAGAAGACAAACCACTTCTCCAAATGATGCTGCTGCCATATGGACTACTGGAGACCACTTTTTATCAACCATGTGAAGTGCAACATACTTCACACCTTCGTAAGTCACAAAAAATAGGCTAGCTTAAAATAAAAAGAAAAAATAGCTTAAAATAAGCTATTAAAATAAGCTATATAAAATAGGCTAGCTTAAAATAAAAAATAGGCTAGCTTAAAATAAAAAGAAGAATCATTTTATCTATACGTGGGAAGATTTTTTTGTACCTCGCGAGTAATTCTCCTAGATGTTCTCTTTGATTTTCAACAAGTATAACTAAGCAGGACATTTTAAATTGATGCCTAGGTCTAATACTGTTGTGTAAAGGTTTCACACACTTGCTGATGTTAACATACTCCAAATGGTCAAAATATTTGTAAATGTATCTTAACATGACACAAAATGAAAATCACAAACAAAAGAGTGATAAACTAACCTGTAGGCGCCGACCCCAGTGCAGCTGATGCAAGCCCCGAGTAGATACCCCTAAAGCCCCCTGCTTTCCAGAACCCCTGGGCACTCTGTAGTCTAGTTTTGACAGTGTCTAATGGAAATAAAGCTATATCTACACATGTTCCTGCGGCTCCTCCAGCCTGTTAGAAAATATATGTATTATGGAACTTTGATAGACAAAACATGTACATGTAAGGGACTGCGAAATCGGTTTAAATGTTCAGTGTGTTCTCATCACTGAAAAAAAAAAAGCACATGAAATTAAAACAGCTTTAGAAGAATAAATGCACAAACATCTATATTCAGTAGTTTTTTTTTTGTCAGTTGAAAAGTGCACAGCCAGTTTGTAATTATTCCAGGCAATAAATGTGCCTTCATAAACAACACCATAATTTCAAAACTTCAAGTTGATACAACCAAGAATCCTTAACTCTTTACCACTAAACAAAATTTTAGACTAGTCCAAATTGAGAGCAATTCCAGACAACAAAAAAAATGGGGTACAAACGACAGTATCTGTCTTTGAGAGTGTTGAAAACATTGTGGGAAAAGAAGAAAATGCTGGTTACCAGCATTTTTTTCTTTTCCTACAATGTTTTCAAAAGCCTTCTTCTTCAGGGTTGTTAAAAGTTGGGATTATGTGGTAAAGAGTTAAGTTAACTCAGAGTCATGAAAAAAAAAAAATTGTTCACTTTACTAATTGCTTTATTCCTCAACGCTATTGTCTATTTATAAAATAGTCTCTAAAATGCCAGCAAGCAAAAAATGATCTGAGGTTACCATAGTTAACCAATCACCCACTATACATGTATATTTCTTTCAATAGATATGTTGACACCTCTAGCTTTTTCGTTCCATCATTTGAGCCATGCTCTGTGAAAAGAGGCTTAATGCATCTGCGAAAGGTATCGACCCAGGTCAGACTACGCAGTCCGTGCAGGCCGACCTGGGCCGAAACTTTTCGCTATTGGTCAATTTTCTGTATGTCAAAGGACCAGTCTACCTCATGATACAGTCGGTTGTTAGACAAAATGGTTTTTATGGATCCATATTTATATGATGACTTGCTTGGTTTCATGCATCAAGAAGATGGATAAAGCCTCCTTTTGCCAGAGCATGACTCATTTATTATTGGCTAAACCTCAAGTAAAATTATACCCACTACTAGTGCCGACACAAAATATCCTGGCCTTCTTTCACCTTCCATGCTCTACAAGTTCCTCCAAATTACAAAACTACAGCTCACATGGCTTTCTCCGATTAACTTTTGAAACAAAATGCAACAGATAAAAATGAAATATTGCTGAAAACTAATGGGTAATCAACATAAATGAACCCTTAGGCTGCTAAGCGCGACTCACTGACCTTTTGCAGATAGTGTAGATCAAGATCAGGTTGCAGAAAATGTTCTGTCTGATCTTAGATCTACTCTGCTTGATGGAGTATTTTCTTTCCAGTGCAATCAACTTTGAAATTACAATATTTTGGATTTTACTATTGAGCGGAAATTTTCATTTCATTAACAGTTAAAGGTTTACATGAAAGCAGAACACCTAAATGATGAATATGAAGGAAAGCTTATTTTCAAATCATATTTCTTTTCTGATAAAGCATTTAACAGATTAAAATACATTTTCGACCCATAGCCGCCACATTCAGACAGACCTGTAAGGTTAATGTAACCCAAGCAACTTTGGGGTCGAAATGGTTATTGGCCGAGTGTACACTAATGACCACGAAAACTAGTGATGTTCTGATTTTTAGCCAGGAATGCATCATCAGCACCAATGATACACTATTTCTGTAAGTATTTGTATTTTACGCATTTTAATTGTAGAAAATGTATTCTACTTGTAATTAAAAACAACAAAAAAGCATACTGACGAACTGAATAGAGGTTACTCTCAAAAACCGAAAGGGATAATTTCAGCGGAAGGGATCAGCCGGTACCGGAAAGGACTTTTCGCTGCCATGTATATAATCAAGAACGGCACGTGCTTTGCTTTCTTATACCAAAAACAGCTTGAATTTAGGCTTAGGAACATCCCATTCAAGTTGGACAGATCTAAGCAGATCTGATTACTTATCATAGAAATATCTTCTTTTCGAACGGAATCAATATTTGAAAGGAAACTTTGCAGCCAGTAGATCTGTATAGAGATCAAGAGACGAATGTGCCGAATCTCATCTTAGAATCTACATTGTTCGCTATACTCGATTTTCAAGTCCACAGATGTCGGATAGAACATATATGAACCATGCTCTGTGAAAAGGCGGTTAAATGCATAGTTCTGTAAAAGGTATCGACCCCTGTCAGCCTGGGCAATCGGCACAGGCTGACCCAGGTCGAAACTATTTGTTATTGGTCAATTTTCCGCATATCCCGAGGCCAGTCTACTTCATGATTTAGTCGGTTGTTAGACAAAGTGGATTTTATGGATCCATAATTCATATAACGACTTGCTCGTTACATACAGTATATAATGCATCACAGAGAGGAATTAACTCTTTACCACACAACAAACGATTTGCACCTGTCCAAATTGAAAGCGTTTGCAGACGACGAAATATTGGTGATACAAAAATTGAAATTGTTTTGGGATGAGTAGAAAACATTGTGGGAAACGGAGAAAATGCTGGTTTCCAGTATTTTCTCCTTTTCCCACAACGTTTTCAAAAGGCTTCTTCCCCAGAGTCGTTAAAAGTCGGGATTGTGTGGTAAAGGGTTAAACTCATAAATGGCAGGGCTCCGCTCTATGAATTTTTCTCCGTTATAGAATCTAGCCTCTGCGTTCTAGCTGAAATACTTTTGAGAGTGCAATATTTGAGGCATGGGCATTTTCCCTGACTGAAACTTATGATTTTTATTTGGATCTCTGATGGTTACCGTGCATGTTTGTACTGTATGTAAGCCATAAGAAATGTAATCGGCGCTTCCATACGAAGCATCTTGAACTTTGGTTGGTTTTGGCATACGTATTAAATTGTAATCTCTTAACCCTTTGCCCAATAACAAAATTTTAGGCCAGTCCAAATTGAAAGCATTTGCAGAAGACAAAATAAAAGTTACCCAAAAATTGAAATTAGTTTTGGGAAGGTTAGAAAACATTGTGGGAAAAGGAGAAAATGCTGGTTACCAGCATTTTCACCTTTTCCCACCATGTTTTCAAAAGGTTTCTTTCTCAGGGTCTTGTTCATAAATTGTCACACCTTGAAAATTCAGTTGACTCTCTTGAAAATCAATCCCGCCGAAATAATATATTGATTGATGGTATTGAGGGGTCAGTTTCTGAACCCTGGGATGAATGTGAAGATCATGTGAGAACGGTGTTAAGGGACGATTTGAAAATTAGACAATCGAACAATATCGGTATTGAAAGAGCCCATCGGCTAAACAGGTCTGGGAAAAGAAATTGCCCCACGATTATTGTCAAATTAACTTCTTTCAAGGATAAACAAATGATTCTCAAAGCAGCTAAGGACAATTTACAGAGGGATTCTGACATATATGTCAGAGAAGATTTTTCATCTCGTGTAAGAAAACACAGATATGAATTAGGAAAGTTCATGCGAAATGCTCGAGATCAGAATCGGTACGCAACATTATCATATGACAAGCTCATAATTGACGGCGACGTGTTTAAATATAACGAGACAGAAGATTGTTTGAGTCTCGTAAGGAGGAAAGGGAAAGGTAAACAGGAACCACGAGTCAGCAGGAGTGTGCATGCGCCGTCTCAACACCCATCCAATCAGGAGACCTTAAATTTAAACATTCATGAAGAAATCACCAATAATAACGGATCATCCAATCAAAATGAAAATGAACATACATATGTAAATTCTGTCCACTCGAATGACAAATGATGGGACTGCCCACGCCCAGTGTGTTTTTACAATGTGCTATCGTGGAATATAGCCGGACTGAAGAAATTTAATTATGATTTGTCATTTAAATCTTTCTTAACAGAATTTGATATCATACATTTATGTGAAACGTGGAGTGATAGAAAATTTGAATTTGATGATTTTCTTCAAAATTATATTTGTTTTGATGTAGTTAGGCCATTGAAAGAAAAAGGACTCAGAAACAGCGGTGGAATAGCTGTTTTTGTTGAAAGGCTTGCATTTAGTAAACTATTTCGTTGTAGAATACATGAAGAGTTTAAGGACTGCATTGCTTTTTTATTAAATGATGGTTTATTTGAAAATGTAAAGAAACAAGTAATAATGATTTTTGTATATATTTCTCCAGAGGGTTCTTTTATTTATAACGATGAGAATGACAATGGTATTGAACGTTTGTTTGAGATTTTGACTATTTTGAGAAATGAATATAATGATTGTCTGTTTTATTTAGCTGGCGACTTTAACGCTCGAACTAAGAATCTATTAGATTATATACCTGATGATAGTTTACATTATATTTTTGGAGACATTGATTACAATTCAGATTACTTCAATTTACCGCGTTTGAATAAAGATAAGAAATTTAATGCTTTTGGTAAATCATTGATGGAAATGTGTTGTAATTCTAACGTACACTTATTAAATGGAAGGCTGTTCAAGGACAGAGAGGGACATATTACCTGCACCTCTAGTGGTGGGTGTTCTGTAGTAGACTATAATATAGCCTCGTCTGATTTATTTCAATTTGTTACTGACTTTGAAATATTAGATAAACATGAATCTGACCACTTTCCGTTGAAATGCACTTTAAAGATTCATTCTAATCAATTACATTTTAATACAAGGTTTAAACCGTCAAGGGACTTCACCCCCCAAAATCAGAGTCAGTCGGTTATTCGGAGCTATGTCTGGAACGATGATAAAAAGCCATTGTTTGTATCAACTTTTATGCTTAAGTTCAATATCAAGTATGACAATCTCCATACCCTTCTTAATGAAAATGTGAATGAATTAGTGTTATCCCTAAATGAAATTTACACTTCAACAGCGGATGAGTTAGGGCTACGTGTTAGCCGCAAACAGGTTTGTCGTAATACTTCTCAACCAGAGTGGTGGGATGCTGAACTAGATTCTCTTAAAAAATTGAAAACATCAACATTACATACGTTCAGGAAAAGCAATGATAACCATGATTTACTGATTTATCTCGAAGCAAAGAGGAAATTTAGAACCAAGGTCAAAGTAAAAAAGAATCTGATATTATCTGCAAGAAAAAAGAAATTAATTGATGCAAGAAAAAATCCAAAACTCTTTTGGAAAATTTTAAGAAATAAAGAAAAGACATCTCCTCAAAATAATATTCCGAAATCGGAATGGCACAAGTATTTTTCTAGTTTATTTGATGTACAGGAACGTTTTAGCTATAACATCGGTGATTTAATTTACAATGATTCTGATCACATAGAAATACTGAACTCTAACATTACGGAAAATGAGACGTTAATTGCGGTAAATAAAATAAAACCAAGTAAGGCACCTGGCCCCGATGGTATTCTTGGTAACTTTATCTTAAGTACAAAAGCCATTATTGTACCAATAATCACAAAATTATTTAACCGGATCTTTAGTTCTGATGAATACCCTGAAGCGTGGGCACACAACATTATCTGTCCTATACATAAATCTGGATCTACAAATGATGTAAACAACTATAGAGGGATCTCATTATCTAATGTAATCTATAAGATTTTCTCAACTATTCTCAATGCTCGTTTGTGTAAATGGAATGAAATGAATCAAATTATAAATGAAGCACAGGCTGGATTTAGAAATGGATATTGTACTACTGATAATATGTTCACTCTTCATGCATTAATACAGAAATATCTTTCAAAGAAAAAAGGTCGTCTATATGTACTATTTATTGATTTTGAAAAGGCCTTTGATAATATCTGTCATAAAACATTATTCGAATCTTTGTCTTCTATTGGAATAAACGGTAGATTTCTGAAATGTTTAATGAAGATTTACAAGAACAATAAATCTTGTGTAAAAGTTGGCGAATCATACACGAATTGTTTCCCTTGCCTCAAAGGTACAAAGCAAGGTGATCAGTGCAGTCCTCAAATTTTCAATTTATTTATTAATGATATTTGTTCATATTTAAACAATCAGAAGAATTGTGGAATATTTGTTTCTAATAATATCCCAAATATCAGCAGTTTATTGTATGCTGATGATGTTGCTAGTCCAGCTGATACAGTGATACAACTTCAAAGACAGATAAACTCAGTGGAAAACTTTTGCCAAGTTTCTGGTATGAAAATAAATTCTAAAAAGACGCAAATTGTCGTTTTCAGAAATGGTGGCCGGACACGAAATGCAGAAAAATGGAAATTAGATAATAAAGACATACCTGTTGTAAGCTTTTATAAATATATGGGTTTACTCTTCACTCCAAAACTTAAATGGACCAAGGCCTTATCTGTGCTTGCAGCTCAAGCAACAAAGTCCTTAAGTGCTTTTAGATCTTTTAGTCAAAGGTTTGGGTCTTTAAATCATTATGAGTTTTTCAAAATATTTGATACAATGGTTAAGCCAATACTTCTATATGGTGGGGAACTATGGGGGTACACATATAGAGAATCTGTAGAAAGAATTCATAACCTAGTTTGCAAACAATTTCTTGGAGTAGGTAAATACACTAACAATTATATGGCTTTAGGTGAATGCGGAAGGTATCCACTCTGTCTAGATTATTTCGTGAAATTTCTGAAGTATTGGTGCAAAATAATTCAAATGCCCGAACACAGATATCCAAAGCAATGTTACTTAATGTTAAAAAGTCTGGATGATATTGATAAACATACATATGCAACTAATGTTAGAAATCTTTTATTTTCATACGGTTTTGGTTTTGTATGGATATCACAAGATGTGGGTAATATTGATCTCTTTATCTCTCATGTCAAATTAAGGTTAAAAGATATTCTGCAGCAAGAGTGGCATGGTCAATTAAGCATTTCTTCTAAAGGACAAAAGTATTTGCAATATAAATCCCTCCTAAATGTTGAATGTTATATATCATATAACTTTCCATTTTATCTAAGGAAAGCTTTTGCAAAATTCAGGTGTTCGAACCATAGATTAAATATCGAACTTGGTCGTCACAATAATATAGTAAAAGAAGAACGGATTTGTACTTTCTGTTATGAACGATCATTCATTGAAATAACAGACGATGAATTTCATGTATTTTTTGAATGTAAACAATTTGAATATTATAGAAGTATCTATATTGGAAAACGCAATATTGAAAACATTGAATCGTTCCATAGATTTATTTCAGAACAAAATGAAGCTAAATTATTAAATATCTGCAAATTTGTGCATAAAATTCTCCAAATCCGGAATTAATAGCAGCTGATTTATTACATATTTATTTCTTTTACTCAATAACACTTTTGTAATACTGTAATCCATTGGTCACTAGCGTGACGTAAAAATTTTGTATATGGTGCACTTCAAGATCAGACAGCACAATATGTGCAGTCTGATCTGATAACCACCCTGTCTGAATTGGTACTTTTCTTTGTGAATTCAACCTTAATTTTTTTTTTTCGCAGTTTTTGGACAACACTGTTTCATTCATTTTGTACTTATGAGCCTACAATTACCGGATACTCTCTTTTTATGTTTGTAGCATCTTAAATACATTTAGCTTATACTAAAATTAACGTCGGTTAGTGTTGATCGAGATAAAGATGTTAAGTGAATTTCACTCGAACACAAAATTATTATTATTATTTCTTTTCCAAGTAGCCATAACAATGTACATGTATGTTGTTGTTGTTTTGTATACTGGGCCAACGGCCTATATTACTATAATAAATTCATAAGGGTGTCATAAGGGTCGTTGAAAGTCGGGATTGTGTGGTAAAGAGTTAACTCTTAACCAGACAAAGACAAAAGTTTCGACTTGCCCAAATTATAATCATTTGCAGACGACAAAATAAATGTTACTCAAAAATTGAAGATTGTTTTGTGAAGGGTCGATTTGACTGATCAATAGACTGTTGAACATGGCGTACGTTAAACACAAAACAAACAAACAAACAAAACAAACAAGCAAATCATTTAATTTAAGACTACAGGCCCTTTTTAACTTTCAGTGCCAAATATTAAAAACTCGATATCTTCCGACGCCGAAAATATAATCCACTGAAACCAGGGATCTTATATGCACGTGTACGAGTATGTAAGATCCCTGCTGAAACTAAGCAAGTTTTTTATCTTGTATACTAGGGATCGTAATATACGATCCCTGGTGTACATAGGCTGGACTAAACAAGCGGACGGAATAGATCCAAGATCAGACTGCACGTTATTTGAGTCTGATCTCGATCTATTTCATCCGCAAAAGTCCCAATATTCACCAAAAACACCGAAATGTTTTTAAAAATTAGTTTTGCCTGTGAAGCGTAGTAGAAAATGATAAACATAAGTTTACTGCTGCATTTCAAATTGACTGATAACTGGTGTAAGTCAGAAGTCCAAAAGTCCAAAGATGTCTTAATGTTCATACTTTTAAACAACCACAAACAGCGCAGCACCTGTCAACAATCTCGTGTTTTTACATTTTCGTGGACGTGTTCTTTTTTAAGGCACTGCAAGGCCCCATACTCGTTCTGCTGAAAGCTAGGAAACGCAATCTTGTCCCTTAAGCTGCTAAGCACGACTCACTTACCTTTTCAGGACAGTGTAGATCAAGATCGAACTGCATAGAACATACAGTCTGATCTTAAATCTACACTGTCCGATAAGGAGATACTGTTCTCCAAAAAATAAGTTTGAAATAGCATTATAAGGGTTTTTTTGCTACCTTCTTGAAAGTTTTATTTGACTTGTTTTGCAGGATAAGGGTTAATAAATAAGCTTGCTGCCGCCGTGATATAACTGAAAAAATGCTGAAAGTGCCACCAACCGTTTACCACACAATTCCGAGTTTTAACGTACTTTTGAGAACATTATGGGAAAAGGAGAAAATGCTGGTAACCAGCATTATCTCCTTTTCCCATAATGTTTTCTTACCAGGTTTCTCCTAATTACAAAACTACACATACATGTAGTTTAAATATGAATGACTATAAATTTTGTCGCGTTGTAAAAGGTTAAGGGGTTACTATTTTGTCATCTCAGGGGGGAGGTGCACACTTTTTGTGACCTCCATACTAGATTCTAGATAAAGGTCTTAAAAAAAATGACATAGGAGCCATGCATACCATAGCAACGAAACAATCTAGGACGCTCAGCTGCTAGCATATTATAAGAAAGCGGCAGATATATTTTTGTCATTTTTTATCAATAAAACTTGGGGCATTATACTAAAAAATGTTAAAGTTATTTGCAGTGCTTGCTGTCTCCATTCCAGCCTTGTGCACAGGATTTCTGCTGGACAGAGACCGTAAGTTTTATATTATTCTGAGTTGTTTTTGTCGCTATGTGCATCTAGACGCGTAGTCGAGTTTTTAGGGTTTCATGTCGTTAAAATTGTTGTTGTTGATGATGATGATGATGATGATGATGACGGCGACGATGATGATTATGATGATGATGATGGTGGTGGTGGTGGTGAAAATGATGATAAAGGTGATGATGATGGTGGTAATGATGATGATGGTAGTGGTGATGATGATGATCGTGGTGGTAATGATGATGATGATGTTGATGATGGTGATGGTGGTGATGATGATGAGGAGGAGGAGGAGGACGACCACCACGCGTTTTACAAGTGAAAGGCCGCAGATTCGAACCAAATACTGAAAAGAAAATGAAACTATAAATATATACTCTGGACCGTGTAGAGAAATAAATATGGACTATGCTCTAGCAAAAGGGAATTTATACATCTCTGTGGCGCATCATACCAAGCAAGTCATCGTCAGAATTATGAATCATAAAATCAATTTTGTCAAACAAATGACAAAATCATGAAGTTGAGTGGCTCTTGGACCCACAGAAAATTGACCAATAGCAAAAAGTTTCCACCCAGGTCAGCCTGCGCGAACTGCGCAAGCTGACCTGGGTCGAAACTTTTTGCAGATGCATTAAAGCCCTTGTTCACAGAGAACGACTCATACCTTTGTTATTTTTTTTTTTTTTAAATTTATGGCCAATCTAAATTTTGCTCTGAATTTAAATTCCACCTTCAGTCCTCTGATTTGTTGAGACGTTCCAAAGTGATATGCTAGAACGGGTTATTTTATTAGCCATTTATCATTTTTTGGCGGCCAGGAACTTGATCCTGCACCGAGAAGTTAAAAGAAAAAGTGGTGAAAGCGCTGCTGGGGTGGGATACGTTTATTCCTGCCCAAGTTGAAATCTAACTGTTGTACCAAATAATAAGCACGTAGTGCTGCCAGAAAGAGTTGAGTAAAAGCAAGCAGACATTTAAAGTGCTGAGAGGTAGAGCTATCTCTTCGATAAATCTCAGAGAAAATTGATAAATTTTTCCTTTTTTTTGTTGGGAGGGTGAATCAATAGAATGTCAAAATAAAACGACGTGAGAAGTATTATCAAGCAATATCTGGCCAAATAAAGCAATCCTATCCAAAGAAATTACCGTAAGAGTTCTCATGATGCTCCTAAGCTTTCCATGGCACTTGCTGCCGCTTCTTGACGCTATTTAGTGGAACTGAAACATAAACGCATATACATGTACCTACGCATGGCTCATTGTAGTCTGTTCTAACACTCTTTTTTTTTTAGTTACGATAATGGTGTACGTGTATTTGTTTACATATTTATCATCCAAGTCTTGTAAGTTCCCCTTTTGCTAACGTTTTAGTCATGCCTTTATGCCAAAGTGAATGAGATGCTTTAATAGTACTATTTTTCCAGGTAATGATTTTGCAATGTTACGTACCCCGGAATCAGATTTTTTAGGTTCAATTTCCCACATGGTAAATCTGAGTTGGGATACTTCACACCCAACCTCAAAAATCGTATTTCATCAATGTTAAGAGTACAAGCAGCTCCAGACAGCTGCTGCCAAGGCAATTCGTGTTAGTTGCACTGACAGCAATACCCTATTATGACAGGAAACTAAAACCTTATTCTATATATTTACAGAAACCAATTGGAATGGACTTAAAGGTAAGTAAAAAAATGTTTTTCCTCGTACCATTGGTATTCAAAACAGCAATCAGTTCAACCTGGCTAAAAAAATCTTACAAGCTGCATTGAAATACATGTAGCTTGCATGAAACTAATAATTCTATTTTAACTTTGTACCAGACGACAAAATTTTAGACATGTCCACATTGAAAGCACTTGCGGACAACAAATTAACGCGGTCTACGATTGTCTTCGAAAGTGTAGCCAACATTGTGGAAAAAGGAGAAAATACTGGTTACCAGTATTTTCTTCCTTTCTTACAGTGTTTTCAAAAGCCTTCTTCTTCATGGCCGTTAAAACTCTGGATTATGTGGTAAAAAGTTAAAAGAGAACTACCACTTTCTGTCGTGTTGTAGACGAGTCGAAAAAAAAAAAATGACTGTAGTACGCAGATGTATATATTTAACTCTTAGCCTGCTAAGCGGGACTCATTGACCTTTTGCGGACAGTGTAGATCAAGATCAGACTGCACAGAACGTGCAGTCTGATCTTGGATCGACACTGTCCGATAAGATATTTTTCTCTGAAAGACGAGTTTCAAATACTTGTAACATTATTCGGGTTTTTACTATCGGCTTGAAAGTTTTATTTAAATTACTTAGCAGGATAAGGGTTGAGAGAGAGAGACAGAGAGAGAGAGAGAGAGAGAGAGAGAGGAAGAGAGACAAAGAGAGACAGAGAGAGAGACAGAGAGAAAGACAGAGAGACAGAGAGAGAGAGAGAGAGAGAGAGAGAGAGAGACAGGAGAGAGAGAGAGTGTGTGTGTGTATAGATAAAATCTTACAAGCATTTGAGCCATGCTCTTGCAAATGGGGGTTAAATGCGTCTCCATGATCAATCATACCAAGCAACCCATCATATAATTATGGATCCATAAAACCCATTTTGTCTAACATTTGACTGAATCATGAAGTAGAATGGTCCTTTGACATGCAGAAAATTGACCAAAAGCAAAAGGTCTCGACCCAGGTCAGCTTGCGCGAGGTTGGTAAGTCCGTGTATGCATAAAACCTAACAAACATTTTTTTTTTCATTTTTCAGCAACCTGGGGTGTTAACCCATTCAGCTCTTTTCAAAGTCTACCTCGGACCAGATCTGATGCCGAGTCAGCTGGCTGGGTTCCCATGGTGCCAAGACAGACAGGGTGTACAGGTACGGCCGTTGTGCATTTTTTTGTTTTTTGTTTTTGTTTTTTCTGAATTTTGATCAGATTTAGCCTAATTTTAATGATAATTCAATTTGAATTCAAATTCAAGCTTTGCAGATTTATCCTCTGGCTTAGGAAAGAGATCGGAGTCAATCTGGCAGCGTTTGAAAATGTTCTAACTTATCATCCATCCATCCATCCATCCATCTGATTGTCTAAATCATTATCAACTTCCATTACTCATGACATTTAACATATGTTTATTTGTATTGTAATTGTTTTCAAAAGTGACATATAAGCCCATGGGGCCGGGTGTTACTGATATCATTTATTAGTAAATTTAATTTGCTGCTTATACACATGTCAGTATAATGTAATATTTACTTACTTACTTACTTACTTATTATCCATATCATCAACCCTAGAAGCGTGCAAGTGAATAGCGTTTACATTATAGCCTATTTTATTTACAAACAAGCAGTCCGACGTTGTTACGCTCTGTCCGGTTCGTTGACACTTTATTTCCGGAAAAAAGAAGTTGGAAATCGATTATTTTCATTTATTTCATATAGGTGAGCCATCCTCTGGCAAAAGGGGGTTTAATGCATCACCGTGATGTAGATATCAAAGCCAGTCATCACAGTATATACACCCCTAAAATCTGTTTTATGATAGATTTTATTGACTTATACAAATACATGTATCTCGTCATATACAATAGCAAGCAATGATAAACATAACCGATAGTAAACCAAGGGCAATAACTGTTACGTGTATAGATTATAAAACGTGAAGAATCTACTTTGTATGTGAAGCGGTTAATTTCGTATAATCTTTTTAACGTGATATTTCGTCTCAATGTTTTCAAATCAACTTTTATAGATATATTTTCCTTTGTCTTTTTCGTATAATTTTGAACTGTAGAGAGTGAATATGAATATTATTATTATCTCCTAACCTGCTAAAAAGAACCCACTGAATTATGGGGTACACTGGGCCTTTGACAAACAGAAAATTGACCGATAGCAAAAAGTTTCGGTCCAGGTCAGCCTGCGCGGCCTGCGCAGGCTGACCTGGGTCGATACTTGTTGCAGATGCATTGGATCCCCTTTTCACACAGCCTGGCTCAAATATATTTTACAGGGTAATATATCCTATTGATAGAGGGTCATCTTTCTAATCGCTTTAAAGATACATCCTTACAGCCAGAGCGATAATCGCTATTAAAATTTCAAAGTATCTAGAATGATTAAGAATTTGGTCAACTGTGTAAACATAGATAAACTGCCTATAAATATGGTGTAAGGGATAGAGAAACTCGTGAAATTTGTCCTCATTTAAACCCAGAAACGACAACAGTGATTTCTCCGAAGGCTGCCAAAAATGAAATGCATTTTTTATTCGGCGCAATCAGTGCAACCTTGCAGGCGTAAGGGGCAACATTTGGCATGGAGGTACAAGAATGATTATAGTTGAATAAAATAAAGATGACATGGGCTAAAATTTGGCTTAAGATAGATGTATCTTTAAAGGACTGCAATTACTGACATACATCTAACGAATGACACGTTGGAGAAATGTATGACGGAATAGAAAATCGGCAGGGTTTTTTTTTTGTGTTGATAAAAAAGGCATTCGGGAATGAACTGGAAAGCACTTGCATGAGGTCATTACTTCTTTTCCACAATATCTATATAAAGAAACTATCCGCTACAGGGATATGGAAAGGCGTATATCTGTATACCTATCTATTGTTACCGGTTTACGTGTGTATTTGAGTCATGCTCGGACAAAAAGGGGGTTTAATCCTTAGGCTGCTAAGCGCGACTCGGGGCATTTTTTCGGACAGTGTAGATCAAGATCAGACTGCACAAAACGTGCAGTCTGATCTTTGATCTACACTGTCCGGCACGGTATTTTCTTCCTGGTGAAACCAGCTTTGAAACCGCAAAAACTAGTACGTGTATTTGGGTTTTTATTTTTGAGTGGAAATTTTCATTTTATTTATTTAGCAGTGTAATAGCTAATTTAATTACTGCATCTCCGTGGGGCATTTTACCGAGCAAGTTATCATATAATTATGGATCCATAAAATGTATTTTGAATCCTGAAGTAGAATGACCCTTTGAAGTGCAGAAAAATCTACCAAAGGCAAAAAATGTTTTGACCCCGGTCAGCCTGCGCGGAGTGCGGAGGCTAACCTGGGTCATTATTATTATTATTATTATTTTTTTTGCAGATTCTTTAAGCCCCATTTTCACTGAGCATGGTACATTTAACCCTTTACCAGACGACAAATTTTGGACTGGTCCAAATTGAAAGAGTTTGCAGATGACAATTTTATATTTGATGAAAACGGCAGAAAGGTCTCAAAAAGGGTAGAAAACACTGTGGGAAAAGGAGAAATTGCTCGTTACGAGCAATTTCTCCTTTTCCTACAGTGTTTTCAAAAGACTTGTACTGCAGACACGTGAAAACCAGGGCTTGTTTGGGAAAGGGTTAAATTTCTATCTTTCATATTTGTAGAAAACCCAAAATTCCTTGGTTTCCGGTACTGGAAAGATAATGACATGGGTATCATACTGATCTTTGACCCCGCAGGATACATTGCCGGGATACAAGCAGGGGTATCTAACTATTCATGCTCTGTTTTTACTGACCTGTCCTCCCCACTCGTCACAACTCGGCCGATTCCGTATCTACATCCAACCTCGTCTGTATCATTTGTTTGACTATTTCATTTTACTGCCGGTCACATGATCTTAAACATGGCGGCGCCCCTGTAAAGTAATTAGCGACGATAACAACAGCCAGGGTTGTATGCAACCTGCGACTGATAAATGCCTGCGGAATTGATTGATCAAGTTTGAAAATAAAGGTACAAACTGTTTGTCAACAGAAATGCATTTAGAAAGATCCTGATAGAAAACTGTGACTAGTGTTTTCTTTTTCTAAGTTGAGTATTATGATTTATGATTTAAGAACGGTAAAGCGGTGTATTTCCCGCGAAGAAATGTACCGTGTAGGTGCATATCAAGCTACGTGATACAGCCTAGGCATTCGGCATACCTCGGGTGATCCGGTGATCAAATCCCTCGGCTGTATCATGTAGCTTGATATGCACCTACACGGTACATTTCGCACGTTTGCGGAAGCACACCGTTTTACCGTTACTGAAATTGTAAGACTCCTCTTAAAAAAGAAAACATGAGTCAATTTTCTATCGTTATCTTTCTAAGAATATTTCAGTCGGCAAACAGTTTGTACATTCAATTTTTAAGTGTGGTTTATCGATTCCGTTGGGGGCTTTCATCGACAGATCGATAGATTTGAATAACTTCATCGTGGTTGTTCATGTCGTTGCTAAGCGATTTACAGGAGCGCCGCCATATTTAAGATCATGTGATTGGTAATTCAAAATGGAATCCGCCTTTATACGGACGAGGTTAGATGTAGGTACGGAATCGGCCGAGTTGTGACGAGTGACAGCCTAGGGACTTGATCATCGGGTCACCCGAGGTTTGCCGAATGCTGACCTCCCTATGCAAGACCGTATCCATTTTGACTCAAATTCTAGATTTAGATAGTTATACAACGTCTGATTGGCAAATCCATTTGGTTTAGCCAGTCAGAAGTTGTGTTACTTTCAAATTTAGAAAAGTCTTGAGATTAAGTTGGTGAAGCGGACCCTAATCATAACGTTAAGGTCACAGGCCCTTTTTTTAACGAAAAATTTAATGATCCAAACCTAATTTATAGCAGGTCATGGAGAACGAAGTTTGTCAAAATCCAAGTGCTTGTTGTTTACCTTTTACCACAAGGCAAACTTTTAGACTCGTCCAGACTGAAGAAATTTACAGATGACAGTTCATTTTTTTTTTTTTCAAATAATAGTATTTGTCCTCGAATAGGAAGAAAACATTGTGGGAGAAGGAGAAAATGCTGGTTACCAGCATTTTCTCCTTTTCCCGCGATGTTTTCAGAAGACTTCTTCCTCAAGGTCGTCATTTAACCCTGGACTGTGTGGTAAATAGTCAAGGTTCCGAAAAGATTGGGTTGTTGGGTTGGCTCAATACTACAATAGAAGATAGTGCGTATTAGTGCGTGCATACGAATCAGAAACTCGATTTTAATGGGTTCTTCTGACAAAACGTTCGATTTCAAATAATGGCTCACCCATATGGTTATGGAGTAATTTTTACAACCGAATCTGGAGTATTTTAAAGCGATTCAACAACTACAACCGTCAATATTAATGAGCCATGTTATGTGAAAAGGAGGCTTAATGCATCTGCGAAAAGTATCGACTCAGGTCAGCCTGCGCACTCGGCGCAGGCTGACCTGGGCCGAAACTTTTCGCTTTTGGTCCATTTTCTGTATGTCCAAGGGTCACTGTACCTCATGATTAAATCGGTTGTTAAAAGAAGTGGCTATTATGGATCCATAATTATGTGATGGCTTGCTTGGTATAATGCACCACGGAGATGCACGAGATGCATTAAACTCCCTTTTGCCATAGCATTGCCCATTTATATCCATACTGTTGATTGTATGAAGTTTAGACATGTTGTTTTGTACAATAAAATTTGGTACCCACACAGCACAGTGTGGTTGAACAAATTTCTGGGTCCGTATTCACCAACCATTCTTAATTCCTATGCGAGTCTAATTTCAGGTTAAGAAAGTAACACAACTTCTGATTGGCTAAACTAGATGGTTTAGCCAATCAGAAGTTGTGTTACTTTCAAAGTTAGAAAGTTCTGGAGAATAAGATTAAGAATGTTCTTAAAACTATTGGTGAATATAGACCCATGTTTAACAGCTTCTTTCCCGTCAGATTCGGAAAAAGATTTGAAATGATCATGTATACAACTCGGTCATACTTAGCTGTACTGAGTGGAAATCTACATAAAAAGTTCACGATGACCATGACAAATGACCTTGCGTTGTATAGCACTAAATGGCACCGTGATTGTTGCAGGTGAGTAAAAGTTACACACCAAATCCAAACGGCTTTCCGAAACCACAGATCCAAAACAAACCCATGATTCTAGACGGCGACACCTACTACATTACAGCTTACTTCGTAGATCCTGGTAAGTAGAAAATGGCTCACAGAGAAATGTGGTACTTTAGTAAAGGCCCAAATAGTGGTAAAAAATGAATTTTAAAATCGGGCAAAATGTATACAAAAGCTAGAGTGACCTGGCAACTTTTAACCTAGTTTTGAAATTAATTTTTCTGCCAGCGACTAACACTTAGACCGATCGTAGGCCTACAATAACAGATTGTCATCTTCATAATAATTTCCACACTTTTAAATGATATTACTAAAATTTAATCCTTTACCACACAATCCCGAGTTTTAACGACTCTGAGAAAGAAGTCTTTTGAAAACATTGTGGAAAAAGGAGAAAATGCTGGAAACCAGCATTTTCTTCTTTTCCCACAATGTTTTCTACCCCTCCCAAAGAATATTTCAATTTTTCAGTCACATTTACTTTGTCGTCTGCAGATGCTTTCAATTTGGACTAGTCCACAATTTTATCGTTTGGTAAAGAGTTAAATGAATTCTAACACCCGTTTTGTTTACTTTTGGAAGCTATTGTTACTTTAAGGTTCACACGAGTTATTCCTTTTCAGCTACGGTGTGTACCGGCCGTTCAAAATCCCAGTATGACCAGGACGGTACAGGAGAAGGACTTTGGATACAGAACGGTTTGAATCCCGTCACACAATCTGAAAAAATGCCAGCCACACAGGCCGAAGCAGACCAGAGCATGTGGACAAAAGGCGCATGTTTTTATTCAATGGGTGGGTATGGTGTTCAATTATTGCCTTTCGCAAGGTTAACTCTGTACGATACGACAAGTGTTATACCGGTCGAAATTGAAAGCATTTGCAGATGACAAATTACATGTTGCTGAACGAAGGCATTTGTCTTTTAAAGGGTGTAAAACATAGTGGGAAAATAGAAAAATGCAGGTAACCACAATGTTCCAAAAAACGTATTTTCTAATGGTCGTCAGAACACGAGATTTTTGGGTACAGGGTTAAACACAATTTCTTGTCCAATTTTAGCTTTTTATCAGGGTACAGAATATTTTGACAAGGTTTAGCCTACGATTAAAATACTTAGGCGTAATTATATTCCGCTTGATGTTTTGTTTTTTCCCCATATACATACGAGACCTGTCTGATTTTAGCATTCTGGGTACATAACCGGACTGCTTTTTAAGATGACAATCGATGCAGCGAATTTTTAACTCACTCGTCACAGCTCGGCCAATTCCGTACCTAAATCTAACCTCGTGCGTATAAAGGAAGTTTCCATATTGAACTACCAATCACATGATCTTAAACATGGCGGCGGCCCTGTAAATCCGCTTAGCAACGACATGCCATGAACAACCACGGTAACGTTATTCACATCTATCGATCTGTCGATGAAAACTCCCAACGAAATTGGTAAACCACGCTAAAAATTGAATGTACAAACTGGTTGTCGACTGAAATATTCTCAGAAAGATAACGATAGAATATTGGCTCATGTTTTCTTTTTTAAGAGGAGCCTCACAATTTCAATAACATTTAAACGGTGTGCTTCCGGAGACGTGCCAAATGTACCGTGTAGGTGCATATCAAGCTACGTGATAAAGCCGAGGGATTTGTTCACCGGATCACCCGAGGTATGCCGAATGTTTTTAACCGATTCTCATTATTATAATTCTAACAGGTCTTCACTACTGGTACAACACTGACCTGAACATGAACTGTGACGATTTCTATCCAGTGTTTCTGTTGTACAACAAAGGTGTCCTCAATGCATTCGGCTGGGCTTTCGGGATCAATCTTACCAACTCCAAACACCTGGAGCACCCGCCACAGTCTTCATACGGGGTAAGCTTTGTTTGTGTTTCTCTCCGTAAGGGAAACTGAGTCATGAACCATATTAATTACATATACGGATTGGCATAAGACTGGACCGTTTTAACTAAAACCCAGCTGAACCACAAGGCAGAATAAGCTAAAATGGTCCTTTAACATGCAGAAAATTTACCAATCAAAAAAAGCTTCGACCCAGGTCAGCCTGCGCAGATTGCGCAGGCTGACATGGGTCGATACTTTTTTTGCAGATGAATTAAACCCCCTTTTCACAGAGCATGACTGATATATGAAAGTCGGATCACTTTTCTATTTGGAAACATGTTTTCAATCATTATGATGAATACGAAATATGATTTATGACAGAACTCAGAAAATTTATTTTTGTAGTTTAGGCCTGCGGCCCATATTACATAGCATACCGTTCATAAATGTTTTGTTATCTCCCCTCTTTTTGCCCAGTACAAAACTACAGTCCTTTTTCTTTAAAACTATTAATATATGGACAACAGTCATACACACGCACGTACACACACAAACACATAATATGAAATGGACAATTCCTAGATCAAGCACCCAATTTGTCCAAGGAGCTATGTGGGGAACAGGGAAAATACTCGTAGCGAGTATTTTCTCCACCCTCCACAATGTGCTCTATTTCCATTTTTAAACTACAATTATTTTGTCCTCTGCAGATGTTTTCAATTTAGACTAGCCCAAATGTTTGTTATCTCGTTATGAAAACACATATAGAGTCATTTTGACAATTATTTATACAATTGTCGCACACAACAATAAATATATGGACAACGGTCATACGCCGAGCCCCGTAGCTCAGTCGGTAGCATACAGGACTTGAGAACAGGAGGTCGCTGGTTCGATCCCCGGCTAGGCCAATTTCTTTCCGAGGATTGATGATAGTCATTGCGACCGGATTCATTCCTCTTTCACCGCTGACCATTGTTTCGACGATAGTTATGTGGGAAAGCAGCCAGTGGCTTGGAAAGAATATTGTGCGGAGTACTGGTAAAAGAAATTCCAGGAAAGCATGGATAGGTGCACTGGCCGCCGCGATATAACTGAAATAATGTTGAAAACGGCGTTAAACACCACACAATCAATCAATCAATCAATCAACAACGGTCATACACACGCTCATATGCACACAAACACAGATTATAAAATTGACAATTCCTAGATCAAAATGATACGGAAGGGTATAAAATACGATTTTACTACTGTTTCAGAGCTTCATGAATCCCGTTCCCAAGTGCCTGGCTGGTATGGGAACCCTGACGACACTCCATATCTACCTGACAGACAGTGCCACCGCCGATCTCTGTTAGAATTTCGATTTAATGAAATAATGTTGTGAACCCTTTCAGTGCAGGCCCTTTTAGACGAACACAAGGACTCTTTCGGACGGTATAGATCCAAGATGAGACTGCACAGAACGTGCAGTCTGATCTTGGATCTATACCGTCCGCTTTCTCAATCAAGCCAGGAGCCTATAAGATGAAAATCTCTCTGAGTTACAGGGGATTGTATTTTCCATTCGTCGAACAAGGTCGAGTTTATATGAGCCATGTTCTGGCAAAAGGGGGCTTAATGCATCTCCTTGATACATTATA
Source organism: Tridacna gigas (assembly GCA_945859785.2). Lineage (NCBI taxonomy): Eukaryota > Metazoa > Mollusca > Bivalvia > Cardiida > Cardiidae > Tridacna > Tridacna gigas. Next base: position 4,849,562 of record OX244040.2, on the reverse strand, counting down.
GCAAGCGAGACATCAGATAATTATGGATCTATAAGGTCTGTTTTGTCTAACAACCGACTGTATCATAAGGTAGACTGGTCCTTTAGCATACAGAAAATTGACCAATAGCGAAAAGTTTCGGCCCAGGTCAGCTTGCGCGGACTGCGCAAGCTGACCTGAGTCGATACTTTTCTTCACAGATGCATTAAGCCCCCTTTTCATAGAGCTTGGCTCACATATTTTGCACTGAAAGTGTTAACAGGCTATAGATCTGTAAACGATTGTCTTAGATAAAAACCCAACATTTTATTTATTGTTTGTTTATACTTATGGTTCATGTTTCAAGTATCTATAAGTGGTCTTTGCCCACAAAATGCACAAAATATAAACCATGCTCTGTGAAAAGGTGGTTTATTGCATCTGCCGAAAAGTATCGACTCAGGTCATCCTGCGCAGTCCGCGCAGGCTGACGTGGGTCGAAACTTTTTTGCAGTTGGTCAATTTTCTGCATGTCAAAGGACCATTCTACCCCAGGATTTACTTGGTTGTTTGACAAAATGGATTTTATGGATACATGATTATGTGATGACTTGCCTGGTAAAAATGCATCACAGAGATGCATTAAACCCCCTTTTGCCAAAGCATGGCTGATATGTATTTGCAAAATGCCAAATTTAACAGTTTTAGTATTTATGCAACTCTAGACATCCGATATTCTGTTGATCTGGGTCCTTTATTTGATATCATCGAAAGTTTACTCCGTCGTTTCTTGTCTGCCATTTTTGCCCCATTTTTTTTCAAGGCTCTTTGTGATGTCTTGCTTTGGGTTCAGTGTTTTGGATACCTGTTCGATATGACAAAATAAAATAATAATTTATTAGATTGATTTCTCAGACCGCAACTTTGCATTTTCATATTTTATATGTCTTAACATAACCCAACACTGAACCATCGTACTTGTCAAATTTAGTTGGTGTGAAATGGTTTAAAGCGTGAAACGCAGCGACACTGAAGAAAAAGCGGAAACCCTTATACGGTGAAAAATCGTTAGTAACTAAATACGTTCGACTGTTACGTATTTTAGTCATGCTCTGCTGTGAAAAGGTGGTTTAACTCTTTACCAAACGACCAAAATATTAGCCTGGTCCAAATTGAAAGCATTTGCAGACGACAAATTAAATGTGACTAATAATGCGGGATGTGTCCTTAATAGAGTAGAAAAAATTGTGGGAAAAGGAGAAAATGCTGGTTACCAGCATTTTCTCCTTTTCCCACAATGTTTTTAAAAGGCATCTATTCCCAGGGTCGTTAAAATCCGGGTCAGTCCGGGATTGTTTGGTAAAGGGTTAATGCATCTGCAAAAAGTATCGGCCTGCGCAGTCCAGGCAGGCAGACTTTCGTCGAAACTTTTTAAGAAATAATCTTCCTTCTATCGTGGTTTATCCGGTTCAATAAACCACAGTTTTGAGTAATCAGGCACAAAAAATAATCCACGGGGGCGAAATTATTGAACGATAGACCACGATAGAAATAAGATTATTTCGATTCTAACATGACCAACTCTTGATAAAAGGAAAACCAGTGCATACTTGGAATACAAAGCGGATGCGATTAATTCTTACTTTACGTACGGTGTCACACCACTGGTTTTTTGCCATATTGAAAATGGAGTGGAATCGACCATCTTTGAAGCTTCACAAATCGCTTAATGGCAAAAGTTTGGCTCTACCGTCTCCTGCTCTCAAAAGTACATGCATAGTCCTTCGAAAAATACATAAAAAAAAAACAATATGTAAAACGATTGCGTTTTCACTAAATCCCAGTCAACACAGGCATCCTAGAAATTGTCCTCTCAAAAACGCCTGTTCACGGTCATGAACCAAATTTTTTGTTCCTCCTCTGACACAAAATAGTGCAATCAATTTATGATAAAAATCATATCTAAATGGTCCTCCACTGCCTAAATTTGAAGCAAGGCTACATTATATACCACCAAGCCCTCTCAGCTCCATGAAACAGTGCAACAAAAGTGCTACTGCAAAATTTCACAAGGGACTACTTTTGACTAATACGACCCGGAACCAATCACTCAGTGGTGCAACACCATCATCCCATGGTTGTAAAATACAGACGCTGTTTCTGTGAGCACTTTACATTGATAATACTCTAAAGTCCATTCCTTTGACACATTCTTGTTTACATATACAAAGTTCAAACGGTCTGTTCACAAATCCATACAAGAACGGATTCACACACGCATTTAGATAGGACAGTGCTATTGTCCATACCAACACGTGGCATGGTATCATATTTCTACCGAAAGACACGTCGTAGTATACGAGTCCAACTGTGACAAACAGTGGTAGAAACATAACCACGAACGGAAGTACAATCAGTAACATTATTTTCACCGCCCGTATATTCCTGTTTTGGTATTGATGTGGTTACTGTGTCCAATCTGGCGACTAGTAACGCTCTTTACCGCTTTGTGGGCTGCTTGTAGTTTTCTAAATATCGGGTAGTAATTTACACTGATCACTGTCAATGGGATACACAAAGCAAGCAAATGCAATGCCGAAGTAAAAATGATGGATATATGCACACTTGCTTTTGGCCAGACTTGAGTGTAAAAGGCTATATAGTACCATTTCCGGTTTGTATCTCTTTCACGAAAAAGAAACATGCTATTGGCGAAAACAATGTAAAAGATACAATCCATATAATCGAGCATATGACCAACACATTTCTTTGAGAACGAGGCGACGTGGTTCTTGATGTACAAATACATATGAGCCATGCTCTGGTAAATTGGGGCTTAATGCCTCTCTCTTGTGATCCATTATAACAATCAAGCCATCACATCATTATGGATCCAAAATACCCACTTCCTTTAACAACCGACTTAATCATGAGATACAGTAGTCCTTTGACATGCAGAAAATTGACCAGTAGCGAAAAGTTTCGACCCAGGTCAGCCTGCGCGGACTGCGCAGGCTGATCTGGATCGATACTTTTCATAGATGTAAGCCCCTATTTCACAGAGCATGACTCATACATGTATATAACGATCTACACTTATCGCGGCCATTGCCCAAATTATAGCAATTGCACATACAAACATTACATACGTCAGTAAGCTGCAAGTAAGCTCACAGAGGCACCCATTCGGCATACCTCGGGTGATTCGGTGATCAAATCCCTCGGCTGTATCACGTAGCTTGATATGCACCTACACGGTACATTTCGCACATCTCCGGAAGCACACCGCTTTACCGTTATTGAAATTGTAAGGCTCCTCTTTAAAAAGAACGCATGAGTAAATTTTCTATCGTTATCTTTCTAAGAGTATTTCAGTCGGCAAACAGTTTGTACATTCAAGTTTTAGCGTAGTTTATCAATTCCGTTAGGAGCTTTCATCGACAGATCGATAGAAGTGAATAACTTCACAGTGGTTGTTCATGTCGTTGCTTAGCGATCTACAGGGGCGCCGCCATGTTTAAGATCATGTGATTGGTAGTTCAAAATGGAAGCCTTCCTTATACAGACGAGGTTAGATGTAGGTACGGAATCGGCCGAGTTGTGACCAGTGCGAGGCACCATATTTCCATCAGTCGAATACTGACTACAATCGGGCCATTCGGCATACCTCGGGTGATCCGCTGACCAAATCCCTCGGCTGTATCACGTAGCTTGATATGCACATACACGGTACATTTCATCGCCGGAAGTACAACGTTTTACCGTTATTGAAATCGTAAGGCTCCTCATAAAAAAGAAAACATGAGTCATAATTTTCTGTCGAGATCTTTCTAAGAATATTTCCGTCAGCAAACAGTTTGTACATTAAATTTTTAGCGTGGTTCATCAATTCATCGACAGATTGATAGATGTGAATAACTTCACCGTGGTTGTTCATGTCGTTGCTAAGAGGTTTTCAGGGGCGCCGCCATGTTAAGATCAAAATGGAAGCCTCCTTTATACGGACGAGGTTAGATGTAGGTACTAAATCGGCCGAGTTGTGGCAAGTGTAAAAATAAATGAGCCATACCCTGTAAAAAGGGGGTCTAATGCATCTGCCGTGAATCGGACTTTCGGTCATGGAACTTAAACGGACCGAGTTTACTCTGGCCGTATGAAAGATTTAACATGGATGACGATGTCGGAAAAAACATGATTGAAAGAAAAGTGGAAACTGTACAAAACGAAGAGAACGGTATGGAACTATGCAAACTAACCCTTTACCACACAATCCCGAGTTTTAATGATCCTGAATAAGAATTCTGTTGAAAACATTGCGGGAAAGGATCAAACCAGCATTTTCACCTTTTTCCCACGATGCTTTCTACTCTTCAAAACAAATCTCAATTTTTGAGTCGTTATCATTTTGTCGTTTGCAAAAGCTTTAAATTTGGACGCTTATAACTTATTATTATTTGTCGTGTGGTAAAGAGTGTTAAATTCAAATATGGGCAGAATGACAATGCCGTCATCGCAGGCTGACTTCTTGTAATCGTCTCCCAGAAGTCAGAAAAAGAGGGGGGTGGGGGGGTGGACAATGAATTCTCTCAAGAAGATTACATATATAGAAGTCAGGACAGAGGATAAAATATATCCTATCAAAATCTTAAAACTGTTACTCATTTAACTGGAAACAAACTTTACTTGCAAGCAGGGATCGTAAATTACATATACGATCCCTGCTGCAAGCGTGTTATGTATGATCCTTGCTGCAAGAGAACAAAACACAAGTGATCTTTTTTCTAAAGATCATTAACTGAGCTTTTCTTATTGGAAATAAAGATAGAATATATTTTACACTTTTGGGCCGCAAATCAAGTTGAGATTGTACAGAAATATTGTATATGTACATATATGTCAGATCCTTAGCCAAACTCCGGAGGATGCACACCCTTTTCGAACAATATCGCTGTTGCCCATTAGGCCTGTGTTTTATTGTACCGGTGTATCACTTCCGGTTCCGTTCTCTTGACGTGTAATGGCCGACAAACAGAAAAAAGAAACTACTCCGCCTCCCCTACTGCTCATGCCAGCAGGTGGAGGACTAACGCTCACCCCGCCGGACCAACCCAATGTTTTAATGCCAGTGGTTCAATCGGAACCTTCATTATTTGGAACAGGTAAGTATTTATACATTTAGAGATTTTTTTTTTTCTGTCGTTCGAATTTCATTTTTCCGTGGCCGTGTAGGATGCTGTCAAAGGTTTGTAACGTGTACAGATGCGTTTGTGACAATTTAAAGCCAGTATGTCTGTATTCTAATACAGTTGTAAGAACGAGAAAGACGGAAAATATCTGGCAGCATGTCTTGAAAGATGTTCGAATAATTATGGAAATCCATGCAAATTCACATATGTTAGCATGATAGCATGAAATAAGGACAAGATGATGACAAGACAAGTTATTTGAAAAGGCTCAGTTATGGTTGATGCTGAAGTAAAAATGAAGTGGAAAAGGTGCTGTTTGTGTACAAAACAAAGGCCCCAGGTAAACAACAGGTGCTCTTCCCAGACTAAGATTAAGAATAAGATGATTACTATCCCACCCAATTTAATTGTTTGCAAACTGCCCCTGGTTATTTGCCTATGGACACCATTTTATAACAACTCCAGCATGCCCAATGGGTTTTCAATTTGGGGGTACATGCACCCTCCAGTATTGGGGGTACACTGTACCCCTAGGTTTTGAATTGGAGGTACAAAGAAAAATTAGGGGGTACAAAGTAACTTTGGGCTGTTTCAGTTTTATTTATGGATTTTAACACCCTAGCTCCTTTACCATATTGAATGGGATCTTAATTAAATTAGTAAATTGTGCATTTGGTGATTATATGGATGCATCATATGTCTCCAGGGCATGCACATACTTGCATATAATCGCAACAGCGGTCAGGGTTTAAAAGCCGAACACAGCCATGAGTTTTGATAATCGACCGCCTTTATAGAAGAGTTTTCACCTTTATTCCTTTCTCAAAGTTGCAAAATACATTAGAACTGCTTTAAAACGGAAGCGTAAACAGATTGATGCTCGTTGTCCAAGATGATGTTCGTAGATCTACTGTAGCTATCAGTGCTCTCATTAACTGATTAAGGGCTGATTTCAGGAATTTTATAATTCCAGGTCAGAATTTCAGGAATTTTTGGTGAAAATTCAGGAAGTTTTGTTGTATCGCGGTAACGCAACAAAATCAACATCAGTATTACATGTGCGTTTGCATATAACAAATATCAAAGGTCAACTCATTACCAGACAACAAATATTTGGACTCGTCCCAATGGAAAGTTTATAAAGACGACAAAATATGTATATTTACATGTATGACTCAAAGGATATAATTTATATTTCAAAGGGTTGTAAACATTGTAAGAAAAAGCAAAATAATCGCCATAAGCATTTTCTCTTTTTCCCTCACTGTTTCCAATGGCCTTTTTTTCTCCCGGTCGTAAAACAAGGGCTTGTCTGGGAAAGGATTAATACCTGTCATCGATACTTTGGTACTTACTCAATCTGACACGAAGGGAAAAACTGGTTCTCATTTTGATGTTCTAGGTCCCAGTTTGTACGATTCAATGTTAAAATCTAGTTGAATTGATTATTTTAAGGCTTTCTTGTTATTTTTCTAAAATCCTGCTAATGATGACTTGAGGTTCACATGACGACCCAAGGAGCAACTATATGACGACTTTAAGAGTCATTCAACCTTATGTCGTCAGGCCTCACCTCCCTCTGTTTTTATGCTGTAATTTATAATTTAACGCAATTTCTACTTGTAGGGAAAGGGTAGCTTTAAATATTTAACGCATACCGGGAAACACAAGCGCAACCTTAGCTCCGCATTATTAACCGACGTGTGAATAAATGACGACTCTTTAAGTTATCGTACGTTATTACTCGTCAAAATATTTTTCTTTATCATGAAGAAAATCGTTAATCTTAATTTTTCTAATTTGGAAAAATTAGTTAGAAAAGCGTTAATTAGATAAATCACCGATCTTATCGGCATTCTGATTAAGGATAAGTAATTTACTGACCGTTGCCTTTGTAGGACAAACTTCAAAACAATTGGCGTAATCCATTTATATCGCCGTCCTTAATTAACAATAGCTGGAGTCGGTTGTCAAGGTAACACCCGGTTTTAAATAAATTCAGAACACATGTATGCTATGATGAAATTACCGAAGCGTATAAAGTTTGTGGTGTGTACATAACGGGTGCTTGATTAGATTTATATATCCACATGTCCTTCCAGATGTTTGTTTTAACCCTTAGTTTTATTAATACAGGTAAACGCCGAGGTCTGAATTTGCGGACGTTTTTGGAAATTCCTTGACGTACGAAAAACGTCCAGTTCCATTTTTTCAGACGTTTTGGGGAATTCACCGGACGTATATTACATCTACGTCCGCTTAATGAAAGCACTGAGCTATTTTAAAATCACAGAGGAGCAGGCTGATCAGCTCATTGTAAGCTAAAACTCTGTCAAATAAAGGCCATGTCGTATTAGGGCAAAATAAAACAAAATGTGTAATGGTAGAATCACTTGTGTAAACCTATCTTTCTCAGATCTTCACGCTGTAAAATATTTTAACAGCTTTAGTTGTGATGACATTTTTTTTGCAGCAGACGCCATACATACGAAAATTACATGTTTAATTTGCGGCTCGATTTTTCAGCTTTCATATGTCAGAAAATGTGTTTTTAACAATAACTGCGCATCATAATATTATTAAATGATTTTAATTTCTCATTGAAAATTAATTAGCAGATTTCCCTGTACACGTGGTAGATTTTGACACCTTAAAAAATCGTAGCGAAAATTATTCAGACAGACGAGGGAGCTGCAAAATATATATAGTGGAAATATTTGGTTACCCGCTCTATGTTGAGGACAAAGCGTGGTACCCACTTACGAGGAAAATTAATTTCGTTTTGTTCGTTTGGCATGCAACACAAAATGGTATCTAATTTGTATGTGCAGTTTACGTAATTACTTTCCTTTTTGTACGTGCATACTTTTAACAGTACGTGCATTCACAAAAAAATTGTACGTGTGGAGTAGAATTTATATATGTGAATTACATACTGCAGTACGTGATTGGGCACCCTGAACTCTATCGTAAGTGCATTTGAAATGAAACTGGAATCTTGATCTTTTTGCACATAAGGGTAGTGCTTTGCCAGACTGATCAATGTAACTGTAAATGATAATCTATTGCAGCCTTTTCCAAAATGTGTATGCCATCTCGACACATTTGTAGTGTTTAGATTCTGATACTTGCAGATGTTATCCATTTGCTAAACTTTTGTCTTTTTACTTTGATGAATATGTATTTTATGATCTGTTTCCTTGATATTCATTTTTTTTTTTTTTTTTTGGGCAGGGGGTCTTGTGTGGCTCAGTGGTAAAGTGTAGGACTCATAATCTGGAAGCCCAGGGTTTGAGCCTCAAATAATTTGTTAGAGGTATATAGCTCTGAATTTGTTCTGTTCATGTGAGTTCATGTTTCCTTTGTTTATTACAGATGATGAGATGCTTGGTGAAGCTGACAGTTTTGTGGGTCAGTCACCTCCACAGGGACAGCCAGGTATGATGGGACAGCCTTCCTCAGCATCTCTGTTCCAAGGTTCAGGTGCCGCTGATCCATTTGCACAGATAAACCAGACCCCTCCAGTGAGACCTCCTGTAGGGCCAGGGTCACAGCTCCCTTCCTCCTCAACTCCTTACAAGACAGGAACACCAGGACTTGCTCCAACCACTGAAATACCAGCATCTACTACACCAATGGCTGCTGTCCCACCCATGCCAAATGCAGGAGGTAAGCATCAGTCATATCTAATTATCCCTCACAGAAAGACAGGGGTATTTTGTTGTGGCCTCGCCCATCTGTCTGCCGTTCTACGTGTCTGTCAAGTTTGACTGCCTGATTTTTTTTTTTCCTGTAGAAATGCATGCAGGTAAAGAATTAAGTACCCTCCGAAGATTGATGATTCTCTTTGCAAAAGGATTCAGTCCTTTGTCTTGCTTATCATTGCAAAAGGTTTCAGCTGTGTTTGCTGCTGAACACTAGTTTGACATTATCTGCCTCGGAAAAATATTAGTAGCTCGGAAAGAATGTTGTGTAAAGCACTGGAGAAAGAAACTTCATGAAAAATGAGAGCATCCATGGATGCACAGGCTGCAATGATACTACTGAAAAAATGTTGAAAAGAGCCTTAACTCTGTCCCAAACAAAGTAAGTTGAACAACCCTGTGGAAGAAGCCTTTTAAAATCATCATTGGAAAAGGAAGAAATGTTGGAAACTAGCATTATCTCCTTTTCCAACACCTTTTTTTTTTTACCCTATTAAAGACAAATTACATCAGTTTTGTCAGATTTCATTTGTAGTCTACAAATACAGTACTCTGAATTTATACAAGCCTCAAACTTTGTTTGTGGTAAAGAGTTAACTCTTTTACAGACAATCCTGAGTTTAAATGACCCCCAAGAAGGAAGCCTTTTGAAAACATTGTGGGAAAAGGACAAAATGCTGGTAACCAGTATTTTCTTCTTTTCCCACAATGTTTTCTACCGAATCAAAGATAAAAATCATCATTTGAGCTACATTTATTTTGTTGACTGCACATACTTTCAATTTGGTTGAGTCCAAAATTTTTGTCACCCGGTTAAGAATTGAATACACCCAAAGGAAGAGAGAGAGAGAGAGAGAGAGAGAGAGAGAGAGAGAGAGAGAGAGAGAGAGAGAGAGAGGTGGTAGTAATGGTTTCTGATAATTCTCTCTAGGACTATCAGCTCTATACAGAAAGCATGGATCAAGCAGGTATGCCCAAATGCCAGCTGGAACATATGCTAACTCTCCTGCAAGTTTGATGTCCACCCCTCCAGCTCCTATACCATTTTCTAAGAATTTTGGTGAGGCTGCTACTTTAGAGCCATCTCTGACAAATCTAAGCCGACCCAGTGTACCCCCAACTCTACCCACACAGCCCAGCATAGGCCAACTGCCTGGTATGGGATATGTACCAACAGCTGCAGGTTTGTAGATAATTCTGTGATACAGAAAACTTAATATTACAGTTACATTAGGATAGCACTTGGTTTTTCATGGGAGTGTCCTTGGGCAAGGCTCTTCAGAGCCCTAGCTTAGTACTGATGAAATCCAGGAAATACATGAATGTTTGAGCTGTTGTGGTTATATGACTGAAATAATGTTGAAAGCGGTGTAAAACACCATTCAGTCAATGAACATCAAAGTGGCAGTTCTAGATTATCATACTGTCAGTACTTTAATACGTGTGAGAGTTTTTTAGCCTTGTCTTGCAACTAAATGTACATATCTGTGTTACCCTTTACTACACATCTTGTGTTCTAACAACCCTGAAAGAGGGTTTCTCTTTTAAAAACATTGTGAGAAAGAAGAAAATGCTCATAAACAGCATTTTCTTCTTTTCCCAGGTTTTTTTTCTACCCTTTGAATGATAGATACTATCATTTCAGTCACCTTTTAATTGTCATGTACAAATGGTCTCAATTTGGACAAGTCTAAAGATTTGTTGTTTCGTAAAGAGTTAACTCTACCAAAATTAATGACAAAATTTTAGACTGGTCCAAATTACAAGCATTTGCAGACAACATACTAAATATTGCATAAATTTGGACAGTTTTCTTTGACAGGGTAGAAAACATTGTATTAAAAGGAGAAAATGGTGGTTACCAGCATTTTCTCCTCTTCCCGCAATTTTTCCAAAAGTCCCCTTTTCTTGGAGTCGTTAAAACCCTGTATTGTGTGGTAAAGGATTAAGTCCTTTTCTTTGCCAGAACTCCAGTACAACCTAAATATAAATACCTGCAAGAGAAAAAATTTGGTAGAATCAAGGATAAAGCAGTAGGACTTGCATCAAATGGTTACTCTTTCTGCCTCAATGTTTTCAGTATAATGACTAGAAGTTCTCTCTTTTCCTCCTAACTTGTATTACTTTCTCAAGGAGTTTGTTAGATGTAGATCAGAATTTGTTGTAAAGGGGTTGGACCAGGTATAGAAGCCACTGGTAGAAAGCAGGGGCATAATCAGGGGTTCAGAATGCTATTTCACCCATAGGCTGCAAGTTGCAACACAGAGCACTTTTGCAGACAGTATAAATCAAGGTTAAATTGCACAGAACATGAAGTCTGATCATACTCTACACTGTCTGATAAAGTGAGATTTTCCATAGAAAAAGATACAGGATGAAATCACAATACATTATTTTGCTTTTTACTATCAGTTGAAAATTGTACATTTCAGGAAGCTATATACCTGTATCATACCACTGGTGTTTCTGTTTGAATGTGGAAGGTAGAGACATATGGAGACCTTTTTCCATGGCTGATAGCATTGCACTGGAGGATGCTTTTAAAGCAGGTTTGACACTCTGAATAAATCATGGATTCATTCAAAACCCTCAACAAAATATTTCAGTGATCAGTCATACATACTACAGCCAGTAAACATTGCCACAGGGTATGTCTGGTCAGTAACTCAGATTGCTATTGTGATGCATATTATACCATTGATGTATTCTCAAGTATTAAACTCTGGCAAAAGGGGGTTTAGTGCATCTGTGATGCAATATACTTAGCAAGTCATCACATAATTATTGGTTCATAAAGCCCATTTTGTTTAACAACTGACTAAATCGTGAGGTGTACTGGTCATTTGACACACAGAAAATTGACCAGTTGCAAAATGATTTGACCCAGGTCAGCTTGCATGGATTGCACAGGCTGACCTGGGTTGATACTTTTAACAAGCATTAAACCCCCTTTTCATAGAGCATAACTCATATGTATTGTTATTATAAAATTATATTCTGCTGTGAGTAAGTTCATCTTAGGTCACAGTGTTTTCAATTCATATTGATGTGTGTCGACCAAACATTGAAAGGAATTGAACTTGCGCGATTGTTGCTGTGTCATTATGTTTTGAGTATGAACATTAAGACTTTACGCTACTAATGTAGATTAAATCAAGACAATTTTTTTGAGAACACAACAGCAAATGTTGTTTGTGTTTGAGTTTAACAGCTCAGGTCATATCATTGCAGTCATATCACAACATCAAAGGTTTTATTTAAAAAAAAGAGTTTTTAAATAGTCATACCCCCTTATTATGTCTGACTACTCTGGTACAATATATTTCTAATACACTATAAATTATCTGATGCACTATAAATTCTCTGATGCACTATAAATTCTACAATTCTAGCATCCACACAAAGACAAGACTCTATGATTGTAAGCACAGATGGAGGTCGCTATGATGTTAGTGTTGTAGAAAGGAGGCGGTACTCTATTTATTGGGAGGAGGAGCCAAAACTTGTCCGAAGATGTAGCTGGTTCTACAAACGAGAGGGCGACAATAGATATGTGCCATATGAAGAAGACTTCGCTGTGAAACTGGAGGTGATATTTCATTAGCTTTGGCCCAGTGTTTGTCCCACAAAGCAGTTAATTTTTCATACTCCAACTGTGATATCTTTTTGTCTCAAAAAGTAAACAAATTCAAATATTCTCATGTATTGTGTTTTGCCTATTATGATATTTTAACCCTTTCCCAAACAAGCCCTGGTTTTCACGTGTCTGCAGTACAAGTCTTTTGAAAACACTGTGGGAAAAGGAGAAATTGCTCGTAACGAGCAATTTCTCCTTTTCCCACAGTGTTTTCTATCCTTTTTGAGACCTTTCTGCCATTTTCATCAAATTTAAAAGTGTCGTCTGCAAACTCTTTCAATTTGGACCAGTCCAAAATTTGTCGTTTGGGAAAGGGTTAATGCCTCTCCCACATGACAAAGTTTTGGACTTACCTTAAATGAAAGCATTTGTTATCTGAATTGAAAGCATTTGAATTCAACAAAGTTGTTCAAACTTGGGATTGTGTGGTAAAGGGTTAATTAGAAACTTTTTGTATGATGCTTCTTATAATATTGAACTGTGATTAAATTGCTTATTAAGACAATGTAGATCAAGATCTGACTGCATAGAACATGCAGTCAGATCTTGACCTAAATTGTCTGTTATTTTGCCAGATTTTTTACCAAAACAGCCCTGCATTATCAGAAACTTTTGTACTGTCAGACCAGTCTTTCATTTTATTTCTTTAGTGCTTTAACAGTCAACACCATTTTCAACAGTATTTTATGGTTTTCATCATGACCTGGCTATAAGTGTCATCAAAAAGTCATCTTTTCCTCACTATAATTGCTACATTGAAAGAATTTCAGGATTTTTGACAATCTTACCTTTACCCACAGTGTGTATGAATGGAGAATTTCCCTTGTATATTACAGGAGGAATACAAGACAGCTGTTACAAGTGGTGTGTGGCATAAACCCCTGCAGTTTGACTCCGGGGAGACTATAGTGATGCACAACCCTAATGTGATGGTTCATTATATGCCCTCCTCACAGCCTGATGAGTGGGGAAATGTACAGGTAGTCGGTCTTTCTTTACAGTAGGAGTTGTTGTATTGCCTACTTCATTTAACCTGATCCTGACCTTTATGCTGAATATATAATGAGGCCTATAAATAGAAACCCAACTATTATTCGGGAAGTTTAGTTTGCATTTGCTGAAGGTACGGAAGACTTGAGTGAGTTCTCTGTTAGGTACATATATACACAATATATATACAGGTAATTCGCGTATAGTGTACAAAATATTTCCGTGACCATTTGGGACATATACTGAAGGCACCTCCATGTGATGCCGATGGTAAAAAAAGAATCATAATTCATGTAAATGATGTTGACCTGGGTCAGGTTAAATGATATGGGCAATAGTATTCTCTTTAGTCTGTTAGTCTTTTTCTTGATGTTCAATATCAAACTTCAAAGTTCATCAGCTGATGTTTGAATTACTAATTTTGTAATGACGTCTTTGTCCTTAATCTTTAATTTATTCATCAAATATCGAGGACATATTAGCTATGTTCTGGCAGAAGGGGGTTTAATGTATCTTTGTGATCCATTGTACAGAGCATGTCATTACATAATTATAGATCAGTAAAATCCATTTTGTCTAAAAAACACCTTAGTCGTAAAGTAGAATGATCCTTGGGCATGCAGAAAATTTACCACACGCAAAAAGTGTCGGCGCAGGTCGGCCTGTGCAGACTGCACATGCTGACCTGGGTGATACGTTTTGCAAGTGCATTAAACCCCCTTTTCACAGAGCATAACTCATATTACTGTTGCATCCAAAATTATAAGGCTTCAAAATAGGCATGTTCTAGAAATAATCAATATTAGTTATTTTTATAAGACAAGGATTAATATCACTTGTGATGTTGCATTGAAATAGTTGAAGGTATGTAATATAGGCCTTGATGTTAAAGGTAAGGCTTGTGTTTTGTAAGCCATGCTGAATATAGGAAAATCCTAACTTTAAATGCAGGTTTTGCATAATTTAAATAACAAGTAATAGCACTGTTATTACTTGATATGTATAATTAGTGTTGTATTTTGAAAGTTTTGGGAATTTCATTGTGTAATCATAGTGAACAAAGCTAAGTTTATTGGTATGTGGTATTTTAGAGAAAAGAAAAAATGAGTGTTAATTCTTTATCAAACGACAAAATTTTAGACTTGTCTGAATTGAAGGCATTTGCAGATGACAAAATGAATGTAACTCAAAAATTAGAATTTGTTTTCGTAAGGGTAGAAAATATTGTTGGAAAAGGAGGAAGTGCTGGTTACCAGCCTTCTTCCACAGGGTTGTTAAAATTTGGTCACCAGCATTTTCTCCTTTTCCTACTTTTTCAAATGTCTCCTGTCTTAGCGTCGTTAAAAGGATTAAAGGATTAAACTTTAGGCTTATGTTGATTAGGTAGAATGGACCTGACGACAATTTTGAAAACAAGGTCTTGAGTATGAATTTCAACTATTAGGGCATTAAGCACAACTTTACAGCTACCAGAGATAGTAAAGGCTAAGATCAGATTTTACAGGATGTTCAGGCTGATCTTAGATTTATATTGCCGATTTGTCTTAGAGAAAGCCAAGACCCGTAGCTCGGTAGCATACAGGACTTGAGAACAGGAGGTCGCTGGTCCGATCCCAGGCTTGGGCAATTTCTTTCCGAGGAATGATAGTCATTGCGACAGGATTCATACCTCTCTCACCACTGACCATTGTTTCGATGATGGTTATGTGGTAAAGCAGCCAGTGGCTTGGAAAGAATACTAGTGTATGACAGAAAATAGTTTTGACCCTCTACCACACAATCCCGAGTTTTAACGCCCCTGAGGAAGAAGGCTTTTGAAAACATTGGGGAAAAATGAGAAAATGCTGGTAACCAGCATTTTCTCCTTTTCCCACAATGTTTTCTACCCTATTAAGGACAAATTTCTTCACTTAAACCACTTTTGATATGTTGTTTGCAAATGCTTTCAATTTGGACTAGTCTAAAATGTTGTCATTTAGTAAACGAGTTAACTTATACATCACCATTTCAATGAAATGTTAAAAATTTATGTCACTGACTATAATTATTCAAAATCTAATGAAAAAATTGCCACCCGTTAGTTATGTCTTGTGTACTGAATAAAACAGATGAGCCATGCTCTGTGAAAAGATGGTTTAGTGCATCTGCAAAAAGTATCGACCTATGTCAGCCTGCACAGTCTGTACAGGCTGAACTGCTATAGGTAAACTTTCTGCAATTTGAAAGGACCATTCTACCTCATGATTCAGTCAGCTTGTAGACCAAATAGATCTCAGTAATTCGTCAACTTGCTTGGTAAAATGCATTACGTAGATGGATTAGACCCCCTTTTTCCAGAGTATCACTCAGATATATTTTTAGTTCACAAACAAAAAGCACAAATCGTTGCAACTCCAAATTCATCTGACAAAATATTTATCAATGTAGAATTTAGATCAGATTGCACATTGGTTGCATTCTGATCTGGACTTTATGTTGAATCAAGTAACATTTGTCTTAGTACCAGTACTGTATGAGTTAACCCTTTACCACACAATGCCGACTTTTAAAGGCCTTAGGAAGAAGCCTTTTGAGACCATTGCAGGAAAAGAAGAAAATGCAGGTGACCAGCATTTTCTGCTTTTCCCGCAATGTTTTCTACCTTATCTTAACAAATTCCATTATTTGAGTGACATTTAAATTGCCATCAGCAAATGCTTTCAGTTTGGACCAGTCTAAATTTTTCTCTTGTGGTAAAGAGTCAACAGAAAATATTTTTCAGTCTTTAAGTTATTTATTTAGAGTACTTTGATTCTTATGTTATTTACTTGTATATTGTGAACATTCTCCCACCCTTATCTAACAACATATTATCTATTATAATTACTGACAGGAGTCGAAGGTAACTGCACACCTGACCCATATGGATTGGATTCCTTTAGAGCTTTTACTAATAAAACTTTTTGTATGAACGTATATATTATACTTTAGCCTTTGAAACACTGTTCTTCAACCCTTAACCCTTTACCACACAATCCTGAGTTTTAACGACCATGTAGAAGGCTTTTGAAAACATTGTGTGAAAAGGAGAAAATGCTGATAACCAGCATTTTCTCCTTTTCACACAATGCTTTCTACCCTATCAAAGACAGAAATCACCATTTGAACAACATTTAATTTGTTGTCTGCATAAGCTTCCAATTTGGTCAGGGCTAAACTTTTGTTGTTTGGTAAAAGGGTTAAAGTGCCAAATAAACTCACGGACATGCTGATTTTAGAATAAGACCGAGATAATTTGCAAATTCATGGCTGCCTTTTGTCTGTGGTGTTTCAGGAAAGTGGACAGTGTAGATCAAAGATCAGACTGCACATTTGGTGCAGTTTGATCTTGATTTGCACTGGCCACAAAGGCAACTACAGTTGTGAAACATGCTTGAAGGAATAGTGGCTTTATAAAGAAAAGCAGGATCTTGACTTTTGCCAAAATGTAAATCAAAAAGGAGATACATGTAATTGGTGGTTTCTAGCATGTTCTCCTTTTGTAACAATGTTTTCAAAAGCCTTCTGTCTCAGAATTTTACAAAACATAGGATTGTTAAGTAAAGGGTCAGACAACAATAGTTAGAAAATTGCATTTGAGCCATGCTCTGGCAGAAAGTGGTTTAATGCAGACCTCCAGATAAAAGGGAGTGATAGTATTCTAAATCCATTAGTTCTCCTCCAAACCCTATGTTGTAGGTACTCATTAGAATCATCTCAATGAAACGATTCTAATGAGTACCCATAACATGGGGTTTAGTGGAGAGTGATTAATATTTTCAATTTTAAAATCAAAATCACTCCCTCTATCTGGAGCTCTGGTTTAATGCATCTCTGTGATCTGTGTTACTTATCAAGTCATTTAATTATGGATCCATAAAATACATTTTGTCTAACAAACTGACTGGATCATGAGATGAATGGTCCTTCTACAGGCAGAAGTTTTACAGAAAGTAGAAAGTTTCATCCCATGTCAGCCTCGGCTGACTGCGCAGGCTTATATGGGTCTATACTTTTCACAGAGCATGGCAAATTTATAAGAGCTGATAGAATAACTCTAAAGGAATTCAAGAGGGAAGATTTGAGTCAATCAAATACAGAAAGGTTTCAATGGGAGTTCCCTAAAGTATAAAGTATGTATGAAGCAAAAGTGACAAAAAATGACCTTGACCCTACGCTTTTAGGGATTTTGTGCAAAATGAGTTTGGTCACAAAAAATGATCCCGACCCTACCCATTTGGGGATTTTGTACAAAATGAGTTTGGTCACTTTCCCATGTTGTTTTAACTCTCTTGTTTGTTGTTATGTTATTGTGTATGAATTATTCTGAAGTAGGAACAAGCGAAATGATTTAATATTATCAGTGCATGTATTAACCCTATACCACACAATGACCCTGAGAAAGAAGCCTTTTGAAAACATTGTGGGAAAAGGAGAAAATGCTGGTGACCAGCATTTTCTCCTTTTCCCACAATGTTTTCTAAGCTGCCCAAAACAAAGTTCAATTTTTGAGTCACATTAGTTTCGTCGTCTGCAAATGCTTTTGTTTAGTCCAGTCTAAAATTTTGTTGTTTGGTAAAGAGTTAACCCTTTCCCAAACAACAGATTTTGGACTGGTCCAAATTGAAAGAGTTTGCAGACGACAATTTTAAATTTGATGAAAATGGCAGAAAGTTCTCAGAAAGGGTAGAAAATGAGCAATTTCTCCTTTTCCCACAGTGTTTTCAAAAGACTTGTACTGCAGACATGTGAAAACCGGGGCTTGTTTGGGAAGGGGTTAATGCTTTTTGCAACTTGGCAGGTATATTTTTCAATAGCAGTAACTGTTGTATTATTTTTACTTATTTCTGTTAGGCCTGAGCACACGACAAAACTTTAGACAGACCTTAAATTGAGAGGAATTACAGACAAAAAATTAACTGCGTTTGAATGGCCGGTTTTTCCTTTGAAAATGGAGAAAAAGTTGTGAAGGAGAAAATGCTGGTTACCAGCATTTTATCTTTTTCCTGTAGTGTTTTCAAAAGCCCTCTTTCTTGCGGTTGTTAAATCTCTGGATTGTGTGGTAAAGGGTTAATTTGATCAAATAAATTTCTCATTTCTCATTATTTTTTAAAAAGATGCGATACTGTAAGAAAGGGTTTATTTTCCATAAAGAATAATTAGAGAATTCCGATCATGATCATTTGTATGGTAACAAAGAAATTGACCTGCACTTTCAGACCTCCAGATAAAAGGGAGTGGTGGTATTCTAAATTCATTATTTCTCTTCCAAACCCTATGTTGTGGGTACTCATTAGAATTGTCTCGATCAGGTGATTCTAATGATTACCCATGACATAGGGGTTAGGGAAGAGTGATTAATATTTTCAATTTTAAAATCGAAATCACTCCCTCTATCTGGAGCTCTGAGTCGTTTTGTAGAACTGTTGAAGCTGTCCACATGTGTATCAAATTAATACTCAGCACATAGATGAGCCATGCTCTGGCAAAAGGAGGCTTAATGCATCTCTGTAACAAGTTATACCAAGCAAGACATCACATAATTATGGATTCATAAAATCCAATTTGTCCAACAGCAGACTCAGCCCTGAAGGAGAATGTTCCCAATGACATGCAGAAAATTGACCAACAGCAAAAACTTTCAATGCAGGTCAGCCTGCGGGAACTTCACAGGCTAACCTTGGTCAATACTTTTTGCAGATGCATTAACTCTTTACCACATGACAAAATCTTAGACTTGTCCAAATTGAAAGTATTATGCAGATGACAATTCCAATGTGCCTCAAATAGTTGAATTCATTTCTGAAGGGTTGGAAAGCATTAAGTGCCTTAAGTGATAAAATTTGTCTTTGAAAGGCCAGAAGACATGGGAAAAGGAGATTGTGCTGTTTACTAGCATCTTCTCCTTTTCCCATAATGTTTTCAAAAGCCATCTTTCTGTTGGTTGTTAAAACCTGGGATTGTGTGTGGTTAAGGGTTATCCCATGGAAGGCTAGGACTAAACACAGTTGTTTTTGTGTCTAGTGTAAATGAGGATCAGACTACATGCTAATGTACATTGTTATAAATCTGATACTTGGGCAGTCTGATGCATGTGTGTTTTGATACCTGAACTGCCATTGAATTGCATTTTTTTTTTTCTGTCTGTCAGATGGTAAATGCCCATGTTATTTATCTGGAATTCTGAAGATAGAAAAAGTATACCTATGCTTAATCCTTTACCACACAATCCAGAGTTACTGTGACCATGAGAAGAAGGCATTTGAAAACATTCGGGTAAAAGGTAAATAACCTGGTAACCAGCATTTTCTCCTTTTCCCATGATGTTTTCTACCCTATTACTGATGAATTCTATCATTTGAGTCACATTTTATTTGTCGTCTGCAAATGCTTTCAATTTCGACAGGTCTGAAATTTTGTCGTTTGGTAAAGGCTTAACCCTTTACCACACAATCCAGAGTTTTAACGACTCTGACAGAAAGAGACTTTTGAAAACATTGGGGGAAAAAGAGAAAATGCTGGTACGCAGCATTTTCTCCTTTTCCAACAAGGTTTTCTTACCTTTCAGAGACATATTCCATTTTCTGAGCCACATTTAATTTGTCGTCTGCAAGTGCTTTCAATTTAAACCGGTTGCAAATTTTGTTGTTTGGTTAGAGGTTAACTTGTTCAGCTATAAATTAATAAACTTAACCCTTTTCACACAATCCCGACTTTTAACGACCCTGAGGAAAAGGCCTTTTGAAAAAAATTGTGGAAAAAGGAGAAAATGCTGGTAACCAGCATTTCCTTCTTTTCCCACAATTTTTTCTTTTCTATCAAAGACAAATTAGTCATTTGAGACGCATTTCAATTGTTGTCTGCAAATGCTTTCAAACTGGACAAGACTACATTTTTATCATGTGGTAAAGAGTTAGGCTCTTTTGACTGCTGAAAATACAATTCACGGAAACTCAGACAGATTTTAATCTTGTGTGCTTGACTGGACAAGTGGACAGTGTAGATCCAAGATCAGACTGCACATTCTCTGCAGTCTGGTCTTGATCTGTGCCATCCACAAAAGCTTGTGTTACCTAGGATGCTGAGAGAGGTAATTTTAGTGTAAACAAGCATAGAAATATACATATGCGCATAGAAAGTACATATTTTTGTGTTAACTTCTAGGTGAGCGCTGTTAATCCTGCACAGGTAATGAAAATGTGTTGTGATAACTGCTTCTAATGTGTGTCTCTATCTTTAGTGTAAACAGATGATACATGCTCTGTGAAAAGGGGGCTTAATCCATCTCCGAAACTATCGACCCAGGTCGGCCTGTGCAGTCCGCCCTGGCTGACCTGGGCCAAACATTTTTGCTGTTGGTCAATTCTCTAAGTGTCAAAGGGCCATTCTACCTCATAATTCAGTTGATTGTTAAAAAAAATGGCTATTATTGATCCATGATTATGTGATTGTTTGCTAGGTATCATTCATCACAGAGATGCATTAAGCCCCCTTTTTACAGAACATGGCTCAAATGTATGTGTGTGTTTTGCTGTATTCAGAGAAAAGTATATTCTTTAATTTCTTCTTTCTCTGTTGGTTGCATGACAATAAAGCACCTCTAATCTCAAATTTATTAACCTAACAGGGCTAATTAACTCTTTACCACACAATTCCAAGTTGTGACAACTCTGAGGAAGAAGCCTTTTGAAAACATTGCAGGAAAAGCTCAGTTGTTTTAGAAGAAAAGGAGGTATTGTCATAACCCTAGTATCGTCTGCATTGTCATTTTGCAAAAACTTTGACATTTTCAAAAACTTTTCTTTTTTTGGTTTTTATATAATACTGTTTGGCTAGTACATGTACATATATTTGTGAATGTTTGTGGCTGTTCGCATGATTTGCCAATAATTTGACTGCTAAAATGTTTATTTCTTGCTTTGTCACCTAATAAAATGGTGATACCCTTCCAAATTCATGCACGATAAACAAAATTGGGACAGATTACTGCTTTAAAGATACATCTATAGTCGTTTTCAGCCAGCTTTCAAACCATTTCGTCTTTATTTATAAAACAATAATCATTCTTGTATCTTCATGCCAAATGTTGCCCCCGACGGTTGCATGGTTGCACATTATGACCGATGGAAAATGCATTTTATTTTTTTGCAGCTTTCAAAGAAGTCACTAATGTCATTTCTATTTTTAAATGAGGACAAATCCCTTGAGTTTCTCTGTTCCTTACAACATATATACATGTATTGGTAATATATGTTTACACAGCTGACCAAATTCTGAGCCATTCTACACACTTTCAAGTTTTAGTAGCTTTTTTTCTCTCTGGCTGTCAGGATGTATTTTTAACATTACAAAACAGGTTATGGTTACTACAAAGTTTTGCTTGGTGGATGAAATGAAAGAATGTCCACACGAAAAACATTTAGACTAATGTCATCCATTTTGAAAGATTCTGCAGACAACAAATTAAATGTGATTCAGATGGTTAGAGTTGATTCTGAAAAGATAGAAATCATTGATGGAAAATGAGAAAAGGCCGGTTACCAGCATTTTCTAGGTTTCCCACAATGCATTTAAAGCCATATCCTCAGGTTTGTTGAAACAAGTGATTGTTTGGTAAATAATTAATTATTCCAGAAAGAAAATTGCAATCTTCGTGAACACGAAAAAGTAGATGGTAGTATAGCATAATTTTGTTTAAGAAAGTTCGATGTATTCAGTACACTCACAAGATTTTGAAGAGAGACAAATATGTGAAACAATTTCATAATTTACATGAATCGTATGCAGGTCCTTCTTTGCATCCCAAATGACGAACTTGAAAGATAGATGGACATGTAGATGTATCACTGTGATAAAGCAGAACTAGTTATTGATGAATCATTATTTTGCAATAAAGCCTGTGCACAGACAAGGTTATTTAACTCTTTACCACACAACAGAATATTAGACTGGTCCGAATTGAAAGCATTTGCAGAAGGCATATTAAAATATGCCTCCAATATTTGAATTCGTTTGTGAAAGGTTAGAAAACATTGTGGGAAAAGGAGAAAATGCTGGTTACCAGCATTTTCTCCTTTTCCCACAATATTTTCAAAAGGCTTTTTCTTCAGGATCTTTAAAACCCAGGATTGTTTGGCATAAGGACAGGAGATAAAGTAGACAACCTTTTTTCCCTTTGTCCTTTAAATCATGTAGCCTGCACATAGAATTAATTCTTAACCACGCGACAAAAGTTGAGACTTGTCCACCTTGTCCACCTTGAAGGCATTTGTAGACAACAAATTAGATACCAGTGAAATGATGGGATTCATCTTTGAAAGAGTAGAAAACATTGTGGGAAAAGGAGAAAATGTTGGTTACCAGCATTTTCTCCTTTTTTTCCCCACAATGTTTTCAAAAGATTTCTTTCTCAGGGTCATTAAAACTCAGGATTGTGTGGTGAAGACTTAACCATCATCAGGTTACAGTTGTAAAAAAAAGAATGGACTCACTTTACCATTTATTTTGTTTGTTCATTTCAGACTGATCAGATGAGGCCTCGTGTTGTAAAGCGAGGCGTTGGAGATTTTGAGTCAATCGATGAAGGAGAGGCAAGACAAGTTGATCACCTCGTGTTTGTTGTACACGGTATAGGAACAGTCTGCGATATACGGTTTAGGAGTCTGGTCGAATGTGGTGAGTGCTCCAATGTCGGACAATTCATTCAGCTGACGTAACCACCCTTTTTCTTTCATGTTTACAACAGACTCAAAGGAAAATTATGTGAAGATTGTGCAGTCTACCCTTTGTCTACAATGTGCAGCAGAATAAGCAATGCTCCGGCAAAAGGAGGTTTAAGTCTTTACCAAACGACAAAATTTTGGACTGGTCCAAATTGAAAGCATCTGCAGACGACAAATTAAATATGGCTCAAAAATTGAAATTTGTAATGGAAGGGTAGAAAACATTGTGGGAAAAGGAGAAAATGCTGGTTACCAGCATTTTCTCCTTTTCTCACAATGTTTTCAAAAGGTTCTCACAATGTTTTCAAAAGGTTTTTTCTTCAGGGTCGCTAAAACTGGGGATTGTGTGGTAAAGGGTAAATGTATCTCAATGATGTTTTATACCAAGCAAGTCATCATAATAATATTGTCATGGATTCATAAAACCCATTTTGTCTAACAACTGACTGGATCATTAGATAGAGTGGTCCTTTGACATGTAGAAAATTGACCATTAGCCAACAGTTTTTGACCAAGGTCAGCCTGTGCAGAACTGGAAGATACTGCTTGCAGATGCATTAACTCTTTACCAAACAACAATAATTTAGACTGGTCCAAATTCAAAGCATTTGCAGACGACATGTTAAAAGTGGCTCAAATGACGAAATTTGTCCTTGATAGAGTAGAAAACATTGCGGGAAAAGGGGTAAATGCTGGTTACCAGCATTTTCTCCTTTTCCCACAATGTTTTCAAAAGGCTTCTTCCTCAGGGTCGTTAAAAATCGGGATTGTGTGGTAAAGGGTTAACTCATTACCAAACGACAAAATTTTAGACCGGTCCAAATTGAAAGCATTTGCAGATGACAAATTAAATGCAACTTAACAACTGAAATTTGTTTTGGAAAGGGTAGAAAACATTGTGGGAAAAGGAGAAAATGCTGGTTACCAGCATTTTCTCCTTTTTCCACAATGTTTTCAAAAGGCATCTTTCCCAGGGTCATTAAAAGTTGGGATTGTGTGGTAAAAAGTTAAACCACCTTTCCATAGAACAGGGCTCAAAGGTTGTGATTGTGGCTTTTTGGACGGTAGCCTGTAAGAATAATATGGTCTTTGCTTAACAATGACTGCTTAGGTATCTTCTTGTGTCAGTACCATCAGTACTTGTCTCCCAGTCTGGAAAAAAAACGTGCATTTCTGTTTGCTTTTCACTGTACTATGAAAATAGTGTGTTTCTGAGAACTGTATAATTTTTTTTATTGTTTATCTTTTAATTCATTCTGCAGTGGATGATTTAAGATCTGTGGCCCAAGGTCTGGTTGGTTCCCATTTTACTCAGTATGTAGAGAGGAACCAGATTGGCAGGGTTGAGTTTTTACCCATACAGTGGCATTCTGTCCTACATAGTGATGCTACAGGAATTGATAAGTAAGTACATTTGTTTTTGTTTTACCATGACCCTGAAGAAAAACTCTTCTGAAAACATGGTGAGAAAAGGAGAAAATGCTGAAAGCCAGCATTTTCTCCTTTTCCCAAAATGTTTTCTGCTGCTTCAAAGACAAATTTTTCTGTTTGAACCATACTTAATTTGTCATCTGCAAATGTTTACAGTTTGGACCAGTCTAAAATTTTGTTGTTTATAAAAAGTTAACTCTTTACCAAACCACAAAATTTTGGACTCAACCAAATTGAAATATTTGCAGATGACAAATAAAATGTGGTTGAAACTCTTATTCCTGTCTTTGATAGGATAGAAAACATTGTGGGAAAAGGAGAAAATGCTGGTAACCAGCATTTTCTCCTTTTCCCTCAATGTTTTCAAAAGCCTTCTTTCTCAGGGTCGTTAAAACCTCAGGATTGTGTGGTAAAGGGTTAAAGGATTTATTCTTTTGCTGCCAACTAGAAATGTTGTTGACTTCCTTTTGAGCAGCTTGCAAAGATTTCCTGTGCAAGTCAGGATGATTGTCAGTTTTAGTTTAGTAGTGAGTGGACAGTGTAGACCCAAGTTCAGACTGCATGTTTTGTGCAGTCTGATCTTGATCTTCGCCATCTGCAAAAGCTATTTAGGTCACTTTTAGTAGTAAAAGGGTTCGTGTCAGTTAACCCTTTACGACACAATCCCAACTTTTGACGACCCTGTGGAAAAAAACTTAGGAAAACATTGTGGAAAAAGGAGAAAATTCTGGTAACCAGCATTTTCTTCTTTTCCCACAATGTTTTCTACTCTTCCCAAAACAAATTTCAATTTTTGACTCACATTTATTTTGTCGTCTGCAAAAGCTTTCAATTTGGACTGGTCCAAAATTCTGTCGTTTGGTAAAGAGTTAATTTGTTTTTTCTGCAGGAGGCTAAAGGCTATCACACTACCAAGTACGGCCAAGTTACGTCACTTTGTGAATGATACTCTGATGGATGTTCTGTTTTATACAAGTCCAACTTACTGCCAGGTATCTTTCAATTCATCTGTGTAAATACTGGTATTATGGTCCACAGTTATCATAAGCCAGTTATCTTTCTGTACATGTATGTAAGCACCCATATTGTTATCCAGAATTATAATTTCGTATTTTCTTAACCCCTCACCTCACAATCCCGACTTTTAACGACTCTGAAGAATAAAACTTTGGAAAATATTGTGCCAAGCCCCCCCAGCTCAGTCAGTAGCATACAGGACTTGAGAACAGAGGGTCTCTGGTTCAATCCCCAGCTTGGCCAATTTCTTTCCTAGGATTGATGAAAGTCATTGCAACAGGATTCATTCCTCTCTCACTGCTGACCATTGTTTCGACCTTGGTTATGTGGGAAAGCAGCCAGTGGCTTGGAAAGAATATTGTGAGGAGTACTGGTAAAAGAAACTCTAGGAAAGCATGGATAGGTGCACTGGCCGCCGCGATATAACTGAAATAATGTTGAAAACGGCATTAAACACCATACACTCAATACAATCAACTTGAAAACATTGTGGGGAAAAGTAGAAAAGGCTGGTAACCAGCATAAAAATTCCATCATTTGAGACAAATTTTATTCGTTTTCTGCAAATGCATTCAATTTGGTCAGATCCAAAATTTTGTTGTTTGGTTAACCCTTTAC
Organism: Tridacna gigas; assembly: GCA_945859785.2. Lineage (NCBI taxonomy): Eukaryota > Metazoa > Mollusca > Bivalvia > Cardiida > Cardiidae > Tridacna > Tridacna gigas. The sequence goes on along the minus strand of OX244040.2, from coordinate 4,823,281 downwards.
CACACAATCCCGATTTTCAATGACCATTGGGAAAAGGCCTTTTGAAAACATTGTTGGAATAGGAGAAAATGCTGGTAACCAGCATTTTCTCCTTTTCCCATAATGTTTTCTACCCTTCCTGAAACAAATTTCAATTTTTGGGACACATTTATTTTGTCGTTTGCAAATGCTTTGAATTTTGACTAGCCGTAAATTTTGTGGTTTGGTAAAGAGTTATGAAAATAAGGGTTTTTCCTGGACTTTCTGTTACGAGAGTCATTAAATCCCCGGCAAATGAAGGTAAACATTTGAATGAAATTCGAAAAATTTGGGGTTCCAAATTGAAAGAAAAGGGGTACTTTTACTCTTTACCAAACAACAAACTTTTAGACTTGTCCAAATCAAAAGCATTTGCAGCCAGCAAAGGTGACTCAAAGGACGAAATGTGTTTGACAAGGTAGAAAACATTGTTGGAAAAGGAGAAAATGTAGGTTACCAGCATTTTCTCCATTTCACACGCACGCTTTTAAAAGTCTTTCTCTTCAGGGTCATTAAAACATGTGATTTTTGTTTGGCAAAGAGTATTGCCTTTACGGTATCATGCTAGCTACAATATACATTTGGGCCATGCTCTGGCAAAAGGGGGCTTAATGCATCTCTGTGATGCTTCATACCGAGCAAGACATCACAAAATTAGAGATTCATGAAATCCATTATGTCTAGCACCTGACTGTATCACCTGGCAGACTGGTCCTTTGGCATACTCAAAATTGACCTATAGCGAAAAGTTTCAGCCCAGGTCAGCCTGCGCGGAGTGCGCAGGCTGACCTGGGTTGATACTTTTTGCAGATGCATTATGCCCCTTTTCAAAGAGCATGATTCACTGGAATATGAGAATACTGTGAGGCAAAATTCTGTTACAATACTGGACAGCTTGGCACAAAAGAATTTCTAGAAGCGATGATTCAACCTTTTAGGCACTTGACATGATGTTACCTACTTTAGGGTGTAGATCAAGATTAGACATTGTTTTACTAAAATATCTCTTGTATCTTTGTGATGCTTTACCAGATATTTAATGGTTTGATGTCTTTTTTCAGTGTATAGCAGACACAGTGGGCAAAGAAATGAACAGATTATATGACCTGTTTTTATCCAGGAATCCTGGATTTAAAGGTGGTGTATCTGTGGCTGGTCACAGTCTAGGTAGGTCGAACACCAAACGCTGTTTCTTTCCCCCTTTGCGAATATTACAGACCATTTTAAGCTCTGCTGTTTTTAGCTCCACTGGCAGAAGGCCAGCGGGCTTATGTCACGGCCCGGTGTCCGTCGTGCGTCCGTCCGAGCGTCCGTACGTCCGTGCGTTAACTTCTCTGAAACTACCCATACAATTTTCATGAAACTTCACAGAAATGATCCAGCCATGGTCCTCTTCAGAATTCCTTGAAAGAATGTGATTCCTTCAAAAACTCTGGTTTCCATGGCAACAAAACTGAAAAATATTGGAAATCTTTTAAAATCTTCTTGTCTAAAACCATAAGGCATAGGGCTACCAAATTTGGCATGTAGCTTTATGTAGTAGACCTCTATCAAGTTTCTTCAAATTATAGCCCTGGGGTCAAAATTGGCTCTGCCTCAGGGGTCACAAGTTTTACATAGGCTTATATAGAGAAAACTTTAAAAATCTTCCTGTACCTAGCCATAAGGCCTAGAGCTACCAAATTTTGCACGTAGCTATATCTAGTGGACCTCTACCAAGCTGGCCAAAATTTTAGCCCTGGGGTCAAAATTGGCCCCGCCACAGGGGTCACAAGTTTTACATGGGCTTACATACTGACAACTTAAGAAATCTTCCTGTTTTGATCTTTTTTTTTGAAATTAGCCTTGCATCAGGGGTCTTATGTTTTACAGAGGCTTCATATGGACAAACCTTGAAAATCACCTTATTTACAACCATACAGCATAGACTTGTATTATTTTGGCATGTGGCTTTATTTTGAAACCATTTGGCTCAGAATTGAAATGTTTAGTATTTATGATTTATATTTATAAGCCAGTGGAGCGATACAGGGCCATTATGGCCCTCTTGTTTGAAGAAAATGTCCATGTATTGTCATTGTCTTGGCATCTGCGTTGAGTCATCATGCTAAAAACATTTTGTGATATCTGTTGTTACTGAAGATATTTAAACTTGGACTAGTTGTGAAGTAGTTAAAGGGTAGCCCATGCAACAGATGCAGGTAACCAAAAATAATTGACAGAGTTATGCCCCTTTTTTGACTTGCTCTTGTTGAAAATATCGTGGCAAAGGAGAAATTGCTCTTTATGACCCTATTTCTCCTTCTTGTCAAAATCCAATGTTCTATACCTTGATTCATTTTGATTATCCTATTTCACAAGGATGCTATCAAAGTAATTTGTGGCAAAGTTGTTTCCGGATGTAAGAAATTGAATGTGGAAAGGAGGCTCAATGCATTTGCAAAAAGTATTGAACCAGGTCAGCCTGCACAGTCCACACGGGAAAAATGTAGACTCGGCCAAATTGAAAGCTCTTGCAGACAACAAATGACATGTGGCATAAATGGTGGAATTTGATTTTGATAGGATACAAAACATAGTGGGGAAAGGAGAAAATCGTAGTTACCAGCATTTTCTCCTTTTCCCACTATGTGTTCAAAAGCCTTCTTTGTTAGGATTGTTAAAACTCTGGATTTTGTGGTAATGAGTTAAGGATGAAAGTAAACCATACTTTGTGCTGTGTTGTAGGTTCCTGCATCATCTTTGATCTGTTGCAACATCAGGGTGAACAATATGTGGAAGAAAACACAACAGTAAAGGAACAAGTCTCTAGTCAACCTGAACCTGTCATAGAACCAGTTTCACAACCTGTATGTTTGTTTCTTAGCCCCTGGGATCCATGTAGTCCTTCAAATGTGAAGTTTTGCCCAAATGATAAACTGAAATCTTGACTAACTTAATGCATGATTAATTTATTATGAGCCATGCTCTGGCAAAATGGGGTTTTATGCATCTCTATGATACATTTTTCCAAGCAAGATATCGTATGATTATGGATCTTTAAAACCCATTCTGTCTAACAACCAACTGAGTCATGAGATAGACTGATTGTATGACATGCAGAAAATTGACTTGTAGCGTAATGTTTTGGCCCAGGTCAGCCTGTGCAGACTGCTCAGGCTGACCTAGGTCAATACTTTTTGCAGAAGCATTAAGCTCCCCTTTTTATATATATGGTTCATACATTTATTGGTTTGAAGTATTTGGCTGGAACATGTATGCAATTCAAAAAATTTACAGCATTAGTTTTGGTCGTACTAGCAATCAGAACTGCTTTATTTCCAAGTGAGGAGACATCATTCATGGTTACCTGAGACCTGGGTCCTTATTCATCAACCATTCTTAAGAACATTCTTATCCAGAAGATTCTAAATTCGATTGTAACACAACTTCTGATTGGCTAAACCCTTCTGATTGGCTAAACCAAATGGTTTTAATAGCCAATCAGAAGTTGTGTTACTTTCAAATTTAGTAAGTTCTTGAGAATAGCACAAAGAATGTTCTTAAGAATGAACTTGCGTCTTCATTCACATTAGTGATTTGAACTTAAAATATAGAGGTTATTGACCAAGCCCAGTAACAAAGGGGTCATTGGTTCACTAGCTCTGCAAAGTTCTTTCCAAGGATTTGATGATCGTCATTGCATCCGGATTCATTCCTCTTTCACAGCTGACATTGTTTCAATGATGGTTATATATGAGAGCAGCTGGTGGCTTGGGAAGAATATTGTGTGAAGTACTGGTCAAGGAAACTGTAGGAAAAACATGGATAGGTGCACTGGCTGCCACACTATTACTGAAATAAGGTTGAAGCAATGCAAAATCACCATACAAAAAAAAAGAAAAGAGAAAAAGAAAAAGAAAAACATACAAACAGAGGTTATTTGAATAAATGGGGTGTACTTGTGCTGGCAATAACCAGGTATTGATGAATAGTGCTTAACTCTTTACCAAACAACAAAATTTTAGACTAGTCCACATTGAAAGCCTTTGCTAACCACAAATAAAATGTGGTCCAGATTACAAAATTTGTTCTTGATAGGGTAGAAAACATTGTGGGGAAAGGGGAAAATGCTGGTTACCAGCATTTTCTCCTTTTCCCACAATGTTTTCAAAAGTCTTCTTCCTCTGGGTCGTTAAAAACTCGTGATTGTGTGGTAAAAGGATGAATGATATAGGTCGAGAAACACTTAAACAGTGTCGATTAACAGGAACCTGAAGCTAATGAGGAAGACGACGACACAGACAAGGTTGTTACTTTAGAGGAACTTTTAACCAAAGTTGGCCTACAGGATAAGAAAAGCTTGTTTGAAGAGGAACAAATGGATATGGAGTCTCTAGTGAGTATACAGTCTATTGTTCTATAACTCTTTACCAAACGACAAAATTTTAGACTGGTCCAGACTGAAAGAATTTGCAGGCAACAAAATAAATGTAACTGAAATATTGAAATTTGTTTTGGGAAGAGTAGAAAACATTGTGGGAAAAGGAGAAAATGCTGGTTACCAGCATTTTCTTCTTTTCCCACAATGTTTTGAAAAGGTTTCTTTCTCGGGGTCGTTAAAAGTCGGGATTGTGTGGTAAAGGGTTAAAACATTTTCAAATTGACTTTTTTTCACCCTGTAATGTACAACAAAATTGTAGCCTTGTCCAATTTCAAGGAATTTGTAGACGACAACTAAGGTTTGAATGAAATGATAAGATTTGTCACTGAAAGGGTAGAAAGGGAAAAGAAGAAAATGTTGGCTGCCTTCATTTTCTTCATCTTCCACTATTGTTTCAAAAACATTTTTCAGGGTTATTAAATCAGGGGATTTTGTTGTGTAGGGTTAGTTGAAGGAATCAGGTTTTAAAACCTAAAACTATTATTGAAAAGAAAAGCAATTTCACTTACAAGCAAATACCTCTGTTATCCATGATATTTTGCTTTTCAGTCGAAGAAGACAGTTTGTACCAAATAATGCTGTCTGTGCAAATAGCTTTTGAGGAAATGGGTTTGAAAGTTTTTGGTAGACTATTATTTATAATCTGTCTAAGCTAAATCTCTTATAAGCAAGGTGGAAATTGTCATGGTAACAAAAAATACACCCATCGTCACACAAAAACTAGTTTTTAAGCCTGCACAGCACCTCATTCAGGAAAGAATGGTTTAAAAAAGGAACTTTTTCTCAGTTGTATGAATCGTGTCTTTGTTTCACAAAGGATTTTTATTTATTTCTTTTATTATTATTATTATTTCTTTTTTATTATGAGCATCCAAGTCAGAATTTTTGGTATTATCCTGGCATTTGAGATTGTGTTTGTCATTTTATCATCTTTATGATCATCCAAGTCAGAATTTTTTGTATTACCCTGGTATTGATTTTGACTTCTTTACCTTTTTCAGATAATGTGTGAAGAGTCTGATTTGAAAGACCTAGGTCTACCTATGGGGCCCAGGAAAAAGTTACAGGGACTCTTGAAAGAAGAACTTGCCAAAAAGGTTGGTTAAATTTTTCTGTCAGTGCATGCTGCAATTTCTCTGTATACTACGTTAAAACGATATATTTACACACACACAAAAAAAGAATGAAATACCTGTTTATTGAGCCAACAAAAAAATTAGCATTATTACTGTTTCATAATCAGATATGACATTGTCCCATTGAATAAAAGAAGTATCACATCATTACATTGATTCGGGTATCAGTCTTGAGTGCTGTTTGTCTTGTGTATTTTAACCCTTTACCGCACAATGCAGCCTTTTAACGACCCTGGGAAAGAAGCCTTTTGAAAACTTTGTGGTAAAAGGAGAAAATGCTGGTAACCAGCATTTTCTCCTTTTCCAGCAATGTTTTCTACCCTATCAAAGAAAAATTGCACCACTTGAGCCACATTGAAATTGTCATCTGCAAATGCTTTCAATTTGGACAAGGCTAAAATTTTGTCGTCTGGTAAAGGGTTAAAAATGTCCCATATTTGTGCTAGGTTGGGGACAACTGTGCCCTATCTGAATAGTCCATAGCTGAACCCTGATATAACATGAGATTCTGAAGAGCGGAAGGGGTTTACATGAATCCAGTATATGTTAGTTGTATGCTAGCTTTTAGAAAGTAAATTAGAATTAGCCATACTCTTGGAGAAGGGGTTTAACTCTTACCACATGACAAAAATGTAGACGTGTCCAAATTGAAAGCATTTGCAGACGACAATTTAAATGTGGGTCAAATGATGGAATTGGTCTTTGATAGGGTAGAAAACATTGTGGGAAAAGGAGAAAATGCTGGTTACCAGCATTTTCCCCTTTTCGCACAATGTTTTCAAAAGGCATCTGTCTCAGGGCCGTTAAAAGCCGGGATTGTGTGGTAAAGGGTTAATGCATTATACTAAGTAAGTCGTAAGTCATTACATAATGATGGATCCGTAAAATCCATTTTGTCGAACAACCGGCTGAAATTCTGAGGTAGAATGATCCTTGGACATGCAGAAAATTGACCAATAGCAAAAAGTTTTGACCCATGTCAGCCTGCGCGGTCTGTGCAGGCTGACATAGGTCAATACTTTTCGCAGATGCACTAAGCCCCCTTTTCACAGAGCTTGACTCAAAAGTAGTTCTATAATTTTAAGGATAAACAGAAAATGATGATTGAAAGAAAGAAGAAACAAGCAGAAGACAGACAGATGAGGGAGAGGTTAGCAGCTGAGTTAGCTTTACAACAACACGAACAAAAAGCTTTAACTAATGGTGACCTGTAAGTGACATAGTGCTCCCCGACTCTGTATCTTTTCTTTTCATGAAGTTCTACTATGCTGCAACCTTTTTACCAAATAATTACATATTTTTACCACCCCTAGGAAGAGGGCTTTTGAAAACAAGCGGAAAGGAGAAATTGCAGTATTTTTCCTTTCTTTTCAAGGCCGAGCCCGGGTAGCTCAGTCTGTAGCATACATGACTTGAGAACAGGAGGTCGCTGGTTTGATCCGTTGCTCGGCCAATTTCTTTCGGAGGATTGATGATAGTCATTGCGACAGGATTCATCCCTCTCTCACCGCTGACCATTGTTTCGACGATTGTCATGTGGGAAAGCAGCCAGTGGCTTGGAAAGAATATTATGCAAAATACTGGTAAAAGAAACTGGTTACCAGCATTTTATCCTTTTCTGACAATGTTTTCAAAAGCTTTCTTTCTTCAGGGTCTTTAAAAGTCAGGATTGTGAAGTAAGGGGTTGTGGGCTAGATTTTAAAGATTTGTCTCAGCAAGTGTTACTTGTGAAATTCTGTAGTAGCTGTAACCCTTGAACAAATGATTCTTGTGTTATTTTTAACTTTTAGGTTTAAAGGCTTTTGAAAAAATTGTGGTCAAAGGAGAAAATGCTGATTCCCAGCATTTTGAGAAAGAGCTGTGTTATAGAAAATATTTAAGCTTAGTTGATTTTGCTTTTCGTTTCAGACCAGCCACATCTTCCAGTAGTCTTACAGTGAATTTTATTGTTGGCACAGGGGGAACTGGTCAGCCCCAAATACAGTACCCTCAACTGAAATTTACCCCGGTGTGTTGTTTTGCTCTGGGCTCCCCTGTGGGGTTGTTTTTATCTGCTAGAGGTATAGAGGAGATTGGAGAGGACTTCAAGCTTCCAACTTGTGCAAAATATTTTAACATCTTTCATCCAGTAAGTTCACTTTTGTAGAGTATGATAAGATTATGTTGGAAAAAAAAAAATAGGTGTTATAATTATCCTTAACAATTATAGAAACTGCCTCTGTTACTCAGTAAAGTTGAATATTAACCCTTTACCAATGACACAAATTTTAGTATTTTTTCAAGTTGAAAGATGTTACAAACGATAAAATAATTGTGGCTGAAAAATAAAAATATGCCTTTGGAAGCTAAGAAGACATTGTGAGAAAAGGAGAAAATGCTAGTTACCATCATTTTCTCCTTTTCCCACAAAGTTTTCAAAAGGCCTTTTCCTAAGGGTTGTCAAAAGTTGAGATTTTGTGGTAAAGGGTTAAATTATCTGGACATAGATATTTGTACTAATGAAATTTGCACTGTTTTTGAAACAGATTTGTAGAATTGTATGAAACTAAGCCAATGAGTAATATATTGTCTGCTGTGTATTCCAATGAAAGATAACATACCCTAGTAAGAAAGTTGCTTTAGCATTATTTACATCACTTAAAAAGTGTTTGAGTGATATTACAGTTATGTAACTTCATATTTTGAGAACTTCTAGGAGATTTATCGTTAGATATTTCTCTTTGAGGTTGTATTTTTCTCCTTTCTGCATTCTTGTGTTTTTAGCTCCACTGGCCGAAGGCCAGCGGGCTTATGTCATGGCCCGGTGTCCGTTGTGCGTCCATGCGTGCGTCCGTGCATTAACTTTTATTTCAAACATCTTCTTCTCTGAAACTACCCATCCAATTTTCATGAAACTTCACAAAAATGATCCTGCCATGGTCCTCTTCAGAATTTCTTGAAAGAATTTGATTCCTTCAAAAACTCTGGTTGCCATGGCAACAAAACTGAAAAATATTGGAAATCTTAAAAAATCTTCTTGTCTGAAACCATAAGGCATAGGGCTACCAAATTTGGCATCAGGTTTCTTCAAATTATAGCCCTGGGGTTAAAATTGGCTCTGCCCCAGGGGTCACAAGTTTTACTTAGGCTTATACAGAGAAAACTTTAAAAATCTTCCTGTACCTAGCCATAAGGCCTAGAGCTACCAAATTTTGCATGTAGCTATATCTAGTGGGTCTCTACCAAGCAGGCCAAAATTTTAGCCCTGGGGTCAAAATTTGCCCCGCCGCAGGGGTCACAAGTTTTACATGGACTTACATAGTGACAACTTAAGAAATCTTCCCGTTTTGATTTTTTTTTTTTGAAATTAGCCTTGCATCAGGGGTCTTATGTTTTACAGAGGCTTCATATGGACAAAACTTGAAAATCACCTTATTTATAACCATACAGCATAGACTTAAATTTTTTTGGCATGTGGCTTTATCTTGTGGACCTGTACCAGGGTTCAAGTAATTATAGCTCTGGGATCAAAAATGGCTTTGCCCTGCGGGTCTCAACTTTCACATGGGCTTTTACAGAGAAAACTTTGTAAGTCTTCATTTTGAAACCATTTGGCTCAGAATTGACATGTTTAGTATTTATCGTTTATATTTATAAGCCAGTGGAGCGATACAGGGCCATCATGGCCCTCTTGTTTAGTTAGTGTCAGTCGCTGGCAGAAAACTGAAATTTAAAACTAGTTAAAAAGTAAGCAAACAATAGCGCAACTTGTCAACTTTTTACCTAGTTTAAAATTCATTTTTCTGCTGTTATCTAGGACTGACCATACAATAACAGACTGTCATCTCCACAATAATTTCCATGCTTCTCAATGGTATGATATAGATTGAAATGCATTTTAACACGTGCATTGTTTATTTTTGGCGGCTACTGGGCTTTTAATATTTATGATTTTTTCTTTTCAGTTTGACCCAGTGGTAAGTTGGAATCTCTTCTTTGATTCTCTTTGAGTTTTTTTTTTTTTAAAGTAAATATTGAATACATTATCAGTGTGATAGTCAAGACTAATTTGTCTTTCATTAGGTTATCTTTTATTCTGGTGATAATGTGGGAGAGTCTGTGAGGAAATAAATTTCGATCTTTCACCGAAAAACACAAATATCCTCTATTTCATTTTTTCACAGGCTTACAGAATAGAACCACTCATCATACCTTCTTCTAACAATATAAAACCTGTTCTGATGCAACATCATAAGGGTAGAAAGAGATTCCACTTAGGTAAGTTGTAACATTAATGTCTTCATCACCACACAAGTGATTGTAAGAACTGCCTTGGAGGGAAGTAAGGTGAAAATATTAAAAGCAATAATAGACAGAAATGAGGAAAGAAACATTGTAGGGTGATATGAACATGTGTTTGGAAAGAGCAAGAACTAATTCTTGACATCACACAAATGATTGTAAGAACTAGCCAGGAGGGCAGCAAGGTGAAAATAGAAGCAAAAATAGACAGAAATGAGGAAAGAAACATTACACGATGATATGAACATATATGTGGGGAAAAAAGCAATAAATAATTCTCGAGTGATTGCTCCTATTCCAGCAATGTATTTCAAAAGACATAATCTGTGGGAGACCCAAAATTGCAATTCAGGGATATCTTTCTTGAACTCTGTCTGTTTATTAGCTGAACTGGGTCCGTATTCACCAACCATTCTTTAGATCATTCTCAGACTAATTCTCCAAGATTTTAAAAATTTGATAGTAACACAACTTCTGATTGCCTAAACCAAATGGTTTAGTCAGTCAGAAGTTGTGTTGCTTTCAAATTTATATAATTCTTTAGAATAAGACTAAGAGTGTTCTTAAGAATGGCTGGTGAATACAGACCCTGGTTTGTGCTTATTAATCCTTTACCACATGACAAGATTTTAGATTCCTCCATAATAGGTATTTGTTGAAGAGAAACTTACCATACTCAAGTGATGAGATATGTTTTTTTTTTGTCTTTTTTCTTTTGGAAAAGTAGAAAACGTTGTGAGAAAAGGCTAGTTACCAGCATTTTTATCTTTTTCCCACAATATTTTCAAAAGCCCCCTTCTTTAGGATTGTTGAAATTGCAGACTGAGTAGTAAAGGGTTAACTGTTTCCCAAACGAAAAGAAAAAAAACGGAAATACAGAAATCGAAGGCAATTACATTCTACAATCATATGCAGCTCAAAGGATGATTACTGACTTTGTAAGGCTAGAAAACAGAGTGGGAAAAGAAGAAAATGCTGGTTACCAGTATTTTCTACTTTTTAGCTCACCTTAGCACAGCGTGCTAAAGGTGAGCTATTGTGATCGCCCTATGACCGGTGTCCGGCGTCCGTTGTCCGTCGTCCGTCGTCCGTCGTTCGTCAACAATTTCTTTAAACATCTTCTTCTCCTAAACCACTGGGCCAATCTTGATGAAACTTGGCAGGGATGTTCCTTGGGTGAAGCTCTACCAAAATTGTTCAAAGAATTGAATTCCACCCACAACTCTGGTTGCCATGGCAACAAAATGGAAAAAAAAAGCAAAATCTTTGAAAATCTTCTTCTCTGAAACTAGAAGGTGCAGAGCTTTGATATTTGGTATGTAGCATCTCCTAGTGGACCTCTACCAAGTTTGTTCATTTGATGCCCCTGGGGTCAAAACTGGCCCTGCCCCAGGGGTCACAAGTTTGAGCATAGTCACAAAGAAGGAAAACTTTAAAAATCTTCTTCTCTAAAACTTGAAGGCGTAGAGCTTTGATATTTGGCATGTAGCATCTCCTAGTGGACCTCTACCAAGTTTGTTCATATGATGCCTCTGGGGTCAAAACTGGCCCCGCCCCGGGGGTCACAATTTCCAACATAGGAACAAAGAAGGAAAACTTTAAAAATCTTCTTCTCTAAAACTAGAAGGCATAGAGCTTTGATATTTGGCATGAAGCATCTCCTAGTGGACCTCTACCAAGTTTGTTCATATCATGCCCTTGGGGTCAAAACTGGCCCTGCCCAGGGGGTCACAATGTCGAACATAGGAACAAAGAGGGGAAACTTTAAAAATCTTCTTCTCTGAAACTGGAAGGCGTAGAGCTTTGATATTTGGTATGTAGCATTGCCTAGTGGACCTCTACCAAGTTTGTTCATATGATGCCCCTGGGGTCAAAACTGGCCCCGCTCGGGGGTCACAAGTTTGAGCATAGTAACAAAGAAGGAAAACTTTAAAAATCTTCTTCTCTGAAACTTTAAGGCGTAGAGCTTTGATATTTGGCGTGTAGCATCTCCTAGTGGACCTCTACCAAGTTTGTTCATATGATGCCCCTGGGGTCAAAACTGGCCCTGCCCCGGGGGTCACAATTTCCAACATAGGAACAAAGAAGGAAAACTTTAAAATTCTCCTTCTCTAAAACTAGAAGGCATAGAGCTTTGATATTTGGCATGAAGCATCTCCTAGTGGACCTCTACCAAGTTTGTTCATATCATGCCCTTGGGGTCAAAACTGGCCCTGCCCCGGGGGGGTCACAAGTTCGAACATAGGAACAAAGAGGGGAAACTTTGAAAATCATCTTCTCTAAAACTGGAAGGCGTAGAGCTTTGATATTTGGTATGTAGCATTGCCTAGTGGACCTCTACCAAGTTTGTTCATATGATGCCCCTGGGGTCAAAACTGGCCCTGCCCCGGGGGTCACAAGTTTGAGCATAGTAACAAAGAAGGAAAACTTTAAAAATCTTCTTCTCGGAAACTTGAAAGTGTAGAGCTTTGATATTTGGCATGTAGCATCTACCAGTGGACCTCTACCAAGTTTGTTCATATGATGCCCCTGGGGTCAAAACTGGCCCCGTTCCGGGGGTCACAATTTCCAACGTAGGAACACAGAAGGAAAACTTTAAGAATCATCTTCTCTAAAACTAGAAGGCATAGAGCTTTGATATTTGGCATGAAGCATCTCCTAGTGGACCTCTACCAAATTGTTCGTATGATGCCCTTGGGGTCAAAACCGGCCTTGCCCCGGGGGGGTCACAAGTTCGAACATAGGAACAAAGAGGGAAAATTTTAAAAATCATCTTCTCTGAAACTGGAAGGCGTAGAGCTTTGATATTTGGTATGTAGCATCGCCTGGTGGACCTCTACCAAGTTTGTTTTATATGATGCCCCTGGGGTCAAAACTGGCCCCGCCCTGGGGGTCACAATTTCCAACATAGGAAAAAAGAAGGAAAACTTTAAAAATCTTCTTCTCTGAAACAGGAAGGCATGGAGCTTTGATATTTGGTATGTAGCATTCTCTAGTGGATCTCTACCAAGTTTGTGCATATGATGCCCTTGGGGCAAAAGTTGGCCCTGCCCCGGGGGTCACAAGTTCGAACATAGGAACAGAGAAGGAAAACTTTAAGAATCATCTTCTCTGAAACTGGAAGGCGTAGAGCTTTGATATTTGGTATGTAGCATCGCCTAGTAAACCTCTACTAAGTTTGTTCATATGATGCCCTTGGGGTCAAAATTGGCCCTGCCCCGGGGGTCACAAGTTCAAACTTAGGAACAAAGAAGGAAAACTTTAATTTTTTTTTCTCTTAAATGGGAAGGTATAGAGCTTTGATATTTGGTATGTAGCATCGCCTAGTGGACTTCTGCCAAGTTTGTTCCAAGGATGCTGCTTGGATCAAAACTGGCCCAGCCCCTGGGGTCACAAGTTCGAACATAGAAACAAAGAAGGAAAACTTTAAAATTCTTCTTTTCTGAAACCAAAAGGTGTGGAGCTTTGATATTTGGTATGTTGCATCTCAGAGTGGACCTCTACCAAGTTTGTTCATATGATGCCCCTGGCTCAAATGACCTGAAATTTGGCCAGAATGTTTGTCTTGATGAAATACCAGATGAGTTTGGATTTGGGTCACCTGGAACCATAAACTAGGTCACTAGGTCAAAATAAAGAAATACCTTGTGGGCAATTTACAGGCCACATTATTTGCTTAATTGCCTTGAAAATTGGTCAGAATGTTTGTCTTTGTAAAATCTCACATGAGTCTGAATTTGGGCCAACTGGGGTCATAAACTAGGTCACTTGGTCAAATTAAAGAAATAGCTAGTGGGCACTCTAGAGGCCACATTTATTATTCATTTGATTTGAAAATTGGTTAAAATGTTTCTTTTGATATAGTAAAAGACCAGTTCAAATTTGGGTCACCTGGGGTCATAATCTAGGTCACTAGGTCAAATTAAAGAAATATCTATAGGGCACTCGAGGCCACATTTTTTGCTCAGTTGACTTGAAAATCGGTCAGAATGTTTGTCTTCATGAAATATGTGGTCAAAAACTAGGTCACATGGTCAAATTAAAGAAAAACCTTTAAGGCATTCTACTAAGCTGAGCGACCCAGGGCCATCATGGCCCTCTTGTTCTAATATGTTTTCATAAGGCTTTGGGTCGTTAAAACAGGTGATAGTGTGGTAAAGAGTTGAATTTTTTGAAGATGTGTCATGGTAAATGCTGCTTGAGTTCTAACCAATTACCATGATGACTTTAAGTACGGTAGTAACTGATAGTGGAATGGAATTTTAAGCCTTTGGCTGCTAAGCGCGACTCACTGACCTTTTGCCGACAGTGTAGTATAAGATCAGATTGCACAGGATGTGCAGCGTGATCTTAGATCTACACTGTCCGATATGAAAAAGCATTATTCTTGTTATTTACTATCAGCTTGAAAGTTTCAATTAACTTATTTAGCAGGATAACAGTTCATGGAACGTATGATATATATTCTCTGTCAGGAAAATTTGAGGATGAATGAATGTAAATCATGACTTTTATGCTTTCATCTTTAGAGTTAAAAGAAAATTTAGCCAAGATTGGTACAGACATCAAACAGAGGATCCTGGATTCTCTAAGGTCCACATGGAACTCACTTAACAGCTTTGCACGTGCTCACCAGTCCGACGAATCAATCGCTCAGCAGGTGGAAAGCGAAATGTCGCAGGTTGTCAGGGCCATGGAGGAGGAGGATAGATCTGATACGGCGTGTAAGTTGTCAGATTGAGAATGAGAGTAGCATAAATACCTTTGTTCAGGTTAATAATCTAATGTTGTAGTCCCTCTAGCATTTAAATAATGGGGAGGGGGGGTGTTTATCTACTCAGGGTAGTTAGAGGCCTTTCCTTAGAATTTTGTAGCCTTGAACTTGATTAACGTTTTCAGATTCTACTAAATCCGATGAACCTTGCTTTGGCAAAAGGGGACTTAATGCATCTGCAAAAAGTATCAACCCATATCAGCCTGTGCAATCCGCACAGGCTGATATGGGTCAAAAGCTTTTGCTAATTGTAAATTTTCTGCTTGTCAAAAGATCATTCTACCTCAAGATGCAGTCTATTTTTGGACTAAATGGATTTTATGGATCCATGATTATGTGATGACATGCTTGGTATAATGCACCACGGCAATGCATTAAGCCCCCTTTTGCCAGAGCATGGCTGAAATATGGGCCATGCTCCAGCAAAAGGGGATTTAATGCATATCTACTGCATTATACCAAGCAAGTCCTCACATAATCATGGATCCATAAAATCTGTTTCGTCTACTAAATGGTCAAATCCTGAGGTAGAATGGTCCTTAGACATACAGAAAATTTACAAAAAGCAAGCAGACTGTGCAGGCTGACCTTAGTCAACACGTTTTGCAGATGTATTAAATCCCCTTTTTACAGAGCATGACTCGGTTATATAAAAATGAATAGTAAACTGGAACGGAGAATTATTGAATGTTTGAGAAATTACTGGCAAATGCGGAAAATTCAAATTTATTGCTGACACTTCTGTTGTTTATAATGATTTGAAATGTCTCGGCAAGACAATTTTTATGGGTACCCACAAGGTAAGTTTCTGTGAAAAAATTAAGAAAAAAAATCTTACTGTATCGACAATGGATCCTTTTCCATTAGCATTTTCAAAAGTTGTCTTAAATATGCTTTGTTTGTATTGGAGTCTAACACTGTTTTAGCGGCTTGGGTCATATCACGGTGGTCAATGCACCTACACATGTGTTTCCTGGCTTTCTTACACCAGTACTGACACAACTTTCTTTGCAAGTCACTGACTACTGCTCACATGCCACAGGGGAGAGAGGCAAAAAAGTTGCAGGAAAGAAAGTTTGCCTCAACCAGGTATTGAACCTTTAAGCACCAGGTAACAAGTCAGATATGCTAACCACTGAGCTACCTGGCCAGGCCTTAAATATGCAGGAATGTGAAATTTTATAATTGTGTGGTAATGAATAAAGTATAATTGTTCATTTCAGCTGTGACTTCAAACGTAGACGATATCTACATGGGACAGTTAAATGAGGGGCGAAGGGTAGATTATCAACTACAGGAGAGACCAATTGAAAGTTTTAATGATTACATGTTTTCACTTACTAGCCATGGATGTTATTGGTAAGTTTTATTGGTTTACCCTTAACTACTTAATTCTGAGCCTTAATGTCCTTAGAAAGAAGTCTTTTGAAAACATTGTGGAAAAAGGAGAAAATGCTGGTAACCAGCATTTTCTCCTTTTTCCACAATGTTTTCTATCTATTTAAGAAAAAATACTATCATAGGAAAAAAAAAATTGAATTGTTGTCTGTAAATTCCTTCAACATGGATGAGTCTAAATTTTTTTCCCATCTGGTAAAGGGTTAATCCATTGTCTCTAGTCTGATAAAATTTTTCATGTTTAGTCCAGTAATATGTCATCTGTACAGGAAGTTTTTGGGGCCTTTGCAATTCTAAGCTCAAACCTCTGTTGGACCTTTTATGAATGGAACCTGAATTTTTCTTAGACCCTAGGGAATAAGGCTTTTTAATAGCACACGTGTATACATTCAGAGAAAATGGGAAGATGCAGGAAATCAGAAGTTATTATTTTTTTGCCTATATTTTCAACCCTATTATAGAGATAATTCTATCGTTTGAGTGACATTTATCATCTTCAGATGCTTTCAGTAAGGACAAACTTGAAATTTCTGCAGAGCCATTTTAAGTTTTAAAAACGCTTTTCACAACTTAAGTCTCCATTGCGGACAGTGTAGATCAAGATCAGATTGCACAAAACATGCTGTCTGATCTGTGATCTACACTGTCTGCTTAGCTGAAAAAAATACAGACAAAAGCAACCATAAGATTGCAGTTATTTGGGGCTTATTCAAGTGCTTTAACTGTTTACCAGAGGAGAAAATTTCAGACCAGTTCAAATTGAAACCATTTGCAGACAACAAAGTAAATGTGTCTCAAAAAATTGAAATTGGTTTTAGGAAGGGTGGTTACCAGCATTTTCTCCTTTTCCCGCAATGTTTTCAAAAGGTTTCTTTCTTTCAGGGTCGTTTAAAGTCGGGATTGTGTGGTAAAGGCTTAAGGGTTAATGTTCCAGTGGAAATTTCAATCTTCTATATGCATGCAATAGCACTGCTTGTTTGTAAGTGCATGTGTACCATGCTCTGGCAAAAGGGTCTTAGTGCATCTTTGTGATGCATTATACCAAGGAAGTCATCACTTAACCCTTTCCCAAACAAGCCCTGGTTTTCACGTGTCTGCAGTACAAGTCTTTTGAAAACACTGTGGGAAAAGGAGAAATTGCTCGTAACGAGCAATTTCTCCTTTTCCCACAGTGTTTTCTACCCTTTTGGAGAACTTTCTGTCATTTTCATCAAATTTAAAATTGTCGTCTGCAGACTCTTTCAAGCTGGACCAGTCTTGAATTTATCGTTTGGGAAAGGGATAAATTAGGGACCCATAAAATCCTTTATGTCTAACGACTGAGTCATGAGGTAGACTGGTCCTTTGACATGCAGAAAAAGATAGCAAAATGTTTTGGCCCATGTCAGCCTGCGCAGGGTGACATGGGTCGATACTTTTTGCCAATGCATTAAGCCCCCTTTTTACAGTGCATGGCTCATGCATATTCTGGTAATTGGCTTAATTAATTTACCCCAAACTTGTTCTTACTATGATTTTGCAGGACCTCAGAAGACACAGCCTTACTGGTGCTTAAAGAAATCTATGCCTTATATGGATTGAATCCTACAATACCCGGCACAGAGGGACAGCAAAAAAGGGTGACTCCTCTCCCACCCAGGGGAGCTATGCCCCCACAACCTACGTATGGGTCACCACCACTTTCCTCACCCCATTTACAACCCGGGTTTGTGGGATCCCCGGGTCAGATACCCGTGGTCAACATGAAGGCCTCTCCCTCAGGACCAGATCTAGGACAATCACATTTGTACGGTCCAAATGTCCCTCTTTCAACAGGACCTCCTCCACATGTTGGCATTAATACAAATGTACAGGCCCCCTCGGGACCACCCCCTTTTTCTGTTGGCCAACCAGCAGTAAGTGCACATGTAGGACCTCCCCCCATGTCAGGATTTGTGAAAAAGTCCTGATGAAAAGTGATTCAATAGGGATTATTTTTTGCCTTTGATTTGATGAATGTTTTAAAGTTTTGAGGATTAAAATCTACATGCTTAACCCTTTACTACACAATCCCAAGTTTTGATGACCATGAGGAAGAAGCCTTTTGAAATCATTGCGGAAAAAGGAGAAAATGCTGGTAACCAGCATTTTCTCCTTTTCCCACAATGTTTTCTACCCTATCAAACACAATTGACATCATTTGATTTACATCTTGTCGTCTGCAAATGCTTGAATTTGGACCAGTCTACATTTTTGTTGTTTGGTAATCTGCTTTTTCTGGGTTGCTTAAACTCTGGATTGTGTGGTAAAAGTTTAACTCTTACCAAAAAACAATATTTTGAACTTTTCTGTATTGAAAGCATTCAATCACGACAAATTAGATTTGTCTTTTATGATAGAATTAGTCTTCAAAAAGGTAGAAATCAGTGTAGGAAAAGGAGAAAATGCTGGCTATAAGCATTTTCTCCTTTTCCTGAAATGTTTCCATGAGATTCTACTTCAGGGTTGTAAAACAGGGATTATTTCGTCAAAGGTTAAAGGCATGAAGATATAATGAAAATTGATTGTTAAGTTTCTTTTCACAAAAAATGTCTATTTGTGCCACCATACATACTGTTTTTTAAGCCCAGATATTTCCATTTTGCATCGATTGTTTAATCCCATGTTCTAACGACCTTGAGAAAGACAGCTTTAAAAACATGATGGGAAAAGGAGAAGATGCTGGCAACTAGCATTTTCTTCTTTTCTCAGAATGTTTTCAATCCTTCGAAAGGCAAATTTCATGTTTTGAGTAACATTTAATGTATCGTCTGCAAATACTGTCAATTTGGACAATCCTCAAGTTTTGTCGTTTGGTTACGAGCTAAATGCATGGCAAAGGAATAGGGCAATTACTTATTTTGTTATATTTGATTGGTGATGGAAAATTTAAATCTTACATTCAAATACACTTTGTGACTATTGGCAAATTGTGAAGAGGTTTGAAATACAACAAAATACATATACATGTATGTGACTACTGGATTACATAATCATTTGTATTAGTAAGCACACTATTATCTGCACAGTTGATTGTTAGCTCAACTGTTTTCGAAGAAGATGTCGAGGTATTATTGTAGCCATGGTGTCATCTGTGTGCGAAAACTTTGACATTTTGTAATATCTGTTATAATGAAGATATTTGCTTCAAACTTGGACAAGTTATTAATTATCAAAAGGGCAACCTATACACAAGACCTGGTAACTATCAAAGTATCTTTGACACAGTTATGCCCCTTTTTCAAATTTTAACTGAAAATCAAGCAACTGCAGCCAAGCATTGGCACCCACATGTGGTGCTCTTGTTTTGGTTTGTAGCAGACCACTTTTGAAAATACAGTGATAGAGAAGTTGCTTCTTGCAAGCCACTTCTCCATTTGAGCCATGCTCTGTGAAAAGGGGGGTTAGTGCATCTGCAAAAAGTATCAACCCAGCTCAGCCTGCGCAGTCCGTGCAGGCTGACCTGGGCCGAAGCTTTTTGCTTTTGGTCAATTTTCTGTCTGTCAAAAGACCAGTGTATGTCATGATTCAGTAGGTTGTTATACAAAATTGATTTTAGGGTTGTATAATGCTGTGATGACTTGCTTGGTATCATGCATCACAGAGATGCATTAAGGCCCCCTTTTGCCAGAGCATGGCTCATTTATGTGTTTTACCTTAACTCTGTACCACACAACAAACAATTGGACTAGTCCAAACTGAACGCATTGACGGGCAAAATATTAATTGTGACTCAAATCATGGGACTTGTCCAGGAAAGGGTAGAAAACATTGTAGGAAATGGAGAAAACGGTGGATACCAGCATTTCTCCATTTTCCACAATGTTTTCCAAAGCTATTTTCCTAGGGGTCACTAAAACACAGGATTGTGTTGTAAATGGTTGATTCATACTGATTACCCACATTTTATTAGATGTTTTGTCGAAGTCTTTGTCACTTCTTTTTGAGGGGGGGGGGGGGGTATTGAGTCTGTTTGGATTATTTGTAGGAACTGACATACCTTTGAAAAATTTAGCAACAGTTTTGGGTCTGTATTCACTGACTGTTCAGCTTATGAACATTCTCAGTCTTGTTCTCAAGAATTTTCTTTGTTAGAAAGTGACACAACTTTTGATTGGCTAAACCAAATCTTTTAGCCAGTCAAAAGGTGTGTTACTTTCTAAATCTAGAATTAGATCTAGAATGAAATAAAGAATGGTCAGTGATTGCTCAGTTAGTATCAAATAATCAGTCATCGTGTTTATGAAAATATACCTTTATTAGGTATGTACAACAATGTTTAACACTTTACCAAACGACAAAAGTTCAAACCCGTCCAAATTGAAAGCATTTGCAGACGACACTTTCTTTGAAGCTCAGATGATATGAGTTTTCTGTGATAGGGTAGAAAACATTGTGGGAAAAGGAGAAAATGCTGGTTACCAGCATTTTCTCCTTTTCCCACAATGTTTTGAAAAGGTTTCTTCCTCAGGGTCGTTAAACGTTGGCATTGTGTGGTAAAGGGTTAAAGTCCTGTTATGATTTTCTAATATCAAAAAGATTCTATATCATGTTGTCTTGTAAAAAAGGTATGGCCAACAGTGTGCACAGGATGGTATAACTGAGGGCTAAAACATCTTTCTGTCTTTTTCCATGGAAAACAAGATAATTTAAATGGTTTACTCTCATGTATGATATTAAATTGACCTGACAAAGCCTTAAAATTCTTGATTATACATAGTTGGTATTTTCAGTATTAAGGTAAGATCCAATTAATTTTAAGTTCCAGGTTGCTCTTGTTCAGAATGTCTCAGCAGAGTGGACACTGTAGATCGAGGATCATACTGCACAATTTGTGCAGACTGACCTTGATCTGCATGGGCCGCAAGGGCAATTGTTAAGAGAAGGTTTAAAATCTTCCAGTCCTGGCAGGTAATTACTACATGTATTTCTGAAGATACTGACTTGGTGTCCAATGTTTAACCCCTTACCACACAAACTTTTAACGACCCTGAAAAATAAGCCTTTTGAAAACATTGTGGGTAAAGGAGAAAATGCTGGTAACCAGCATTTTCTCCTTTTCCCACAACGCTTTCTACCCTTCCCAAAATAAATCTTAAATTTTGATTCACATTTTTTTTGTCGTCTCCAAATGCTCTCAATTTGGACTAGTCTGAAATTTTGTTGTTCGGTAAAGAGTTAAACATGAATGTTATTGTATATTACTTTATTGCTATAATGCATATTTATAAATACTAAATGAAAAACTTAATAAAGACTTGAAGACTGTAACAGCTTGTTCAGATTGTCTTACTCTATACCACATGGTCCCAAGTTGTAACAACCCTGAAGAAGAAGGCTTTTGAAGACATTGCGGGAAAAAGAAAAAATGCTGTCGACCAAAATATGTACAGTGTACTTAGCATGGAAAGAGTAAACATGGAAGTTGAAACTTGCTGTAGTACACTTAAAATGGTGCTTATTCAGTATTTTTGAAATGCCCCATACCTCTTGGAAAGACAATGGTAGCAAAAGCCTTTCAATATACTCACAGCCAAGCGCTGTTAGTGACTTGAGACCAGGGGGGGGGCTGGTTTGATCCCCGGCTCAGCCAATTTCTTTCTGAAGATTGATGATAGTCATTGTGAAATGATTCATTCCTTTCTCACCGCTGATCATGTTTTGACAATGTTTATATGGGAAAGCAGTCAGTGTCTTGGAAAGAATACTGTGCGGAGTAGTTGTAAAGGAAACTCCAGGAAAGTATGGATAGGTGCACTGACCACCGTGATATAACTGAAATAATGTTGAAAACGGCGTAAAACACCAATCAATCAATCAATCAATCAATATACTCAAAAGAGATTGATGGCGTACAAAAATTGGGGTTTTATAGACACACTATAATTTGTGTGAGAACATTGTGGCAAAAGGAGAAATTGCTTATGTACAGGTGATTTCTCTTTTTCCACTTTCCCAACAGTGTTCGACTGCAAAAACAATTTAACCATGCTCTTGCAGAAGGGGGTTTTATGCATCTCCATATTGCATTATAGCAGGCAAGTCATCACATAACAATGGATCCATAAGTCCATTGTCCTACAATGGACTGAATCATGAGATACACTGACATACAGAAAATTGACCAAGAGCAAAAAGTATCGACTTGGGTCTGCCTGCACAGGCTGACATTGGTCCCTACTTTTTGCAGGTACATTTACCACCCTTTTCACAAAGCATGGCTCAACTGTAAGTCATCCACAGGTAGTTATTATGCGCTTATTCTTCTCGTCAGATATTTTCTCATTCATAATTATCTTTTACAAAGCAATAAAACGAAGCTTTTAGAAATTTGTTTGTGGGCTATCTTGCCTTTTTTCAACATGATATCACTTGTTTCACAAAAACAGTGTGGAAAAGAGAAAATGCTGGCCACAAAAATATTTTGAAAAGTGTTCTTTGTGGTGTTGTTAAAGTAGGAGTGCTTAGGAAAAGAGTTAAGATTCCCTATTGCTATGCATTAACCTGCATAATGTGGTTGATGTCACAGGCAATTTATAGATATATAGGACGTGGTTTAACCTATCTCAAGAAAATTCCATTACAAACTCATCTCAAAAAGGAATCTTCAACAATTAACCCTTTCCCAAACAAGCCCTGGTTTTACGTGTCTGCAGTACAAGTCTTTTGAAAACACTGGGAAAAGGAGAAATTGCTCGTAACGAACAATTTCTCCTTTTCCCACAGTGTTTTCTACCCTTTTTGAGACCTTTCTGCCATTTTCATCAAATTTAAAATTGTCGTCTGCAAACTCTTTCAATTTGGACCAGTCCAAAATCTGTCATTTGGGAAAGGGTTAAGAACCTGAAGACAACAACATATTCACCTTGTCCTCATCCCATATACTGATTAGTTTAAACATTTATTTTACATCGATTGAGAAACAAGTTCTTACAACTTATACTAATCTCTCTCGATTCTGCTTCCTGGAAACTACACCAGTACTTGCGCCGAATGTGTGGGCCAATGAACAGTACCAAAGTTGACATCTGCTCCCAGGTATCGAACTCAAGACCTTTTGATTACGAGGCCGACGCTCTACCTCACAACCACGGACACCACACTCACAACCACGGACACCACACTGATTGCCAACCTAATGTTGAACTCCCGGACAACTTTACAAAAGTTTAAGACGCAGCAACCTAGAATAAAGACAACAGTTTTCTATTCTACCAGACATTTTTTTGTTTTTTATAATTTGTAAACATTTGCAGATGACAAATATGGCTGAAATTACTGGATTTTTAGTTGAAATGGTAGACTGAATTGTGGGAAGGAGAAAATGCTGTTTACTCCAATGTTTTCAAAGGCCTGTCACTCATAAAAACAGTATAGTGTGGAAAAGAGTCAAGATTCTTTAAAGTTAACATCATAATGAATTTTATTCTATTTAAGTCTTTACCACACAATCCCAACTTTTCACGACCCTAAGAAAGAAGCCTTTTGACAACATTGTTGGAAAAGGAGAAAATGCTGGTTACCAGCATTTTCTCCTTGTCCCACAATGCTTTCTACCCTTACCAAAACAAATTTCAATTTTTCAGTTGCATTTATTTTGCCGTCTGCAATTGCTTTCAATTTGACTAGTCTAAAGTTTTGTCTTTTGGTGTAAAAGATTGTTATATAATCCCATTAACCCTTAAACTGGTAAATAGATGAAAGGAAAATTTTCACGCAATAGTAAAAAACCAAATACTGCAGTTTCAAATTGATTTCACCAGAAAGAAAACACCGAATCGGACAGTGTATATTACAGATCAGACTGCATGTTCTGTGCAGTATGATCTTGATCTACACTGTCTGCAAAAGGTCAGTGAGTCTCACTTAGCAGCTTAAGGGTTAATGTCATTTTAAATATGAGAAATGCTCTGTGAAAAGAGGGCTTAATGCATCTGCGAAAATTTTCGACCCAGGTCAGCATGCGTGGATTGCCCAGGCAGACCCAGCCCGAAAATTTTTCACTATTGGTAAATTTTCTGTGTGTCAAACTCTACCTCATAATTTAGTCAGTTGTTAGACATAATGAATTATATAGATCCCTAATCATGTGATGTCTTCCTTGGTATGATGCATTATGCATGGCTCAGGAAAAAAAAAAGAACTTTTTTCTCAAATATTTGTTCAGTTGTTCCTTTCATGTTAAGCTGTTTACTTTGGTTCTTTTAAAACTAGGTCTAGTTCAGAAAACTTTCTTTCATCTTGTTTCCCATATGTGGCATGTTGGTGAACAAGAATTTGCGAAGATTTTTATGGTCTAAGGGAGAAAACTCTTACAATGTCATGTCAAAATTGTTGGTCTGAGTTGCCTCCCTTGTAATGCCGGACTTTAAACATTGTGCAGACATTAAACGCAAGGAAGAGTGCTCGAGACAAATCGTATATTTGTAACGTAAATGATAAAACTATCAACTGTAAACAGTTGACTCGTTAGAGCAGAACAGAGCAATTTAAAGTTTTATTTATTAAAACTACCCGGCACCATACGGTGCTCTCCCTTGTCTTCGGTCCGTTTACTCAATGACCGCCAGAAATTTAAGATAGGAAATTTTTCAGCTTAACTTTGGTGATCAAGGTAAGATTTCATCATAAAAATATTTATCTGTAAATTAAGAAACCATGTATATATTGATTAATTGACAAAAGCAATATGTAAATTGTAATTCAAATTTCTACCACTCGCCCCCTTCCTTTTTCGTAACAGACATTATTGTTTAAATACATGTATTGCCATACAACAAGGTGAAAATTCAAACCTTTGGTCTAAATTTAGCCTTAAATGTCATTTTTACCCGGCGAGCCACACGACTGAACTCCAAACAGTCGCTAGCTAGGTCTAAATAAATTATTTATTCTACATGGATTGTGAAACAAATTGACAGACGGGACAGGAGACACGTCTTATACTATAGCTGCTGTGTTTATTTATAATCATTTGCATCTACTAATGTAATTAGGAGACATATGACCAAAGATTGAATAAGTGGACGATCCGTAATGAAGATAAAACGACGATCTAGTCTGTTTACGACAATTTCACGTTTTGTGGGGATGGGGGGGAAGAAACAAAAGGAATTATGGGAGATAAATCGTACAACACTAAAACCCAAGGTAGTAAGAGTTTTCTCCCTTGGATCATACATAAATGCTAAAGGAAGCGGAGGCGTATCCGTCGTTTAGAACTAAAGACTTGTGGACTGTATTTTATGATAAATAAAATGGATTGCCTTTTGGTAAAAATCTTTAAAGATTGTATTGAGGCAAATAAAACAGAGCTAGATCTACTTTATTTTGATGTCTTCAGCATAGGCTATACTATACTATATGAATATATTTTGTGGAGAGCATAGATTCAGAATAAGACCAGATTGTACTGGCACATGATATGCATCTGTGGGTATATTTTGATGAGAAGGTTAGTCTTGCACGAAGTCTTCCCTAATTGATGCTCCGTGCTTTTGTGTGCTATACACTGTAGAAAATGAAGCTGAAATTTTTTGGAAAATGGAGAAAATGCTGATTACCACAATTTTTAATGTTTCTCACAGTGTTACAAAAAGTTCTAATTTCTGAGAGTCACAGAAAGACATTATTGTCTGGTAAATAGATTACATGTATGCACAAAGACTAGGTTATTCTAACCCTTTACCAAACAATCCTGCAGAGCTCCAGATAGAGGGAGTGATTTTGATTTCAAAATTAAAAATATTAATCACCCTCCTCTAAACCCTATGTTATGGGTACTCAGTAGAATTGTCTCATTGAGACAATTCTAATAAGTACCCACAACATAGGGTTTTGAAGAGAAATAATGGATTTAGAATACTATCACTCCCTCTTATCTGGAGCTCTGTGAATTCCTGTGTTTTAAGGACCCCGAGAGAGAAAGCTTTTGACATAAAACTGTTGGAAAAGGAAAAATTCTGATGACCCAAATTTTTCCTTTCCCCATTTTTCGTTTTTTAAAGACAAATGCCAACAGTAACCAATAACCTGCAAGATAAATTAACCCTTAGGCTCCTAAGTGCAATTCATTGACCATTTGCGCGCTAAATGTGCAGTCTGATCCTGAATCTACATTATCCGATAAGGAGATATTTTGCCTCCAAAAAGTAACTTTATAACAGCAATATAACAAAATAGCAAAATTCAGGTTTTTACCATCAGCTTGAAAGTTTCATTTTATTTATATTATGTAAGCCAAGAGTTAAAAAAATGTTGTTATTTCAAAGTTTTTTCTTGGGGGGGGGGGGGACATTTCTCCTTATCGGTCAGTGAAGATCAAAGATCATACAGCACATTCTGACACGGATAAAAATAACTTTTAAAAATATTGTGGGAAAAGGAGAAAATACTGGTAACCAGCATTTTCTCCTTTTCCCACCATGTTTTCTACACTTTTAGAGGCAAACCTCATCATTTTAACCACATTTGTCTTATGTAATTGCAGTTAATTCTGGAAAGTCTTTGATTTTGTTTGGAAAAAAGTTAATGCTTTACTACACAATCTTGAGTTTTAATGACCCTTATGATGAAGCCTTTTGAAAATATTGTGGAAGAAGGAGAAAATGTTGGTAACCAGCATTTTTCCTTTTCCCACAATGCAGTCTGATCTTGATCTACACTGTCCGCAAAAGGTCAGTGAGTCACGCCTAGCAAAGGTTATGTCATTTTATACATATCAAAAAAGAACTTTTTTTCTCAAATATTGTTTATTGTCTAAGGGAGAAAACTCTTACAGTGTAATGGTCAAAATTTTTAGTCTGAGTCGCCTCCCTTGTAATGCCGGACTTTAAAAATTGTGCAGTCATTCGACGCAAGCAAGAGCGCTCGAGACAAAGCGTATTTTCTAAATGTTAATGATATGGTTATCAGCTTCAAACAGTTGACTCGTTAGACCAGAAAAGATCAATTCAAGGTTTTGTTTATTGAAACTACCTGGCACCATACAGTACTCTCCCTTGTCTTCGGTCCGTTTACTCAATGACCGCCAGAAATTTGAGATAGGAAATCTGTTGGCTTATCCTTGTTAATCAAGGTAAGATTTCGTCAAAAAAATATTTATATGTAAATTAAAACACGATGTAAATGCTAATTGATTAACAAAAGCAATATATATATCAGATCACAGATCACATTGTGATCCAAGTTTCTGCCATTCGTCCCAATCTTTTTCGTAACAGACTATATAGTATAAATTTATATTGCCACATGACATGGTAAAAACCGGCCGATATAGCTCAGTAGATAGAGCGTAGGACTTGTGAACACAATGTCCTACAGATTGTGGGTTCGTATCCCCGGCTGGCCAACTAAAAAATTACTAATAGTCTTTCGGATGAGACATTAAACCGAGGTCCCGTGTGACGGTGCTATACGCCGAGCACGTTAAAGAACCAGGCGAAGCTCTCAGTAGTTTCGACCTGTATCCTTGCACTATCCCCCGTAACAACTAACCGTCTTCTGGGGGCGTCGCTCAGATGGGCAACCGGTAGCGACGATAAATAAACGGAAATAACCAACATGGTAAAAGTTCAAGCCTTTGGTCTAAATTTTGCTTTAAATCCGATTTTTACCTGGAGAGCCTCACGTCTGAAACACAAAATAGTCGCTAGCTAAGTCTAAGTAAATTATTATTTTACATCGATTGTGAAACAAATTGAAAGGCAAGTCAGGCGATGCGTAGATCTGTATGCTTCCCATTTGAATAGTACTACATATATTGTCTTAAACTATGGTTGCTGTATTTATTTATAATCATTCGCATCTACTATGACAAAAGATTGAAGAAGTAAACGATTCGTTATGAAGATGGAACAGCGATATTCTTTTTACAACATTACACGTTTTGCAGTGGGGGGGGGGAACAAAAAAGGAATTATGGGAGATAAATTGTACAGCGCTAAAATCTAAGGTAGTAAGAGTTTTCTCCCTTGGACCATACACAAATGCTTCAGGAGGAGGCGTATCCGCCCTATAGAATTTAAAGATTTGTTGACTGAATTTCATGATAAATAAAATGGATTGCTTTTTGGTAAAAATCATTAAAGATTGTGGTGAGGCAAATAAAAAAGAGCTAGATCTACCACACTATGATGTTTTTAGCATATGCTATACCATACTATATGGATATATTTTGTGGAGAGCATAGATTCAGAACAAGATCAGACTGTACTTACACGAGATACGCAACTGTGGCTATATTTTGATGAGTAGGTACCTCTTTCACAAAGTCCTCCCTGACTGATGCTCTGTGTTTTTGTGTTCTACATTATGGAAAATGAATTGGAAATTTTGTGGAAAATGGAGAAAATGCTGATTACCAGCATTTTTAATGTTTCCCACAATGTTAAAGAAAGTCCTAATTCCTCAGACTAGGAACACATTGTCTGATGAATAGATCACATGTTTGCATATAGGTTATTCTAATCCTTTACCAAATAATCCTGTGTTTTAAGGACCCTGGGAGAGTAGGCTTTTGATAACATTGTGGGAAAACGAAAAAATCTGATGAAAAAAAATTTTTCCTTTTCGTACTTTTTTTTTTAAACTCTTTCCCAAACGACAAGATTTTGGACAGGACCAAATTGAAAGCATTTGCAGACGACAAATTAAATGTAATCTAATGGTGATTTTTGCATTTGATAGGGTTGAAAACATTGTGGGAAATGGAGAAAATGCTGGTTAGCAGCATTTTCTCCTTTTCCCACAATGTTTTTAAAAGCATTCTTTTTTCAGGGTCATTATAACTTGGGATTGTGTGGTAAAGGGTTAAAGGCAAATGCCATCAATTAAGGTACATTTTATCTGCCGTCTGCAAATGCTTTCAATTTGGATACACCTGAAATTTTGTTGTTTCTTAAATGATTTAAATGATTCAGAACACTAGATTAGTTAGTTAAGGGTTAGGACATCCAAAAACCTTGTACAAGCAACAAAAAAGGCAGCATTTTGCCAGGGCGGGGGGGCTACAACTGTTTCATCAACATGCAGAAATAGGGGATCCTGGTATTTCGAAAACATGTTAAGACAAATGTAGTCAAGATTAAATCTCAGATTTAATCCTTTAGCTCACAATCCTGAGTTTTAACAACCCTGTTTGAAAGAACTTTTGAAAAAATAGTGGGAAAAGTAAAAAAATGCTGGTAACCAGCATTCAATCCTATTCAATACATAAATCACCATCTAAGCTACATTTGTCATTTGCAAATGCTTTCAATTTGGTCCAGCCGAAAATTTTGTATTTTGGTAAGGGAGTAAATGGGATTTATTGAACAGACTTTTAGGCTGCTTTCAGCATTAACCCTTTCCCAAAGGCCAAATTTTGGACTAGTCCAAATTGACAGAGTTTGCAGACGACAATTTTAAATTTGATGAAAATGGCAGAAAGGTCTCAAAACGGGTAGAAAACACTGTGGGAAAAGGAGAAATTGCTCGTTACGAGCAATATCTCCTTTTCCCAGAGTGTTTTCAAAAGACTTGTACTGCTGACAAGTGAAAACCAGGGCTTGTTTGGGAAAGGGTTAAATTATTTTTGCCATATCACGGTGACAGCCCACTTATTTACATGTATCGTGGCTTCTGGCAGTACTTGGCTGGAGCACTGAAGCGCCTTTCCCAGAAGAAACTCCTGAGAAAAACTAAGGATCAAACCCAGGCCCTTTTGACTACTAATCAAACACCCGTACAGTTGGACCACCGTGAACCCTTTGACCATCTGTGCAGTTGTCAATCAAAAATTTCCAGGTGGGCATTTTCCAAAGAAATTATGAGCCACGCTCTGGCAGAAAGTGGCTTAATGCATCTCCATGATCCATGATACCAAGCAAGTCACCCCATAATTATGGATCAATAAAATTCAATTTGTATAACAACCAACTGATTCATGAGGTACACTGGTCCGTGGACATGCAGAAAATTGACTAGTTGTAAAAAGTATTGATCCATGTCAGCCTGTGCAGGCTGACGTGGGTCGATACTTTTTGCAGATGCATTAAGCCACCTTTTCACAGAGCACAGCTCGTATTCTTTTTACCTGACCATGAAATTTTTAGACTTTTCTAAACTTTTCGCAGATGCATTATGCCACCTTTTCACAGAGTGCAGCTCGTATTCTCTTTACCTGACCACGAAAATCTTAGACTTTTCCAAACTGAAAGAATTTGCAGATGACAGACTACCTGTGGTTCAAATGATGGGATTTTGTTCCGAGATAGTGGAGTAGATTCCCCCTTATCACAACCCTGTTAATCATGAACTTCAGTTTTTAGCAAGAATTAGTACAGCAAGTCCTTTTCCTATCTAGACAATGTGAATTGTAATGATTAATCGGGATCCTGTAAATAGAAAATTTCATGTTTTTGAAGTTTTCTGTTTACAGGATCCCAATTAATCATTTAAATACATTGTATAATATGTTACCTTTACCCCTTTACAACACAATCCCCACTTTTAACAACCCTGAGAAAAAAAAAACTTAGAAAACATTGTGGGAAAAGGAGAATAGGCTGGTAACAAGCATTTTCTCCTTTGTCCACAATGTTTTCTGCCCTTCTGGAAACAAATTTCAATTTTTGGGTCCCATTTATTTTGTCTTCTGCAAATGCTTTCAGTTTGGACTTGTCTAAAATTTTATGGTTTGGTAAAGGGTTAAAACCCTGCTGTGACTGACCTTAGAGGTTTTTTTTTTTTTAACATTCGGTCTTCGCTTTGTCTTATCAGGGCAGACACATGTACACATGTGAACTTCTTCTAACCCTTTATCAGACGACAAAATTTTAGCCTTGTCCAAATTGAAAGCATTTGCAGACGACAATTTCAATGTGGCTAAAATAGTGCAATTTTTCTTTGATAGGGTAGAAAACATTGTGGGCAAAGGAGAAAATGCTGGTTACCAGCATTTTCTCCTTTTCCTACAATGTTTTCAAAAGGCTTCTTTCCCAGGGGTGTCAAAAAGCGGCATTGTGCGGTAAAGGGTTAAAATTGGACCAAGGGTTGAAGAAGGTGTGGAGCAGACACAAATATGTGATAGACAAATAACAAAAACACAATTATTGGGGAGACAGAATGAAAACTGAGCACACACAAGTTGATACATGCAGTTTTAATGAAATAAAAAAAAAAAACTGTTGATATTAACAAAAAAAAAATCAAACATGTCAACTTTCTTTTCAAGGAAAAAAATTGCCAAGGTTTGTTTGTGTGGTATCAAACCACATCCCAAACAACTAGTCATAGACTCTTACTTATTCAATGCATGCATCTGCATACCATGAATTTGAGCTAAATTCTATGAAAGGGTTGAAAACACTTCAGGAAAAAGGATAAAATGTTGTTAACCAACATTTTGCCTTTTACCCAAGATGTTTTCAAAAGCTCTTGCCTCTAGGGTCATTAAAACTTAACCCTTTCCCAAACGACAAAATTTGGACTGGTCCAAATTGAAAGAATCTGCAGACGACAATTTTAAATTTGATGAAAATGGCAGAAAGTTATCAAAAAGGGTAGAAAACACTGTGGAAAAAGGAGAAATTGCTCGTTATGAGCAATTTCTCCTTTTCCCACAGTGTTTTCAAAAGACTTGTACTGCAGACACGTGAAAACCAGGGCTTGTTTGGGAAAGGGTTAATCAAGATTGTTTGGTAAAGGGTTAACACAGTTTCCATTAATATTTCAGTCATATCATAGAAGCCAGGGTACCTATTCTAGGGTCCATTCTAGAAATCAAATCTATGGGCCGACTGGCCACCTCATCAGAAAAAGTAGGGGCCATCAGTGAAATTTATGGGGACATGGGAAAACTTCACCAATGGATTTTAATTTTATCCATACAACAAAATGTAAATTTTTCTTCTGTTATTGCCCTAATGACCTTTTCCCCCTGAATGCCTCACGCATGTGTATGTGAGAAATTGTGTAAGCTTCAGTCAGCATATCTATCTTTCATGCTTGGAGTACAAAATTCTGCATATTTTGTGTTTAGAACCATTTAATGACAACAACGAAATCATCTCTAGTATACTGGCTGAATTATAGATAAATTTCTACCAATCACTGGTTTTGCTCCCAGCAAAGTCTTGTTTATAACTAGAAGAATTTGGTTATCAGTGTTATCTTGACAATATTTCTTTGGTTATTTGGGCAAAAAATGTGAAAAATATCAGAAGTAACCAATAAGAGCCCTTATGACAATTCACCGGTCATATGTTGGCTGTACTTGATTCTTCAGTTAGTACGAATTTGACAAAAAATTTTCATTATCAAATTAACACCTTACAAAACATGTGCACCGGCTCCACCCTGAAGTAAGATTTATTATGCATCGAAGATGAAAAATATGCACCCATGGCACAAGGGGGCGCTCTAGAATGAACCCTGCAGTAATCATGTTACTCTGGAATTGCTTATACTCTCTCACTACAAATGCCAGAAATTCCATATTTTCCCCATTGTAAAAGTAGATTTTCGCTGGTTTTGAAGATGACTAAGTATCATGTAGCAGACAGTGTAGATTCAGCATCAGACTTCACGTTCTGTGCAGTCTGATCTTGAACTATACCGTCTGCAAAATCTATTTAACCCTCAGGCTGCTAAGCGTGCCTCACTGACCTTTTGCAGACAGCATAAATCAAGATCAGACTGCACAGAAAGTGCAGTCTGATGTTGGATCTACACTGTTCTATAATGAGATATCTCTCCTCCAAAAATACCTTTGAAATGGGCAAATTTGGGTTGAAAGTTCCATTTCTATTAAGAATAAGGGTTAATCACTGTTTTGCACAACTCTCTATTCCTTCTACTGGCTGCATTCTCGTTACTGACTGAGCTAAATGGGTTCGGCATAGAAAGTAAGATGAAGCTAAAATTGTACAACTCAATCTTTTATTATTTACCTACAAATTTTCAGGCTCAGATGCTTGCATCGCATGCAGATAAACTCAGACATGACCAAAGAAAATGTGTATGCACACAGTGTGAAATATGTTCCTAAATATGATATGATGATGTAACCTACATACAGACTGCTTTTGCCTTGGTTTCCCTTTTGATTGATCAAAATGTGTTGTAATATTCTCAGCCATTTATAAAAAGAAGTTTACCACACAATCCCGACTTTTAACGACCTTAAGGAAGAGGCCTTATGAAAACATTATGGGAAAAGGAGAAAATGCAGGTAACCACCATTTTCTCCTTTTCCCACAATGTTTTGTAGTCTATGAAAGACAAGTTTTTGTTTGAGTTACATTTGGCTTATGTTTGTCATTTGCAATTCCTTTTAATTTAGATAATACTTTAATTTAGATAAGATTTTATCATTTGATAAAAAGTTAAAACACAATATACCAGTATTAATTTATATTTTCACCTTTTTTGAATAACACTGACAGTAATTCCAGTATTTTGTTGTTATAGTTTGTAGGTATATAATAAAAGAAACATAATGTTGTAGTAACTTTCCTGGTGTTTGTATTTCCTTCTCGCTGCATCGGATCATAGACCAAAGGTTTATCAAACCCATGCACCTCAAAGCAAACACAAGTTACAGGAAAGTTACTACAATACAATATATTTGGTAAATATGCAAATTGTATGTTATGAGGGCTGTTATCATATTTGAGTCATGCTCTGTGAAAAGGGGGCTTAACCCTTTCCCAAACAAGCCCTGGTTTTCACGTGTCTGCAGTACAAGTCTTTTGAAAACACTGTGGGAAAAGGAGAAATTGCTCGTAACGAGCAATTTCTCCTTTTCCCATGGTGTTTTCTACCCTTTTTGATAACTTTCTTCCATTTTCATCAAATTTAAAATTGTTGTCTGCAAACTCTTTCAATTTGGACCAGTCCAAAATTTGTCGTTTGGGAAATCTGTTTTGTATAATAGCTTACAGAATCATGATGTACACTGGTCCCTGGACATACAGGAAATTGACCAGTTGAGAAAAGTATCGGCCCAGGTCAGCCAGGTAGACCTGGGCTGATACTTTTCGCAGACGCATTAAACCACCTTTTCACAGAGTGTGGTTCATTTGTATTGACTGGCCTATGTTGGGATTTTTCAACCTAGTTATAACTCTATAAAACAGTCCATGTATTTACAACACTGAGGTACAAGCCTTTGGAAAACAATGTGGGAAGATAAGAAAATGCCAGTTGCTAGCATTTTCTCTGTTTCTCACAATGTTTTCACCCCTCAAAAGATAATTTCCATTATTTGAGCCACTTTCCTGTTAATGCTTTCAATATGGACAAGTCTAAAATTTTGTCGTCTGATAAAGAGTTTAAGGAGAAAAAAATGAAATAGAGGATAATTTCTGTTTCTGTATATGATCAAAATATCTTTCATCGAGTAGAAAATGAAGGTTATATTTTCACCCATGAAAATATGGCTTTGCTTTTCACAAGATGAAAGAAATTTCGATCAAACAATGAAACAGACAATTATCCTATTTCTTTTATGCTCTTCACTTTAACCTTTCTTTTTATGTCTAAGTCTTGCTCATTGTGAAAAATATGTGTATTTTTCAAGGAAAATAGATCTATTCAATCTAGTCAAATACAGACTAGCTGTAATAATGATATCATGAATTATGTTGACTATGTCATAAAATGTGATGTTCACCTGCTAAAAATTCATTCATGTTAGATAAATATCCGTGGTATGACAGA
Source organism: Tridacna gigas (assembly GCA_945859785.2). NCBI lineage: Eukaryota > Metazoa > Mollusca > Bivalvia > Cardiida > Cardiidae > Tridacna > Tridacna gigas. Next base: position 4,788,531 of record OX244040.2, on the reverse strand, counting down.
AATAAGTGTTATACTGTTAACTGGTGAGTTAGATTTTTATGACCCACTAAAAAGTATAAAAGAAAAGAATTTTACTCACTGAATCAAGATACAGGAAAGGCAAACCAAAAAAGACAAATGTCACTTGCTAAGTAACTGAGATAAATTGTGAAAAATGACCCCACATGAATATGCTTTCACTTTCTTTAATTCCTTTATACATTACTGTTCTGATGATATCTACCATATTAAGATATTTATAGAAAATAAATGGTTGCCATTCATTGTGTACCTCTTTTTCCATGTAAACTGCTTGGCACTATACAAGGTACTTTAGTCTACAGTTAAGGTCAAGATCAGACTGCGGAGAATGTGGTCTGATCGTGGACTTACAGTGTCAGATGATATTCTAGATTTATAATTTTTCACCAAACAATCCAGTGTTTTTAACCCTTAGGCTGCTAAGGGTGACTCACTGACCTTTTCCGGACAGCATAGATCCAGATCAGACTGCAGAGAACCTGCAGTCTGATCTTGGATCTACACCGTCCGATAAGGAGATATCTTTCCTCCAAAAATACCTTTGAAACAGGAGAATTTGGGTTTATACCTTCTGTTTTAGTTTCATTTCTTTTATTTTGCAGGATAAGGGCAAAGAGCATGAGGAAGAAAGGTTCTGAAAACAATCTTGAAAAGAGATAATACTGCAAAGCAGCATTGTTTCTTTTTCTATCAATAATTTGAGCCCTGCTCAGGGGGCTTAACTCTACCAAATGACAAAATTTTAGACCAGTCCAAATTGAATGCTTTAGCAGACGACAAAATAAATGTTTCTCAAAAATTGAAAAATGTTTTGGGAAGAGTTGAAAACATTGTGGGAAAAGGAGAAAATGCTGGTCACCAGCATTTTCTCCTTTTCCCACTATGTTTTCAAAAGTTTTTTTCTTCAGGGTCGTTAAAGGTCCGGACTGTGTGGTAAAGGGTTAATGCATCTCCGTGATGCATAGTACACATGATCCGTAAGTCAATTTTGTCTGACAAGTGACATACAGAAAATTGACCGAAAGCGAAGTTTCGGCTCAGGTCATCCTGTGCAGGCTGACCTGGGTCGACACTTTTCGCAGATGCATTAAGCCCTCTTTCACAGAGCATGGTTCATTTCTATTCATCATAGACACCCATCATCATTTGAGCCTCATTTAAAATGTTTGTTGTCTGTAAATACTTCCAATTTTGGGGGATCAAATATTTTATCTGTATAGGATGGATAATTATGAAAAAAAAAAAAAAAAAAAAATGGAGTCTGTTTTGTTGACTTATGTACACTTCATTTTGTTCAGTGCTTCACTGGATAAAATTTGACTTCTTTCTGAATCAACAGACATAAATTGAAAAAAAAAAAAATCACTGATTGACTAATCTACTGACACAAAAATGCCAGAAGCATAACCTGTATTTCTCTGTCAGGGAGAAAAATCCCTAATAAATGGAATATTCACACATTTAAATTATCCACATGTCGGAACTACGTATCTAAGCCCAGCACAAGATCTGAGGCCTGTGTAACAATAGGAAGTTTAAAGTCTGTGGATAAGATTGAGTCATGGCTACCATTGGTCTGTTCTAAACTGTTTGTTGTATCCAAACTGTCCGACTTATCTTTACCATGTTGAACAAACACACCACCGGATCCCCTTACCCTATTCATTGCGTGTTTGTGTCTTGATTCATACAGGTATTTCTGAAAATAAACATAAACAAAATTGTGTTTGGAAGTGTTTCAGATCTGTTACAATTTCACTGCTTCAGTCATCTTTGGTAACCATCTAACTCTTTACCAAACAACAAAAAAAATAGATGCGACCAAATTTAAAGCATTAGCAGACAACAAAATAAATGTGACTCAAAAATTGAAACTAGTTTGGGGAAGGGTAGAAAACATTGTAGGAAAAGGAGAAAATGGTGGTTACAAGAATTTTCTTCTATTCCTACAATGGTTTAAAAAAAAATCTTTTTTCCAGGCTGTTAAAACTTAAGATTGTCTGGTAAAGAGTTAACCCTTTACCACACAATCCCGACTTTAGGAAGAAGTTTTGAAAACATTGTTGGAAAAGGAGAAAATGCTGGTAACCAGCATTTTCTCCTTTTTCCACAATGTTTTCTGACCTTTCAAAGAAAACTTTTCCCACCTAAACCACATTTAGTTTGTTGTCTGCAAATGCTTTCAATTTGGACCAGTCTAAAATTTTGATGTCTGGTTGAGTTAACTGACATGATTAATTACAAACATATTGTTTTATATGTCATAAAATGTTTTTCCATGATTTTCAGACATCACTGTATCATGCACTTGCTTCTTTTACAATGTTTTCAAGAGCAATCCATAGCAGGAATGCTAAAAACATTTTATGTGAGGCACTGATACAATAAAAAAAGCAGATTATCTGTTTCATTTATATGTTATTATCATAGGGTGTCTACCAAAAATCCAGATAACTCATACATTTTATTACCTGTCTTTCTTTGGGTATTCTTCCTGATGCTTCAAGTTTTGCCCTGGCTTGTCTTCTCTTTAAGATTCTGTGATACTGTTTGGCATTTACATACAAGGGTTCTTCACCAGTATCCCCTGGCTGTGTAGAAAACCGAAAGATGGAAGGTGTTTAACTCTTTGCCCAAACTGAAAACCCGTCCAAATTGAAAGCATTTGCAGATGACTGACCAAATATGGCTGAGTGATGGGATTTGTTCGTAGAAAGATAGAAAACGTAGGAAAAGGAGAAAATGCTGGTAATTGGTATTTTCTCCTTTCCCCCAAAATGTTTATGAAAAACAGTCTTGTTCAGACTGGTAAAATATGTGATAGTTTGGTAAAGGATTAACCTTTTACCATCTGGCCTTTTTTCATCTTCTGGCTGAACACTTGCGAAAACTTAGTGACAAAAGGACAAATTGCCTGCAAATTAACCCTTTCCCAAACAAGCCCTGGTTTTCACATGTCTGCAGTACAAGTCTTTTGAAGACATTGTGGAAAAAGGAGAAATTGCTCGTAATGAGCAATTTCTCCTTTTTCCACCGTGTTTTCTACCCTTTTTGAGACCCTTCTGGCATTTTCATCAAATTTAAAATTGTCGTCTGCAAACTCTTTCAATTTGGACCAGTCCAAAATTTGTCGTTTGGGAAAGGGTTAATATTTCTCCCTATGTCTGCAGTACAAGTCTTTTGAAAACACTGTGGAAAAAGGAGAAATTGCTCGTAATGAGCAATTTCTCCTTTTCCCACAGTGTTTTCTACCCTTTTTGAGACCCTTCTGGCATTTTCATCAAATTTAAAATTGTCGTCTGCAAACTCTTTCAATTTGGACCAGTCCAAAATTTGTCGTTTGGGAAAGGGTTAATATTTCTCCCTATGTAACAATATTTTTACAAATATTCATGCAATAAATCGTAACCTGATTAGGATAGCTCCCAAAAACTGGTGGATAAAAGCATGGCCTATAGAGAGGGTCTTCTCATTCTCTGTTTAGTTATCTGTCAGTGGCACAAAATCCTGTTATAAAGTTTTCGAAAAGTGCAAAGAAAAAAATTCAGGACAATGCTTTTTTTTGTACCATGATCATGTATGTCACTTGGATGGATGGACAAAATGACTTTTCAAATGACTTTTCTAATTTATAGGTAAGCTATAACTAGCAATTTTGAAACATCCAGATTTGTCAGAAGACATAATGAAAATTGTCCTTTGTAAAATCTATCAGTAAGAGATTGTATATATTTAAAATCAGACTGCTACAAAATTCTTTTTAACTGTTTACCAAGAGACAAAATTTTAGATTCCTGAATACTGACAACAAATAAAAAGTGCCACAAATGATGGGATGGGATTTGTCTGGGAAAGGACAGAAAACATTGTAACAAAAGAAGAAAATGCTGGTCAGCAGTATTATTTGATTTAGGGTTAAAGATTAAAATCCCTTTTTTACAAGGATGTTTTCGAGGTCACCTTGTATTTTATACATACAAGTCCAACGCTACAACCTTTGATTCACAGTGGGCCCCTAATTAATACAGTTACAAAAATGCCTGTGTATACATACCATGGCTATCTGTTGTCCTGGATTTTGTGAGGGAAGGTTGATGACTTGTATGCCTGAAACAGAAAGAAAGCTAGCTACTTTACCCTTACTATTGTATAATGCTGCTTTTTTGAGACAGGCAGTCATCAATAACTCCAAAATTAAAGCTAATTCACTGTTCTGTTGAAAAATTAGTTGCAAGGGTCATGCCTTGTGAAAAATAGTCCAGCAGCAACTGCTTTGATAAGCAATCAGAATTTTTGCTCACATTTGCTGAGGACCCATTCACCTGATACATATAGATGAACTAGCGTAGTTTCTAATGATTTTTAAAAAAAACTACACACGGTTCCAGCTTATGTCAAGTTCCCTCTCTATCTGTACCCGACTTTAACCCTTTACCACACAATCCCAACTTTTAACCACCCTGAGAAAGAAGCCTTTCGAAAACATTGTGGAAAAAGGGGAAAATGCTGGTAACCAGCATTTTCTCCTTTTCCAACAAATTTCCATGTTTCAGTCACACTGATATTGTTGTCTGCAAATGCTTTGAATATGGACAAATCTAAAATTTTGTCGTTTGGGAAAGAGTTGATTATCAAGGTTTAACTGTATCATATACAATGTAACTGTACATTATAATAGTTATATGTAACTGAATCTTTACCAGACAACAGATTTTTTTGGTCCATTCTGAAAGCATTTGAATCATGCTCTGGCAAAAGGGGGCTTAATGCATCCTCCGTGATGCATCATATAAATCAAGTCATCACATAATCTTGGATCAACGATGGCTACTATTTTTAACAAACAACTGAATCATGAGGTAGACCGGTCCTTGCACATACAGAAAACTGACCAATAACAAAAAGTTTCTACCAAGGTCAGCCTGCGCAGGCTGACCTGGGTGGATACTTTTTGCAGATGCATTAAGCCCACTTTTCACAGAGCAAGACTCATTTGCAAGTGACAAATTATAAATTAATCAAATAATGGGATTTTTCTTCGAAGGGATACAAAGGATTAAGTTACTTATCCTTCTGCATCAACATTCCTTAGCTATCTGGATTGGAATCATAATCATCAGCTATCAATATTCTCTTTTTTTAATACATTATCATCTGCAAATTATTTTACTTCTTGTAGTAGTTCATTTTTTAAAAGTTTGAGGCAATAGAAGAAAATGACCATACAGAACATGCTGTCTGATCTTGATCTACACCAGGCAAGTTTTATGATGTACAAACATTTCTACCAAGTCAAGTCTTGAAACTGCCATGTTTTCGCTTTTTTCTTTAGACCGAAAATATTGGTATTTGGTAGTCTCGGGGCAAAATCTTTCACAGTTGAGGAAGGGGCATAATTGTGTCAAAAATGTTTTGATGGTTACCTGTCCTTGCTGTATGGGTTCCGCTTTGATAGTTAACAACTAGTCTAAGGTTAAAGTAAATATCTTCAGTAATGACAGAGATATAAAATTTCAAAACTTTTATACAACAACAACGGAAATGCAGACAGGGCTATGAAAAACCTTGACATTTAAAAAAAAAAGCCGAGCTAAAAATACTGCAATACTGACTGCCTCCTTGGCACTGTGATTAACTCCTTACCAAATGACAAAATTTCAGACTGGTTCAGATTGAAAGTATTTGCAGAGGACAAATTAAATGTGGCTCAGACCATTTGATTTGTTTCTGAAAGGTTAGAAAAAAATTGTGGGAAAAGGAGAAAATGCTGGTTACCAGCATTTTCTCCTTTTCCTGCAATGTCTTCAAAAGCTAAGCTTTCCAGGGTCATTAAAACTCGGGACTGTGTAGTAAAGAATCAAATAAACAGTCACATTACCTTGTGGTAACTGGACTGGTTTATTGTTGGCATCAACCAGTACGAAAGATGTCTGGCCATTCACTGTGATCTGGTTAAGAAACAACATCTGAGGGATTCCTGCGATTGAGTTTGAAGAGCCTGCATTAACCGTCTGTGACTGCCCTTGTACGACCTAAAACAAACCGCAAACATGTTGGTATTTTCTATTTGCAGTCATGACAGAGATATGAGAAAATGTCAAAGTTTGTATACAACAAAGTAGATTACAACAGGGCTGTAACAATAGCTCATGTTTTCTTCAAAAACAGCCAAACTGTAAAAATGACCCGATTCCAGCTGTTGTTGTGTGCTGATGTTGAAAAATAGTTCTACATGTGGTTAACCCTTTACTACAGAAGAAAAATATATACCCATCCAAAAATCGACAATTTCAATGTGGCTCAAATGATGCGATTTTTCGCTTGAAAGTTTTCCAAGAAAACGTAAGGTAGCCCTGGCTTTGTCTGCATCATGCAGACTTTGACATTTTATCTCTGTTATTACTAAAGATATTTGCTTCAAAATTGGACACATTGTTAGCTATCAGAAGGGGAACCTATACAACAAGGGCAGGTAACCATCAAATTACTTTTGATGCCCTTTTTTCAATTTATCATTTTTAGTGAAAATCAAGCAACTGCAGCCAAGCATTGGCACCCACATCCTGTGTTCTTGTAGTTTGATAGGGTAGGAAACATTGTGGGAAAGGGAATAAATGCTTTCTCCTTTTCCCACGTCTTCAAAAGGCCTCTTCCTCAGGGTCATTTAAAGTTGGCCTTGCGTGGTAAAGCATTAACACTGAAAGTTTGAACACTCACAACTTGTCCTGATGTTTGGGTCTGCTGCTGTGGTGTCTGATTGACAACTACCTGTTGTGTTTGTACCCCATCTGCCACCTGAAAACGTAGCAATTATATGTAGCCACTGTTTACCTGAAGAATGCCAGGTAAATCATATTTCAGCTATGCTCTGAAAAGGGGGCTTAATGCATCTGGGAAAAGTATCAACCCAGGTCAGCCAGCGCAGTCTGCACAGGCCGACCTGGGCCGAAACTTTTCATTTGCTATTTGTCAATTTTCTGTATGTCCAAGGACATTCTACCTGAAGATTAAGTCGGTTGTTAAAAAAAAAAAAAAAAAAAGGCTATAATGGATCCATAATCATGTGATGACTTGACAGGCATCACGCATTAAGCCCCCTTTTGCCAGAGCATAGCTTTTTTTTTTTTTTTTTTTTTTTTTTCTGGTCGGCAAGAAAAGGTATGTTGTTTCACCTTCATGGCCAAAGTTTTAGGGTTACTTACAAAATATTGGGCAGTGTTCATCTAATTTCAGATGGTCACAACACTGTCTAGCAAACTGAATAGGGTTGACTACTGAGGTGAAATTCTGCTACTGTGATTCTATTGACAATTTCAAATAAACTATACCAAGCAACAAAATCTAAGACTAGTCAAGATTGAAAGGATTTGCAGATGACAAATGTGGCTAAAATGATTAGAATTGTCTTTAAACAAGAAGAAAACATTGTGGGAAAAGGAGAAAATGCTGGTTACCAGCATAGAAAATGCTGGTTACTAGCATTTACTCCTTTTCCTACAATGTTTTCAAAAGGCTTCTTCCTTAGGGTCATTAAAGCTCAGATTTGTATGGTACTGTCTTAGAAAATTGAAAGGTTCATAAATCACGCCTCAATATTCTTGTACCTGTATGACATTGTTAGAGCCAGCGGCTATCTGGGCTGCTGATACAACAGTTCCATCCTGGGTTATGTACTGTATCTGAGATCCATCCTCTGGAGAAGAATTAATTACTGTTACTGGTTGGTTGGTCTCTGTTTCATATACTGTATATTCCTGGCTATCAGACATTCTGAAATTACATACATTTTACCGCTTTTACATGTATGTTTATAGCAAAAGACACAGTGGACATAAAATATAACTTTATACAAAATATTTATCATGAATAAAAAATAAATTGGAAAAAATTAGGAGAAACAACACTAATTTGCAAACGTTGGTGTAAATCACAGTAACAAAAAATTATTTCATGTGAAATTTATTGATGCACTGGGTAAATGAATGAACCTGTTATTTGAATGCCAAATTTGTGCCATATACTACATGCAAACATTAAAGAAAGTTTCTATACCATTGCAGCGAAAATTGGATTTTATTGTCCACATGTTTAGCAAGAATGTAGTTCCAGCTAAAAATTTATGAAGGTGCTTAATAGCAAGCCTATTTATATAGTTTCTCTTTACACGTATTCAAGACATAGACTGCAAAAAGAAAGAAATGGGTATTAGTTAAGCTAGGAGTAAGATATCAGATACTGAGCTAGAACAACAACTAAGTTAACAACTTGATACCAACAACGATATCATTATCAATTCCCCCGCTTTGTCCGAAAACTAGTACCGTTCCGAAAACCGAAAACATTTCCAGTTCTACTATCGTGCGCTAAATAATTCTTTGTAAACGTTTTCGAACTTACCTATCCTTTCACTGATTTTGGGGCAAAATCATGCATTAATATCTAAGACTGGAGATTCGTTGTAAATTTTTGAACACGACTTTTGTCAATTTATTTTACACCGAGCGTTCGGTTTGAAACGGAAATGGCGCTGAAGGTGTCGAAATAATCTATAATGCATGAAATATACACCAGAAAGTGAAAGTAGGAAATTTCGTCTTATAACAAGAATTCCAGGTTTTTCCATCAAATTTTCTGATGTGTCATTAAAATGTTAGTTACGTAATCAACTGGCGAGAAAAAATTCTCAGTCAAGCCAAGGACTAGAATGAGTAATCAAGGAATGATATAATAATGGAAGAAGGCTATGTGGAGCAGTTCACTAGTGACGAAATTATTCGATCCAACTTAAGATTGTTTTTACAGTATATAGTGCAATGTATACCAGCCACACAATTATTAGCAAATCTTCAAATTTATGACAAAGGTAAGTTAAATTATAGGATATTCCATTAGGTTATATGCTTAACTCGTAGCAAACTGAGGTACTTAAGTTAACAAACAGCATTGATCAAACTTTCAAAGACCAGGGATCGCATGGCGTGCAACACACGAAAAGGGGCCTTCGGACATATGCGTAAAGGTGTGTCGTCCCAGATCAGCCTGTGCAGTCTATGACTAATCCGAGATGACCCATCCCGTTTCTGTGCGATTTTCTGTTTCACGAAAGTCTACTGTATGAAAAAACCTTACCGGTATGTATCGTCTCGGATTAGCCTGCGTGGACTGCGCAGGCTAATCCGAGACAACACTTTACGCAAATGTCCGAAGGTCCCATTTTGCATGTTGCGGGCCATATATACATGTGTATATATATGATCCCTGCAAAGATCAAACTGCACATTCAGTGAAGACTGATCTTCGATCTAACCTAAGAAATATTTCAGGTAGATTATGGTCCTTTGAAATGCATATTATTGACCGAGAGCAAAGCGTTTCACCCCAGGTCAGCCTGTGTGACTGCCTGACATGAGTTTATACTTCTTGCAGATGAATTTGGTTTAGCCAAACAGAAGTTGTGTCACTTTAAAATTTAGAAAATCTTGGAGAACAAGACTAAGAATGTTCTTAAGAATGGTTGGTGAATATAGACCCAGAACTCTGTGTACATGAGAATTCACATTTTTGAGATACTGGGTGAAATATTGTACTGTTATGTGATACCAAATGATTGTTTTCTGGTAGGTCAGAGAAAGGAGATTTTCAGTATGTCCTGCAGCAAACCTCATAAAGCCACAGAGATGGCCTTACAGATACTTCTGGATCAAACAGAGCGACAAGGCCTTTTTGTATCCCTAATTCAGGCACTAGAAACTTTAGGTAAATTTTGTGTGTGTGTGTTCTTTTTTTTTCAAAATTCAATGATCGCTTAACCCTTTACTGCACAATCCCGAGTTTTAACGACCTTGAGGATGAAGTGTTTTGAAAAATTAATGGGGAAAGGAGGTAAATAGTATTTTCTCCTTTCCCCCCAGGAATTTTACCCTCTTAACTCTTTACCACATGACAAAATTTTAGCCTTGTCCAAATTGAAAGCATTTGCAGACGACAAAATAAATGTGACTCAAAAATTGAAATTTGTTTTGGGAAGTGTAGAAAACATTGTGGGAAAAGGAGAAAATGCAGGTTACCAGCATTTTCTCCTTTTCCCACAATGTTTTTAAAAGGCTTCTTCCTCAAGGTCGTTAAAAGTCGGGATTGTGTGGTAAAGGGTTAAATACAATCATTTTAGCTGTGTTTTATATGTCCTCTGCACATGTGTTGGATTTGGACAAGTCGAACATTTTGTTTGGGGTAAACAGTTAAAGCACTTTTTTAAGTTGCCAGTGCAGCCAGTATAGATCAAGATCAGATTGCACAAATGTGCAGTTTTCTGAAAAATTGTGGATGAAAGCAACCTTGGAATAAGACTTATTTTGGTCCCATTTTAAGTGGATTCTTCAGCACTTTTTGCATTAATCATAAGTGCCCGTTTGAAAAGCAACTTTCAAGGATGGGCACAATTTCTATTCTAAATGCTGAAAAAGCCAGTGCACAACTTAAGCCTTTACCAAACAATCCCAGATTTTCACGACCCTCAGAAAAAAGCCTTTTGAAAACATTATTGGAAAAGGAGAAAATGCTGGTAACCAGCATTTTGCCCTTTTCCCAAAATGTTTTCTACCCATCTCAAAACATTTTCTACTTGTCCATAAAACAAATTTCAATCTTTTGAGTCAAACTAATGTTGTCGTCTGCAGATGATTTCAATTTGGACGAGTCGAAAATTTTGTTGTTTGGCAAAGAGTTAAACTTCTTTTCCGGATGGTGTAGGTCAAGATAAGACTCCACATTTTTTGCACTCTCATCTTGGATCTACATTGTCCAATATTTTCTTGCCAAAACAGCCTGGAAAGTACAATGTCTGTTTTTTATTTTTACTTGCACTGACCAAAAATATACTTTGCATTTTATGTAGTGCTCTGAAGATGTTAAACCGTTGCCATGCTAACTAAATGAGACATACATTCTTAGTCAGTACTAAAATACAGATATTGCAATTTCAAGGTTGTTCTTGCCAGAATATCTGGCAAACAAGTAGTCAGTGCAGATCTTAGATCAGTGTCTGTATTTACAAACTATTCTTAGGAACATTCTTTGTCTTTATTCTCTTAGATTTTCTAAATTTGAAAGTAACACAACTTCTGATTGGCTAAACCAAATTCATGGTTTAGCCATTCAGAAGTTGTGTTACTTTCAAATTTAGAAAATTCTGAAGAATAAGACAAAGAAGATTCTTAAGAATGGTTGGTGAATACGTACTCAGACTACATGGCCTGTGCAGTCTGATCTTGATCTACACTTTGCACATAAGTAATTAAATTCCAGGTTCTGCATTACAAGAGTTGATAAGCCCTAAGGAGTTTTCAAGAGCTAACAAAAACAGTGGCCAAAAAAAGTCACATCTTTGCTCCAATGGGATAAGCCTTAGTGTGCCAAATAAATAAATACTAACATGCCACATGGATTCGGCTCTATAAACACAATGCAGTGTGGTAAAATCGATGCCATTCTATATAAAGTAGGTCCACTTGGCTGTTCCATTTCTCCCCCCCCGATATTTTATCTATGAAAGTAACATGTCATTTCATGATTTTTAACACAACATACATATAAATTCATTCTGAAAATTAGCTTAAAAATGAATTTCTACAGATTATCCAAAAGTGGTGAACATTTTATCCGGGAAGTATGTTCCAAATGACCTTTATGATGAGAAGATTTTGGATCTGTTTACCCCAGCAATAATTCAACGACTTAATCCAACGGAAATTTTGCCCCATCTTATGAAATATGGAGTCATTGGAGAGGAAGAGAGGCAAATTGTTCGAGCAGAAAACGTGAATCATGGAGCCATGATGGCCTCCTACCTACTTCTAGGATACCTGCCGTCTCGTAAAGAGGATTGGTTCAAATACTTTTTACAAGCTCTCATAGAATGTCAACAGGAAGATCTGGCAAAGACACTGGAACCAGACTTATTTCTTAGTATGACATCATTTATATGTGACTGTTTATTAAATTTTTAGCTCCACTGGCTAAAGTTTGTTTGTATTGGAGTTGAACACCAGTTTAACAGCTAAGGTCATATCACGGCAGTCAGTGCATCCATGCATGTGTTTCCTGGCTTTATCACACCAGCACTGACACAACTTTCTTTCCAAGTCACTGACTAGAATTGTAATGTTGGTATACATGTACGGTTTGTACTTATTAGCCAGTGGAGCAGTACAGGGCCATCATGGCCCTCTTGTTAGCTTGGTTGTTTTCGAAGAAAACTTTGAAGTATTGTTGTAGCCCTAGATTTGTTGTCTGGGTCGTTGTTCAAAACCTTTACATTTTTAGCTCACCTTAGCACAATGTGCTAAAGGTGAGCTATTGTGATCGCCCTATGTCCAGCGTCCGTCGTCCATCGTCTGTCGTCCGTCGTCTGTCATCCGTCAACAATTTCTTTAAACATCTTCTTCTCCTAAACCACTGGGCCAATCTTGATGAAACTTGGCAGGGATGTTCCTTGGGTGAAGCTCTACCAAAATTGTTCAAAGAATTGAATTCCACCCACAACTCTGGTTGCCATGGCAACAAAAAGGAAAAAAAAAGCAAAATCTTTGAAAATCTTCTCTGAAACTAGAAGGCGCAGAGCTTTGATATTTGGTATGTAGCATCTCCTAGTGGACCTCTACCAAGTTTGTTCATTTGATGCCCCTGGGGTCAAAACTGGCCCCGCCCCAGGGGTCACAAGTTTGAGCATAGTCATAAAGAAGGAAAACTTTAAAAATCTTCTTCTCTAAAACTTGAAGGCATAGAGCTTTGATATTTGGCATGTAGCATCTCCTAGTGGACCTCTACCAAGTTTGTTCATATGATGCCCCTGGGGTCAAAACTGGCCCCGCCCCGGGGGTCACAATTTTGAGCATAGTCATAAAGAAGGAAAACTTTAAAAATCTTCTTCTCTAAAACTAGAAGGCATAGAGCTTTGATATTTGACATGAAGCATTTCCTAGTGGACCTCTACCAAGTTTGTTCATATGATGCCCTTGGGGTCAAAACTGGCCCCGCCCCGGGGCTCACAAGTTCGAACATAGGGACAAAGAGGGGAAACTTTAAAAATTATCTTCTCTGAAACTGGAAGGCGTAGAGCTTTGATATTTGGTATGTAGCATTGCGTAGTGGACCTCTACTAAGTTTGTTCATATGATGGCCCTGGGGTCAAAACTGGCCCCGCCCCGGGGGTCACAAGTTTGAGCATAGTAACAAAGAAGGAAAACTTTAAAAATCTTCTTCTCTGAAACTTGAAGGCATAGAGCTTTGATATTTGGCATGTAGCATCTTCTAGTGGACCTCTACCAAGTTTGTTCATATGATGCCCCTGGGGTCAAAACTGGCCCCGCCCCGGGGGTCACAATTTCCAACATAGGAACAAAGAAGGAAAACTTTAAAAATCTTCTTCTCTGAAACAGGAAGGCATGGAGCTTTGATATTTGGTATGTAGCATCTTCTAGTGGATCTCTACCAAGTTTGTGCATATGATGCCCTTGGGGCAAAAGTTGGCCCTGCCCCGGGGGTCACAAGTTCGAACATAGGAACAGAGAAGGAAAACTTTAAGAATCATCTTCTCTGAAACTGGAAGGCATAGAGCTTTGATATATGGTATGTAGCATCGCCTAGTAGACCTCTACTAAGTTTGTTCATATGATATCCTTGGGGTCAAAATTGGCCCTGCCCCGGGGGTCACAAGTTCAAACATAGGAACAAAGAAGGAAAACTTAAATTTTTTTTTCTCTTAAATGGGAAGGCATAGAGCTTTGATATTTGGTATGTAGCATCTCCTAGTGGACTTCTACCAAGTTTGTTCCAAGGATGCTGCTTGGGTCAAAACTGGCCCAGCCCCTGGGGTCACAAGTTCGAACATAAGAACAAAGAAGGAAAACTTTAAAATTCTTCTTCTCTGAAACTGGAAGGCGTAGAGCTTAGTTTGTTCATATGATGCCCCTGGGTCAAAACTGGCCACGCCCCGGGGGTCACAAGTTCGAAGATAGGAACAAAGAAGGAAAACTTTAAATTTCTTTTTCTCATAAACGGGAATGTGTAGAGCTTTGATATTTGGTATGTAGCATTTCCTAGTGGACCTCTACCAAGTTTGTTCATATGACGCCCCTGGGGTCAAAACTGGCCCAGCCCCGGGGGCCACAAGTTCGAACATAGGAACAAAGAAGGAAAACTTTAAAATTCTTCTTTAAAACTGGAAGGCGTAGAGCTTTGATATTTGGTCTGTAGTGATTCTCTTCTAAGTTTGTTTGCCCATCTAAGCGCAACAAGTTCATTGAGTTCAAAGTTGGGTCATCTTGGGTCATAAACTAGGTCACTAGGTCAAATTAAAGAAATACCTTGTTGGCACTCTCGAAGCCACATTATTTGCTCAATTGCCTTAAAAATTAGTTAGAAAGTTTGTCTTTATAAAGTCTCACATAAGATTAATTTGGGTCAACTTGGGTCATAAACTAGTTCACTGGGTCAAATTAAAGAAATACCTTGTTTGCACTCTGGAGGCCACATTTATTGCTCAAATGACCTGAAATTTGGCCAGAATGTTTGTCTTGATGAAATACCAGATGAGTTTGGATTTGGGTCACCTGAAACCATAAACTAGGTCACTATGTCAAAATAAAGAAATACCTTGTGGGCATTCTAGAGGCCACATTATTTGCTTAATTGCCTTGACAATTGGTCAGAATGTTTGTCTTTGTAAAATCTCACATGAGTCTGAATTTGGGTCAACTGGGGTCATAAACTAGTTCACTTGGTTAAATTAAAGAAATAGCTAGTGGGCACTCTAGAGGCCACATTTATTATTCATTTCATTTGAAAATGGGTTAAAATGTTTCTTTTGATATAGTCAAAGACCAGTTCAAATTTGGGTCACCTGGGGTCATAATCTAGGTCACTAGGTCAAATTAAAGAAATACCTTTAGGGCACTCGAGGCCACATTTTTTGCTCAATTGACTTGAAAATTGGTCAGAATGTTTGTCTTCATGAAATATGAGTTTGAAATTGGGTCACCTGCGGTCAAAAACTAGGTTACATGGTCAAATTAAAGAAAAACCTTTAAGGCACTCTACTTAGGTGAGCGACCCAGGGCCATCATGGCCCTCTTGTTTAATATTTCTGTCATTACTGAAGATAGTTACTTCACACTTGGGACTAGTTGTTAGCTATAAAAAAGAAAAACCCATACAACAGGGGCATGTAACCATCAAAATATTTTTAACACAGTTATGCCCCTTTTATTGAAAGAATTTTCACTGAAAGCAACTCTAAATGGAGCCTTGGCATCTGCATGTGGTACTCTTGTTTATGTAGCTAGATATGGGCTGGTTTTATTATTAACAGAAATAATGACACAGACAACAGCAGAGAAGCAGGAAACTGTGCAGAGGTCTGATAAGAGGATACCTGAGGCTAGCAGTATCAGTGAACATTTTCTATCAAGTGAGCCAATTGAACTTTTCACTCTTTACCACACAAACCCAAGTTCGAACGACCCTGGGAAAGACAGCTTTTGAAAACATTGTGGGAAGATGATATGTAAGGAAAAAAGGTCATTAAGTTAAAAAGAAGATGAAAGCAGATGTTTGATACCCAAGCAAAGTTACAATCTCAGTCCTATACACTGTGAAATGAAGATTTTTTATGTGCCATTATTCCAGTATGGCATATATTGCTAATTGAACTCTTTACCAGACACTAACAGTTTGACTTTTTCATTTTGAAAGCATTTTCCACATCACAAATTGAATGATGCTCAAAGAATGAGATTTGTCTTTGAAAAGGTAGAAAACAATGTGGAAAAAGGAGGAAATGCAGGTAACTCGCATCTTCTTCTTTTGTAATCAGCGTTTTCTTCTTTTCTCATGAAGCTTTCAAAGACCCTTTCTCAGGTTTGTCAAAAATAGCGATTGTGTGATAAAGGGCTAATGAACTTGTAGTTGTTTGCACAAATACATAATTGAGCCATGCTCTGGTAAAAGGGAACTTATTGCATCTCCGTAATGCATTATACCAAGCAAAACGTCACCTAATTATGGATCCATAAAATCCATTTTGTCAAACAACCAACTGAATCATGAAGTAGACTGGTCCTTTGACATAGAAAAATGACCAGTAGCAAAAAGTTTAGGCCCAGGTCAGCCT
Source organism: Tridacna gigas (assembly GCA_945859785.2). Lineage (NCBI taxonomy): Eukaryota > Metazoa > Mollusca > Bivalvia > Cardiida > Cardiidae > Tridacna > Tridacna gigas. The sequence continues at coordinate 4,772,342 of OX244040.2, read as the reverse complement.
GCACAGACTGTGCAGGCTGACCTGAGTCGATACTTTTTGCAGATGCATTAAGCCCACTTTTCACAGAGCATAGCTCATATAATCTGCAGAATTTTTTTTTTTGTAGAATATATTTTAATGTGCAATTATACCCTTACAGGGTTGAAGGCATATACAACCATTACATACATAAATTTATACATTAAAAAAAAAAGAAGAAGACGAAAAAAAAAACAGCGGATGCTGGTCTTGACATAAGGGTCACGCTATGAAACATTACATGTGCTAATAAATGATCCAATAGATTTTAGAACCATATCATTTTTACAGTTTATTAAACTAATGAAAATATTTTTACTTGAAGAAGACAAGTCAAAAGTCGAGAAATTTTTAAACAATTTAGTGGGTTGTGTTAGATATTTATACAATTACACAATAAATGAATTTCATCTTCAACTACATTGCACACAGTACATAATCTTTCCTCTAACTTTTGACCCAAGTATCTACCGCATTCTATTTGAAGTTTATGGGCACTTATACCAAAGGCTGTTAAAAATTTCCTTTCCTTACTATCAGTTATGATTTTTTAAATATCTTTCTATACCAGAAGATATCTTAATAAACTTATAAGTTCTTAATTTGTCCTTTTTCTGTAATTAATCTTTTTGGTCCAAAATGAAATAAACCTTTTCTTTAACTTGTTTTTTTTTTAAACTTGAAACTAATGCATTCCCACTGAATGTTGATTGATTTTCCCAAACATGGGAAAAACCCAACTCGGTTAAAACATTTTTCACAAAATTATATACATGTATATTAAAGTATCTTTAAAAAATAATGGACATGTGCTTCTCCTTCTAATACAGTTGAAAATTTTGACTCACTATTTCAATTGAATTCACACTCTTGTTAGGACTTTTTGGTCTCTTTTAATTGTTTCAGGCTGCAGTGGCCAATGGCCAGAAAGTTTATGTTATTGTCTGACAACTGCTATGTGTTTCATTTCCAATTTGCAAATTTCATAAAAGCATCTGCAGGATAAAATCCTGTAACAAAGGGGTTGTCATTTTATTTGTAGCCAAGGAAGAAGGTGATACTGATCTTAATGCAGAAAATCTTGAAGATCCTGAAGATGTGACCATAGTTGATACAAGCGTCGCAGATGAAGCTGAAGCATCGAGTATGTGTGAATACGTAGAGAAAAACATTAATCCATTACTGCACAATGTCGCCTTTTAACGACCCTGGGAAAGAAGACTTTTGAAAAAATTGTGGGAAAAGGAGAAAATGCTGGTAACCAGCATTTTCTCCATTTCCCACAATGTTTTCTACCCTATTAAAAAAAATTGCAACATTTGAGCCACACTGAAATTGTTGTCTGCAAATGCTTTCAATTTGGACAAGGCTAAAATTTTGTCGTCTGGTAAAGGGTTAGGAGTTTCAGTCTATATCAGTGATTCCTTGTTTTATGGTTCTGACAAAGACAGCTTTTGAAAACATCATGATAAAGGGCAAAAATGTTGGTAATCGGCATCGTCTCCTTTTCCCATGTGCACTTTTTTTAACCCCTTTAAAGACATATGAGCCACATATAGTTTGTTGTCTGCAAATGGTTTTAATATGGACAAGACTAGAAACTTTGGTATCTGGTAAAGTGTTAGTGCCTTATTTGACTTTGGAAAGAAAAAGAAAAGAAAAGGTGTACAGAAGAAATTTGAAACTTTCAGAAAAAGGGAAAAATGTTTTAACTCTTTACCACACAATCCCCGGTTTTAACGACCCTGAAGAAAAAGCCTTTTGAAAACATTGTGGGAAAAGGAGAAAATGCTGGTAACCAGCATTTTCTCCTTTTCCCACAATGTTTTCTAACCATCCCCCCAAAAATTCCAATTTTTGAGTCACATTTATTCTGTCATCTGCAAACGTTTTAAATTTAGACAAGTCTAAAACTTTGCAGACGACAAAATTTTAGCCTTGTCCAAATTGAAAGCATTTGCAGAAAACAATTTTAATGTGGCTCAAATGATGTAATTTTCTCTTAATAGGGTAAAAAACATTGTGGTAAAAGGAGAAAATGCTGGTTACCGGCATTTTCTCCTTTTCTCACAATGTTTTCAAAAGGCTTCTTTTCCAGGGTCCTCAAAAGGCGGCATAGTGCGGTAAAGGGTTAAACATTATGCAGCTGTTAAATAGTTAAGTGTTTTTAAGCCAAAACATCCTACCTGCAAAAAGTGCCTTGCCAGAATGCCCCAGGTCATAAAGCTCTATGCCATAACACCATTTGCAGAAGCATATGTGAGTTGATACCATTGTCCCAAATTATCATAATTTGCTCCAAAGTAAATGTAGATTTGATTGATTAATCTTCTATGGTAATCCATGGAATGAACCTAAAGTACAGCTGATATTTTATCAGAAATGTGATGAATGAACATATTTTTTTTTTTTTAAATCAATTTCAATTACAGATGAACGTATAAGATATGATTCAGAATTTCTACACTCCCTCCGCCATTCACCATTAGCAGACTACATACCACAAGAGGTAATGAAACAACCTGAGATATTCTGTGGGCTACCTAAACAACCAGTGAAAGGTACATATTGTTATCTTGTTTTCATCATCTTAAAATTATCGAATGGGAACTTGGACCGCTTCATGTGTACACCTTGGATATACAGAGTCCAAAATAGGTTTTGTGTGACTTCTTGATTTTAAATAAGAAAAAAAAAAAAAAAAACCAAAAAAAACGAACCTTTGCTTTCGTCAGGTCAACAACATTCCCATATGTAAAACTTGAGATTTCAGTGATTAATCGTCTGATATGAGTTTTAATGACCCTTCGGAACATGGCTTTTAAAACATAGTGGGAAGGGGAAGAAAATGCTTGTTACTAAAAATTTTATTATGTGAGCCTTTGACTAGCCTTATAACATTTTACTTGACAATTAGATAAAATCTTATCTCAAAAGCCAACAAATTTCAGGTTCTTTTTATCTCACGAATCTGCCTCCGGAACTACATTTTATAATGAGTGCCAGAATTACAGTTCATTTTAACTGCAAAAACCTTTATTTCAGTTCTGGAAATGTTCATGAATGGGAAAGTCTGACTGCATTATCTGTACACCTGGGATATAAATATTCCATAATAGCTTACATGTGACTTCTTGATTCTAAACAAGAAAATGAAACCAACCTTAACTTGTGTCTGTTCAACAAATCTGATGGTAAAATTGGCCAGGAAATTTGTGTCTGAATTCTTTTTGAAACTAACTAGCAGGAATACATTGCTTTATAAAATTTTGCCATGGCCTTATTACAAGAGAGGATATGTGATAAAAAGAATATTTAAAAAGGTCTCTGTTGCAAAATTGTTTGATGAGTGAACATGTTTTTTTTTAAATCTATTTCAATTACAGATGAACGTATAAGATATGATTCAGAATTTCTACACTCCCTCCGCCATTCACCATTAGCAGACCACATACCACAAGAGGTAATGAAACATCCTGAGATATTCTGTGGGTTACCTCAGCAACCAGTGAAAGGTACATATTGTTATCTTGTTTTCATCATCCTAAAATTATTGAATGGGAACTTGGACCGCTTCATGTGTACACCTTGGATATACAGAGTCCAAAATAGGTTTTGTGTGACTTCTTGATTTTAAATAAGAAAGTAAAACTAATATTAACTTTTGTCTGGTCATCAAAACATGTCTTTTCTTTAATCTTCTTCAATTACAGACGAACGTATAAGATATGATTCAGAATTTCTACTCTCCCTCCACCATTCACCATTAGCAGACCACATACCACAAGAGGTAATGAAACAACCTGAGATATTCTGTGGGTTACCTCAGCAACCAGTGAAAGGTACATATTGTTCTGTTGTTTTCATCATCCTAAAATTATTGACAACTGTTCCAAATGTAAAATTTGAGATTTCAGTGATTAATCCTTTCCCAAACAAGCCCTGGTTTTCATGTGTCTGCAGTACAAGTCTTTTGAAAACACTGTGGGAAAAGGAGAAATTGCTCGTAACGAGCAATTTCTCCCTTTCCCACAGTGTTTTCTACCCTTTTTGAGACCTTTCTGCCATTTTCATCAAATTTAAAATTGTTGTCTGCAAACTCTTTCAATTTGGACCTGTCCAAAATTTGTCGTTTGGGAAAGGGTTAATTACTAGTATATGATAGATTTTTAACAACCTTGTGGAACTTGGCTTTTAAATCAGTGTGGGAAAAGGGGGAAGAAAATGTGGGTTACCAAAAATTTAATCATGTCAGCATTTGACTTGTTTAATAACATTTTGCCTGGCAATTAAATAATGTTTTATCTCATAAGCCAATAAATTTTAGATTCTTTTTATCACATGAATCTACTTCCAGAACTACAGTTTATAATGACTGCAGGAAAGCATTGTGGGAAAAGGAGGGAAATGCCAGTTACCGAAAATGTAATCATGTGAGCCTTTGAATAGCTTAATAACATTTTCCTTGGCAATTATGTAAAATTTTATCTCAAAAGCCAACAAATTTCGGATTCTTTCATCACATAAATCTAACTCGAGAACTACAGTTCATCATGACTGCTGGAATTAAAGTTCATACTGACTGCAAAAAAGCATATTTTAGATATCGAAATGTCCATGAATCCGAACATCTAACTGCTTCATGTGTACACCTGGGATATAAATAGCCCAAAAAAGCTATGTATCTGACTTCCTGATTTTAAATAAGAAAATAATACAAACCTTAGCTTTTGTCCGGTCAACAACAGTCCCAAAAATTGCTGGTTATCAAAAATTTTATTATGTGAGCCTTTGGCCAGCTTAACCCTTTACCACACAGTCCTGTGTTTTAATGACCATGTGAAAGAAGCCCTTTATAAACATTTTGGAAAAAGGAGAAAATGCTGGTTACCAGCATTTTCCCCCTTTTTCCACAATGTTCTATATTCTATCAAAGACAAGTTCCTACATTTTAGTCACACTTAAATTGTTGTCTGCAAATGCTTTCAATTTGGACAAGTTTACCAGTAAACTCTTTACAAGATGACAAAGTTGCAATCTTGTCCATATTGAAAGCATTTACAAATGACAAGTCCATGTAACATGTGGCTGAGTTGAAGAGATTTGTCTTTGAAAGGGTAGGAAACATGGTGGAAAAAGGATGCAATGCTGGTTGTCAGCCCTTTCCTCTTGTTTGGAAATGTTTTCAAAAGGTATTCTTCCTCAGGGTCATTTAAACATGGGATTGTTTGGTAAAGGGTTACCTCTATACCAATCAATCCTGACTTTTTATGACCCTTAGGAAGAAGGCTTTTGAAAAAACAGTGGGAAAAGGAGAAATTCTGTTAACCTGCATTTTCTCCTTTTCCCACAATGTTTTCTACCCTATCAAAGACAAATTTTGTCATTTGGGCGACCTTTAATTTGCCATATGCAAATGCTTTGAATATGGACCAGTCTTAAATTCTGTTGTTTGGTAAAGAGTAATAACCTTGATTTATGATGGCTATTTGTTATTTGAAATGCTTCTTTTTTTTTTTTAAATCTTTGGCAAATATTATTATCTCTCCCCATTTAATTAATGCCCCTTAGCTTTTTTCAAACCAAAAGTAGGCCTACCAGATGACCAATCCATTGATAAAGTTGTAAGAAATCAGCTGGAATAAACCTAATCCCTAGGACATAATCCTAATTACTTAACAGACCGATGTCATGAACACTTGACTATCCAAACATACATACACTTTTGATAACATAAACTTTCCGTAGCACAAAATTTGTCAACTAAGTTGGAAAAACTTCAACAAATTGAAAGTATTGAAGAACAGTGTCCCATGTTAATCTTGAATGCTATTATTATGACCAAATGAATCATGATTGGCGGTGAAATTGATATTCTGCATTAATACAGTGGGTTTCTCATATGGCAATCGCTTCACAGTCAGCACTGACTAAAAACGGGATGGTAGTTTTATCATCATCCTTGGGAAATTCTATGTCATTTTTACCTCTATTAATCACCCCCTTTTTGGAAAATGTAATGCCCCCATGGGCATTAAAGAGAGACAATATGGTAGAATAACAATGTAGTTACAGGTTTGAATATGGATGACTATGGTGGAGCCCGCTCAGAAGTCCCACTGTCAACTTCCTCAGCTATTTATAGAAAAGCGCCTGTTAAAAAAGGAAACTCAAGTAATGATTATCAAGCAGATTTACCATCAGTGCATACTGAACAGCCCAACAGAGATCAGATAAAAGATGAAAATAATGAAAATGAAGATCAGATAGACAATATGAATGATCTTCAAAAAGATTTACAGGAACTACTTTTAGGCGATTTGATAAAGACAGAACACAGGCAAGGTAAAGTATTTATTTCTAAAGCTAAAACTTGACCTCTTAACTCTTCACCAAATGTCAAAATTTTACGCTTTTCCAAATTGAAAGGATTTGAAGATGACAAATTAAATGTGGCTAAAATAATTGAATTTGTCCTTCTAAAGAATAGAAAACATTTTGGAAAAAGGAGAAAATGATGCTTACCGGCATTTTCTCCTTTTTTCCACCACCAAGCCCCCGAAACTCAGTCGGTAGCGTACAGGACTTGAGAACAGGAGGTCGCTGGTTCGATCCCTGGCTTGGCCAATTTCTTTCTGAGGACTGATGATAGTCATCACGACAGTATTCATTCCTCTCTCAGGACTGACCATTGTTTCGATGATGGTTATGTGGGAAAGCAGCCAGTGGCTTTGAAAGAATATTGTGCGGAGTACTGGTAAAAAAGAAACTCCAGGAAAGCATGGATAGGTGCACTGGCCACCGTGATATAACTGAAATAATGTTGAAAACAGCGTTAAACACCATACAATCAATCAACCTTTTTTCCACCACGTTTTCAAAACCCCTCTTTCTCAGGGTCGTTAAAAGTCGGGATTGTGTGGTAAAATGTTAACCCTCAGAGTCCCATGCAAGTATTTTCAGTCTAGAAGTAAGACCCAAGTAATTGCAGTTTCATAGTTGCATTTATTTTCAGAGTCTCAGTTAAATATTTACCACACAATCCCGAGTTTTTATCGACCCTGAGGAAGAAGCCTTCTGAAAACATTGTGGAAAAAGGAGAAAATGCTGGTAACCAGCATTTTCTCCTTTTCCCACAATGTTTTCAGCCTTATCAAATGCAGAAATCACCAATTAAGCAACATATAATTTGTCGTCTGCAAATGCTTTCAATTTGGTCCAATCCAAAATTTTGTCGTTTGGTAAAGAGTTAAGCAGACAGAGTAGACCAAAGATCAGACTGCATGTTTTGTGCAGCCTGATCTTGATCTACACTAGCTGCCAAAGCAACTATAGTAGTGAAAGGCACTTAAAGCCCCAATAAAGTCCAAAATTAGAATTTTTTTATGCTTGAAAAAAGGTACGAATCTGTTAGATTTACTCTTATTTTGTCGCCAAGGGGATAGGGGCGTTCATTGCAGCATCGGTTGATGTCACAGAACCATACAAAAAAATCCTATTTTTTTTTAATCAATTCTCCCAAGTGACGTTGCCACGCACTATTCGGAATCATTCTGGTGTCCTATTTGTAGACACCATGTGACCGATGACGTATTACACAGACGATGTGCTTTCTCTCCTTAGAAAACGCTGCGAAACTTCGGTAAGTCTTTAATTTTCGTTAAATTACCTTCGCTCATCGTATCTAATTTATTTGTATGCATTTGATTGGTAAATCGGAGTTGTGTTATATTTATTTCGATCATGATATGCCTATTTCTTCTTGTCAAGAGTCGTCCAAAGATTGAATGACATCTCGGCCTATAACACTTTCGGCCTATTACAATTTCGACTAGTATGAAATTCGGCGCATACAAAATCGAATGTCTACACAGGGTATAAAGGTTTGTAATATGAGCCATGGAGAATAAGTCAAACAAAATGTGGACGGTTTATAACGAAGATCAGACTTTACATTATGTGCGATCTGATCTTGATCTTCGTAGGTAATGAAAAAGTTAAGAACTTTGTGGGGTTTTTTTTTTTTGGTCTGTCATTACTAGCGAATTTTGACCTGAGTTTAGCATCAGGTGGTGGACGTTTTATATCAAAGGTCAGACCTCTTACTAGGTGCAATCTGATCTCGATCTATGCTGTCAACAAAGGATATTTCTCAACTTTCAAGAGTTTAGTAAAACACATTGCTTATATTTATTTTTACTGCTAGTTTTTGAAGACAGAGTTGATGTTACTTCATCAGTCAAGTTACTGCATGCAGATGAACCATACTTTTCAAAATTATAGATACATATTCCAAAGCTGATAAATACATGTACTTCAAGTTGTTGCAGTGCAAGACAATTGAAGACAAAAGTAGAAGTTTACTAGTACTCAAGTAATATTTATCTACCATATTGTGATTAAGGAAAATATTTTTTATGTCATTTTTTTACTGATCTCTTTTCTTTCCAATCTAAAAACAGTGTATCTTTGTAGGGTGTGATACAGAGAGACCAAGATGTTTGTTAACCGACAAATAGATATCCCAGTCTGGTGTTACTATATCTCTGCTGTACGACGACTTTTTTTTCACAGATTTTAGCACAGTCCATGTCAACAGGTATTTGAATGATATTTAGATCTACATCTATTACACATTAATGTTAGAACTTTGAAGTCTATTATATTTTAAGCTTAGAAAGGATTAGCTGCTGAAGGGATGATTGATCAAATACAAATTTTTTACACCCTTGCCATAGATTTTTAAAAGGAGCAATTGTTTGCTACAAGCAACTGCTCCTTTCTCACATTTCTCCATTTAGTTGATTTTTTTTTGTGTTTGTGTGAATATTCCCCAGTTGTCGGTTGTTTAATGCCATTTTCAACATTATTTCAGTTTTATCACGGCAGCCAGTGCACCTGTCCATGTTTATCAAGAGTTTCTGTTTCCAGTACTTTGCATAATATCCCACTGGCTGCTTTTCCACGTAATCATTGTCAGTACACTGATTAGCATTTAGAGGGGAATGTATCCTGTTGCAATGACTATCATCAATCCTGGGAAAGAAATTGGCTGAGCTAGGGATTTGAAGCAGCAATCCCCCAATCTCAAGTCCTTTATGCGACTAGCTGCACCACTAGGGCTCTGCAGTAGTATTTCGTAAAAGTAATGTACTCTTGAGAGAGAAAAAGGCATGCCTTGGGGCTAAAACAAATTAAAGTCTAACTTTTAGTGAGCAAGCACAAAAGGTACATTCAAAAGCTGCTTTGTATTAAGCCAGCACCAAAGAGACTCTCAAATTGTGTTTTTTTTTTTTTTACCTTGAAAAAGAAGGCTTTTGAAACATAATGAAAAAAGGTGAAAAGCAACATTTTCTATTTCCAAAAGTGATTTTACCTTTTTAGACAAGTTCCGTCATTTGAGCCACATTCAATTTGTTGTCCACAAATGCTTTCAATTTGGACAAGTTAGAAATTTTATCAGCTTGAAAAGAATTAGCATAAAGGTGGCCACAAGGGCAGGGTTTACAGTATAAAGAAATGAGCATATCTTGTAAAATAGTTATAGAGATACAATCTGAGACTAGTAGATTAAAAATACATGTGTTCTTCAATCTAAATTTACTTGATTGATTGAATGGTGTTTAATGCGGCATTCAACATTATATCAGTCATTTCATTGCATCAGTTTGCTTGTTCATGTATACATTGGGTTTAAATGGTGCAAGGCTATGGCTCTGTAGTGTCATGCCCAAGGACACTCTTATGAAAAACCCATTGCTTCCAGTGAGGCTCAAAGCTCGGACCTCCAGGTTATGAGTGCTACACTTTACCACTGAGCCAGGGAGACCTTATATAAATTTGTATTTCAGACTCAAAATGCGAATGCAGTCTCAATGGCAGTGTAAGATACAAGGACATAGTTGTTAAATGGCCTCTTTAGGATTTCATTTAACTCTACCAAACAACAAAATTTTGGACTAGTCCAAATTCAAAGTATTTGCAGCCAAAAATTTAACTGTGGCTCAAATGATGGAATTTGTTTTTATTAGGGTAGAAAACAGTGTGGAATCAAGAAAATGCTGGTTACCTGCATTTTCTCCTTTTCTCACAATGTTTTCAAAACACCTGGAGATGAATTAAGCCCCCTTTTGCCCGAGCATGGCCCATACATACTTTGCATTATTTAACTCTTTACCAAACGACAAAATTTTAGACTGAACCATATTGAAAGCATTAATTTTGCAGACGACAAATTAAGTGTTGCTAAATTGATGATTTCTCTTTTTGATTGGGTAGTAAACATTGTGGGAAAAGGAGAAAATGCTGGTTACCAGCATTTTCTCCTTTTCCCACAATGTTTTCAAAAGCCTTTTCTTTCAGGGTTGTTAAAAGTCAGGATTGTGTGGTAAAGAATTAAAAAGAAATTTATGTTCTTGTCATTTCAGTGTCTCATTTTGGACAGAGTGACGTGACATTTGAACAGTGTGGACAGGGAAAAAATCGCTCACAGTTTATAGACAAATATGGACAATATTAGTGCATCTACTAACTTAACAATATACCAGTAACATTGGAATGGACTTCTGCAGTCATTGGTGATCGTAATTTTAGAATTTTGGATCAAAATTGTGGATTTTGGAGGTTTCTTTTGGAACAATTTGAGTGAGTAAAATTCAAAATAAGAACTCTACCTATACATATACCTATACACATCATCTACAGACAATAAAGCTAGAAAACAAGTTTGGACACATACAGTTACGAGCTATTGCTTTCTGAGTGCTGGAATAGATAATGGGTATAAGATGACTGATTTTGCTTATGAGCTATGCTCTGTAATAAGGGGGTTTAATGCATCTGTGAAAATTATCGACCCAGGTCAGCCTGTGCGGACTGCACAGGCTGACCTGAGAGGAAACTTTTCACTATTGGACAATTTTCTGTATGTAATAGGACCATTCCACCTCATGATTCAGTCAGTTGTTAGAAAAAAATGTACTCTGTGGATCCATGATCATGTTATGACTTGCTAGGTATCATGCATCACAGAGGTGCCTTAAGCCCCTTTTGCCATAGCCTGGTTCATGTTACTATACACAGGTATTTACTTATGAACAGGACAAAGCCCAGGTAGCTCAGTCAAGGACTTGAGAACAGGGGGTCAGTGGTTTGATTCCTGGCTTTTCCAATTTCTTAGAATTGATGATATTCATTGAGACATGTGGGAAAGCAGCCAGTGGCTTGGAAATATAATTGTGTGAGGTACTTTAAAAAGGGTTTTTGTCGGTTTAACCCTTTACTAAACAATCTTGAGTTTTCACGACCCTAGAGATGAAGACTTTCGAAAACATTGTTGAAATTCTCTGGTCACCAGCATTTTTTTTCATTTTCCCATAATATTTTCTACCCTTTCAAAAGCAAATTTCAATACTTGAGTCCCATTTATCATCTGCAAATACTTTCAAGTCTAAAATTTTGTTGTTTGTCAAGAGTTAAAAACTATGTGCAGAAATGGGTTAACTGTTTACCAGATGACAGACTTTCGACAAGTCCAAATTGGAAGTGTTTTTTGACAACTACTGTAATTCAGTGTGGCGGAAAGGATTAGATTTGTCATTGAAATGGTAGAAATCATTGAGGGAATAGAAGAAAATGCTGGTTACCAACATTTTCCCCTTCACCCATGAAGTTTCTAAAGCTATCTCCTGGGGGTCATTAAAAGACGAGATTGTTTGCTAAAGGACCATTGTATACTTGATTTAAAAGCTTGAAAATATGTAGATAGTGAAAACAATTACAGTTTGCTCAAATGTACTTTTTATTGGTCTCGAACTTTGTAAGATATGGTTTTGTTTTAAAATTCATAAACATGAATTAAAACTATAACCCTTTCCCAAATGACAAAATTTTATGCTAGTCCATATTGAAAGCATTTGCAGTTGACGAAATAATTGTGACTCTAAAATTAAGGTTCTTTTTTGGAAGGGAAGAAAACACTGTGGGAAAAGGAGAAAATGCTGGTTACCAGCATTTTCTCCTTTTCCTACAATGTTTTCAAAGGGCTTCTCTCTCAGGGCTGTTAAAAACTGTGAGTGTGTGGTAAGGGCTTAAACTGGAAATAGAGTTTAGTATCTTTCAATAATTTTCCTTTTAGTAATAAAAAACAATGGTCACAAAAATATCACACTCAACTCTTTACCACACAAACCCGGGTTTTAATGACCCTGAAGAAGAGGGCTTTTGAAAACATTGTGGGAAAAGGAGAAAATGCTGGTAACCAGCATTTTCTCCTTTTCCCACAATGTTTTCTATCCTTCCCAAAACAAATTTCAATTTTTCAATCATATTTATTTTGTCGTCTGCAAGTGCTTTCAATTTGGACCAGTCTAAAATTTTGTCGTTTGGTAAAGAGTTAATCATAGTGGTAATCTTAATTCAATATTCTTCATGACTGTTGTAAAAACTTAATACTGGCTATTTGTATCTTGGGCAAAAATACTGTTCACGTAAAACTTTCCATCATAAAGCACCTAAGGTAGGAAGAGAAACAGAAACAAGTAAATGTATTTGACTGATATATGTCACAATGCAATAAATCTGTTTTCAACAGTATTTCAACTGTATAGCAGTAGCTGTACACTTACTCATGTTCACTTGATCAATAACTGATATCCCTTTACCACACAATCCCGACTTTTAACGACCCTGAGAAAGAAGCCTTTTGAAAACATTGTGAGAAAAGGAGGAAATGCTGGTAACCAGCATTTTCTCCTTTTCCCACAGTGTTTTCTACCCTTCCCAAAACAAATTTCAATTTTTCAGTCACATTTATTTTGTCGTCTGCAACTGCTTTCAATTTGGACCAGTCTAAAATTGTGTTGTTTGGTAAAGAGATATTACTGGCAATAAAGCTGGGGGAGGTTACTTTTTGTAGGAAACTACCTATCAAGCTCCAGCTACTATTGAATTTTGAACACATGTTTTACAAATCATATCAACCAAAAGGCCATGGTTGGCTTGCAAGCATCTTCACGCCCTTGTTTATTAACCCTTAACCACACAATTCCGGGTTTAAATGAACCTATGGAAGATGCCTTCTGAAAACATTCCGAGAAAAGGAGAAAATGCTCGTTACCAGCATTTTCTCCTATTCCCACTGTGTTTTCTACCCTACCAGAAACAAATATAAATTTTGAGTCACACTTATTTTGTTGTCTGTAAATGCTTTCAATTTGGACCAATCTAAAATATTGCTGTGTGGTAAAGAGTTAAGTGTCATTGCAACAGGATTTGATCCTCTCAAACTCCTGAACATGATTTGGGTTTGCTCATGGGGGAAACAGCCAGCGAATTTTAGAGAATTTGCTGAGAATTACTAGTATATGAAATATAGGTAAAAGGCGCATTATTAAATTTAAACCTTTTTCAAACAATCCAAGTTTTAACAACTCTTAGTAAGACAGCCTCTCCAAATATTGTGGGATAAAGAGAAAATTTTGGTACAATATAGCCTGTAGAAAAAGCAGAAAATGTTGGTAGCCTGCATTTTTTCTTTTTTCCCCACACTGTTTTCTACCCTTCCAGAGAGACATTTATTGTGTTGAGTTACATGTACTTTTTCATCTGCAAATAGTTTCAATTTAGATGAGACTAAAATGTTCTTCTCTTGTATAGATTGGGTGTTTATTTGTTGGAGCATTTTGCACCACTTTGAACATTATTTCAGATATTTATTCATGTCAGTGTGACAACTCATTACTGTCTTTTCTGTATTTCACCAGCACAAAGCTGGGGCTCTGCAATGTCTTGCCTAAGGACATTCCTTAACCCTTAAAGCCCTGGATTGATTGATTCTATGGTGTTTAATGCCATTTTCAACATTATTTCAGTTATATTGTGGCGGCCTGTGCACCTATCCATGCTTTCCTAGCGTTTCTTTTAGCAGTGCTTCGCACAGTATTCTTTCCAAGCCACTGGCTGCTTTTCCCACATAGCCATTGTCAAAACAATGGTCAGCGGTGAGAGAGGAATGAATCCTGTCGCAATGACTATCATCAATCAGCGGAAAGAAATTGGCCGAGCCGGGAATCGAACCAGCAACCTCCTGTTCTCAAGTCCCTTACGCTACAGACTGAGCTACAGGGTGCGGCTTAAAGCCCTGGAACCAACTTAAGTTGTTTTTGCAGACAAAAGTTGTTTTTGCAGACAATGTAGATAAAAATCTGACTGCACATAACATGTAGTCTGATTTAAGATCTATACTTTCTGCTACTATGAAACAAGTTTTGTCAAAATAAAGCAAGACGGCTACCATTTTCTTACTTTCCAAGCAGGTGCGCAACCCTTTACCAGTTGGTAAAATTTTAGTTCAATTGTTCAAATTGGAAACAATCGCAGATGAAAAATTGGACGTAGTAGCTCAAATGAAAAGATTTGCTTCAAGAAGAATAGTAAACATTATGGGAAAAGGAAAACATACTGGTAACCAGCAATTCTGCTATTTCCATAATGTTTCAAAAGCATTTTTCTTTGTTAAAATGATTAAATAGTGCTTAACATAATAACTTGGATGTTTTGGTTAACCCTTTACCACACAATCCCAACTTTTAAAGACCCTGGGAAAGAAGCCTTTTGAAAACATTGTGGGAAAAGGAGAAAATGCTGGTAACCAGCATTTTTTCCTTTTCCCACAATGTTTTCTACCTTTCCCAAAACAAATTTCAGTTTTTGAGTCACATTTATTTCGTCGTCTGCAAATGCTTTCATTTTGGAAATGTCCAAAATATTGTTGTTTGGTAAAGAGTTAAGGGTTGAGGGCAGGCAATAGCTTCTAACATTGCTCTGTATGTATGAATATATTTTTTTTATTTTTTGTCCACAAATTCTTCTTGTAGGACTATCGTGATGTACATGTATTTAAAATAATAAAATAATATTACACTATATTGCCTTGATTGTTGCATGAAACATATCTGTCTTTGTAAGAGCTGTGATCTGAACCAGCCAGTTTTATATCGTAGTACTGAAGGCCAGCTTTTCACATGCTACATATTCTTCAGCAACACCACAGAATATGTCTTTGGAAATCTGATTATTCTGCTGTATATCTGAAAAATTAAAAAAGGACGTATTCTCTTTTTTAATTGATCTCAATCTGAAACTGTAAAAAAAAAATGCAGTATAGTAATAGGTGTAGGTTTACTCCAACTTCATTCCATTTGATAACAGAATTGATTGCAGCATTTGTCCAGCATGTGGTTGAACTTAAATAATGTTGAAAACTGTACATGTATGAAGTCATAACTGTACAAATACAGCTTTTAACAAACCTGTTTCGAAACAGCATTGGTAATTACTTATCATTTGTAGGGAAGAATCATGTGATCCATCTTCCACAATGTTACTTTTCCATATGGATCAAAATTGACTGCTGCTGCATTTCCAACGTTTTACTAATTTTCTTCACATGTTCTTTACTCTAGTATGGCATATGTCTCAAAGCCCGAATAGTAGCAAAAAGTACACAAAAAGTAGGTCAGCAGTCGCTATGCTGCTCTATCTTTTGTTAACTTTTTACTCGATTTCAATTTTTTTTTTGCCATTGACTTACATTTGGATTGACTGTACAACAACAGATTGTCATCTTCCCAACAATTTCGTACTTTCAAAAGGTATGACTTAAATCAAAATGCATTTTAACACCCACTTTGTTTACTTTTGGTGGCTGCTGGGCCTTTAAACAGTAGCACACACAATCATGGGTATGGGCTATACATCAAACAAATGAATGTAGTTTTTAGCCTTTCAATTTCTGACAATCATTCTGTTTACATGTATGATACATGTAAATTCTAGAACAGTGTAATGCTGTATCTTTTACTCAGTAATCAGCACTTTTGCAAATGAAGCCCAGTTTGATTGACTGAGAGATACATAAGTGTAGCTTTCAACATTATATCAGTCATACCATTTTGACAGATCATTTATTCATATATTTCCTGAGTTTTAACAATATCTGAAGTAACTTGCCCATGGACATCCCAACGAAACCCAGTGAGAATTGAATCTGAGTCATGGATTACTTATATTATGCATTTACCACTGAGACATGAAGTAATCCTTGAGCCCTTTACAGCTGTTCAGTTGAATAAAACTTGTGGCATTACTAGTATCACAAGGGTCAGCTCAAGTAATATAGGAGAACTGTGAAGCCCTAAGTGACAAAACAAAATTCAGTCGCATAAGCACAGTAGTAGCTTAATCAGCTGTCTACCGGTATTTTGTCCAACAGCATATTTTCAAGAATTCTGCTCCATTTTCATCCTGGCCTATAAGAAGGGCTTCATTCAAGATCTAGCAAATTTAGACAGCAAAAACTTCTTGCAGTATACCAGTAATCTTGAATCTACACTGCTTCTTTAAAGGTATAGCCCATGCGGTGGGTTGAGGTGAATCCCTGAAACTGCAATACATGTACATTGTTTTGAATTTTCATTACTTTACCAGTCATGTAAATTTTGTGAATTTGGCTATTGAAAATAAAATTTGTTTTATCTGATTAAGACATATGTACCTGAAAAGTGGTTGCCAAATTCTGAATCTACTGGGATGGAATCACAATCATAACAGTCAGAAACCAAGGCTCATCTGCATCTGCACAGTCAGTATAATTCAGTATGTGTATCATCATGTAGGAGGATCCATTCACATTGGCCAGAGATGTGTAAAGTAATTATCTCCATACTCTGGAATATCATTTACATATCATTTAACATTCTGTGCTAGAAATTTAATGGTGTTTTACTCCGCTTTCAACAGTATTTCAGTCATATCATGGCAGCATCACACAAATTCATGTATTTCCTGGGATTCACCAGTACTAGGCTAGGGCTCTGAAGTGTCTTGCCCAAAGACACTCCCATGAAAAAACCAGCAGATCGAACCCCAGACCTAATAATGTGCAAATTCATCTTTTACTCTTTACCAAACGACAAAAATTTAGACTTGTCCAAATTGAAAGCATTTGCAGATGACAATTTAATGTGGGCCAAACGATAGAATATGTCTTTCATAGGGGAGAAAATATTGTGGGTAAAGGAGAAAATGCTGGTTACCAACATTTTCTCCTTTTCCTACAATGTTTTCAAAAGGCTTATTTCTCAGGGTTGTAAAAACTCGGGATTGTGTAGTAAAGGGTTAACATACAATCCAGTGCTGTAATGACCCAGAGGCATAAACCTTTTCAGAACATTGTAGGAAAAGGAGAAAATGCTGCTGGTGACTAGTATTTACCTTTAATTCAACAATTGTTTCTCCTGTTTCAAATACAAATCATGTAGATCCAATACAAGCTATGTCGTCTGCAAATGGCTTCAATCTAGACAAGTCCAAAATTTTGTCATCTGCTAAAAAAAACCCACCAAGATTCCATTGATATATGCACTGACCAGATTAGGGAAAGATGATTGGTTTCTACGTTCAAATTTGTGTCACCCAAGAAATTCAGCCATTTTTTTTTTTAAATGGTGCAGATTTAATTCAACACATTGAGTTTCAATTGCATTTCTAAAGTGTTATACACACACACACACACACACCAAATACTTAGCCTTGTCCAACACTAAGGCATTTGCGGAAAAACAAATATTTCTCAAACAATGAAATTTGTCTGTGATACAAGAAAAATATTGTGAAAATAGGAGAAAATGTCGGCTACCAACTTTTTCTCATTTTTCCACCATGTTTTCAAAAGCATTTTTCAATATCGTAAAAACTAGGGATTGCTAGGTAAATGGCCAATCTCCGAATAAATATGCGTCGCTTATATCCGAGGTTCAGACTACATTCATGCACATTTAATCATTATCTGCATTCTCTGCAAAGAAAGTAGGTCAATCGGGTGCTGCGCAAAAATGAAAGATCACTTTCATCTCACAGGTGAACGGCGAGCGACAGTATAATTCATGTATTACACACTAAGTAATAGTAAATTAGTGTGTAATATGTGAATTATACTGTCGCTCGCCGTTCACCTGTGTTTCACCTTACTAGCCAATATTCATTAATCAGAAAGTGCTTACGTATCCTGTTCCAACAGTAAATGGGGAAATCAATACAGATATATAGCGATAAATCTGTTTTTAACACAGTAAATATAGGATGAACGTAAGGCGACTTACCGATTCAAGAATGCGAACTGAAATCCGCATCTGTTTTCAGACAGTTCTCTCATTCTGTATATTTACACGGAGCTTCTTGTTCAAAACAAAAGAAACAAATCCTAAAATAGATGCCCGTTTGTTCTTTCTGTGTCGCTCTTCGGTAAATTCGGTAAACGAACTTGGTTTTCTGTCGAATATGATTCTCACACCGTCACACCGTCCTCCATTTTGTTTTTCGTTTACCTTAGCTCCAAGGTATCACGTGGTGTACCTACGTCATCGTTATTGATGTAAACAAAAGTTAGAGATACCTGGTAGTATTTCTTGTAGTTTTGAAAGTAATTCTTCTGCCAGCGAATGGAACTTTGACCAATCGCACATTAAGAGAACGCCATCGTTATATTAATTTACATAGTTTTAAATGGTATGGTTAAAATTTAACTTCATTTTTTACCCCGCATTGTTTACATTTGGACTTTATTGGGACTTTAAAGGGATAATGTCAAAGAACACAAACTGTTTACATATTCTGAAAGTATTTGCAGACGACGGATTAATTCTTGCTCATATCGTGAGATTTGTCTAGGATAGGATAGAAAACATTGTGGAAAAAGGAGAAAATGCTGGTAACCAGCATTTTCTCCTTTTCCCACAATATTTTCTACCCTATCAAAGGCAAATTCATCAATAGGGTGACCTTTTGTTTGTTGTCTGCAAATGCTTTCAGTATGGACCAGTCTAAAATTTTGTGGCTTGATAAAGAATGTAAATCTTGATTTATGATGGCTATCTGTTATCTGAAATGTTTCTTTTTTTTTTAAATCTTTGGCAAATTTGTAAGGAATAAATAATACAGTATAACAATGTACTTACAGGTATGAATATGGCTGACTATGGTGGAGCCCATCCACAAACTGTTTATATATTCTGAGAGGAATTGCAAATGGCAGATTAATTCTTGCTCAAATGGTGAGATTTGCCCTGAATAAAATAGAAAACAGTGTGGGGAAAGGAGAAAATGCTGGTAACCAGCATTTTCTCCTTTTACCAGAATGTTTTTACCCCATGAAAGAGAAACTTTATGTTTTGAGTAACATTGAATTTGTCGTCTGCAAATGCTTTCTATATGGACCAGTCTAAAATTTTGTTGTTTGGTAAAGAATTAAAACTTTGATTTATGATGGTTGTCTGTTGTTTGTAACTGTTTTTTTTTTTATGTATTTTGCAAATAGGTAATAAGTAAATAATGTAGCATAATAATGTACTGACAGGTATGAATATGGCTGACCATGGTGGAGCCCGTCCAAAAGTCCCAATATCGACTGCTTCAGCTATTAGTAGAAAAATTCCTGTCCAAAAAAGGAAATCATGTGATGATTATCAAACAGATGTACCATCAGTACATGTTGGACAGCGAAATAGAGATCAGATAAAAGAGGAAAATGATGAAAATGAAGATCAGATAGACAATATGAATGATCTTCAAAAAGATTTTGAGGAAATACTTTTAGGAGATTTGATCAAGAAAGAACACGGGCAAGGTAAAATATTTATTTCTAAAGCTAGAACTTGAACTGAATTCTTTACCATATGAGAAAATTTTAGACTGGTCAGGATTCGCAGACAACAAATTAAATGTGGCTCAAATGATTGGATTTGTTTCTGAAAGATTAGAAAACATTGTGGGAAAAGGAGAAAATGCTGGTTACCAGCACTTTCTCCTTTTCTCACAATGTTTTCAAAAGTCCAATTTCCCACAATCGTTAAAACTCGGGATTGGGTGATAAAAGGTCAACATCTATACCAAATGACAAAATTTTAGGCATTTCCTAATTGAAAGAATTTACAGACGACAAATCAAATGTGGCTAAAGTAATGGAATTTGTATTCCAAAGAATAGAAAAACGTTGTGCGAAAAGGAGAAAATGCTGTTTACCAGCATTTTCTCCTTTTCCCACAATGTCTTCAGAAGCCCTTTTCATCAGGGTCATTCAAAGTCGGAATTGCTTGGTAAAGTTTTACCAGTTCCTTCTTGAATTTAAACCTGATAATTATACCCCCTCAAAACAAATGTTTTTCGGGGTATACTGGTTATACCCCCGCAAAACGAATGTTTTCGGGGGTATACTGGAATCAGCCTGTCTGTCCGTGTGTCCGTGTGTCTGTCTGTGTACAAAATACTACTAATTTTGTGTTGCAAACTCCTCCTCCAGTTTTCTTTCAATTGTATTGAAACTTTGCACATACATTCATCATATATTGAAGGTTTGCAAGACGTAATTTTCAAGTGTCAACTCCTCCTGCTTCATGAATTATCTCCCCTTGAACTTGACACTTTTTTTTCTCTTGACATCCATCTTTATATGAAATACTAGTAATTTTGTGTCGCGAACTCCCACAAAAGTTTTTCTGCAATTGTTTTAAAACTTTGCACATACATTGATCATATATTGAAGGTTTTTAAAATGCAATTTAAAGCCTTATGCATCCATTCTAAAACTCCTTCACATGGCAGTATATATATAATTATGAAGATAGACACCATTATCTGTTCTTTACCAACATTTTTAATTAAATGAGTACATTCCTGAAAAAAAAACATTGGTCAATTACAGCTCTTGCGGGGGTATTAAGTCACATCCTGTGACAAGTTCTAGTTATTTTTGAACCATGGTCTGGCAAAGGGGGGTTTCAATGCATCTCTGTGATGCATTGTACCAAACAAGTCATCGTCTAGTTATGAATCGATAAGATCCATGTTGTCTAACAACCAACCGAATCATGAGGTAGAATGGTCATGCAGAAAATTGACCAATAGTTAAAAGTTTCGACCCATTTCAGCCCACGCAAACTGTGCAGGCTGACGTGGGTTGATAATTTTTGTAGATGCATCAAACCCCCTTTTCACAGAGCATGGCTTATTTGTTTGTTTTCCAAAAGTTTGGATCATTTATGTTTTCACAGCTGATAAGAGTGACATTTGTGAAAAGGAGAATTTTGAAGAAAATGAAAAGAGCAAACCAAAGAAATGTCAACAGCTAGATGACATGACAAAAGGACATCAGAAGCCGGGGGATAAAGTAGAGGATAACAGTAGCATCACGAAATTGAAAGTAAAGCTAGGGGAAACCCCTGGCTGCAATGCAGGTTTGTTTACCCCAACATCTTTACCAGACAGCAAAAATTTGGCTTTACTTTGTGAAGTTGTGGCAAGCAGTTTACAAATTCGAACTTGTTTGAATACTTGCAGTTTGAAAAACATTTTTTCTGTAGATTTTCAACCAAGCTGATACAAAGTCAGCTTCAGCTAACACTGGCTTCACTCTTTGGCACACAACAAAGTTTTAGACTGGTTCAGACTGAAAGCATTTGCAGATGAAAAATTTTATTTTGCTCCAATTACGGAATTTTCTCTGAAAATGCAAAAAGCATTGTGGGAAAAGGAGAAAATGCTGGTTACCAGCATTTTCTTCTTTTTCCACACTGTTTTTTAAAGCCCTTTTGATCAAGGTCGGAATTGTTTGGTAAAGGGTTACCAGCTTCTTCTTGAATCTAAACCTGAAAATTCTATTTTTGAACCATGGTCTGGCAAAAGGGGGTTTCAATGCATCTCTGTGATGCATTGTACCAAACAAGTCATCGTCTAGTTATGAATCGATAAGATCCATGTTGTCTAACAACCAACCGAATCATGAGGTAGAATGGTCATGCAGAAAATTGACCAATAGTTAAAAGTTTCGACCCATTTCAGCCCACGCGTGAACTGTGCAGGCTGACGTGGGTTGATAACGTTTGTAGATGCATCAAACCCCCTTTTCACAGAGCATGGCTTATTTGTTTGTTTTCCAAAAGTTTGGATCATTTATATTTTCACAGCTGATAAGAGTGACATTTGTGAAAAGGAGAATTTTGAAGAAAATGAAAAGGGCAAACTGAAGAAATGTCAACAGCTAGATGACGTGACAAAAGGACATCAGAAGCCGGGGGATAAAGTAGAGGATAACAGTAGCATCACAGAATTGAAAGTAAAGCTAGGAGAAACCCCTGGCTGCAACGCAGGTTTGTTTACCCCAACATCTTTACTAGACAGCAAAGATTTGGCTCTACTTTGTGAAGTTGTGGCTAACAGTTTACAAATTCTAACATGTTTGAATACTCGTTGCAGTTTGAAAAATATTTCTTCTGTAGATTTCTTTCAAGCTGATACAAAGTCAGCTTCAGCTGACATTGCATTAACTCCTTACCAAACGACAAAATTCCAGATTTGGTCAAAACTGAAAGCGTTTGCAGACGAAAACATTTATTTTGCTCCATTTCGAAATTTTTCTTTGAAAGTGCAAAAAACATCGTGGGAAAAGGAGAAAATGCTGATTACCAGCATTTTCTCTTTTTCCCACAATGTTTTCAAAAGGGCTTTCTTCCTCAGGGTTGTTAAAACGTGATTGTGTGGGAAAGGGTTAACTCTTTACCATTTGACAGAATTTCAGAATTGGTCAAATTGAAAGCATTTGCAGACAACAAAAAAAAATGTGATTGAAAAATTGAATTTTGTTGTGGAAAGGTAGAAAACATTGTGTGAAAAGGAGAAAATGCTGGTTACCAGTATTTTCTCATTTTCCCAAAATGTTTTCAGAACTCTTTTGTCTATAGGGTCTTTAAAACTCAGGACTGTTTGGTAAGCGTTAACCCCAGGTAATACAATGTAATTCATTTTATTATCAAAATTATTTAACCCTTTACCACACAATCCTCACTTTTAATGACCCTGAGAAAGCAAGCCTTTGAAAACGTTGTGGGAAATGGAGAAAATGCTGGTAAGCATCAGTTTCTCAATTTTCCACAATGTTTTCTACGGGATCTAAAATAAATTTCACTTTTTGAATCACATTTATTTGCCGTCTGCAAGTGCTTTCAATTTGGACAAGTCTATACCAGATGGCACTTTTTAGACTGGTCCATATTTGACAGATAAGGACTTAACTCTTTATCAAGCAACAAAATTCTAGACTTGTCCAAATTGGAAGCACTTACAGATGACAAATTAAAAGTAGCCCCAAATGATGACTACTATCTTAGAAAAGTGGTTTAACCCTTTACCACACAATCCCGAGTTTTGACGACCCTGAGAAAGAGGCCTTTTAACCCTTTACTGCACAATGCCGCCTTTTAATGCCCCATGGGAAAGAAGCCTTTTGAAAACATTGTGGTAACCAGCATTTTCTCATTTTCCCACAGTGTTTTCTACCCTATCAAGAGAAAATTGCACCATTTGAGCCACATTGAAACTTTCAATTTCGACAAGGCTAAAATTTTGATGTCTGGTAAAGGGTTAAAAACATTGTGGGAAAAGGAGAAAATGCTGGAAACCAGCATTTTCTTATTTTCCAATAATGTTTTCTACCCTCATGAAAACAAATTGAAATTTTGGAGTCACTTTATTTTGTCGGCTGCAAACCCTTTCAGTTTAAACACATCTAAGATTTGGTCGTTTGGTAAAGGGTCAAGGGTCAAACTATTATTGTATTGCCCAATAAATAGATCAACCAAGAGCTACTTCATAAAATTTGAAAGCGAAATGTTTATAATTAAAAAAAGAATAAAAAAAAGATAGCAAAAGCAAACATGGTATAAAGGATATTTGTTTTTTTTCAAGGAAAGATCAAATTCTATTTTATCAGGTGAACATCATCGTTAATATTTCTGGGAGTGATGCAGCCACCAGTGAAAATATCACAGTATTATGTTCACTCGATGAAATAAATATCGATCTTTCACCGAAAACAAAAAACCCAACAAACACATGTATTCTATTTATTTCGTGCTTCTAACTCCTTTTCTGTTGGCACTTGCGAAGTATAGGGGAGCTCTGGGTATTTTCATACCATTGAGTTTATCAATTGGTAAATTCAATGGTCGAAACGATGAATTATCAGACCATAATCCAACATTATTTCCAGATAAACTACTTAAAAGCATGAAATAAGTTTCTATAATCTGTCTTATTGCACTAACTTTGTATCAGTTTGTTGTTTCTTGCAGGTTTGAATGTTTTAGGAGATATTGAAACCATATATAAAAGATCAGACAGTGTTCAAGTAAGCTACAACATAGATACAGGTATGTTGTTTTTATTATATACCTGAAAATTTTCCGGCTCAAATACATGTGGATAAAATATCACACACGACAGAAAAAATCTGTATCTACGCAGTGTCAAATATGGATCCAAATATGGTATGATGATGTAACTTGTGCACAGAAAAAGTACATATTGATTTGCAATTTGATTGGTAAAAATTTTACGCTATAATATTCATCCACCATTCATAAAAACGAAGTTACTAGCCACTACATAATTGTTTGTTTTACTAAGTGTTTACTGTTTTCGAATAAAAGGTCAATCATTGCATAATTTTGTTGTTGAAAGTTGTAGGTATGTGATAAAAGAGTATTATGTTGTAGTAACTTTCCTGTGCTTGTATTTACTTCTCAAATCTTCTCATACTGCTCGAAAAAAATATCAGCACCAGGAAAGTAACAACAACATAATATTTCTCATGCTGTTTGAATTACCGTAAATACAAGCACCAGGAAAGTTATTACAACATAATATTCTGTATGTAGTAACTTTCCTGATGCTTGTATTTACTTCTCGCTGCATAAGAAAATTTTGACATCTAGCTCAACCTCAAGTCTTGAGCGATATCAAATTTTCTCACGCTGCTCGAATCAAATACCGGCATCAGGAAAGTAATAACAACATAATATTCCATACATAGTTTTTGGTTTATTTAATTTGCTAGCTTTCCATACTGTTCAAGATGTAAATTTTCCATCCTTTCAAACGTTTGTCCTTTGTGTAATTTGTAATAGATTTTGGTAGCTCTAAATATAACCTGTACTGTAAAGGATTAACTCTTTGCCAAACAGTCCTGAGGTTTAATGACCTTGACTAAGAAAGCTTTTGAAAACATTGTGGGAAAAGGAGAAAATGTTTTCTACCCTATTATGGACAAAATCCATCATTTGAGCCACATTTAAATTGTCGTCTTAACTGCTTCAATTTGGACAAGTCTGTGTTTTTGTTGTGTGGTAAAGAGTTGAACATCATGGAAACAAAGGGACACCATAAGATTAATCATAGTGTGCAAGTGGATCTGATATTTTGGTTGTATATTATCCAATTGACCTTTCTGCCGATTTTGATTGACAGGTCATATCAGCCAATCAAAACGCAGTATAGCGCAACATGTAAACAGAAGGGTCAGACAAAGTGATAGACTTTACAACTAACAGACAATGTAATTGTTTTCTATTTGTGTAAACCATAGAAGACTAGATTATAAAATAATTACTTCAAAATGGATAAAAGTTACACGTAATAATCATGTGGCAAGGTAATTGTTAAATTATATACCCTGGAAAAAAAAATGTATCCATTCCAAAAACCTAGATCTACATAAAATGTTGCCGGTACATTCAACCAGGATTCTGAAAACCAGCCACTCTACCAAATAACAGAATAACAATTTTTAGCTCACTGTGAGCACAATGTGCTCAAGGTGAGCTATTGCGATCGCCCTATGTCCGGCGTCCAGCGTCTGTCAACAATTTCTTTAAACATCTTCTTCTCCTAAACCACTGGGCCAATCTTGATGAAACTTGGCAGGGATGTTCCTTGGGTGAAGCTCTACCAAAGTTGTTCAAAGAATTGAATTCCACCCTTAACTCTGGTTGCCATGGCAACAAAAAGGAAAAAAATGCAAAATCTTTGAAAATCTTCTTCTCTGAAACTAGAAAGCTCACAGCTTTGATATTTGGTTTGTAGCATCTCCTATTGGACCTCTACCAAGTTTGTTCATATGATGCCCCTGGGGTCAAAACTGGCCCCGCCCCGGGGGTCACAAGCTTGAGCATAGTAACAAAGAAGAAAAACTTTAAAAATCTTCTTCTCTAAAACTTGAAGGCATAGAGCTTTGATATATGGTATGTAGCATTTCCTAGTAGACCTCTACCAAGTTTGTCCATATGATGCCCCAGGGGTCATAACTGGCCCCGCCCAGGGGGTCACAAGTTCGAACATAGGAACAAAGAAGGAAAACTTTAAAAATTTTCTCTAAAACTAGAAGGCATAGAGCTTTGATATTTGGCATGTAGCATCTCCTAGTGGACCTCTACCAAGTTTGTTCATATGATGCCCTTGAGGTCAAAACTGGCCCTGCCCGGGGGGTCACAAATTTGAACATAGGAACAAAGAAGGAAAACTTCTAAATTCTTCTTTTCTGAAACCGAAGGGCATGGAGCTTTGATATTTGGTATGTTGCATCTCAGAGTGGACCTGTACCAAGTTTGTTCATATGATGTCCCTTGGGTCAAAACTGGCCCCGTCCCAGGGGTCATAAGTTCGAACATAGGAACAAAGAAGGAAAACTTTAAATTTCTTTTTCTCTTAAACGGGAATGTGTAGAGCTTTGATATTTGGTATGAAGCATCTCCTAGTGGACCTCTACCAAGTTGTTTCAAGGATGCTGCTTTGGTCAAAACTGGCGCAGCCCCAGGGGTCACAAGTTTGAACATAGGAACAGAGAAGGAAAACTTTAAAATTCTTCTTTGAAACTGGAAGGCGTAGAGCTTTGATATTTGGTATGTAGTGATTCTCTTCTAAGTTTGTTTGTCCATCTAAACACAACGAGTTCATTGAGTTCAAAATTGGGTCATCTTGGGTCATAAACTAGGTCACTAGGTCAAATTAAAGAATTACCTTGTTAGCACTCTCGAAGCCACATTATTTGCTCAATTGCCTTGAAAATTGGTCAAAAAGTTTGTCTTTATAAAATCTCACATAAGTCTGAATTTGGGTCAACTGGGGTCATAAACTAGGTCACTGGGTCAAATTAAAGAAATACCTTGTTTGCACTCTGGAGGCCACACTTATTGCTCAAATGACCTGAAATTTGGCCAGAATTTTTGTCTTGATGAAATATCAGATGAGTTTGGATTTGGGTCACCTGGAACCATAAACTAGGTCACTAGGTCAAATTAATGAAATACCTTGTGATTACTCTAGAGGCCACATTATTTGCTCAATTGCATTGAAAATTGGTCAGAATGTTTGTCTTTATAAAATCTCACATGAGTCTGAATTTGGGTCAACTGGGGTTATAAACTAGGTCACTTGGTCAAATTAAAGAAATACCTAGTGGGCACTCTAGAGGCCACATTTATTATTCAGTTGATTTGAAAATTGGTTAAAATGTTTCTTTTGATAAAGTCCAAGACCAGTTCAAATTTGGGTCACCTGGGGTCATAATCTAGGTCACTAGGTCAAATTAAAGAAATATCTTTAGGTCACTCTAGAGGCCACATTTTTTCTCAGTTGACTTGAAAATTGGTCAGAATGTTTGTCTTCGTGAAATATGAGTCTGAAATTGGGTCACCTGGGGTCATAAACTAGGTCACATGGTCAAATTAAAGAAATACCTTTAAGGCACTCTACTCAGGTGAGCGATCCAGGGCCATTATGGCCCCCTTGTTTGTTTTATTTTTTTGTTCAATCTTTGGGGAAAGAAAGAACGATTATGCCAAAGTGTATTGTTAAACTACTTGAATCTAACTGAACATACATCTTTCAAATTCCCAAACATTACTGGTAGACCGTCCTAATCATTACATGTATACAAACCGAGCAACAGGAGGAAGGATATTTTATTGACAGCCACTTGTCACCCTGTTTCATAAATAAGTTGACATTGCAAACGTCATCATGTAATAATACTTTAGAGAGCATTCACATTTTATTCCTGTTTCATAAAGATGATTGCATGTGACTGTTAATGGCACTTTTGCTTGGTTCGAGTGACTGTTTGTTTTCCCCACGATCATAGCATGATTGATAAATGCGTGTCCATTCCAAATCAGTATAATCTTTATAATCACCCCATTTGACCAAATTAGGGATCGTATGTTAATTTTCGATCCCTGACCAAGCATACCCCTCAATTTAAAAGTTTTTACAACACTTACCTGTTCAAAAAAAAGGTGACAAACCACTTAATTTGATCTCTTACAATAAAACTTATTGATTTCCACTCAAACAGGTGTTAGAGGTGTTATTTAAATCCTTACCAGACAACAAAAGATCAGATTTGTCTGTTTTGAAAACATTTACTGTCAACAAATGATGCGTTGCTCCAATTAAGACATTTTTCTTTGAAAGGGTAAAAAACATCTAAGGAAAAAGAGAAAGTTTTCAGAAGTTTCCTCCTTCAAGGTTAAAGCACGGGATTGTGTGGTAAAGGGTTAAATTGTAAACACCTTTTTTCATATTGTTTAGTGTCAAACTGACTACTGACAAATGTCTTAAAGGCTTATGCCCCTATTGTTAATTATGGATAAATCCGACAGCAATCTACTCACAACATAATTTTTAGTTTAAATGCTGTGACCAAACACGGAATTACGAACATATTTGTACTTTTTTCATTTTTCGATTTCTGATAAATATGACATTATTCAAACTATATTTTGTTGTTACTTTACTGATTTGGTTAAAATTGATAAGACAGTTGGGAAAAACACTAAGGGTGCTTTAATTAGAGCGAAACATAAGCTAGAATAAAACTGAAATAATCTCTCTTTCACTGTGTATTTGATGCCATTTTTTGGTTTGTTTGTCGGGCTAGCGACCAAATACGGCGTTACAAAAATGGGCGTGCCAAACTCGCATTTGCAGAAAGGTCAATTGTGGTTGGCATCCTAAGTGTATGCAAGTCTGTATTGTCTGTATAAAAGTTTGGTTTGTGCCTTGAGAGGGTAGAAAACATGGTGGGAAACAGAGAAAATGTCTGTCAACAGATTTCTTTTTCCTTTTCCCTTAGTGTTTTCAAAAGGCTTCTTCCTCAGGGTTGTTAAAAATGAAATTGTTTGGTAATGGGTTAAGCACCGCTTAACCCTTTACCACACAATCCCGACTTTTAACGACCCTGAGAAAGAAGCCTTTTGAAAACTTTGTGGGAAAAGGAGAAAATTTTGGTAACCAGCATTTTCTCCTTTTCCCACAATGTTTTCTACACCTCACAAAACAAATTAAAAGTTTGGTTTGTGCCTTGAGAGGGTAGAAAACATGGTGGGAAACAGAGAAAATGCCTGTCAACAGATTTCTTTTTCCTTTTCCCTTAGTGTTTTCAAAACGCTTCTTCCTCAGGGTTGTTAAAAATGAAATTGTTTGGTAATGGGTTAAGCACCGCTTAACCCTTTACCACACAATCCCGACTTTTAACGACCCTGAGAAAGAAGCCTTTTGAAAACATTGTGGGAAAAGGAGAAAATGCTGGTAACCAGCATTTTCTCCTTTTCCCACAATGTTTTCTACACCTCACAAAACAAATTAAAATTTTTCTGTCACATTTAATTTGTCATCTGCAAATCCTTTCAATTTGGACTTGTCTGAGATTTTGTCGTTTGGTAAAGAGTTAAATGGAAGAATATGTCTTTGAAAGGATGAAAACAGTGAACTGTTTGGTAAGGGTCATATGCTAATTTTCATCATTCTGCTTCGCAATCTAGATATGGGCCAAGCCCTGGCAAACGGGGGGCTTAGTGCATCTCCATGATACATGATACGAAGCAAGTCATCACATGATCATGGATCCATAAAATCCATTTTGTCTAACCACCGACTGAATCATTAGGAAGACTGGTCTTTTGACATTCAGGAAACTGACCAATAGTGAAAAGTTTTGGCCCAGGTCAGCCTGCCCGGACTGTGCAGGCTGACCTGGATTGATACTTTTCGCAGATGCATTAAGTACCCTTTTCACAGAGCATGGATCGTGTTTAGCTTTCATTTCAACAAGAAAGATTTACAGTGCTTCTTTGTTTTAATGATTTTTAGCTTAACAGTTTTTGAAGAAATCGTCGCAGTATTGTCACAGCCCTGGCATCATCGTCTGTGTAATCATGCAAAAATGATGAAATTTTATAGTATCTTTGTTACTGCTGAAGGTATCTGCATCAAACTTGACAAGTTGTTGATTATCAAAAGGGGAACCTATACAACAGGGACAGGTAACCATTAACCCTTTACCGCACAATGCCGCCTTTTAACGCCCCTGAGAAAGAAGCCTTTTTGAAAACGTTGTGGGAAAAGGAGAAAATGCTGGTAACCACAATGTTTCCCACAATGTTTTCTACCCTTCCCTAAACAAATTTCAATTCTTTAATCACATTTATTTTGTCATCTGCAAATGCTTTCAATTTGGACCAAGGCTAAAATTTTGTCGTCTGGTAAAGGGTTAAAGTATTTTTGACAGATTTATGCCCCTGTTTTGACTTGGGATTTTCACTGAAAATCAAGAAACCGCAGCCAGGTGTTGGCACCCACATGTTGTGCTCTTGTTTTTTCAAATATTGCAGCCAGTTCAGTTAATGGAGCATGCCCAAAAGTCATGACTTTTATCTCCGAAAAAAGAGACTCTGATCCACGACCAGTGGCTGGGATGCTGTACGAAAACCCCAGCCAATCTGAAGAAATCCCCACTGAAAATACAGATGCGGCGGATGTGAGAAAAGCCCATAATGAGACATCTTCAGATTTTGTTAATTTTAAAGACAACTCAGATCAGCCAAAAGACCTCTATGACCTTGATAAAGACTTTACTGAACTTTTACTGGAGCTGTATGATGGTATGTGTAGTAGAATCCATCTGGGTAGCTACCTTAACTCTTTACCACACAATCCAGAGTTTGAACGACCTGAAGAAGAAAGCTTTTAAAAACATTGTGGGAAAAGGAGAAAATGCTGGTAACCAGCATTTTCTCCTTTTCCCACAATGTTTTTTTTCCCAATCAAAGACAGAAGTTGTCATTTGATTTATGTTTAATTTGTTGCCTGTAAATGCTTTTTTTTGTTGTCTGCAAAATTAATGCTTTGAATTTGGTAAAGTCCAAAATTTTGTCGTTTGGCAAAGAGTTAACTAAGAAACCTGTATTAACTCATTACCAAACGACAAAAATTTGGAGTTTTTCAAATTGAAAGCATTTGCAGACAACAATTTAAATGTGGCTGGAATTTTGCTTTTTGGCTGTGAAAGTGTAAAGAACACTGTGGAAAAAGGAGAAGTGCTGGTTACCAACATTTTCTCCTTTTTCCACATTGTTTTCAAAAGCTTTCTTTATCAGAGTCGTTAATGCTCAGGATTGTCTGGTAACGGGTTGAGCAAACTTAGTTTGTGTTCTCAGTTGAAATGTACCTGTGTTAAGTAGGCACCTGTCTTAAGCAAGCACTTTTTAGTGTCCCTTGGGTGCTTGCTATACCCTTTCCCAAACAAGCCCTGGTTTTCATGTGTCTGCAGTACAAGCCTTTTGAAAACACTGTGGGAAAAGGAGAAATTGCTCTTAATGAGCAATTTCTCCTTTTCCCACAGTGTTTTCTACCCTTTTGGAGAACTTTCTGTCATTTTCATCAAATTTAAAATTGTCGTCTGCAAACTCTTTCAATTTGGACCAGTCTAAAATTCATCATTTGGGAAAGGGTTAATACAGTATTTACAGAAAGTGCTGCAGTTGATCCCTAGAATGCCTTCTGTAAACTGAATAGTCATTATGCATTTGAAAGAACAAAATACTGTAATTTCAAAGCTGTTTTATTGACAATATCTCTATCCTAAGAGCATGTAGCACTGTATACGTGGATATATATGCATGTTGAAATTTTTGCAAATCACCTCTTGCTGACATTTTGCATATGGTAATATTGATGAATTTAAGACTCTTGTTACTTGTTGGTATACTTGTGATAAAATTTGCGAACAGAAAAGTTTGTGAATTTTTCAGATTCGTGAAATCGCAAAAATTCCCACATGGCGAAATTTCCACTTATACAGTATTGCCATAGCCCTGTCATCGCTGTTGTGCCAAAAATCTTTGACATTTTCTGATATTTTTGTCATTCCTGAAGATATTTTACTTCAAAGTTGTCGAAACTCAAAATGGGAACTTGTGTCAATAGGGCAGGTAATCATCAAAATATGTTTGACACAATTATACCCCTTTAGATTTAACCCTTCACCAAACAACAAAATTTTAGACTTGCCCAAATTGAAAGCACTTGCAGACAACAAAATAAATGTGAATCAAAAAATGAAATTTGTTTTGGGAAGGTTAGAAAAGACTGTGGGAAAAGGAGAAAATGCTGGTTACCAGTATTTTCTCTTTTTCCCACAATGTTTTCAAAAGGCTTCTTCTTTAGGGTCGTTAATCCCCGTGATTGTGCGGTAATGGGTTAAGTAGAACAGTTACTTTGAATGAAGCATGCCCAATATACATGTATAAGTGCAGCACTGTGGAAAAAAGGGGTTTAATGAATCTTCGTAATGCATAATACCAAGCAAGTTGTCACATAATTAGGGATCTGTAAAATCCATTTAGTCTGACAGTTAACTGAACTTGGAAGTAGACTGGTCCTTGAACATGCATGAAATTTAGAAATAGTAAAGAGTTCTTACTGTAGAATGGTTCAGAATTTAGTCAGTTGTGTAAACAGATAAACTAACAATATATATAGTGCAAGGGATAAATACATACGTTGGGAATCTTCTGTTTAAAACCAGAAATGCCAGAACAGTGATTTCTTTGATGATGTTTAGGAAATGAAATGCATTTTCTATGTATCATATTGTATACAACCTTGCAATGGTTGCAATGGGGCAAAATTTGGCAAGAAGATACTAGAATGATTAAAGTTTGATGAAAGAAAGATAAAATGTGTTAAAAACTTGCTGAAAACAAGTACAGATGTATCTTTAACCCTTTACCGCACAATGCCGCCTTTTGACGCCCCTAAGAAAGAAGCCTTTTGAAAACATTGTGGGAAAAGGAGAAAATTCTGGTAACCAGCATTTTCTCCTTTTCTCACAATGTTTTCTACCATATCAAAGAAAAAATGCACCATTTGAGCCACATTAGAATTGTCGTCTGCAAATGCTTTCATTTTGGACTAGGCTAAAATTTTGTCGTCTGGTAAAGGGTTAAGGGTTGAGTTGTTGTTGTAATGGCCTAATATATGGGTCATCCAAGAGCTAGGTCATGTGATATGAAGAAGACAATGTTTAGAGTGAAAAAAATAGCATATGTATACATGATATATACTGCCTTTCATTAACCCTTTCCGAAACGACAAATTTTGGACTGGTCCAAATTGAAAGAGTTTGCAGACAACAATTTTAAATTTGATGAAAATGGCAGAAAGGTCTCGAAAAGGGTAGAAAACACTGTGGGAAAAGGAGAAATTGCTTGTTACGAGCAATTTCTCCTTTTCCCACAGTGTTTTCAAAAGACTTGTACTGCAGACACGTGAAAACCAGGGCTTGTTTGGGATAGGGTTAAACTGCGTAGATACAGGCAGATTCTTTGGAATTTTATATACACACATACAATCTCTGCTTTACCCAAAGGTATGAGCTGGCGTAAATTTATGCAAGTATTTACTCAAATTGTAAAGTTATGCAGCGAGTGAAACTTGTTTTCAGACTTAACGTTTGCTTTCCTAAACTGCGTACGCAAATTTCGTGCATATACAGTATAGTGAAAGGCAGCCCTGGTTACTGACCTAACTTTGTGTCATACATGTTTGTTGTTTTGTGCAGATTTGGATGTTTTAGGGAATGTGGAAACCATATATAACAGATCAGACAGTGAAGTCAACGACAGCATAGATACAGGTATGTTGTTTTGTTTTTCACTTTGCCTAACATTGTTCCTTCCTTTGTTATAAACTTTTACCACACAATCCCAAGTTTTAACAACCCTGAGAAAGAAAGCTTTTGAAAACATTGTGGGAAAAGGAGAAAATGCTGGTAACCAGCATTTTCTCCTTTTCCCACAATGTTTTCTATCCTTTTCAGAGATAGATTTCATCATTTTAAGCACATTTGATTTGTTGTCTGCAAATGCTTTCAATTTGGTTGTGTCCAAGATTTTGTCTTTGAAAAGTGTTAATGCCGTGCCCCGGTAGCTTAGTCCTTAGGGTACAGGACTGGAGAACAGGGCGTCTTTGGTTCCATCAGCTCAGCTAATTTCTTTCTGAGGATTAATGCAGTGACTGCGACAGGATTCTTTCCTCTCTCACCGCTGATCATTGTCTGATGATGGTTATGTAGGAAAGCAGCTAGTGGCTTGGAAAGAATATTGTGTGCAATACTGGTGTAAGAAACTCCAGGAAAGCATGGATAGGTGCACTGGCCATTGTGATATAACCGAAATAATATTGAAAACAGTGTTATTCAATCAATCAATCAGTCCTCTGTATTTATTTATTCATATAATTAGGCAAAGGGAAAGTGAATGTTTGATGAGAATCCTTACCTTCTACATTTGAATTGTCTTCTGCACATGCTTTCAATATGGAAGAGTCTAAAAGTTTGTTTTATGGTAAAGAGTTAACCCTGTACCACACAATCCTGACTTTTTACAACCCTAAGGATGGATGCTTTGAAAACAAAGTGGGAAAAGGAGAAAATGCAGGCAAGCAGCATTTTCTCCTTTTGCCACGATGTTTTCTAACCTATGAAAGGCAAATTTCATGTTTTGAGTTACGTTTAATTTGACGTCTGCAAATGCTCTCAGTTTGGACAGGACTAAAATTTTGTCGTTTGGTAATGGGTTATACAAAGTCTGTGTAGTCTTATTGTAACCTTAATCATTCGCTGAATATTGTGTTTGGTATCTCTGTATAGATATGATTGTATTATGCTCCTGTAGTTGACAGCATCATGGGAAAAGGAGCAATAACATTTGTGATACCTATGAAATTTAGGTCACCTTTGTCAAGGTCAGCATCATCATGAAAGGATAGATGCAAAGTCTCCCATTTCATGCTGTGTGTGTTTGTGGCAGGAGTTATACATACAGAGGGTATTTGGTTTTTTTTTGGTGAAAGATCAAAATTTATTTCATCGAAAGAACATCATCTGTAATATTTTTATGAGTGGTGCAGGCACAAGTGAAAAATATTACTGTATGATGTTCACTAGATGTACAAAATTAATTTCAATCCTTCACTAAAAAAAAAAACCCAACAAATTAGGTTCAATTTTTCCACTAAAAAAAAAACAAACAAATGTTCTATTCATTTCATGCTTCTAACCCCTTTGCTGTTAGGACTAGCAAAGTACAGTGTTCTCGATATTTCCATACCAGTGATTCTATTAACCAGTAAAATCACAGGTCAAAAACAGTGAAATTATCAAACCATAATCCACCATTATTTTCCGACAAATTACCGAAAAGCATGAAAAAATTTGTGCTCATTTAAAGTTCTTGGTTTATTTGTTTTGTTTACAGACAGTGATATCATTGAGGGAGTAGAGGATACTAAAACAGTAGAGCTGAGGGAGTACCAGAAGGAATTAGCTAGAGAAGGCATTGAAGGGGAAAATGTGATAATTATGGCTCCGACAAACTCTGGTAAAACTAGAGTTGCCGTCAGGATTGTACAGGTGGGGTTACTCCGAGCTTGACAAGTGAAACTTCATTTGCTTTTCCAGACAGCATAGATCAAGATCAGACTGCACAGATGTGCAGTCTGATCTTGGATCCATGGTGTCCGGTATTTTGTTAGAATGACTGCCAAGATAATTTGATATGAGTAATGCTCTGTGAAAAGGGGGCTTAATACATCTGCGAAAAGTATCGACCCAGGTCAGCCTGCGCAGTCTGCGCAGGCTGACCTGGTCCGAAACTTGTCGCTATTGGTCAATTTTCTGTAAGTCCAAGGACCATTCTTAGTTATGATTACAAAAAGTGGCTCTTGTGGATCCATAATTATGTGGTGGTTTGCTTGGTATCATGCATCACAGGCATCTCAGAGATGCATTAACCCTTTACCAGACGACAAAATTTTAGCCTTGTCCAAATTGAAAGCATTTGCAGACGACAATTTCATTGTGGCTCAAATGGTGCAATTTGCTCTGGATAGGGTAGAAAACATTGTGGGAAAAGGAGAAAATGCTGGTTACCAGCATTTTCTCCTTTTCCCACAATGTTTTCAAGAGGCTTCTTTCCCAGGGTTGTTGAAAAGGCTGCATTGTGCATTAAAGGGTTAAGTCCCCTTTTGCCAGAACATGGTTCATATATATTTACAGTACTGGGTCTGTATCACAAAGAGAAAATGTCCATTTTTAAGCATAAGGATTTACCTCTTCACCAAACAACACAATTTTAGACTGGTCCAAATTGAAAGCATTTAGCATACAAAAAATTAAATATTGATTGAATGGAAAGATTTGTCTGTGATAAGATAGAAAACATTGTGGGAAAAGAAGAAAATGCTGGTTACCAGCATTTTTTTCGTTTCCCACAATGTTTTCAAAAGGCTTCTTCCTCAGGGTCGTTAAAACTCGGGATTGTATGGTAAAGAATAAATCCTTGTGTTTTAACCATCTTGAGGAACAAGATATTTAGTTTTCGGTTGGCAAGGCTCTTCGGAATTTTAGCATAGTACTGGTGAAACACAGGAACCATATGAACCAGTGAGCTGTGTTCTTGATGTGATTGAAATATTGTCGAAAGCTGTTTCAACCCCATAGCAAACCGTCACATTTTTAGCTTGGCTGCTTTCAAAGAAAACGTCAAGGTATTGTCGTAGCCCCGACAATGTCGGCATCTGTGTCGACTACGTTGTCATCCGAAAACTTTGACATTTTATAACATCTATGTTATTAATGAAGATATTTGCTTCAAACTTGGACAAGTTGTTCACTATCAAAAGGGGAATGTGTACAATACAGTTATGCCCCTTTTTTGACTTAAAAATTTTCACTGAAAATCAAGCAACTGCAGCCAAGAGTTGGAACCCACATGGGTCTTGTTTAATGACCCAGAGGAACAAGGTTTTCCGTGATATTGTGGGAAAGGAGGGTCTCCTCCTTTATACACAATGATTTCTATCCCTTCAAAGACAATTTGCATTACTTTGGCGGGCTATAATTTGTCACCTGCAAATGTTTTCAATTTTGTCATTTGGTGAAGAGTGAAACACCATGAAGCCAATAAACTTTACAAATACTGAACCTTAACTTTTTACTGAACGAGAAAATTTTGGACTTTACCAGATTGAAAGCATTTGCAGATGACAATTTAGACATGGCTCAAATGATAGAATTTGTCTTTGATAGGGTAGAGAACATTGTGGAAAAAGGAGAAAATGCTGGTTACCAGCATTTTCTTTTTTTCCCACAATGTTTTCAAAAGCCTTTTTCCTCAGGGTCTCTAAAAGTTGGGATTGTGTGGTAAAGGGTTAATCCTTTACCACACAATCCTGAGTTTTAACAGCCTTATGAAAGACGGCTTTTCTACAGAGAAATTTCAGTTCTTTAGTCACATTTTTTTTTTTGTAAACTTTATTAGCCACGTATACTGGATAGGGGAGGTCGTGGCCATCCTCCCTCCATCCTTACAACAATCGTTATTTACATCCAATAACATTTGTGACCCCTGCGAACAGTGCAGACCAAGATTCGAGTGTAGATTGATTTTGGAATTCACTGCTCGCAAAGGTGACAAATCGCAGAATAAGAGTTAATAAAAATACATGTACTTTTCAGAGATCCAGATAAAGTTATGTGTTTAAACAAACTAGTTGAAATCTGATCATAAATTATTGATTTTATGGAAGAACACTGCGGGAAAATGTGAAATCGATCTTTTTGAGCAATTTCACTCCTTTCCACAATGCTCTTAAAATTCTTTTCTCTTCATTGTGTTAAATAGAGCATGAGGGGAAAGTGTCAAACAAACGGCCTATTTAGTTCACATTTACTTTGTCGTCTGCAAATGCTTCCGATTTGGACAAGTCTAAAATTTGTTCTTTGGTAAAGGGTTAATGCCCCTTGAGTTGATAGCTATAGAAAACATTGTCTGAAAAGGAGCAATAACTTGCAACATCATCCCCTCACGGTTCTCTATATAGGTGAAAAAGCAATGTTTACCTTTCCCTCAAAGATTTTTACTCTGTGTAAATTCTCTTAATTTTGGGAAGTCTAAAATTAGCCTATACAATAAAAAAGTTTACCAAATGACAAAATTTTAGACTTTTTCAAATTGAAAGCATTTGCAGACGACAGTCTATATGTGATTCAAACCTGGAATTTCTCTTTGGAAGTGTAGAGAACATCCCTGGAAAAGGAAAAAATGCTGGTTTCAAGCATTTTCTCATCATCCCACAATATTTTCAAAAGCCTTCTTCTGAAGGGTGTTTAACTCTTCGCCAAATGGCAAAATTTCATACTTTTTCAAATTGAAAATCTTTGCAGACAACAATTTAATGCAATTCAGATATAAGAATTTCTCACTGGAAGTGTAGAAAACATGGCGGGAAAAGGAAAAAATGCTGGTTTTCAGCATTTTCTCCTTATCCAACAATATTTTGAAAAGCCTTTTTATGGGTCTTTCACTCGTTACCAAATGACAGAATTTTAGACATCTCCAAATTGAAAGCATTTGCAGACAACAAATCACCTGCAGATAACAAATTAACTCTTTACCAAACAACAAAATTTTAGACTAGACCAAATTTAAAGCATTTGCAGACGACAAAATAAATGTAACTCAAAAACTGAAATTTGTTTTTAAAAGAGTAGAAAACATTGTGGGAAAAGGAGAAAATGCTGGTTATCAGCATTTTCTCCTTTTCCCACAATGTTTTCAGAAGTCCTTTGCCTTGGGGTTGTTAAAACTCGGGATTGTGTGGTAAAGAGTTAAAGGTAATTGAAATGATGGTAATTGCCTGTGCAAGTGTAGAAAACCGTTTGGAAAAAGGAGAAAACGCTCCTTACCAGCATTTTTTTCGCAATGTTTTTAAATGTTGTCTTTCTCAAGGTTGCTAAAACTGGGATTTGTGTGATAAAAGGTTAAACCTTGGGATTGTGTGTTAAAGAGTAGAAACTTTACAATTCACTATTTATCAGGAACACCTAAGGCGGCAGAGAAGAGAACAAAGAATCGCTACTGTCATATTTTTGGTTCAAGATGAGATTTTGGCCATTCAACAAGCAAAAACCTTTGCAGAGTTCCTACCAGCGTACCGAACAAAAATAATCAGCGGGAAAACCCAGCGAGACAAGAAAGAGTTTCTGAAAGATTTCATAATAAGGTAAACATAATTGTAGATTAACCTTTTGCCAAACAATCCTATGTATTCACGACCCTGAGGAATAAGGCTTTTGAAAACATTGTGGCCAAAAAAAAGGAGAAAATTATGCTGGTTACCAGCATCAATATTTGCTCCCTTTCCCACAATATTTTCAAAAGCCTTCTTCTTCAGGGTTGTTAAAACTTGGGATTGTGTAATAAATGGTGAAAAAGGCTGGGAAAAAAAATTGCAAATTACGTGCATTTTCCTCCTTTTCCAACAGTATTTTCAAAAACCATTCATTTTAGGAACACCAAAACACAGGATTGCGTGGTAAAGTGTTAATGCCGTTGGTCTTTGATCCAGGTTTGGTAGTTTGATAATGATCCATTTATCAAGCATGTAAGAGCCACAAACTTTTTTTCAGTAGTTCAACAACAGTCATTCAAATTAATTTTGTTACAGGAGGGACATTTTGGTTGTAACAGCGCAGGTACTGATCAATGCGTTAGAATTAGGGGAGATAAAAGACCTGACCCGATTTACAATGATGGTGTTTGACGAGTGTCACCATGCAAATAAGGACCATCCCTACAACCAGATACTAGGAAAATACATTGACCTTAAAATTGGGCAGAAAGTAGATGCAAGGGAGCTGCCACAGGTAGATAGAATATAACGTTTCTTCTATTTTCTTAACTCTCTACCAAATAACAAATTACTAAACCGGTCCAAATCGAAAGCATTTGCAAACGACAATATAATTGTAACTCAAAAATTGAAATTTGGTTTGGGAAGGCTAGAAAACATTGTGGGAAAAGGAGAAAATGCTGGTTACCAGCATTTTCTCCTTTTCCAACAATGTTTTCAAAAGGATTCTTTCTCTGGGTCGTTAAAAGTCGGGATTGTGTGGTAAAGAGTTAACTCACAAATTGTATTAGCCCATTACCACATAATCCCAAATTTCAACCACCTTGAGAAGAAGGCTTTTAAAAACATTGTTAAAAAAGGAGGAAATACTGGTAACCAGCATTTTCTCCTTTTTCCACAATGTTTTCTACCTTTCCAAAAACAAAAACAAATTTCA
Source organism: Tridacna gigas (assembly GCA_945859785.2). Taxonomy (NCBI): domain Eukaryota; kingdom Metazoa; phylum Mollusca; class Bivalvia; order Cardiida; family Cardiidae; genus Tridacna; species Tridacna gigas. The sequence continues at coordinate 4,731,967 of OX244040.2, read as the reverse complement.
ATTCTTAAGTCACGCTTATTTTGTCTCTGCAAATGCTTTGAATTTAGACCAGTCTAAAATTTTTTCATTAGTTGAAGAGTTCAGACATTGACTGTATATATTCATACATTACATGGATGTTCATTGACCCTTAACCCTTTACCAGACGACAAAATTTTAGCCTTACCCAAATTGAAAGCACTTGCAGACAACAATTTCACTGTGGCTCAAATGGTGCAATTTTTCTTTGATAGGATAGAAAAGATCGTGGGAAAAGGAGAAAATGCTGGTTACCAGCATTTTCTCCTTTTCCCACAATGTTTTCAAAAGGATTCCTTTCCAGGGTGTTTACATACAGGGCTGTAGGTTGAAGGTTCAAAACCTGGTAAGGTTCCAGTCATTCTGATGCAGCTGATTGGTGAGCCACTGGCTAGTAAGTTACTGGTTTCCTCCTGTGCTTTGGCAGGAAAAGTCAGGACTCTGGAAGAAAATGTGCCAAACAAAGGTGTCTCATTTGTCTGGTATTGCCTGGCCCTATCAAGAGGGCTAACACCATTATAAACAAAATTTTGATACTTTTCATGGAGGTGGTCATCATACTCTTAACCTAACAACAAAATTTTAGACCTGTCCAAATTGAAACCATTTGCAGATGCCAATTCAAGGATGGCTTAATTTCTGGAATTTTTTTCACAGAACAGAAAACATTGTGAGAAAAGAAGGAAATGCTGGTTATCAGAATTTTCTTTTTTTCCAACAATGTTTTCAAAAGCCTTCTTGGTTAGTTTAAATACATCTTTGGACATGTGGCAGAGAATTAAATATTTTCACATTATGTATTGAGACAATATTTATAAACAGTTTCTTTGCTTTACACAACAAATTTAAGATGTGTCTTTCACAGCTGTGTCAAAGCAGGTTTATGGGAGGCTGTGAATACAATGGTTCTGTTTAAATTAGCACATTTTATTTACAGGTTGTTGGAATGACAGCCTCACTTGGTTGTGGAGGAAGTTTAGATAGAAACACAGCAATGAAACATCTGAAAAAAGTAATGGCTAATATGGATGCCACATGCTTGTGCACAGTTAGAAAAAACACAGAGGAGCTGAAAATTTATGTTAACCCACCTGTTGAAGGTTAGACTTGATTTCTATTGCTACTTTCTGTTGTCTTTAACCCTTTATGCCGAGCCCTGTAGCTCAGTCGATAGCGTACAAGACTTGAGAACAGGAGGTCGCTGGTTCGATCTCCGGCTCGGCCAATTTCTTTCCGACGATTGATGATAGTCATTGCGACAGGATTCATTCCTCTCTCACCGCTGATCATTGTTTCGACGATGGTTATGTGGGAAAGCAGCCAGTGGCTTGTAAAAGAATATTGAGCGGAGTACTAGAAACAGAGACTCCAGGAAAGCATGGATAGGTGCACTGGCCGCCGTGATATAACTGAAATAATGTTGAAAACGGCGTTAAACACCATTCAATCAATCAATCAATCAATCAATCTTTAACCCTTTACCACACAATCCCGACAATTAACGACCCTAAGAAAGAGGCCTTTTGAAAACATTGTGGGAAAAGAAGAAAATGCTGGTAACCAGCATGTTCTCCTTTTCCCACAATGTTTTCTTACCTTTCAGAAACAAATTTAATAATTTGAGTCACATTTAATTTGTCATCTGCATATGCTTTCAATTTGGACCAATCTAAAATATTGTCGTTTGGTAAAGGGTTAAATCTTTACCAAACAACAAAAACTTTGTAAGTCATCTAAATTGAAAGCATTGGCAGACGACAATTCAAATATCGCTGGAATTATGGGATTTTGCTGGGAAAGGGTTGAAAATATTTTAAGAAAAGGAGAAAATGCTGGTTACCAGCATTTTCTCCATTTCTTACAATGTTTTCAAAAGCTTTCTTTCTCAGGATTGTCAAAACTTTGGATTGTGTCGTGAAGGATTAATTCTTTACTAAACAACAAAATTTTAGATTTGTCGAATTTGGAAAGATGAACAGATATAAATTTGATAGCTCAAATGTTTGGATTTGTCTTTGCTGGGACACATTGTGTGAAAAGGAGGAAAATGCTGTTTACAAGGATTTTCTCCTTGCCACACAATGCTTTCAGAAATCTACTTCCTAACAATTGTCTGCTGCTAGCTCAGTTGGTAACTTAAAGGTCTTGAAACTAGGGGTTTACTGGTTCAAAGCCCCATCTCCACCCATTTCTTTCTGAGGATTGATGATAATCATTGTGACAGGATTCATTACTCTTTCTTCGCTGATCATTGTTTTCATGATGTTTTTTTAAGGGAATGCAGCCAGTGGCTTTGGAATAATATTGTAGCAAGCTAGTGGTCATCTCCTTCCTTTAGCTCCTGGGTTAGGGGAGGTCAGGGTTGTCTAATTTGGACTCCACACAATTATGTTAAAAAAAAAAAAAATCTCTAAAAGGGGGGGGGGGATTAAGTAAAAAGCTACTTAGTCTGAATAAAACAAAAATGGGAAGTACAGACAAACAAACAGTCAGTTTAAAATGAAGATTCTTGTTTTTTAATAACATGTTTGAAGTGTCATTAGATCTACTTCATGAGATTTAAAAAAAAAAAAAAAAAAGAGAAACAGTTCAACAATTTAAAAAACATATTCAATAATCAAATGGCAGCAGTTTACCGAATGACCAGAGTAGATTAATCTCTATAAATACTTTCAGTAAGCAGTAACTATAGATCTGTAATTCTAAGTTTATATCTTAAATTCAGAGCTAAAAAATAATCCTGTAACAAAGAAGGGATTTTCAAAGACAAGACACTTTAAGCTCTGTTCAGCGGAAGAATATTTAAATCTAAAACTGAACTGCGTAACGTGCAGAGACGACAGTCTGATAGATCTAAGTCCGTACCTCAGACCGAGAACGAACGATGCAGTAGATCTACACGTACGTACTTTTTGATAAACAACAACAACAACAAAACCCGAATGCTAGGTACAAATAATAATAAGGAAACTTAATAAACTTAAAAAAGAATTAAACTTAAGTGAAAAAATTAAATCGAGTGATGTCAAAGAAAATGTCAAGTGGAGTCCCAGATTTGGCCAAAACACTGCCGACGTTAGAGGTTTCCGACCGATGTTGGATGATGTTTTTTTTTTTCAGCCAAATCTAACAGTACCGCAGCCAATTTACAGACAAATAATCACAAAATTTAAAATAACACTTTTTCTACAATAATAAATGTTTTCTTTCATTTTTATCATTACCTAAACGAGTAAAATTTGAAAAGTATTTTCTTTCAAATACTACCGCTTAAAATAGTAATATGACATCATAACAAATCCCAAGATGCATTCGGACAACAACAAACATGTAGTCGCTCTGCGAAACATATGGATTTGTCTTGAAATGGATAATTCAGAGTAAATATGCAACATAGGATGCTTCCATCGTGAGGTAATGTGCACAAAACAATATTTGAATGATAAGATAGGCTCAAAGTGACTAATATATATAATTACTGCTAAAAATTAATGCGAACCGAACCGAAAGTAGGCTCTTGTTCAAACATGATAAGGACGAGGAGTTAAAATATTGCCTCTCCGAAGGCCAGCTTATTACAATATTTTGCAAAGTACTCTTAAGAGAAACTCCAGGAAAGCATGGATAGGTGCACTGACCACCATGATATACATGTGGCTGAAAAAATGTTGAAATGATGCTGAATGCCACACAAACTAGAATACTTACAGGAAAAGAAACAAAATGATGAGAAACTGTGGAGGAGCATGGGCGCCTACATAACTTCTTAGTTTGTTTTATTTGAAGATTAATTTTTTACTTATTGACAGAAATAAGACAGGTGGCTGGGAGAGTAGACAATGGTTTTGAAGTTGCTGTGAATAACCTTATTGACAGAATCGACCACTATATGATCACAAATACAGGTATCATACCATTACTTCTCAATCCTGCACTCTGAAAGCGGTCTAGTCAACAGTTGACCAAGATTAGCCCAATACTTACTGTCCAATCCTGTAAAACTGTGAGTGGCCATGGCTCATTGCCTGTTTTGTTTCTGTTAGAAGTCATGTGATACTTTCCTGAGTGTAAGGCTGGATGTGTTGTTTTCATTATGATTTTTTCTGTACATGTACATAATAAATATCTACCGCAAGAATTGCAAAAAAAAAACATTGGTTTTAGCTTATACTAAGCAATTTTTAGTTTGAACAGATCTGAGGAGGATAGACTTGAAAAACAGCATGGGAAAAGGAGAAAGTGCATATTCATACTTGTATTCGCCAGAATATGTCACAAAGTAGAGGAGAGTGTATATCACAGACCAGCCTGCTTGTTGTGTGCTGCCCTATCTATATCTACATTGTCTACTAAAGCAACGTAACTTGTTCCAAGCACTTGAGAGTTAGGTTTGAATTTAATTCTTCACCAGATGACAAAATTTTTCTTTTGTCCAAATTGAAAGCATTTGCAATTGAAAAAACTAAATGTGGCTCAAATGATGAGGTTTGTCTTGGAAAGGATAGAAAAACATACTGGGGAAAGGAGAAAATTTTGGTCACCAGCATTTTCTCCTTTTCTCACAAGTTTCCAAAAGCTTTCTCTAGCAGGGTCAATCAAACTTTGGATTGTGTCATAAAGGGTTGAAGTTGTACATTTGTATTTATTGTAGTGCTAGTACCTGCCGTTCAGCACATTGTTCCAGGTGGGAGAGGAACAGAGGGGTTCCATCAGTGGCTTGCAGAATTCAAAAAGAAGGTGGCAGCCACTAGACCTGAGAACGCCCGCATCATGAACCCTTGCAGACATCATCTTCTGGTATCCCTCAAACCAATTTTACTGTTTACCAGTCTTCAAAACTTTTAATTTGTCTGTACTTCAGACAACAAATCAAATGTGGATCAGAAAGTGAGGTTTGTCTCTGAAAGGTGGAAAACATTGTGGCAAAAAGGAAAAGGGGCTGGTATAGAAGGCCTTTTATTTTAGGGTCACTAAAACACGGTACTGTTTGATAGGGGGTCAACTGGTGGCACTGTTTAGTTCTGTACTGAATAATCCTATGTATGATAACCCATAGCAGTGTTTCTGCTAGCTCATAAATTTTGGGCGTCATCTGTGACTTGCTGTTTGGAATTTCGGGGGTCATTCAGAAATTTTATGCGTATTGATCTATAACCTTTTTATTTTTCACATGTTGTTTGCCTTTGCCAGTTTGTAGATGTCGCATAATGCTAAAAGTTTTAAATGACATTGTGGTATTAAAGGTAAAAGTAGAAAACAATCGCCTCTTAAAAACTGTCGTCTGTTACCCCGATTACTCCAGCAGCAAGTCGGTGACCATAACCGAGCAGGGTCTAAAACACGGACAAAAAGTTTAAGTACGGATTACATACAGTAATATAGACGAGATGACAGTGATGTCACAGAGAATAATATCATGTTTTAGACCGATTCAGAGTAAGTCGGAAATAAATAATTCAGTGTTAGAACGCGGGTTCGATATGATTTTGCAGTTATTAACTTTAAGGTTTTGTAAGATATATTCATTGAATCAATCCTTTATGTTCTTTTTTATTCTGATTTATGTTGCATCAAGGAGGACACGATGTACTAATTTTGTTGCATAATGCTTTCATTTTGCGGGGCAAAAACGCGGACTTTCTGAAACGCTGCCATAGAGAGAAGGGTTAGGAAAAAGAAGCTAATTTAGTCATATTGAATTCATTGTATGCAAATGCTTCCAACATGGACTCGCATAAAACTTTAGATACTTTAGTAAATTTAATCCTCTACCAAATAAATTACAAATATTTAGGCTGGTCCATATTGAAAGCACCTGCAGATGACAAATGTGGCTGAAATGATGGAATTTGTATCTGATAGGGCAGAAAACATTGTGGGAAAAGGAGAAAATGCTGCTCACCAGCATTTTCTCCTTTTGCGACAATGTTTTCAAAGGCTTTATTTCCCAGGGTCGCTAAAACACAGGATTGTTTTGTGAAGGGTTAAACCTTTACCACAGGACAAAATTTTAGATCCGTCCAAATTCAAAGCATTTGCAGAAGCCCAATTTCAGTTTGGCTCAAATGATAAGGTTTTTCTTTGATAGGGTAGAAAACATTGTAGGAAATGGAAAAAATGCTGGCTACCAGCATTTTTTCCTTTTCCCACAGTGTTTTCAAAACCCTTCTTCCTCAGGGATGTTAAAAGTTGTCATTGTGTGGTAAAGGGTTAAGACATCGTTTTACTTGAAGGTTTACAACATCGTCCTGATGATTTACAAAGATGTGAGGGTGAAGGAAGCCATGAAGATCATTGACAGATATATTACGAATTTTAAACGACAGCCTGACAAAGATGACACAGACAACTTTCTCGTAGAACTGTATGAGGGTATGTTACTTCGGTCCTTTCAAGATGTACATGTATTTTGATCAGATTATTTCAGAGGTGAGATTTCATGGTCTCTGTCGTCTGATCTTGACTTACATTGTCTGCATAACGCTTACCAAACGACAAAATGTTAGACTGCTCCAAATTGAGAGCATTTGCAGACGACAAAATAAATGTGACTAAAAAGTTGAAATTTGTTTCGGAAAGGGTAGAAAACGTGGGAAAAGGAGCAAATGCTGGTTACCAGCATTTTCTCCTTTTCCCACAATGTTTTCAAAAGGCTTTTTTCACAGGCTCGTTAAAAGTCGGAATTGTGTGGTTAAAGGGTTAAACAATTGAAACATCTTCTCTGAAACTACCCATCCAATTTTGATGAATCTTCACAGAAATGAACCTACCATAGCCCTCTTGAGAATTTTTTCAAAGAATTTGATTCTGATAAAAACCCCGGTTGCCATGGCAACAAAACTGAAAAATATTGAAAATTTTTAAGAATCTTGTCCAAAACCATAAGGCTGTCAGTGGCACTGGAATAGAACAAGAATAGATAAATGTTTTTTTTTTTTTTTTGTTGCCAATTCACAGTTAAGGTCATTTAGCCAAGATCAAAATAATTTGTTTGATGGAAAAAGAAAACTTAGTCTAATAAACTTGTTAACTCTTTACCAAATGACAAAATTTTCTGCTGGTCCAAATTAAAAGCATATGCAGACGACAAATCAGATGTGACTCAAAACTTAAGATTTGTTTTTGGAAAGGTAAAAAATATTGTTGGAAAAGGAGAAAATGCTGATTACCAGCATTTTTTCCTTTTCTCACAATGTTTTCAACAGCATTCACTTTCAGGGTCGTGAAAAGTTGGGATTGTGTGGTAAAGTGTTAAACTCACTGTCACTGTCAACTGGAAATTAATCAGAATATATGTAAAGGTGCCACTTAGTTGCTTAACCCTTTACTGCACAATGACGCCTTTTGACGCCCCTGGGAAAGAAGCCTTCTGAAAACATTGTGGGAAAAGGAGAAAATGCTGGTAACCAGTATTTTCTCCTTTTCCCACAATGTTTTCTACCCTATCAAAGAAAAGTTGCATCATTTGAGCCATATTGAAATTGTCGTCTGCAAATGCTTTCAACTTGGACAAGGCTATAATTTTGTCGTCTGGTAAAGGGTTAAGTATCCTAGGAAATGACTTAGCAAAGAAAGAAAAGTGTCTGTTTTTAATCACAATATTTATGGAAAACTTTGTTTGAAAAGGTGGTATATGGCTTGCAAAAGCAATATTTATTGCTTCATCTTTTCAGAAGCCTCCTACTCGTTGAGGATTGAAAGCCAGATTTGTATAGAAATGGTTAAACTCTCTACCACACAACAACATTGTAGACTGGCCCAAATTTAACCCTTTACCACACAATTTCGAGTTTAACGACCTAGGGGATATAGGCCTTTTGAAAATGTGGTCAGAAAAGGAGAAAATACTGGTAACCAGTATTTTGTCCTTTTCCCACAATATTTTCTTCCCTTTCCCAGACATTTCAACCATCTGAGCTACATTTAATTTGTCATCTGCAAATGCTTTGGATTTGGACAAGTCCAAAGTTTTGTTGTGTGGTAAAGAGCTAAAGTATTCACATAGGACATATGAGAGGTGTTTAAAATTATAGAAAACATTGTTTGAAAAGGAGAAAATGCTGTTTTGCATTTCCCACTAGTTTTCAAAAACTTTCTTCTTCGGATTGTTATTACTTGGTAAAGGATTAACTCTTTACCACACAATCCGGAGTTTTAACGACCCTTACATGATGGGCTTTTGAAAACATAGTAGGAAAAGGAGAAAATGCTGGTAACCAGCATTTTCTCTTTTTCCTACTATGTTTTCTACTCCATCGAAAACAACTTGCATCATTTAAGCCACATTTAAATCGTCGTCTGCAAATGCTTTCAATTTGGACCAGTCTAAAATTTTGTCGTTTGGTAAAGAGTTAGCCCTTTACCAAACAACAAAATTTTAAGGTGGTCCAAATTGAAAGCTTTTGCAGATGAGAAATTGAATGTGGCTCAAATGATGGAACTTGTCATTAATAGGGTAGAAAACATTGTGGGAAAAGGAGAAAATGCTGGTTACCAGAATTTCTCTTTTTCCCACAATTTTTTCAGAAGGCTTCTTTAACAGGGTTGTTAAAACTCGGGATTTTGTGGTAAGGAGTAAAACCATGTTGATGAAGCGTAAAGAAAGAGACATCTTACCTTTCAGATTTGAAACAGAAATCATTTGATACAGAGCCTGAGAACCCCAAGCTGATAGAAATGCAAAAGATTCTTGAAGTTTTAGGACATGATGGCAAAGCAAGGGGGGTAGTTTTTGTGAAGACAAGACAACTGGCTCAAGCTTTGATATCCTGGATGAATGATACAGAGGAGCTGAGGGAATTTAATGCAGCAGAAATGGTTGGGCAGGCTGCGCCTGGTTACAAAGGAGGTATAGATATCCGGATACTATGTATCCACTGTGTAACCCTTTTTCAAATGACAACATTTAAATTCTTCTAAATAGAAGGCATTTTCAGATGACAATTTCAGAATTGATAGAGATGAGCTGAAGTTCTCTGAAAGCATAGAAAAGACTATGAGAAGTGCAGAAAATTCTTTTTACCAGCATTTTCTTCATTCCCCACAATTATTTCTAAAGCTCTCTTCCTTTGAGATGTTAAAATTTGGGATGTTGTGGTAATTGTTTACTGTAACTCATAGAGCCCTTGGCACAACTCTTTGGATAGTGTTCATCTTTGGTCCCACATTCTGATTTATACATCTGCCTCTGTTAACCTTGTCATCTGATTTTCTCAAAGAGGATTAAATGCTTTTTTGCATACCAGCGTGATGGGATTTACCATGATCTGTGAAAAGGGGGGTTAATGCATTTGTAAAATGTATCGACCCCTGGGTCAAAGCTCTTTGCTGTTGGTCAATTTTTAGCATCTCCAAGGATCAGTCTACCTCATGGGTTGTAAGACAAAATGGATTTTATGGATCCAAATTTACCTTTCTGCTGATCTTGATTGACAGGTCTTATCAGCCAATCAAAATGCAGTATAGTGCATTATGTAAACAAAAGGTTAGACAAAGTGACAAAAGTGTAATTTATGTAATTTACATTTTTTTTTGTGTAAACCAAAGAAGACTGGAGTATAAAATAATTATTTCAAAATGGATTCAAGTTGCAGATAAGAATCATGTGGAAAGGTAACTGTTACATTAAATACCCAGAAAGGATAACTAAATTTATCCATTCCACAAACCTAGATCTACCGTAATTCGCCAATGTATTCGGACACCCTAAAAGTTCGGATACTGTCAAAAATTTTCAAAAATAATTTATTTTGAGTCCTTACTCGGGACTGTCCAAAAAATGAATTTTCCTAAATGTTCGGACAGCTTGTAACATTAGTTTTCCAAAACATCAGCCAGTAAATACATGTTTCTTTTTTTAGAATATGTTTCCGATAATGATCGGCTGCGTATTTGCACATTTCTGCATCGCTGATATATCGTTATGGACATGAATTCCTTAACTCGGCGGTTATTTTAAGTCATGAAATAAGACCAAAAAAAAAATGCAACAAAAATGCAACACCGAGGTTGTCTTTGTTGAAAACTTCTCATCAAAACGAACAGAGTAGATTTAGATCAGAGATCAGACCAAACATGCTGCCTAGTGTGATCTTGATCTACACAGGCAACTAGGTTGGAAAGGTGCTTGAAGAGTTTAATATTTCTCGGCTTTTTGGTGTTTCGTAACGTTTTCAAAAGACACATGCAGAACCGTGAAATTGTCCCTCCATAAACAATATTAAAAAATTTATAAGTACCAAACCTCATTGTTTCTTTCCTTTATTTATCAGTATTAAATCCATTTGAATATATATAAAACTAGATCTAATGCAATAAATGTCGTATGCATTCCTTTTTATTTTGGTTGAAAGGAATCTTTTCTAAAGAAAAAAAAACAGGCAGACTTTTTCTGCTGACTACACAAACTATGTGACAAAGATGCCCAGGTGTTTCTGAAACAACCATTACTAAACGCAAAAAGACACTATCAGCTAGTATAAAGTGGGCATGATATATGCTTATTGTGTGGTCATTTTATGTCGATTGGAGGTCAGCATGTAACCCGGGAGAGCGTGTACAAAAACAGGTGCTTTACAACCCTCTCAGTCTGGATGATTTGCATGTTACGTCGCATACCCATAATCCAAATTTTACTGCAAACATTTGTGTACCCACGACAGGTGTGAAATCTTGTTGACAGATGGCTCTCTGATAATGGCAAGATGGCGGGTTTAAAATGTTGGTGTACGGTGTAGATAGAGATCGGATTATAGAGAATAAGCGGTCTGATCTTGGATATATACCATCCACTACTGAACTATGACTGTAGAAAGCTACTGCTTGTAGGTCTAAGAAATTAAGAGATATTTAAAACACATACTTTTAAGATTGAAAACACGCTGGAACTTTAGATATATTACAGTATTGGCACCCCCCCCTTGGTGCTATAAATAGATCTAAATTTGTCCGATTTTACCCTTATTATTTGGGGACACACACATTTGGACAACATGGTAAAACCTATTATTTCGGCCAGCCCCTTTTTATTAAAATGATAATTTCCTAAAGATTCGGACACTAAAAAAATTAATTATTTTTTTTCTGTCCGAATACTTTGGCGAATTACGGTATGTGAAATGTCGCTGGTAGATTTAACCAAGATTCCTAAAAACCAGCACTTTATTGATCACTTAAACAGGTATTAGAGACGTTAATTAACTTTTTACCAGACAACAAAATAATAGATTCATCTTTTTTGAAAACATTTGTTGTTGACAAATTAAACATTGCTCCAATGATGAGATTTGTCTTTGAAAGGGTAGATAACATGCAAAGAAAAAGAGAAAAGTTTTCAAAAGTCTCCTTTTTCAAGGTTGTTAAAGCATGGGACTGTATGGTAAAGGGTTAAATTGTAAATCCTTTTCTATATTGTGTGACATGTTACGGGGTATATACTAATGAAATGTCTTAAAAACTTATGCCCTTAATTTTAATTATAGATGTTGCTGACAGTAAGCTACTGATACTGTATTTTTATTTTAAATACTGTGAACATGGAATTACCAACATATTTGCACTAGATCTATTTTTACTTCTTGATTTGGCATAAATATGGCATTATTCAAAGCATTTTGTGTTGCGTTGCAGATTTAGTTTGAATTGATAAGAAAGTTGGGAAAGAAACTTGGGGTATTTAACCCTTTCCCAAACAATGAATTTTAGACTGGTCCAAATTGAAAGAGTTTGCAGACGACAATTTTAAATTTGATGAATATGACAGAAAGTTCTCCAAAAGGGTAGAAAACACTTTGGGAAAAGGAGAAATTGCTCGTCACGAGCAATTTCTCCTTTTCCCACAGTGTTTTCAAAAGACTTGTACTGCAGACACGTGAAAACCAGGGCTTGTCTGGGAAAGGGTTAAATTAGAGCAAAATGTCAGCTAGAATAAAACTGAAATAAACTCTCTTTCTCTATGTATTCAACTCCATTTTCTGGTTTGTTTGTCAGGTGTAGCAACCAAGATATTTTGTTACTAAGGTGGGCATGCCAAACTTGCATTTGCAGAAAGGTCAGTTATGTGATGACTTGCTCAGTATACTCCACGACAGAGATGCATTAAACACTCCTTTGCCAGAGCAAAACTTGATTTGATTATAATAGATAAGGGCTCAACTCTTTACCAAATGACAAAATTTTAGACCAGTCCAAATTGAAAGCTTTTGTAGATGACAAAATAAATGTGACTCAATAATTGAAATTTGTCTTGGGAAGAGTAGAAAACGTGGGAAAAGGAGAAAATGCTGGTTACCAGCATTTTCTCCTCTTTATACCCCCCACAACGAAGTGGAGGGGGGTATACTGGAATCGCCATGGGTGTCCGTCCATCTGTCCATCCGTCTGTCTGTCTGTAGACACAATTTTGTCCGGAGCATTTTTCCTACATTTTTTCAAGTACTGCACTGAAATTTACACATAATGTTTGGGTACATATGAAATTGTGCATGTGCAATTTTCACGACCTTACTGCCATTGGTTGCCAAATTATCTCCCCTTAAGCTTGTTTTTTCAACTCTTATTTTTTTACGAAACCATTCTGCATTCTGTGACAAAGAGCTGTTTTGTGACAAGGAGCTGATGGGGGGTATGATCACTTTCAGTGATAGCTCTAGTTCCATAATGTTTTCTAAAGGCTTCTTTTTCGGGGTCGTTAAAAGTCGGGATTGTGTGGTAAAGAGTTAACTACCTCATAGAAACAGAGCAATCGAATGAATTTGTTTGAAAATTGCTGAATTTATAAATCATAGCTCTGTCTCATCAGCTTCTTGGTAGGAAGCATTGTAGTAAAGGCAAAAAATGCTGCATAGCTGTATTTTTCCATTTTCAGCAAGATTTTCATAAGCCTTCCTCCTCAGGGTCACCAAAATGTGGGATTGTCTGGTAAAGAATTAACTCTTTACCAAATGATAAAATTCTAGGCTAGTCTAAATTCATAGCATTTGCAGACAACAATAAAAGTGTAACTTAAAAATCCAACTTTGTTTTGGGATGGTAGAAAACATTGTGGGAAAAGGGGAAAATGCTGGTTACCAGCATTTTCTTCTTTTCCCACAATGTTTTCAAAAGGCTTCTTTCTGAGGGTCATTAAAAGTCGGGGTTGTATGGTAAAGGGTTAAATACACATACAAATGTCATTATCGTGTTAACAGGTTCAACCAAAAGACATCTGGTAGATGTTGTCGACTATTTCAAAGAAGGACGACACAAGATCCTTGTTGCCACTTCGGTTCTAGAAGAGGGCATTGATGTCTCAAAATGTAACTTAGTGATTCGATACGAACATGTGACAAATGAAATTGTCAGGCTTCAGTCAAGGGGTAAGATAACATTCAGGGCGTGAAACCCAGGGGTTCAGTTCGGTCGTATTTTTTTTTGACGATTAATGGTAGTTATTGTCAAAGGATTCATACTTCTCTTTCAGCTGAACATATTCCTATGATGCTTAACTCTTTACCACACGAGGAAAATGTAAACCTATCCAAATTGAAAGCATTTGCAGAAGTAAATTCAGATGTGACTCAGATGAGGAATTTTGCCTTTTATATGGTTGAAAACATTGTGGGAAAATGAGAAAATGCTGGTTACCAGCATTTTCTCCTTTTCCCACAATGTTTTCCAAAGGTTTCTTTCTCAGGGTTGTTAAAAGTCGGGATCGAGTTAAGTGGGAAAGTTAGTGGCCTGGTAAAAAAATTGTTGTATAAAGTACTGGTAAAAGAAACTCCAGGAAAGTATGGATAGGTGCTCTAGCCACTGCAGTATAATCCAATCAGTGCTGAAATAACATTACACACCAGACAAATTAGATCTAAGACTTCACTGAGCAGATTATAAACATATGATGTGACTGCTTATTATTTTGAAAACACAGTAGTAAAACAAAAAAATAACTGTGGAACACTTAAATACATGGATACATCACACAAAACACTGTGACAAGGGGAGAATTCGCTCATTATGAGGAAGTTTTTCCCTTTGTCACAGTTTTTACCAAGGGAGAAAAATTTGAACCAGGCAGAAAAATGTGGCAATTTGGAAAAATTGTGGAAAAGAATGAGTATTTATTGGAAACAGGCAATTTCTCCATTTTTCACAATGTTTTCACAAGCTGGCTGTGGTCTGCAGTAGCATAAAACATGTGTCTTGCTCTGTGAAAAGGGGGTTTAATGCATCTGCAAAATGCATTGACCCAGTTGGCACAGGCCGATCTAGGCCAAAACTTTTTGCAGTTGTTAAATTTAAAAAAAAAAATTGTTGTGTTGTAGAGTTAAACATTTCACTGATGAACCTTAATCTCTACTTACTTGAGTTAGTGGTATATTTGCATGGCTTGTTGGATTAGAATCTGGAAGCATGCAGTTTTCATGCCCCCCCCCCCCCCCCCCATAAAAAAAAAAGAAAAAAAAAATTGGGGGGGCATGTAGTTTTTGTTTAGTCCATCCGTCGGTCCGTCCATCTGTCTGTCTGTCTTTATGTCTGGACCATAACTTTTTCCCCCTATGAATTAATTTTGAAATAGCTTTGTGTAAATGTTAACCACATCGAGATGATGTGTCATGCACAAGAGTCTTGTCCGTAGGGTAAAGGTGAAGGTCACAACAAGGTCAAATGTATTTTGGGGGTAGTATTTGTGTCTGGTCTTTAACCTTTATAATTATGAATGAAGTTAAAAAATGTTAACCACATAAAGATGACATATCGTGCGTAAGATATGTGTCAGTTGGTTGTAGGTCAAGGTCACAGCAAGGTCAAATGTGTTGGGGGGGGGGTCGAGGGGTAGCCGTTTTCGTATCTGGGCCATAACTTTTTTGACTTAATTTCAAAATAACTCTGCAAGAATGTTAACTACATTGAGACGATGTGTCATGCACAAGAGTCATGTCCGTTGGGTAAAGGTCAAGGTCACAGTAAGATCATACATGTTTTCAGGGGCATCAGTCACTTCTTAGTGACATGTCTTGCTCATGTAATAGTTAAATGCGCCAAATGTTGTCAAATTGAAGATTGACCTTCTTGTCTATATTCTTAAGATTTTTATCCTTGATTTTCATAGAAACTTTGTCATTATAATAGGAGATAATTATTATGGTTAGATAGAGGCCTACCTTTTTAGTTTCCTACTGGCGAAGCCGAAGGGGACTTTAGGTTTGCACTCCGTCTGTCCGTCTGTCCATCTGTCCATCTGTCCGTCAGTCCGGCAATTCAGTTTTCCGGACTTTTTTCCTAAACGCTGGTAGGTATTGATCTCAGATTTGCTGTGTAACTCAACCACCATGACTTACAGATCAAGTTCGACTTTTGTTCCGGTCCACTGGTTTTTCACGGATTTACGGGCCTTGGACTTACAAAATTTCACTGATAAATCAGTTTTCCGGACTTTTTTTTCTAAATGCTGGTAGATATTCACCTGACTTTTGATAAATCAGTTTTCCGGACTTTTTTCCTAAACGCTGGTAGGTATTGATCTCAGATTTGCTGTGTAACTCAACCACCATGACTTACAGATCAAGTTCAACTTTTGTTCTGGTCCATTGGTTTTTCATGGATTTAGGGGCCTTGGACTTACAAAATTTCACTGATAAATCAGTTTTCCAGACTTTTTTTTCTAAATGCTGGTAGATATTCACCTGACTTTTGCTGTGTAAGTCAACCACTATGACTTACAGATCAAGTTCGAGTTTCGTCCCGCTCCACTGCTTTTTCATGCATTTACGGGCCTTGGACTTACAAAATTTCACTGATAAAACATTTTTCTGCACTTTTTTTCTAAATGCTGCTACATGTAGAGCTGATTTTTGGTGTGTACATCAACCACCATGACTTACACATCAAGTTCGAGTTTCGTCCCGCTCCACTGCTTTTTGATGCATTTACGGGCCTTGGACTTAAAAAATTTCACTGACATGCCAGTGATACATACGGGGACTGTGTATTGCTATGCAATACTATCAGAATGCTTGTTCATTTGGAAGTTTTACAACGAATCAACTCTTTACCAAACGACAGAATTTTTGACATATCCAAATCAAAAGAATTTCCAGATGACAAATAAAAGGTAGTTTGAATAATAGGATTTGTCTCCGAAAGGGTAGAAAATACTATGGGAAAAGAAGAAAATGCTGGTTAAGAGCTTTCTGCTTTTCCCACAATGTTTTCAAATGGCTTTTCTTTTATGGTCATTAAAGCACTAGATTGTGTGACAAAGTTTTAACCCTTTACTACACAATCCCCAGTTTTGAAGACCCCCAAGAAAAGGACTTGAAAACACTATGGTAACCAGCATTTTCTCCTTTTGCCACAATGTTTTCTACCCCTTTCAAAGAAAAAATTCCTAATTTGTGTAAAATTATAGTTTGTTGTCTGCCAATGCTTTCAATTTGAACCAGTCTGAAATTTTGTCGTTTGGTAAAGAGTTAAGGATTGAAATAAAATTTAGAACATTTATATAAATGTAATAACGTAGATACTTGGTTAGCCATCAAAATTCCTCAACTGAAATTGTTTTTGTAGACAGTACAGAATAAGATCAAACTTCAATAAGCATCATGTCAGATCTCAGGTTGACAATTTTCAATATTTATGAGATGTTATAGTGAAAAAAACCTAACATGCAAAACAGAATTTCATTTTTCCAATTTGATTTGAAATGTTCGTTATGACTTTTAAATGTTCAGAGTGCAAGTTCAGTTTGAAATCTCTTTCCATGTTCATGACATAGTTTGTTGGTTTTGTGTTACCTAGGTCGTGCTAGGGCTGCAGACAGCAAGTACTTTGTTCTGACAGAGGCTGGGTCTCCGATTGTTGCTAAAGAGAAGAAAAACAGATTGCTAGAAGTGTTGATGAATGAGCTGGTTCCTGAGTTACAAGAACATATTGAAAGAGACCAGAATCAATGGGAAGAAGAAATGTTTCAAATACAACAAGAAATCCAGAGAAAATGGAAGAGAGAGTCTGAGAAGATGCACATAAGTGTCGGTGTTCAGTGCCTGAACTGTCAAACAGAGATCTGTAAGTCACATGACATCAAGAAGATAAAAAATGCGCATCATATAATTGTTGGTCAAAAAGCTGCAGAGAATTTTCTCTTTGTCCCCTCTGCAGGTGGATTTGACGATGATGAACTGGAATACTCTGGTACAGTAAGGTGTGTGGCATGTTCCTATGATTTAGGAGGTATATGTATATATAAAGATACACAGTTCCCTATGCTGAAAATTTCTAGTTGGAGAAGTGCTAATGGGAAATCATACAAGAAATGGAAGGAGGTTCCATTTTGGATTGAAAGCTTTACATTGGATGATTTGAGAGATGTAATTGATCAGAGAGAGGCCATGCTTCATTAACACCATTTCTACAAAAGACATGGTAGCTTGGCTGTGTTTGCAGAAAGTGCTATGGTATTGTCGGCCTGGTGTCTATATCTTGCTAAAACAATGACATTTTCTCATAACTCTGTCGTTATTGAAGATATTTTCTTCATCTTCAGGCTGTATGTTAAGTATCAAGAAAAGGAACCCATACCAGGTCACATAATCCTCATATTTTTGACACAGTTATACCCCTTTTTCAACATAAAAATATTTACTGAAAAAGCAACTACATAGAGGGTATGTTTTTTTCAGTGATTGGTCAAAATTTATTTCATCAAGTGAACATCACTGGCGCAGCCACACATTAAATATATAGTATAATGTTCACAAGTTGAAATAAATTTCGATCTTTCACCCAAAAAAACATATCTTCTATTTATTTCATGCATTTAGTTTATTTATTGAAAATTATCAAATTGGTAAATTCACTGGTCAAAACGGTGAAATGATCAAACCATAATCCACCATTATTGCCGGATAAACTACCGAAAAGTATGAAATAAAGTGGAGTATTTGCCACTGCAAGCTGCACTCTTGTTATGGCCCTATGTTAGACTGAATTTAGAAATTACTGTGGGAATTTTCCTTGACCTTTTCAGCACCATAGCGAAAACAGGGCTTTTTCTGGGTGGTATAGATCAAGATCAGACTGCACAGAATGTGCAGTCTGATCTTGGATCTATTCCATCCCCTTGTTGAGTCGAGCCCATAAAAATAAAATTCCATCTAAGTTTCAGTAGACTGTCTTTTCAGCGGTCGAAAGATGTCGAGTTTATATATTTGGCGGTGAAAGAATTGACCCTTTACTACACAATGAGGCCTTTAAACGACCCTGATGAAAAAGGCTTATGAAAACATTGTGGGAAAAGGAGAAAATGCTGGTAACCAGCATTTTCTCCTTTTCCCACAATATTTTCTGTCCTTCAAAAAACAATTTTCAATTTTTGAGTCATATTTATTTTGTCGTCTGCAAATGCTTTCGATTTGGAAATGTCTTAAATATTGCCGTGTGGTAAAGAGTTGATGTATTTTAGCCTTTGTGTCACTTTTATGATTTATTTGTCTACCAGGTTAATCCATAACCCTTTACCACACAGTTCTGAGTTTTTACAACCGTGATGAAAAAGGAATTTGAAAACCATATGCGAAAAGGAGAAAATGCTGGTATCAGCATTTTCTCCTTTTCCCATAATGTTTTCTACCTTTTTTAAATACAAAACCCTATAATGTAAGCTTCATTTGATTTGTTGTCTGCCAATGCTTTTAATTTGGACAAGTCTAAAATTCTGTCATTCGATAAAAGGTTAACTGTTTACAGAACAACGATATTTTATGGTAGTCTTTATTGAAAACATTTGCAGATGACAAAGTATAGCTGAGATTATGAAATATTTTTGGAAGGGTAGAAAACTTTATGAGAAAAGGAAAAAAGCTGGTAAGCAGCATTTCCTCCTTTTTTCACCCGCAATGTTTTCAAAAGCCCATTTCATCAGGGTTGTTTAGACTGAGGATTGTTTGGTAAAGGATTAAAGTACAGTAAAACCCCTCTATTAAGACCACCCGTGGTACTTTTGAAAATTGGTCTTATTAGCGGGATGGTCTGATTTCCGGGTTTCACCCACCTAGATTTTGAATCAAACCCAGACTATGTGTAGACTTATGTAGATTTAAATTATGTACCAAGTAATGTATACATATTTTAGTCGGGGAAGCCTATGCCCACACATTTAAATCACAACAAGAAAATTTTCATGTTTATTGAAAAGTTAATATGTGCTTGAATTTTTATGAATAAATTCACATGGCAGTGAATGTCCATTCATAATTGCCTATTTAAACTCTTACAGCAAGATATGTACATTAATCAAGAATCTGAACTTAAAGACTACATAATTTAATGTTACTGACAGAACTTGTCATATTCCCTGTTTTAATCTGCTTTTTTTTTATCTTGTGTAGTCTCAAGGACTCCTACTTCACGTGCTCATTTTCATTTTTAAATTAAGAATTTCGAATATTATTGAAGCGCCTGATGTTTTTTTTTTCCCATTTTGATTCGAGTTGAATGTTCGAACAGTCCTACTAATCGCCGATCGCAAAGTTGAAGTGTTCACCAGTTCAAAAATCACATATACTCTACGATACAAGTATGGCTTTAATGTGTAACAAAAACTAAATAATCATCCCATCCCGATCGCTAGATATTAACCCAAGTGTCTCAAATTACAAAAGCTAGATGTACAAAACAAATCGTAATTACCCAGATGTCGACATGTTTTCACTCGGGTCAGCAATGTGTGACAAACACCTGATTACCGAATAAAAGCTAAATTAATTATCATCAATTCATTGGTCATTTGATTATGTAAGGTAACAGCTTGATCACTTAACACGTTTGTGTTCCTTTAGTCAACAGATAAACAAAAGATCGCTAATTGATTGTCTACTCCATCGGACCCAAGAATATTCGTACATGAAGCACGGCCTCCAGTACGCGATTATGGACGTGTGAAAATTAGCTGGTCGAAAAAAAAAAGTGAAAATTAGTGGTCGTTTCACGGGTTAAAATCTATTGTTTATTACTCACTGGTACTGAAAATGGTGGTCGTAATTTCAGAATAGCGGGGTGCCCGTATTTCCGGGGTCGTGGTCATTGATTATGAAGAAGGAAAAATTCCGTTCTGACAAAAATCGTTCGTAATAGCGGGTTGCTTGTATTACCGGGGTGGTTGTGAGGAGAGGTTTTACTGTATTTCATTCAATAAAGTGGCATCCGCTACTGGATCTATTTTTGAAAGTTGTTTGAGAATGTCGTAAACAAAAATTGATTCCCCCCCACCCCCCCCGGCAAAAAAAAAAAAATGCTTTTTGACTAAGATATAGGCAGAGATGCACGTAGAAAACATGAGTAATGTTTTATTTTTCAGTATTTTTTTTTTTGTGTGTGTAAAATTTCTCGTTCTATTTGTCAAAAGGTAGTTTCTTTCGCATAACAAGGGGTAGATATATTTTAGAGTCACCACATACTTACTTGCCCCTGAAGTTTTAACTCTTTACCAGACGACAAAATTTTAGAAACCCCCCCCTTCATTGAAGGCAATTGCAGACGACAAAATAAATGAGACTCAAAAATTGAAATTTGTTTTGGGAAGAGTAGAAAACATTGTGAGAAAAGGAGAAAGGCATTTTCTCCTTTTCCCACAATGTTTTCAAAAGGCTTCTTTATCAGGGTCGTGAAAACCGGGGATTGTTTGGTAACAGGTTAACAATAGAGCCACTAGAATATACATGTAGTTTTCACAATTGCAGGTTCAAATCCAAGCAATGACAATATATATGTAATTTTTGTGATATTTTCATGTTTTTTTTTTTAAGCTCACCTGAGCACAAAGTGCTCGTGGTGAACTTTTGTGATCGCACAGTATCCCGCATCAGGCAGTCGTTAACAATGACCTTGTGACATTTTCTGATGAACACTCATGAAATTTGGTAAGAATGTTAATCTTGATGACATTTTGGACAAATTTGAAAATTGGTCATGGCAGGTCAAAAAGTAGGTCACAAGTGGGACTAACCTGTGCACTCTAGAGGCCACATTTTCAGCCTTAGGGAAAGTTAGTCATAATGTTTGTCTTGATACCTTAGACAAGTTTGAAATTGGTCATGTCAGGTTAAAGAGTACCAGTAGGTTACAGAGGCAAATCCTAGAAAAACCTTTTGTGCACTTTAGAGGGCAGATTGTCAGTCTAATACTTACGAAAGTTGGTCAGAATATTTGCCTTCAGCCAAGTTTGAAATTGTATTATGTCAAGTCAAAAATTTGGTCCCAGGGACAAATCTTAGAAAAACCTCGTGTGCTAATTAGAGGCTACATTTTCAATCTAATGCTGATGAAACTTGATCAGAATGTTTGTCTTGAATATGTAGGACAAATTTGATATCGAGTCACATCAGGTCAAAAAGTAGGTCACCGATTTAAAACTTAGAAAAACCTTGTATGCATTCCATAGGTTACATTTTCAGTCTGATACTCATGAAATTTGGTCGGAATGTTTGTCTTGATGATATCTAGGACAAGTTCGAAATTAGGTTATGTTTGGTCAAAAAGTAGGTTTCTGGGACAAATCATAGAAAAATTTTGCTTGCACTCAGAGACCACATTTTCAGTGTGATAATCATGAAACTTGGTCAGAATGGTTGTCTTGATGGTATCTGGGTTAAGTTTGAAATTAAGTCCTGTCAGGTTAAAAAGTACATCACTGGGTCAAATCTTAGATAAAACCTTGTGTGCATTCTAGAGGCCATATTTTTTGTGATCTGGCAAAGAATTGAAAATTGGTAAGTAAAATTTGGAAAAAAGACCATTGATACAAATTCAAGTATTTTTCTTTTTGAGCAATCAGTATGTTTCCATTTGTCACCATGTTTTTAATATCTTTTTTTTTTTTTTTTTGCGAGGTGGTGACAGGGCCACTGAGTAGGGGAAATGTTGAATTTACATTAATACATGGATCCATGGAAATCGATATTTGACCAATCAGGTCATCGCGTTTATTTGGCCCGATGTGCAGCCTTGCTCTCTGCTATTTCGGCTCACAAACAAACGACTGTTAGTGTTGGAGAAATGCGATATTATGTGTGTTTACAAGGCTTGCATTTTAGGAAAAAAGTTTAAAAGATGTGCTTTGTGATCGTGTACGGCTAACGTGAGATATACGGGGAGATTACAAGTTTGCATTATGATTATGATTGACAATGGGACACAAGGAAAGAAGTTTGATCAACTCTCTGAAAAAAAAAAACATAAACTGTTTTACAGTGGAAAACAAAGATAAAATACATGTATATGAAATACTAATAAAAAGAATGTAAGTTCACTAAAATAACTAACCTTGTTTCATAACCTCTGCACACCCAAAAAGGGACACGTGTCATCACTGTTTCAATTTGATGTTCACATTAACCCTTGGTGCGTGAAGAATGCTGAATGTGTAGATACAGATCAGAGTGAAAAAATGCATTTTATTCTTGGATTCAAACCATCTGCTACATTTACGTGTATTCTTTACTGAAACTACATGTAGATTTTAATTACGAAACAGACTAAGTTCTGTTCTGTACAGTTTTGGAAGTTCAGTTGAAAAGGCAACTTAATATGTTAATTAAATCAGCTTTTGACTTCGACATATTTAAGTGGATTATGTCGGTAAGCTGTTAACTGATAGGATGCGTGTTTGATTGCCGCTGTAATCCACTTGACCACCCGTTGTCTTTAGTATATCATAAGATAAAACAAACTACCGCCAATAATATTAACAAGTTTGTTAATTGACAGCACACTTTACACATTTTAAAATCATCAGGCAACCATTATCCCTTAAGTTGAAATTTAAACATTTCTTAGACTTCCACGTCTCTGTTGAATGAGACAATCTGTAATTATTTCAAAATGCTTGTAATTTAGTATAATTTATTATCGAATACGATGTTGAGACAACCTAACAAGCTTTACAAAAATATCATTCATCTTTAATTCTTTTATTTTTAAGCAAAACTGAGGTTTATGAGGCGTTTCATTCTTTCTCGTAGAAGTTCAAATCTTTGCTGGCACAGGTATTACATTGTCCCTAGCCCCTGAAATTCAACTTTTTGTACAAATTCTTGTGTAAATAAGTTAAAGTATCCATATATTTCTCGCCGAGAATCCATCATCGACAAACATATGAAAAGGAATATTTTTCCGGAATTTAATCGATAGAAACGGTTATAATAGCAAGATTTAAGTAGCCTTTCTGCTATACTGTGTATGTATTTACTGCGTTTGTTTGTGAGCCCTTAGTTATGGTAACCAAGGAAGTCGGTTTATCTCATTGCCACGGTTCCATGTATTGTATAAAATCTTGACTTTACAAAATTCTAGTCACAGTGTTGTGCATGCTGTAGAACTCGCAATCAAAAGTGAGTTATCATTTAGTCACAATGTTTTCACCTTCTTTTTCATTTACATGTATCAAACCCTCAACATGACATCAAAGTTTTTAGACTCGCCAGTATTGAAAGCACATGCAAGCAACAAATTAACCCTTTCCCAAATGACAAATTTTGGACTGGTCCAAATTGAAAGAGTTTGCAGACGACAATTTTAAATTTGATGAAAATGGCAGAGAGGTCTCAAAAAGGGTAGAAAACACTGTGGGAAAAGGAGAAATTGCTCGTTATGAGCAATTTCTCCTTTTCTCACAGTGTTTTCAAAAGACTTGTACTGCAGACACGTGAAAACCAGGGCTTGTTTGGGAAAGGGTTAAATGTGGCTCCAGTTACAGGATATGTTTGTGAAAGGATAAAAAAAGTTGTGGGAAAAGGAGAAAATGCTGGTTTAACCAGGAATTTCTCCTTTTCCCACAATGTTTACTAACCAGTCAAAGAAGAAATCAGCATTTTATCAACATTCAGTTTGTCATCTGCAAATGCTTTGAAATTGGACCAGTCTAGAATTTTGTTGTATGGTAAAGGATTAAACAGTTTATTTCTTGTTGTTCAAGCCTTTTTGTGTTATGGCGATTGTGAGCCAGTTGCAATTGTTAACTTTATACTGTATTTATTAGAAAAAATTTAACTCTTTACTACAGAATAAAAATACAGACTTATCCTAATTGAAAGCATTGGCAGATAACAATTTAAAAGTGATTCAAATGATGGAATTTATTTTTGATAGGGTAGAAAACATTGTGGGAAAAAGGAGAAAATACTGGTTACCAGCACTTTCTTCTTTTCCAACAATGTTTTCAAAAGGCTTCTTCCTGAAGGTCATTGAAATAACAGATTTTGTGATAATGAATTAACTTGTTAAATCTATATTGAGTATGAAATAAGCCGGACCTATTTATTAAACAGTCTCTACTAAACACGTTTTACCACTTTTATTTATTACACCCTCTGACCTTGTGATTGCTTCCAAGCACTTGAATTGGTTCAAACACCAGTGGAGGCTTATGAAACTTTTTTTGAGACAAAAATTTCAGGCATAATTAATTTGATTTTATCACATAACCCTCCCTTGTTTTTAGTGTAATATCCACATTACAAATTTTCATTTGTTGTACGCCTTTGATATCAGAAATGTGTTATGTCATTTCTGACATCATTTTATACATATTTCAGAGAAATGCAAGTTTTTAATGGAAATGTATGTGTATGTATAGATGGTGTTGCATATTCTAATCTGTAGTCTATGTAATAGTGTTATGTGATAAAAAGAATCTGACATTTGTTATCTGATGTAAAGAATCCGACATACGTGATAAAAAGAATCTGACAGTAGTTGACTTTTGAGGTAGGATTTTATTAAACCTGTCAAAAAAATGTTATAAAGCTCAGCAGGGGACTGCTTAATATCACACACACACATACACTCTGAATATTGCTCTCACACACACACACACACACACACACACACACACACACACACACACACACACACTATTGCTTAATCTCACACACACACACACACACACACACTTGCTTAATCACACACACACACACACACACACACACACACACACACACACACACACACACACTTAATCACACACACACACACACACACACACACACACACACACACACACACACACACACACACACACACACACACAATGAATAACAACAACATATTACTTGTTTATACAAAAAGTATTTATTTTACGTCTGTTCTTCCATAAATTACTTTACATAAAACTCCCACAAAAGTATTACATAATATTACCTACATGTATGTTATAATTATTTTCAAAGCATACAAATCTAATTTTTGAGCCATGTCAGCCAGTCTCTAAAATTCTAAATCACTGGGCATTAAAAAAGCTACTACAACTCCCTAATGAACGACAAAATTTTAGAATTGTCCAAATCTGTAACATTTGAAGATAACAGATGTTGGTGACAAGCACTATCTCCATTTCTAACAATGTTTTTAACCCTTCAAAGACAAATGCCATTGTTTCAGTCAGACTTATTTGTCCCCTGCAAATGCTTTCAATATGGTGATGTCTAAAATTTTCTCATCTTGCAAAATGTTAACCCTTAAGCTGCTAAGCCCGACTCACTGACCTTTTGCAGACAGCATAGATCAAGATCAGACTGCACAGAATGATCTTTGATCTACACTGTCCGATAGTTTGTTTTCTTTCCTGTGAAATCAACTTTGAAATCACAAAATTTGTTTATTCACTATTGTGTGAAAATTTTCATTTTATTTAACTCTTTACCATACGACAAAATTTTAGACCCATCCAAACTGAAAGCATTTGCAGACGACAATTTCAATGTGACTCAGATGATGCGATTTTTCTTTGATAGGGTAGAAAACTTGTGGGAAAAGGAGAAAATGCTGGTTACCAGCATTTTCTCCTTTTCCCACAATGTTTTCAAAAGGCTTCAACATCAGGGTTGTTAAAAGTCAGGATTGTGTGGTAAAGAGTAAATGAAGCAGTTTTAGGGTTAATGCCTGTATTAGGATTTGGTAATTGCTGATAATACAAACAGGTTCTAGTTGTCTCTAATATATCTGATACAGGACTAGCAACAAATATACTTTCCTAAACATTAAATCTTTATTTAACCCTTAACACTTTACCACACAATCCCAAGTTTTAATGACCCTAAATAAGACACTTTTTGAAAACATTGCAGGAAAAGGAGAAAATGCTGGTAACCAGCATTTTCTCCTTTTCCTACTATCTTTTCTACCCCATCAACGACAAATTCTGTCATTTGACCTATTTTAAATTGTCGTCTGCAAATACTTTTGATTTGGACAAGTTTAAATTTTGCTTGTGTGGCAAAGAGTTAACAAAACCATCCTGTGTTTTACTGACCCCAGAGAAAAGTGAAGACATTGTAAGAAAAGGAGACAAGCATTTTCTCCATTTCCCGAAATGTTTTTGTACCCTTTCAAAGACAAATCCCATCATTTAAGTCTCTGCTGTCCCCAAATGCTACATATTTTAACTCTTCACCAAACAACAAAATTTTGGACTCAACCAAATTGAAGGCATTTGCAGACGACAAAATAAATGTTGTTCAAATGATGATTTCTGTCTCTGATAGGGGAGAAAACATTGTGGGAAAAGGAGAAAATGCTGGTTACCAGCATTTTCTCCTTTTCCCACAATGTTTTCAAAAGCCTCTTATTTCTGGATTGTTAAAACTCAGGATTGTGTGGTAAAGGGTTAAACAGTCTACAATTTTGTTGTCCGGTAAACTAAACATGTACATGTCACCTTCTGCAGACCATTTTTTATGCCTGTCTCAGGATCACATTTTTGAAAGCATTGTGGCAAAATGATACATAGCTCTTAATAAACAATTTCTCTACCACACATTCCTAAGTTGAAAGAAATTTTCCTTTGACCACAATATTTTCATGTATGTAGTTAGGTGCTAATCCTTAATCCTTGACCACACGGCAATATTTTTAGGCATTTCCAAATTGAAAGCGTTTGTAGATGACAAATATGACTCAAAAACTGAAAATTGTTTTTGGAAGGAAAGAAAACATTGTGGGAAAAGGAGAAAACACTGGTGACCAGCATTTTCTCCTTTTCCGACAATGTTTTCAAAAGCCTTCTTCATCCCGGTCATTAAAAGTTGGCATTGTGTAGGAAAGGGTTAATTCCTGATGAATATCCATACAAAGAAAAAGTTTTACTGTTGTGTAAAAATGCTTGAAGTTAAGGCAAACAATTCCAACAATATATACAATGTTTCATTACCATTCATAAATTCAACACAATATCACAGATAACAGTCTATGTAAGCAATCTAAAATCTTATTTGATGATTCCATCTCTCTATTACAATATAATACGTAATATCATATCCACTGTTCACCAATAGCAGTATAAACATATCATATTACTGATTCCGTCTTTCAACTCTTAACTGAACAACAAAATTTAAGACTGGTCCAAACATTTGATAACATTTGCAGATGACAAAGGTGGCCCAAATGACAAAATTAGTCCTTGATAGGGTAGAAAACATTGTGAGAAAAGGAGGAAATGCTGGTTACTAGCCTTCAAAAGCCTTCTTCCTTGGGCTTGTTACAAGTCAGAATTGTGTGATAAAAGGTTAGCCCTTTCCCTAACAGTTCCAAGTTGTATCGGCCCTACAGAAGACTTTTGAAAACATCTTGAAACTAGAAAAAATGCTGGTAACCTGCACCCTTTCCTTTTCCCACAATGTTTTCAACTCTTTCAAAGACAAATTCCAATTTCTGAGTCATATTTATATTGTTGTTAGCAACGGTCTTTTGTGCATACATATCAGATTCCCACCCAGACAATTCAGATGAGAACCAACCACAAAGGGCTGAGAAAGGATCTTTCTAATTCACTCTATGTAAGTACTGCCTCTTGTCTTTTAACTCTTTACCAAACGACAAAATTTTGGACTGGTCCAAATTGAAAGCATTTGCAAACTGAAAGTAGCTCAGGTGATGATTTCTCTCTTTGATAGGGTAGAAAACATTGTGGGCAAAGTAGAAAATGCTGGTTACCAGCATTTTCTCCTTTTCCAACAATGTTTTCAAAAGGTCTCTTTCTCAGGGCTGTTAAAACTCGGGATTGTGTGGGAAAGGCTTAAACCTCAGAGCGCCAAATTAACCCAATGGACATTTTCAGTCTAGGAACAATTCTAACTCTTAAAGTGCCTTTCACAACTATAGTTGCCTTTGCGGCCAGTGTAGATCAAGATCAGACTGCACAAAACGTGCAGTCTAATCTTTGATCTAAACTGCCCACTTTGTTGAAACCTTGAAAAAAGCGACCTTAAAATTGCAATTATACCAGTCTTATTTCTGGATTCAAAATGTCTCCAGAGTTCATTTGGTGCTCCCAGGGTTAAGGTCTCCCTTGTGAGACTATCTCCGCAAAGCTGACAGAGTGGACCAAAGATCAGAAGGAACAATTTGTGCATTCTGATTTTGATCTACAGTGGCCATAAAGGCGAACATAGCTGTGAAAGGTGCTCAAGCTGTTAAGAGCAAAGTTGACAGAGTAGATCAACGATCAGATGGCATGATTTGTGAAGTGTGATTTTGATCCATAGTGGCAACCACGGTTGTGAAAGGTGCTCAAACCATTAAAAGATTATATATCACAACTGTGTCATCTTAAGCTACTAAGTGCTACTCACTGAACCTTTGCAGACAGAGTAGATCAAGATCAGACTGCAGAGAACATGCAGTCTGATCTTGGATCTACACTGTCCGATTTGGACAGATTTTTCCCCTAAAGAATACCTATAGAATAGCAAAAAATGGGTTTTTACAATTGGCTTAAAAGTTTTGTTTCATTTATTTATCAGTTTAAGGGTTAACTGCTAGTAGAATGCTGGTATCTTCTTATCTTCCCCATTTGTGAGCTTTGACTAGCACATGCTTTTGTATTTTCTGAAAATAAAATAATGATACATATACAATAACAAAGAGATAACAGAATGTCTCGGCATACCCTTCGCTAACCAGACTTGCAAGGGTATATATGTGTATAGTGTATTATGTGTAGTTTCTGTGGTTGTGCAGTAAAGTGTCGGCCCACTGATCACAAAGTCCCAAGTTCGATACCCAGAACGGGTGTTAACTTTGGGGTTGTTCATTGGCTCACACATTCCTCTTGAGTACTGGTATAGTTCCCAGGAAGCAGATATGAAAGAGATTACAATAAGTTGTAAGAACTTGTTTCTCAATCGATGTGAAATAAATACGTTTAAACTAAGTGTACATATGAAACTTTCCAAGTGTTTTGAGCAATACATTTTATCTGTTTCTGCGCAGTGACCTCTGTCTTTACACACTTTACCAGTGCAATCACACAAATGTTCAACATTATGTAGCTGAACAAACAATACATACATTTCCAGACAGTTTAACCCTTTTCCACACAATCCTGAGTTTTAACTGCCCTGAGGAAGAAGGGTTTTGAAAACATGGTGGGAAAAGGAGAAAATGCTGGTAGCCAGCAGATAGCAGGATATGTTACAAAACATCAAAAGAAAAGAACAATTCTTTGTTATAGGTAATTGCTCCTTTTCCCACATTGTCTACATAATGCCAGAGAAGCCATTCTTTCTTCTAAATGTTCTTCTGTCACTTGTTCACGTCTTTTGTAAATCTAAAAGTGGCCTGTATAGTGGTAACAGCGTCAAATAGCATCGAGATGAAGCAATTACAGATATCCCAAGCCCCTGTAGCTCAGTCAGTAGCGTACAGGACTTGAGAACAGGAGGTCGCTGGTTTGATCCCCAGCCCGGCCAATTTCTTTCCCAGGATTGATGATAGTCATTGCGACAGGATTCATTCCTCTCTCACTGCTGACCATTGTTTCGACGATGGCTATGTGGGAAAGCAGCGAGTGGCTTGCAAAGAATATTGTGCAGAGTACTGGTAAAAGAAACTCCAGGAAAGCATGGATAGGTGCACTGGCCGCTGCAATATAACTGAAATAATGTTGAAAACGGCGTTAAACACCATACAATCAAGCAATCAATACACAGATACTTACCCTGTTAAACAGCCTTGCTTTCAACCTATTTAAACTGTAATCCTCTTCCCTCTTTTTTAATTTTTCTTTCTCGATGACCTCTGGCAACTTTCTGTACCGTCTGAAAGAAAATAAATGGGAACACTAGAAACGGGTAGAAAATTTTGCGAAAATAGAGAAAATGCTGGTTACAAGGCTTTTCTCTCAGTATTTTTCAGAGCTGTTGTCTGTTGGGTCCTAAAAACACTAGAACTAAATCGTAAAGAGTTTTTAAGCCTTTACCGCATAATGCCATCTTTTAATGACCCTGGGAAAGAAGCCTTTTGAAAACATAGTGGGAAAAGGAGAAAATGCTGGTAACCAGCATTTTCTTCTTTTCCCACAATGTTTTCTACCCTATCAAAGAAAAATTGCACCATTTGAGCCACAGTGACATTGTCGTCTGCAAATGCTTTCAAATTGGACAAGGCTAATATTTTGTCGTCTGGTAAAGCGTTAAAAGAAAGATTTTGAAAAGCATTAGAGAAGTGTGAAGACTGAAAATAAACATGAATACTGCAGCCGGGAACCAACGCTTGGCTGCAGTCGCTTGACTTTCAGTGAAAATTTTAAGTCAAAAAAGGGGCATAAATGTGTCAAAAATACTTTGATAGTTATCTGCCCCTGTTGTAAGGGTTCCCCTTTTGATAGCGAATAGCTTGTCCAAGTTTGAAGTAAGTAAATACCTTCACTAAAAATAGCGGTATTACAAAATAAAAGTTTTTGCACAATGACACATACGCTGAAGCAGACGAAACACGACGCCACGGCTACAACAATAACTCAACAATAACTGTTTTCTTTGAAAACAGCCGAGCTAAAAATTGCACAAAAGGCGGTTCACAGAATTATTTTCCTCTCTTCCTAACTAAAAAAGGTTTATGAATAGAGTAAACAATCATATGGCTAATCTTCAAAATTATGAATTCTGATGCTAAAGATATCTTAACACTTTACCAAACAATCCCGGGTTTTTACAACCCCTGAGGAAGAAGCCTTTTGAAAACCTTGCAGGAAAAGGAGAAAATGCTGGTAACCAGCATTTTCTCCTTTTCCCATAATGTTTCTACCCTATGAAAGAGAAATTTTATGTTTTGAGTAACATTTAATTTGTCGTCTGCGAATGCTTCTAATTTGGACTAAGCAAAAATTTTGTCCTCTGATAGAGTTACGGCTCTTTTTTCTGACAGTGTAGATTCAAGATCAGACTGCGAAAAAATGTCCACCTTGAATTTGAAACTATAGTTGTATATCCTTTAAAAATTAGGGCAAATGGAGTTAATGATCACAAAATTTCTTCATTAGCTACTGTGTTTCCTAGTGTCCATCTTCATTTGCATTTACTTTACCAAACGACAGAGTTTTGGACCTGACGAAATTGAAAGCATTTGCAGATGACAATTGTAGCTCAAATGATTATTTCTGTTTTAGATAGGGTAGAAAACCTTGCAGGAAAAGCATAAAATGCTGGTTACCAGCATTTTCTCCTTTTCCCACAGTGTTTTCAAAAGGCTTCTGCTTCAGGGTCGTTAAAACTTGGAATTGTGCAGTAAAGGGTTAAAGCATAGTAGAAAAATGCTGGTTTTTTTCCCCCTCACTATGTTTTTTTTAAAGATCAATCCTATCACTTGAACCAAAACTGTTTTGTCATCTGAAAATGTTTTCAATTTGGACAAGTCTAAAATCTTCTCAATTGGTAAATCCTTCATATACCAATCCAACCCAAAACTTACTTTGTGGTCAATTCTTTCATCTCTTCTTTTGATATTATTCTTCTCGCTGGCCTGTATAGATTTTCTGAAGATAAATAAGAACAAGAGGACCATGATAGCCCTGTATCGCTTCACTGGTTAATAAGTACAAATCATGCTTACAAAATAAATCTATTCTAGACTAATTGGTTTTTTACAAGAAGACTAACAAAGTTTTCTCTGTATTCTCATATAAGCCATAGTAAAACTTGTAACCCTCCCCCCACCCCAGACAGGGCCAATTTTGACCCCAGGGCTATAATATGAAGAATCTTGGTAGAGGTCCATTAGATGAAGCTACATGCTACAATTGGTAGCCCATGGCCCTGTGGTTTCTGACAAGATTTTCAAAGTTTTTACTACATAAACCCATGTAAAACTTTTGACCCCTTGGGCAGGGTCAATTTTGACCCCATTCTATAATTTGAAGAATCTTTGTGCAGGTCTATAAGATGAAGCTACATGCCAAATTAGGCAGCCCTAGGCTTTATGGTTTGGGATAAGAAGATTTTCAAAGATTTTCACTATTTCTCACTTCTGTTGCCATGGAAACCAGAGTTTTTACAAGAATCAAATTCTTTCAAGAAATTCTAGAGAAAACCATGGCAGGATCATTTCTCTGAAGTTTGGTCAAAATAAGATGGGTAGTTTCAGAGAAGATGATGTTTGAAATAAAAATTAATGCATTGACGGACAGACACACACACATGCAACTGAAACAGGGCCATGACATAAGCTCACTGGCCTTTGGCCAATGGAGCTTAAAAAAGGAATTTTCAAAAGTATCCATTTTCTAGGAAGATAGATGGCACGGTAATTCAAAACTCAGTGAAAAACAACAATCCATAATCTCAGACCAAAAATTTAGACCAACCTAAAACTGCTCTGTATACAACATTAAGGAGTAAGATTGAACAGAAAAGTAAGTAATTATCTGCTTGAAATGGAAGATTGCTTTCTCGCAAGAAACTGCTCCTTGTTTCCAAATGTTTTAAACCTTTACCACACGATCCCAAGTTTTAACAACCCTGGGAAAGAGGCCTTTTGAAACCATTGTGGGAAAAGGAGAAAATGCTGGTAACCAGCATTTTCTCCTTTTCCCACAATGTTTTCTACCCTATCAAAGACAACTTCCATCAATTAACCAGCATTTAAATTGTTGTCTGCAAATGCTTTCAATTTGGACAAGTCTACATTTTTGTCATGTGGTAAAGACTTAAAGCTGCCAACTGCAGAAAATTTGAGTGGTGATGAGTAACACCCACACTACCAATAATGTTGACTGGGTTACTGGGACATTATTAGTTGTACGGTCAGGTAGCAGGGGACTTGGAAACTTGTTCATGGCTGTGGCTAATCATGCCACCCTGAGCCAAAAGCGAGGTGGCGACATGATTCACCATAGCCATGAACAAGTTTCGAAGTCCCCTGCCACCTGACCATACAACAAATTTATTATACTGCAACGTTTTACCATTCCAATGTGTATTCAGCAAAATTTCCGTGTTTTATGGTCTCACAAACTGAGTACGTTTAAGAAATCCATTTCCCTTCTGAGTGACTAAAACATACTGAAAAATGACGTCACTGAAATCTAGGTAAAACATGCAGTTTGGTGCATGAAGACATATTTTTAACATGGATTAAACAACTCTAAGGTAAGTAACTATTCATTTTATGATATGTAGACAAAAGTAAACAACCATTATGTGTTTAAAACGACCATTAGTTTATCGCTATTTTTTAACGTTACAATGCATAACCTTTAACACTTCACAGTTTGTTTTCATGATGGTCCGACGCTGCCATCTTTGATTTTGCTGTGCTGTACCCTGGGAACTGCCTGTGTACAGCACTATACATTCGGAGCATATTGTCCAATCAGATCACGAGAAATTTCTTTGCAGTATAATGATTTGCTATGCCTATTGAGAGGACTTACCACTGTATGGATGGGCCTCAGGGTTGGCCTCTTTCTTTCTCTCTTCACTAAACAGTCGATCACGCTCCATCTTTAGGTAGCCTTCCATTTTTCGCTGTTCTGCCGCCAGATTTAGCCTCTTCTGACGTTCACGCAGCCGAGAGATTGTCATTTGTTTGCGCATCATAAAGGCCTCCTATTGGTTTAAAATAAATGATAACAGCTTTATAAAATGTATCATTTCATAATATCTTCTTCCGTTCTATGTAGGTGAAAGCTGCATCAAATTATTATGATAGAAACAGAATGACAAAAAGAAAAATGATCGTAACAACAAACTTATCTTTTTTTTCCCTGTGCTTTGCCTCAGATGTAAATAATTTTTTATGGTTTAATACAAATGTTGCATTCATTGCCAGATCTATGTCATAACTTGTCAAAGTTGGCAATGTTTTCATGCCTGAAAGTTATAGACAGATACCAGATAAACACAGTTTTTTCCATCCTTGCTTAAATGGGCTTTTGAAAGCTTTATCAGAAAAGGAGAAAATTACATTGTGACAAGTAATTGAATCTTTTCTCAGACTGTTTTTCATGATCATATAAGAAATATATTTCCCTTTCCTCCAAGTATTTTGTTGTATAAGTCAAGAGCCTAGGTACTGCATGCAGAGTTATGGTTCAAACACAAAACAGGCTGGGATTGACACTTAGGCAAATCAATCTGCCATCCATAAATACACCACCTTATCTGCACAAACAGATATAACCCAATATCAATTTGAGTTGAATTCATTACCAGACCTCTAGAGAAGAGGGAGTGATGGTAGTCTAAATCCATTATTTCTCTTCAAAACCCTATGATGTGGGTACTCATTAGAATTGTCTCGATGAGACGATTCTAATGAGTACCCATAACATAGGGTTTAGTGGAGAGTGATTAATATTTTCAATTTTGAAATCAAAATCACTCCCTCTATCTGGAGCGCTGCATTACCATACAAATACATGTACCATTCTTTATTTACGTGCAGTGCTAGCTTTTTGAAAATGTTATGGTTAAGAAGTCATGCTCCTTGCTCAACAGTATTTTGATCAGTTCAGATCAGTTATCTTCCTAATGACCCTATGTGTCATTTGAACTATTAATTCCAATTACCATGAGCAGTAATGGGGAAAACTTGTGAAATTGAATTAAGTAAACAAGAGCACTGCATGCAGGTGGTAATGCTCAGCTGTAGATGCTTGATTTAAGTGAAAATTTTTATGTCGAAAAATGGGCATAACTCTGTCAGAAATACTCTGATGGTTCGATGGTTAGCTGCCCTTGTTGTATAGGTTCCTCTTTTGATAGTTAACAACTTGTCAATGTTTGAAGCAAATATCTTCAGTAATAACAGAGAGATTATAAACTGTCAAAATTTTCGCATGATGACACAGATGACGACGCCAGGGCTAAAACAATACCTCAACATTTTCTTTGAAAGAGCCGAGCTAAAAATACAGACTTTTGCTTTGTATTTTTGATTAACCAGAGAAAATATTTTTGATGTGTTTGACAGGTGTTTTATTTTTAACACTGTTTAGTCATATCAGTGTGACAGGTGTTTTCTGGCTTTTCCAAATACATGTACTGATTTTTGATGTCGATAGACATAATGGATTTCATGGATCCCTAATTAGGTGATGACTTGCTTGGTATCATGGATCACGGGCATGCATTAAGCCCCCTTTTGCCAGAGCATGGCTCATATCAAATTATGTCTATGATTCTACAGGAAGAGTTATACTTTGTTTTTTTTTTAAAATAAAGTAATGGATAACACATACTTGTAAACTCATCTTTGACAAGGGTTTTGAGCTACTCAAGTCAAGGTCAGTAATATCAGAGTCTTCCTCCAGGTTCTCATTGATTGGTTGACCTTCTGGGTCAAGGTCAAATTTGGTATCCCTGGATACATCATTTGGATCCCCTTGCTCTTTATGCATATCTTCATGGACCAATTTCTTCCACTTGGTTTGACTTACAGAAGTTGGTTCCCAGTTTTCTTGCCTAACAGAGAATGCTTGGCGCTCTTTCAATGGCTGTCTCCAAGGCTGAACAGGTTTCATAGGAATGAACCATGCTGTTGCTGGAATAAAATGAATAATGTTCTCATCATAAAAACAACACATCTTCTTCGGGGGATTTGTACACAGTACCAGGTAGCTTTTTTCCACAGTCAATTTCAACTTCACAATAAGATATTTCTTTTAGTTAAAACCCTGTAAATAAGCTTTTCAATGTAGTAAGAACAGGTTCATGAAAAATTTGAGCCATGCTCTGCGCAAAGCAGTCTTAATACATCTGCGAAAAGTGTTGACCCAGGTCAGCCTGCACAGTCCATACAGGCTGACCTGGGTCGAAACTTTTTGCTATTGGTCAATTTTATATGTGCCATTCTACCTCATAACTCAGTTGGTTGTTAGAAATAGACGCTATTTTGGATCCACAATAATGTGATTGCTTGCTTGGCATCATGCATCACAGAGATACATTAAACCCCTATTTATGAAGTTTTTCACAGCCCAGAAAACTCATCAAGTTGACTGACCAAGCTATGATAAACACCAACTTCAACAGCAATTCAATGATACAATGGTAAACTGTACCTACTTATGTGTACCTGCTGGATCTTTACTGTTACACCACACCACTAAACTTTCTTTCAAAATCATGACAGCTCTCTCACAAATACTCAAAGCCTTCAACTGATCAAATATTGAACATCGACAGACCTCCAGATAATAGGGAGTGAAAGTATTCTAAGTCTATTATATCTCTTCCAAACCCTATGTTGTGGGTACTCATCAGAATCGTCTCGATGAGACGATTCTAATGAGTACCCACAACATAGGGTTTAGAGGAGAGTGATTAATTATTCAATTTTGAAATCAAAATCACTCTCTCTATCTGGAGCTCTGATCACATAAGTATGTTGGCTTCAAGTTGTTAGCATTTGTAAAACACTTTACCCATGTGACAGTACATTAGAAATAATTTTCCACAATTCCGGAAAGTGCCATGTTGAACAAAAGCATTGCATGCAGGTGCCAAAGCTCAGCTGAGGTTGCTTTCAAAAACAGATTGATTTTCAGTGAAAATTTTAAGTCCAAAAAGGGGTATAACTGCATAAAAATATTTTTATGGTTACCTACCCTTGTTGTACAGGTTCCCCTTTGGACTGTATAACTAATTTGAGTTTGAGTAAATATAGACCTCAGTAGTGGCAGACATATTGTAAAATGTTAAAGTTTTTGCACAACAAATTTTAAGTCAAAAAAGGGGGAATAACTGTGTCAAAAGCATTTTGATGATTACCTGCCCTTGTATGCGTTACCTATTGATAGTTAACAATTATTCCCAGTTTGAAGTAAATATCTTCAGTAAAGACAAGCATCAATGTGGAGAGGGGAAAAATAACTGACCTTCATCTTTACTGGCTGGTTTCATGTTTTCATCAACTTCTGGTGTAAACATGCTGTTTTCTGGCGGAGTAGACTCACACTCAGGTTTCCACATGGAGGGATCTTTTCTCGGTCTGGAATGACGAGCTGAGGGCTTGGACACTGGCCTTGCTGGTGATTTGGATGATTTTCTCACTGTCGGTGATTTTGAAGTTCTTCTAGGTGGGGACACTCTAACCGACCTTGAAGGTGTTGCCCTTGAAGGAGTTACCCTTGGAGGAGAGGGAGAAGGTCGTCGCCGCAAAGACTTTTTACCTGATGAGATACTGGACATTGTGGGGACTGGGGCTACAGGGGCTTCATCATATGAATAGGTAGGGCTTGATGATCTAATAGACGGGCTTGTTTGAATGGCTTCAGACCTCATCAGCACATCCCGTATACGACGCTGCTGGGGAGGACTGACAGTTATTGGTGAGGGATACATTGTGGAAGCATCTCTCAATTTTCTGCGTCTTTCGGGAGA
Source organism: Tridacna gigas (assembly GCA_945859785.2). Classification (NCBI taxonomy): domain Eukaryota; kingdom Metazoa; phylum Mollusca; class Bivalvia; order Cardiida; family Cardiidae; genus Tridacna; species Tridacna gigas. The sequence continues at coordinate 4,694,318 of OX244040.2, read as the reverse complement.
TACATAACGTTCATACCTCTTCACTTGTTTCTCGAGATCTTCAGGGGATATCTCAACTCCAAATACTTCTTTACTCTTCTTGCCACTTTTCCTCACTTTTCTAATCCTCTGACCATTATCATCCAATTTAGAACTTTTCTCCCTGGAAGCAGAATTTCTCACAGACTTTCGTTTCTCAGATCTATTTTCTGGCACCTTTTCAACAATGATATTACTGAAGTCTGACAACTCGGTCGAGTCTGTGTCCACGTAGTGTTTTTTGGGACTGTACTGTTCTAACTCTGGATATCTTTTGACCTGTAGTTTGATTGGTGTGGCTGTGCTGTCTTTTAACGTTGTGGATAGTTCAGAAGAGTGTTCACTGTCCTGGGATGACATTAAGGTATTGGCTGTATTGTCAGTTGACATCAGTGTGGTTTCGGAGTGCACACTTGTTGTACTTGACACATTCTGTAGTTCAACATCAATGGCTTTATCTGAGAGCCGATTCTTTCTCTTAGCATTCAGCAGCATCTCTAACTTCTTTAATTTTTCAACTCTCTGTAGTTCCTTCCGTCTTTCCTTATCTATCTTGTCTCGTTGAAGTTTTATCTTGTCTCTCAGTTTTTTCATGAGAGGATCTATCACATGTCTCTGCCTTCTCTGGCGTGACCTTAGCTCCGACTCGGACTTACTTGGTGACTGTTCAAAACTTGCATCTTCAGGTATGGAGAACAAAGTATCCAAAGTGTCACTATGGCCTGGTTTTGTGGGGTGTTCTCTACTCTTTATGTTGGTCTCTGTCTCCCTGTCAACCTGAGACTTTCTTCCTTTCTTATCCCTTTTCTCTTTGTCTGGTGACTTTCTTTTCTTGGGACTTTCAGAAATTCCTGACTTCCTATCCTTTTTGTTGGTTCTTTCTTTTCTTTTTCCATTTTCCACTAACAGTTCAGTGATACTTCCATTACTCTCTTCCTCACTCAGACCATGTTTCTGTTGCAGTTCAAGTCTCCTATGACTTCTCTCATCTGCTGCACGCTTTTCTGCCAATCTTTTCAACCTTTCACTCTCTTGCTTTCTTTCCTCTCTGATTTTTTCAGCCCTCTCTTCACTCACTTTCTTTTGGGCTTCTGTTTCCTCTTCTTTTTCACGAAGGAAAGAGTTGACGAAATGGTGGGTGGGATTCTGTATCAACCCAGACAAAGCGTCTAAACGTGTACTACCCATGCTGCTCTCCGACACAGACTGATCATATTTCTCCTTAAAACGGGTCCACATGTCATTAATGTTGGGTGGAATACCTTCAACATATTCCTGTTCCAATACTTGACGAAGTATCTGAGCTTTTTTAGACAGTGGTGCAGTATCTTCCACATTCTGCTCAGATTTACTGGTATTTCCTTCTTGAATTTCTTTCCTACAATAACAAATATAATTGCAAATAATTGGCCTTTCAAACACCCAGTTAATGCTTTATTTGGATGCAGTTATCAATACATACATTTGCCATGCAACTTTTTTCCCACAATGGTTCATAAAACTCTACAAAAACATTCTTTCTGTAACAATGTTACAGGTTACATACTTGTGAAAACACTGTGGCAAACAGAAGACATTACTTGTTATCAGGAATTACTTCTTTTGCAACAATATTTTCAAAAGCTGTCTGCTGCAAGACCTTCAATGCCAATTACAGATAGTACTGACAACAGTTCTTTATTAACCCTTTAACACACAATCCCAAGTTTTAACGACCCTAAAAGAGAAGGCTTCTGAAAACATTGTCCGAAAAGGAGAAAACACTGGTGACCAGCATTTTCTCCTTTTCCCACAATGTTTTCTAGCTTCCAGAAAACAAATTTCAGTATTTGAGTTACATTTACTTTGTCGTCTGCAAGTGCTTTCAATTTGAACTAGTCTAAAAATTTGTCGTTTGGTAAGGAGTTAAGTTATGTAGGCAGCTGCCCATCATGAAAGATACGACAGTAGATATCATAAGAGTCAGATCTGTAGGAAGTGAATTAACCTTTAACACACAACAAAATTTGACCTGTCCAAACTGAAAATATTTCTTATGGATGAACTGAATATGGCTAAAATAAAAAGATCTGTCTTTGGAGCAGTAGAAAACATAATGGGAATAGGAGACAACATGGGTTACGAGCATTTTCTCCTTTTCCCACAATGTTTTCGTGAAAGCCATCTTCATCCGAGTCATTAAAACTCCAGATTAGGGATGCCTCACCCTGAACAGTAACAGAAAAGTGTATTTATATTAGGTAAAGAATGTAAGATATGAGTATGACACATGTGGGTCATATAAACATGAGCTCAACTGGTAAACGTTTAACTCTTTACAAAGCGAAAAGAAATTTAACCCTTTCCCAAACAAGCTCTGCAGTACAAGTCTTTTGGAAACACTGTGGGAAAAGGAGAAATTGCTTGTAACGAGCAATTTCTCCTTTTCTCTTAGTGTTTTCCACCCTTTTTGAGACCTTTCTGCCACTTCCATCATATTTAAAATTGTCGTCTGCAAACTCTTTCAATTTGGACCAGTCCAAAATTTGTCGTATGGGAAAGGGTTAAGACTTGCCCATATTAAAAGCATTTGCAGACAAAAAAATAACTGTGACTCAAAAATCGTTTGAGGAAGGGTAGAAAACATTGTGCAAAAAGAAAAATGCTAGTTGCCAGCATTTCCTCCTTTTTCCACAATGCTTTCAAAGGTCTTCTTCTTTAGGGTTATTATAAATTGGGATTGTGCTTTAAAGATTTAATAGATGAGTTACATATTTTTTGACAAGCATTGGATTACTTACACCTGATCTGACAATTCCTTGTTCATTTTTTCCAGTTCAGCCTCCATCTCCTAAAGTCAAGTAAAACAAAAAAAAAAAAAAAAAATCTTTCAACAAATGAATCACATCTGTAAAATCTCTTTAATTCTAATATGAAAAGGACCATGAAGTCAGGATAAGTTAGAAATTTCAATCTACATGTCTAAAAAATTATCACAAAAGTCCCACATCTTTATGCATATAAAGAAAATGTTCCTATGTTCATAAGCTCATAGGTTTTCCACTTTTCATACAATGGGCAATAAATGAGTTTTCCAAAAGAGGGTTTGAATTGCTCATATGACAATCACAAATACTGATACACTGTTTTCTTTGGACATGTCTACTCCATCAAATATCTCCAAACTGGCAACAATATTTTAAAGTTGTCTTTATTCAGAGAATTTGGAGACAAAAAACTTAGCATGGATCAAATGAACATCTTCTAGAAAAAGGACCAATTGCTGGTTACCAGCCTCTTCTCCTTTTTTAAATAGTATTTTCAAAAGTTGTCTGCCTCAAAGTCATAAAGAACGGAATTGATTTGATAACGGGTTAAACTTTTTACCAAACAACAAAATTTTAGTCTTGTCCAAGTTGAAACTATATGCAGGCGACAAGTAAAATATGGTTCAAATGATGGGATTAGTGCTTGAAAGAACAGAAAACACTGTGGGCAAAGAAGAAAATGCTGGTTACCAGCATTTTCTTCTTTTCCCACAATGTTTTCAAAAACCTTGTTCTCTTGGTCATTAAAACTTGGAATTGTGTGGTAAAGGGCTGATAAAAAATTACTCTGAAGGTCTGTGGTTTGTACATTCTTATCATCTACTCACTTTTACAAAACATTATGGCAAACAAACAGGTAATAACTTTACCTTTTCTTTTTCATAAACAGGTGTCCTTGGTCTGCTACTCCTAGGTATACCCCCAAGACGCCCAGGATCTGCGCCCAGATCAACAGGGTTCATGAGTTCCTGTGACCCTGGATATGCATTTGACCTAGAATTGGTGATGCCCGGCTCCAGGGGTCGAACTGGCTCTTCTCTTGATACAAATGAGGCCTCAGGTTGGGTTTGACTCTTTCTACCTTCAGATGAGCTGTCAATACACAACAGACATTAACTCTTTAACAAACGACAAAAATCAAGACTCAAATAAATTTGTAGCATTTACAGACAACAATTTCAATGCAGCTTAAAAGTTAAGCTCTGTCTTTAAAAGGGTAGAAAACGTGAGAAATGGAGAAAGTACTGGTTACCATCATTTTCTCCTTCTCCCAATTGTTTTTTCAAAAATCTTCTTCCTAAAAGTTATTTGAAGGTACATCCTTACAGCAAGAAAGAAATAAAAAAAAGAAGGTGTTAAAATCTGATAAACTGTAGAATGGTTCAGAATTTGGCTGGCTGTGTAAACAAGTTAAATGTTTTTCTGCCAGTGTGTTTCAGGAGGCAATGAATAAAGATGTCCGCATACCTTCTATCATCAACTTGTGGTAGTTCTGGTGCCCTTTGTCTGTCATCCACCCTCGGCAGCTCTGGTGGTGAATGTCTGCCTACAGAGGATTGTGTCTGTCCTTGTATAACATCCTGTCCTGTCCTCCGTCTGGGCGCGATAGACAGTGAGTCCTGGTGAAATATGGGTGAGGGCTGGGTGGACAACTCCATAAACCTTGTACCTGAAATAGTGTGGTTTCAATGGGCTAAACTTTGGTTGTAGCCAGTCATATTTAATTCTTTACCAAATTACAAATTTTTAGACTATTCCAAATTGAAAGCAAATGCAGATGACAACTCATACAAGGTTTGAATAGCAGAATAGTAGGATTTGTCTTAGATAGGGTAGAAAACATTGTGGGAAAAGGAGAAAATGCTGGTTACCAGCATTTTCTCCTTTTCTGTCAAGGTTTTCCAAAGTCTTCCTTTTCAGGTTGTTAAAACTCAGGATTGTGTTGTAAAGGAATAAAGAGGACAAAACTACTGGTAATTTAAGCTAAGTCTATTCCTGTACAGGCTAAATTCAAACCATTTAGGCATAAATAAAGCAACACAAATGAGAAACTAATAACCCTTTACAATGTATCATTAAAACACAGGATAGTTTGGTATAGTGGTAGTTGATTGATTGCATGGTGTTTAATGCTGTTTTCAACATTATTTCATTTATATCGCGGCGGCCAGTGCACCTATCCATGCTTTCCTGGTGTTTCTTTTACCAGTACTCCTCACAATATTCTTTCCAAGCCACTGGCTGCTTTCCCACATAACCCTCATCGACACAATGGTCAACGGTGAGAGAGGAATGAATCCTGTCGCAATGACTATCATCAATCCTCGGAAAGAACTTGGCGATGCCGGGGATCAAACCAAGCGACCTCCTATTCTCAAGTCCTGTACGCTACCGACTGAGCTACGGGGGCTTGGCAGTACAGTGTTAGAATTCTACAACACTGTTGCAACTCATTAATTACAACCAGAAAAGACTGGTAGTTATGTAAAGGAGCCATGCTCCATGAAAAGGGAGCTTAATGCATCTGCAAAAAGTATAGACCCAGCAGTCCGCACAGGCTGACCTGGGTCAAAACTTTTTGCTTTTGGTAAATTTTCAAAGGACCAGTCTACTTCATGATTCAGTTGGCTTTCTGTCAAAATGGATTTTATGGGTGTATAATTCCATAACTCGCTTGGTACAATGCATCACGGAGATGCAATAAATTCCCTTTTTGCCAGAGCATGGTTCAGATGATAAAATGAAAGTTATACACACCTGGCTGCATTGGTGAGGAGTATTTCTGACTCTCGGCAGGGGACAGAGCTACAAGATCAGTGTCAGACCGAGATCTACTGTAACGCAACCTCTCTTGTGGATAGCCAGGCTCCGGTTCTAAAACCTGGAATTCATTTCTATCGGCAGACTCTCTGTATTCCCTTCTAGGACCCATATCTTCCAAAGTGCCCCCCGGGTCTGATCTGACACTGGTTCCCATTTGGTCCCTTTGTTCTCCGGAATACCGTCGTCTTTCCTGCTCCTTCTTCTCAAATTCCCTGAGAAACTCTTCTCTAGATTTCAACATCGGCTGACTTGCTCCCACACCAGTTGCTCCTGGATAAGCAAGGTCTTTCTTGCGGTTATCATCGGATGATGTTCTAGACTTGGATGGGTACCCACTATCTAGGGTCCGAGTATCAGGCAATCTACTTATGGCATCAACAGTCGAACGTGTTTGATATCCAGTCTCTGCTAGCTGAGTAGTTGAGCTCACAGTTCTGCCTGCTCCAAGTTTTTCATACGGTTCTTTAACATCTGAGAAACCAAAATAAAAAATAAAAATGAGCCATGCTCTGGCAAAAGGGGGCTTGATGCATCTCCGTGATGCATTATTATAAAGCAAGTCAACATATAATTATGGATCCATAAAGAACATTTTATCTAACAACCGACTGTATCATAAGGTAGACTGGTCCATTGACATACAGAAAATTGACCTCTAGCGAAAAGTTTTGGCCCAGGTCAGCCTGCGCGGACTGCGCAGGCTGACCTGGATCAATACTTTTCGCAGATGCATTAAGCCCCCTTTTCACACAGCGTGGCTCAAATGTTTTTCTTGAGAAATTTCAAAAGTGCAGGTGCAATACAATTCATTTAATCCTTTACCAAACAAGCCCTTGTTTCAGTGACCCTGACAAAAACATTGTGGGAAAAAGGAGAAAATGCTGGTCACCAGCATTTTCTCCATTGCAAACAATGTTTTCTTCCCTTTCAGTGACCAGCATTTTTCTCCTTTTCCAACAATGTTTTCTCCCCTTTCAAAGACAAATTCCTTCATTTCAAAACATTTGTCATCTGCAAATGCTTTCAATTTGGACTTGTCTAAAATTTTGTCGTTTGGTAAAGAGTTAGCCCTCTACCACAAAAAAATATGTAGACTTGTCCAAATTGAATGCATTTGCAGACAATGATTTAAATGTGGCAAGTGATCAAATTTGTCTTTGATGTGGTAGAAAATATTGTGGGAAAAGGAGAAAATGCTGGTTACCAGCATTTTCTCCTTTTCCCCCAATGTTTTCAAAAGGTCTCTTTCTTGGGGTCGTTCAAACTCGGGATTGTATGGTAAAGGTTTAAAGGGCATTAACCCTTTACCACACAATCCCGAGTTTTAACGACCCTGAGAATGAAGGCTTTAGAAAACATTGAGGGAAAAGAAGAAAATGCTGGTAACCAGCATTTTCTCATTTTCCCACAATGTTTTCTACCATTCCCAAATCAAATTTAAGTTTTTGAGCTACATTTATTTTGTCATCTGCAAAGGCTTCCATTTTGGACTGGTCTAGGATATTGTCATTTGGTAAAGGGTTAAAAGGCAAATCAAAGAAGCAGTTTCAATAATAGTAGTACAGATTAATTTGTAGGTTATCTTTTTTTTCTAAAGTATGTAAGCGTATATGCCATATTTCATGTAAACAGTTATTTTTGTAACTGGCCAACGGCAAAATCTAATTTTCAGAATACCAAATAAATGAGCCACGCTATGGCAAAAGGGTATTTAATGCATCTCCATGGTGCATTATACCAAGCAAGTCCTAACATAATTATGGATCCATAAAATCCATTCTGTCTAAAACTGACTAAATCATGAGGTACACTGGTCCTTTGACATGTAGAAAATTGACCAATAGCAATAAAATTTGTCCCGGGTTAGCCTGCATGGAATGCGCAGGCTGACATGGGTTGACACTTTTTGTAGATGTCATGTAGATGCATTAAACCCCTTTTCACAGAGCATGGCTCCAATCAGTTTATTTAAGTTGATTCTGTGCAGTCTGATCTTAATCTATACTATCAGTCAAAGCATCTGAAAGGTAGAAAGAATGATTGATTGTATGGTGTTTAACGTCATTTTCAACATTATTTCAGTTACATCACGGTGGCCAGTGCACCTATCCATGCTTTCCTGGAGTTTCATTTACCAGTACTCCGCATAATATTCTTTCCAAGCCACTGGCTGCTTTCCCATATAACCATCGTCGAAACAATGGTCAGCAGTGAGAGAGGAATGAATCCTGTCGAAATGACTATCATCAGTCCTCGTAAAGAAACTGGCCAAGCCGGGGATCAAACCACGGACCTCCTGTTCTCAAGTCCTGTACGCTACCAACTGAGCTATGGGGGCTCGGCAGGTTGTGAGAAAAAGGGGCTAAAGTGAGACTTACCCTTATCAGCTGTCTCTCCTTTATTGTTACTGCCTGTACTGACACTGAGGGCTTTCTCCTTGTCATCCTAGAACAGGTAATTACAAATGGACAGTAAAATCTGGGTAATTCGAATCAGAATTGGACAGAAATATATGTACATTCAAATAATCATGATATTCTATTTATCTATTTATCAACAATCACTTGGCAGCGGTAGGGTTAAATCATTGCTGGGTTTTGAGAGTTATACCATGGATACTTTCTCAATAAAACTTATATTGAACTCATCAAACTAGTCTAAATTATGACCATAAAAATTGAGTTCAGTGGAGAAATAATGTTTTGAAGTATAAAAATACCCACTGATTTTGTCCTCTGAATCAGCATTTCAATTTACATTAACCATTTACCACACGACAAAATTTTATCCTTGTCCAAATTCGAAGCATTTGCAGACGACAGATCAGATATGGCTCATAATGGTGAGATTTGACTGTAAAAGGACAGAAAACATTGTGGGAAAAGAAGAAAATGCTGGTTACCTGCATTTTCTCCTTTTCCCACAATGTTTTCAATAGGCCTCTTTCTCAGGGTCATATAAACTCAAGACTGTGTGGTAAAGGGTTAACCCTCTACAAGACTGCCAAATTCTGGAGAAGTCCAAGTTGAAAGCATTTCCATGCATTAAAATAACTTTGGCTTAAATTTTGGAATCTGTCTTTGAAAGGGTAAAATTGGGTGGTAACCAGCATTTTCTCCTTTCCCAAATTGTCTGCAAAAGCCTTTTTCCTCAAGGCAGTCAATACAGGGAATTGACTGGAAAATGGATGTAACTTTAGATATACATGTTTATTTGGCCCTTCATATATAATGTATAACAGTTTACTGTTTCTTACTTTACAAAGCAATGCAGCAGCATTTTTAAATAGCCCCAAGGCAACCAGACCTGTTTCTACATCCATTTTCTAAAGACATGTCTCTTCCAGCAAATGCTTTTTATCCATTTCAGCCCAAAATGCTAATATGCTTTTTGTAGAAATTGCTCATTTTCCTACATTGTTTTCATTGTTTACTGTATTTTGTCTTATGTACAATAATGGACTTATCTTAAAATATTCAAACAAATGTGTAAATGAAGTTATTGGTGACCTCTTTACCAAAGGATAAAATTTTTTGAGTTGACCAAATTGAGAGCATTTGCAGATGACAAACTAAATGTAGCTCAAATAATCATTTCTGTCTTTTATAGGGTAGAAAACACTGTGGGAAGAGGAGAAAATGCTGGTTGCCAGCATTTTCTCCTTTTCCCAAATTGTTTTTCAAAAGCTTTCACTATAAGGGTTGTTAAAACTAGGGATTGTGTGGTAAACATTTAAACACCCACCTTCACAGAGTTTTCGTCGATAGTAGAGAGATCTTCAGGTTTGTTGTTCACACCATAGATTCCAGTTGGGTGTTTGTTTGGCTCATCTTTCCTGGAGCCCAAATACTGTCTGGGTATGTAGGGGGGCACTGCATCATCAGACCCTTGTGAAAAGAAAGAAATGAAAGTTCAATATACTATGAAAATTTAAGTAAACCCTTGACCTGCTAAATAAATTAAATGAAACTTTCAAACCTGTAGTAAAAACTCGAATACATGTATTTTAATATTTAAGTTATTTTTCAAGGAAAATATCTCCTATCAGAAAATATAGATCTAAGATCAGACTGCATGTTCTGTGCTGTCTGATCTTGATCTACCTTGTCCACAAAAGGTCCTCTGGTAGTGCTTAGAAGCCTAATAGTTAAAACCTCACTTGTTACCAAACAAGAAAATTGCACGCTTGTCCAAATTGTAAGCTTTTGCAGATGACAGATCAAATGTGATTCGAATGATGGGGTTTTTCCTTTGTAGGATTGAAAACATTGTGGGAAAAGGAGAACATGCTGATTTTCAGCATTTTCTCCTATTCCTATGATGCTTTCATAAGATTTCTTTCTCCAGGTGGTTAACACTTGGGACAATTTGGTAAATTGTGAAGTTGAATTCATTTACTTAGGAAGTATTTTAGTCATATAATTTAGCACATGTAAAATGTATTGGATAAAATCAATTCAATTTAGTCAAGTTATATGAGTGTGCACTCAAATAATGTAAACCCCAGCCGGGTAAAACCTTGAAATTTTTGAATTACCACCTGACAATTTATTACACTAATAACAGTTAGGTTAAATTAAAGCAAAACTGAAGCAACCTGAATAGCCAAAAAGTAAGCCATGACTTCAGGAGAATATCACTTTTTACACACACTTTGCAGAAATCCATTCAGCAGTAAAGTTTTGGAAAATATGTGTAACATAACTTCTTCATTGTTAAAGAATTTTCCTTTTAACTGTTACAAAAAGTTCTACATTTGCATGAAAAATGTTTTCTGTTGATGAACTAGTACCTCCTTTCTTTTTCAAACATTTGATCTTACAGCTTTTTTAATTCAATGTTGATTGATTGATCGTATGGTGTTTAATGCTGTTTTCAACATTATTTCAGTTATATCATGGCGGCCAGTGCACCTATCCATGCTTTCCTGGAGTTTCATTTACCAGTACTCTGCACAATTTTCTTTCCAAGCCACTGGCTGCTTTCCCACATAACTATCGTCGAAACAATGGTCAGCGGTGAGAGAGGAATGAATCCTGTCACAAGACTATCATCAATCCTCGGAAAGAAACTGGCCAAGCTGGAGATCAAACCGGCGACCTCCTGTTCTCAAGTCCTGTACGCTACCAACTGAGCTACAGGGGCTTGGCTTTTTTAATTCAAGAAAACCGAATCAGCTCAAAAACTTTGAATTAATGTTTGCATCAGCCATATTCTAATCAAACTGTCGAAGGTAAATTTTATCATGTAACAGTATGACTGTAAAACTTGCAAATATTACAGACAATTGATATACACAAAAATGTATTTTCTCAAATTACTTTTTGATATGACTACATATTGAAATAAAGTGGTTTATTACGTATGATGAAAAGCAGACATCTTTTTACTCTTTACCACACAATGCCAACTTTTAACGACCCTGAGAAAGACGCCTTTTGACAACATTGTGGGAAAAGGAGAAAATGCTGGTAACTGGCCTTTTCTCCTTTTCCCACAATGTTTTAAACCCTTCCCAATACAAATTTCAATTTTTGAGTCACATTTGATTTGGCGTCTGCAAACACTTTCAATTTGGTCAGATCTAAAATTTTGTCGTTTGGTAAAGGGTTAAAATAACTCATGCAATTAAAAGCTGAAAAACACAGCTGAAAAACGGTTCAATGATAAAAAACAGAAACACATATTATTATGTAAAGGAGCAAGCTGTCCGTGTTTCCAAAATGATTTTTTGTCCACCCAAATGTTTAGTTCTGTATACGCGTAGGTTTTTTTCACTATCCTTTTTTACAATATAACAGGCATCAGAAGACTCCTGAGTTTGATAGGAAGATAATGGTTGCTACCATTTACAGGGCTATACAGTCCAAATTAACTAGCTTACATATCAGAATGATAAAAAATTAACTGAGCATCTTCTGTTAGTGGACCAAAGTTAACCACATTTCAAAGTTAACCCTTAAAGCGCCTAATAAACCCCCAGTTGTCATTTTCATTCTAGAATAAAACCAATACAATTGCAAATTCATGGCTACCTTTTGCCTTTAGTGTTTTAACATTGCGGACAGTGAAGATCAAAGATCAGGCTGCACATTTTGTGCAGCCTGATCTTGACCTACACTGGCCGCAAAGGCAACTATATTAGTGAAAGGCGCTTTAAGGGTTAATTTGCCCAATGGCATTTCATGATATATCAGACAGAGTAGGTCCAAGATAATATGCACACTGTATGACTTTGTAGTCTCATCTTGATCTACACTTGCTGCAAGATGTCTCCAACTTGTCTTACTAAGAGCTGAGTTAACCCATTACTGCACAATGCCGCCTTTTGACGCCCCTGGGGAAGAAGCCTTTTGAAAACATTGTGGGAAAAGGAGAAAATGCTGGTAACCAGCATTTTCTCCTTTTCCCAAAATGTTTTCCACCCTATCAAAGAAGAATTGCACTATTTGAGCCACAATGCAGTTGTCGTCTGCAAATGCTTTTAATTTGGAAAAGGCTTAAATTTTGTCGTCTGGTAAAGGGTTAACTCTTTACCAAAGGATAAAATTTTATACTGATCCAAATTCAAAGCGTTTGCAGATGACAAATCAAATGTGGCTCAAATAATGGGATTTTTCTCTAACAGGGAAGAAAACATTGTGGGAAAAGGAGAAAATGCTGGTTACCAGTATTTTCCCCTTCTCCCAGAATATTTTCTAAAGGCATATTTCTCAGGGTTGTTAAAACTCAGGATTGTGTGGTAAAGGGTTAAATAAATTAAAAGGAAAAAATAAAACTTGAAAACAGGATGACTGAAAATATCAGAAGAATGATCGGAGTATAAAGCAATATAAATTGGAAAATCAAAGAACATTCACCCATCTCCCATACAGGTCCACTTTTATATTTGTGTCTTTAGCTGGCATTGATCTATAATCCCTAGGCTGCTAATCATGACTCAATTTGCTTTTGGGGAAAGTGAAGATCAAGATCAGACAGTACAAGAATATTCAGTCTGCTCTTACATCTAGACTTTCTGATATGGTGAGATTTCCTCCAGCAAAAAGAATTTCAAAATCACTTTGTTTATTTTTTATTTCTTTAGGTCGGTACTTTTCATATATTTGGCAGTTTAACCCTTTTTTCACAATGTTTTCTGCGCTACCAACAACAAATTTTCTATTTGTTATCTACAAATGCTGTCAATTTGGACTAGTCTAAGAATTTATCGTTTGGAAAACGGTTAAGGGTTCACCCTTTACCAAATGCCAAAATTACAGACATGTCCAAATTGAAAGAATTTGCAGTTGACAAAATAAATGTTCCTAAAAAATTGAATTGAAATTTGTTTTTTGATGGGGAAAAAAAAAATTCTAGGAAAAGGAGAAAATGCTGGTAACCGGCATTTTATCCTTACCCACAATGTTTTTAAAAGCCTTTTTTCCTCAGTGTCGTTAAAAGTCTGGATTTATTGGTAAAGGCATGAAGAAAACAAGACACAAATTGCTTAAAAATGTGTTTTCTAAATTCTTCATAATAATGGTTTCCCTGTCTTGCATCTTTATCTGATATTCCATTGTTTTCATTTTCTTTAATTTTTGCCCAGAAAAATTCTCCTGCTGAGAGGGTACACAAAGACTTGCCGAAAGGGTAATGGATGAATGAAGATAAAAGTATAGTTAACAATTATACTAACCAGAAGATTCTGAAACAGAACAGTGACAAGAGCTTTACATGATGGTTTACCTTCTCTGTACCAATAAGTATTGATAGTTAATATTCTCTGTACCAATATGTATTGATAGTTTATATTCTCTGTACCAATATGTATTGATAGTTTATATTCTCTGTACCAGTATGTATTGATAGTTTATATTCTCTGTACCAATATGTATTGATAGTTTATATTCTCTGTACCAGTATGTATTGATAGTTTATATTCTCTGTACCAATATGTATTGATAGTTTATATTCTCTGTACCAATATGTATTGGTAGTTTACTTTCTTTGTACCAATATGTATCGGTAATTTATTTTCTTGGTACCAATATGCATTGGTCTGTGTTTTTTTTCTTTTTGATGTTGTAAATAGAATCAACATTATTTCTTTTACAATGCAGCATTTGCCATAGTTCCCATACACATTTTCCTACACATTTTTCTGGGCTGCAGTGTTATCAAAAATTATCCTAGAGTCTTTTTATGCAAACTCCTATTGTCTGTTCATGAAAACTTCAATAGCCTTTTTATGCAAACTCTTACATTTTTTTCATGCAAGCTCTATAGTCTCTTATGCAAATTCCCAAAGTCTCTTTATGCAAACTCCTATAGTCTTTTTATGCAAACTCCTATAGTCTCTATATGCAAATCCCCACAGTCTCATTATGCAAACCCCTACAGTCTCTTTATGCAAACTCATATAGTCTCTATATGCAAATTCCCACAGTCTCTTTATGCAAACTCCTACAGTCTCTTTATGCAAACTCCTAGTCTCTTTACACAGACTCCGACAGTATCTTTATGCAAACTCCTATAGTCTTTTTATGCAAACTCCTATAGTCTCTATATGCAAATTCCCACAGTCTCATTATGCAAACCCCTACAGTCTCTTTATGCAAACTCATATAGTCTCTATATGCAAATTCCCACAGTCTCTTTATGCAAACTCCTACAGTCTCTTTATGCAAACTCCTACAGTCTCTTTATGCAAACTCCTATATTCACTTTATGAAAACTAATATAGCCCAAGTGGTAAGGAATCTACAACCACTGCAAAAACAATCTACAGGATTTAACTCTTTACAGCATTTTCTCCTTTTCCCACATTATTTTCAAAAGCCATTAATTTGAGTTTTTTCCACTTCTTTTAAATAAGAAGGTCACATTGGATTTTATACTAGCAAATGCTGAATACTAGTCTCTACACTAACCTGGATGAGTGCTTTCAATAGTAGTTCCACTTTCATTGGTATCGTCCCCACTCTCTGTGTAATACATATCTCCTCTACCTGCTGGCCTGAAATTGGACAAAAATGGAAAAATAAGTCTAAAATATAACCCATTTGGTTGCTACCAGGAACACACAGTGTTTTTCCAACAGGACAGATCAAGATCAGACTGCACAAAGTCTGCAGTCTGCTCTTAGATCTACAATATCAGTTGACCTTTCGTGAGATAAAATAGTCTTAATCTCTAACTCTTGGGTCCTTCACAATTTGATATGAGGCATGCTCTGGCAAAAGGGGGCTTAATGCATCTCCTTTATGAGTGATACCTATCAAGCCATTACATAATTATGGATCCATAATAGTCACTTTCTTTAACAACCTACGTAATCATGAGGTAATATGGTCCTTTGACATACAGAAAATTGACCATTAGCAAAAAGTTTCGGCCCAGGTCAGCCTGTGCACACTCTGCCAGCTGACCTGGGTCGATACTTTTCCCAGATGCATTAAGCCCCCTTTTCACAGAGCATGGCTCATATTTATTTTTACCCTTCACCAGAAAATCCCGAGTTTTAACAACCCTGAGAATGAAGCCCTTTGAAAACACAGTGGGAAAAGGAGAAAATGCTGGTAACCAGCATTTTTTCCTTTTCCTACAGTGTTTTCTATCCATTCAAGAACAAAAGCTATCATTTTAAAAGCATTTGAATTGTTGTCTGCAAATTCCTTCAATATGGATGAGTCTAAAATTTTGGCAAGTAGCAAAGGGTTAATTCATTTAGCAATCTATGACATAACCATGGTAATCAAATATGCTATATTATGAACATCTCTTGAACAAAATGAAATGACAACTGCATGCATAAAGAGCTACTTTCTTTTGATGTACTCATTCTGGGTGAATGAACACACTACTTTCTTTTGATGCATTCAAATATGATCATATAGCTTTGTAAAATTAACCCTTTCCCAAACAAGCCCTGGTTTTCACGTGTCTGCAGTACAAGTCTTTTGAAAACACTGTGGGAAAAGGAGAAATTGCTCGTAACGAGCAATTTCTCCTTTTCCCACAGTGTTTTCTACCCGTTTTGAGACCTTTCTGCCATTTTCATCAAATTTAAAATTGTCGTCTGCAAACTCTTTCAATTTGGACCAGTCCAAAATTTGTCGTTTGGGAAAGGGTTAATGGTGTATCAGTTTTAGTTACATAATTATCTTTACTGAGCATAATAAAAAAACTGACAAAAACATGGCCTAGACCTGTTGTTGTTAACTCTTTACCCAACAACAAAATTTTAGACATGTCCGAATGGAAAACAATCGCAGACGACAAAATAAGCATCGCTCAGAAATTGAAAGGTGTTTTTGGAAGGGTAGAAAACATTGTGGAAAAGGAGAAAATGCTGGTTACCAGCATTTTCTCCTTTCCCACAATGTTTTCAAAAGCTGTCGTCCTTGCAGTCATTAAAACTTGGGATTGTGGGGTAAAAGGTTAAAATCGTGGCAATACAATATCTTTATTTATGAAACTATACAAAAGAATCAGGTACAAGGGTCATTCATTTCATTGTGTCTCTGGGTACTTATGAGACACATTATATTAAATGGATATATTTTGTATGTTTCATCCCTTCAAAATATTCTCCACTGACAGAAATACATTTTTCAAGTCTGGAAATCCAGTCTGTGAATGCTGCAAAATAGGTTATTCTGGGAATACCCTGCAGACACTGAAAAATGGCACCTTCCAGGGCTCTTTTAGAGTCATATCGACACCCAGAGAGAGTTTTCTTCAATAAAGGAAAGAGAAAAACATCACATGGACTGAGGTTGGGAGAATAGAGTGGGTGGGGAAGCCATACCATCTTTTCCCTTTCCAGGAAATTCTGAACAATTGCAGACTCGTGAGCAGCTCCTTGTCATGAATAAGGCACAGGCCTCTTCATCTGGTTTCAGTAGTATAGCCAGTGCATATGACTGCACCTACTTTAACCTTCAATAACTTTTGAAAGAATGAACCTATTACAACTAAATTTTGTGCCACTATTCAGAACAACTTCCTTGCGAAAGTACAGTTATTTCCTTGTGATACGTATGGTCATGCGGTGTGGAGGCCCGTTAGTGACACAATTAAATGAATGACCCTTGTATCATGACCACACAACATATATGCATGATAATATAAATAGGCTATGAATGAAAAACAACAACAAAGCATTTTGGTGTCTGCCAAAAAACATGTGCAACCCAAACCAATCCTTACTATAATGGTAACCAGGTGTGCCACACCAGTAAAAACATTGTATTTCTAAGTGGTAAAGAAGACCTCAAAGTTGTTATGTTCAGCCTGTTTTTGTCAGCATATCTCACAAGATACGGGACAGCATCAACCAAAGATCAGGGCCCATATTCACCAACCATTCTCAAGAACATTCCCACTCTTATTCCCAAGAATCTTTAAATTTGAAGTTACACAATTTCTGATTGGTTAAACCAAATGGTTTAGCCAATCAGAGGTTGTGTTGTACTCTCTAAATTAAATCTAGAATCAGTCCAAGAATGAAATTCAAAATGGTTGGTAAACATGGTGCCAGACTACACTTTATGCACAATCTGCATTAACTATTGAAGTTGCGATTGGTGCCATAAGGGTTAACTCTTTGCTACATAACTCGCAACTTTTACCAACCCTGAGGAAAGAAAACTTTTGAGAACATTGTGTCGAAAGAAGAAAAAAGGAAGTTATCAGCATTTTCTCCTTTTTCCACATTGTTTCCAAAGCTTTATTCCTCAGGGTTGTTAAAAGTCTGAACTGTGTGGTAAAGGGTTAATAAATATGAGATAACCATTCACCTGACAATCCTGAGGTTTACTGATCCTGAGAAATCTACCTTTGTACCTTTGAATGTTCTATGACTAGGCCTTTTTTAAGAGCATATTGCAAAAATTACATTATGTACCTTTGAATGCATGTGAGACTCAAACCCTTAACCTGTGATTTTACTATACCTGTGATAAGCCAATGGCCTGTTTGGAGAATGGTTATGTTCAAATTTAAATTGAAAACTGGAACTGTCGCAAAGCAGACCAATACCCCCCACCGGCACCTTGTCACTGAAGCAGCACAATCAGAGAAAACAAAGTTCACCTGTGACCTTGAACTTTGACACATGTGACCAAAAAACAATAGGGCACCTCCTTGGGTCATGGGGAACACTTGCATAAAGTTTCAGAGTCCTAGGTCATACTGTTTCTGAGTTAGAGCACGGAAACGGAAAGATGGATGGATTGAGGGATGGACGGACAGACAGATATGGTGAAACCAGTATACCCCCCTCTACTACATAGGTGGGGGGGTATAAAGCAAGAATTTCATTTCCAAACTTCACAACACTTAAAACCTTAAAGCTGATCAATGTCTTAAAATTATCAGACTGATTACCTTTTTATCAGACAACACAAAAGGCTTGTACAAATTGAGAGCATTTGCAACAACAAATTACATGTGGCTAAAATGGTATGACTTAATACTTAACCCTTTCCCAAACAATCCCTGGTTTTTACGGCCCTGGTAAAACAGGCTTTTGAAAACATTGTGGGAAAAGGAGAAAATGCCGGTAACCAGCATTTTCTCCATTTCCCACAATGTTTTCTACCCTTCCCAAAACAAATATCAATTTTTTGTATACATCTATTTTGTCATCTGCAAATGCTTTGAATTTGGACAGGTCCAAAATTTTGCCGTTTGGGAAAGGGTTAATTCCAGTGTCATAGATATATACAATCTTTATCAGAGGCACACAGTACCATTCTTGCCACCCTAATTTCTAAACCACCAGTATCTCTACTACAATACTACAGTATCCTCTTCCAGTTTTTGCAGCTCTCATTTAAAGACAACTACAAAAAGTATGTATGTAATTCTTGTTCACACAATTTCACTACTAAAAACTGTGGACATACAATTGAAGTGGTCAGAAAATAATTGAGCCATGCTCTTGCAAAATGGGGTTTAATGCATCTATGTGATGTATTATACCAAGCAAGACATCATATACCTTAATTATAGATCCGTAAAATCCATTTAGTCTAACAATCGACTTGATCTGGAGGTGAAATGGTCTTTCACAGGCAAAAAAGTTTTGATTGTAAGTTTGTCTGGAGTTTTAATGCCATTTTAACAGCTAAGGTTATATAATGGGGGCCAGTACAACTATGCATGTGTTTCCTGGCTTTCTCACACCAGTACTGACATAGCTTTCTTCCCAAGTCACTGACTACTTTCTCACATACATCAGAGGTGAGAGGCGAAAAGTCACAGCGAAAAAAGTTTGCTGCAACAGGTTACCTGCAACCACCATGTCACAAGTCAGATGTATTAACCATTGAGCAACCCAACAAAAAGATTTCCACCCAAATCAGCCTGTGCAGACTGTGCAAGGTGACATGAGTCGATACTTTTTGCAGATGTATTAAGCCCCCTTTTCACAGAACATGGCTCAGTTTTAAAGGAATAGAGCAAAAACTACCAGATATTATGAAGTTCCATATACCTGTAGGGCCTTGGTCTTGCTGCTCTCCTAGATCCACTTGTGTCCGAGTCTGTAGGTGATATCACAGGTCGTGTGTCTGAAACATCAATAAATCATGTTTAAGACTACACAAGAGAAAAATTGACTCCTTAAATCTTCACCAAATGACAGAATTTTAGACTGGTCCAAATTGAAAGCATTTTCAGATGTCAAACTGTATGCGAACTGCACAGGCTGACCTGGGTCAATATTGTTTGCAGATGCATTAAGCCCCCTTTTCACAGAGCATGGCTCAAATATATGGGGACATTTTCAAAGTTATCTGCAGATAATTTGTTTTAGGGAATAATTACCAGTAGTTATAATTAGTTATAATTACTACTGGCTTTCACTAACTCTCCTTATTTTATCTTACCTTTGCAAGACTTAACTCTTTACCACACAATCCCGACTTTTAACGACCCCGAGAAAAAGGCATTTTGAAAACATTGTGGGAAAAGGAGAAAATGCTGGTAACCAGCATTTTCTCTATTTCCCACAATGTTTTCTACCCTTCCCAAAACAAATTTCAATTGTTGAGTCACATTTATTTTGTTGTCTGGAAATGCTTTCAATTTGGACCAGTCTGAAATTTTGTTGCTTGGTTAAGAGTTAATGATTGAAAAACCTATAATCTTTTTGCTGACATAATTGACTTTACTGTTTTTTATCATGACAAATGGTGTGTATTTGTACCCATTCAAACTTTAAAACTTAAAAATCTCATTTATAAACATACATGTAATTTCTTGTGTAAGTTTTTGTGAACCCTTACAAAAGCCTTAGACTACTACAGTTGTCTTCTTGTTTGTTATGTTTGTATTGGAGTTTAATGCCATCTTAACAGCTTGGGTCATATCATGGCGGTCAGTGTACCTACATATGTGTTTCCTGGCTTTTCCTCAAAGTCGTTAAAACTCAGGATTGTGTGGTAAAGAATTAATCCTTTACCCAACGGTCCTGTGTTGTAACTTTGTACCAAATGACGAAAATTTGGACTTTTGCAAATTGAAAGCATTGCAGACGATGAATTGGATTTCGCTCAAATAAATGAATATATCTTTGAAAAGACATGGAAACACTGCAGGAAGAGGAGAAAATGCTGCTTTCCAGCATTTTCTCCTCTTCCCACAATGTTTTCAAAAGCATTCTTACTCAGGGTCATTAAAAGTCAGGATTGTTTGGTAAAGGGTTAATGACCTAGCGGTAGAAAGCTTTTGAGAATATTGTGAGAAAATGAGAAATGGCCTGTAACAAGCAATTTCTCCTGTTCCCATGTTTTTTTTTTCTCCTATCAGGCAACTTCAGCTTATTTCTATCAATTTAAAATTTGTCATCTGCTGATGTTTTCAATATGGAAGAGTAAAAAATTTGTTGCTTGGAAAAGGCTTAACCTTTGAAGTGCAAAAAAACTGAATAGAGCATTTTTCAGTCTATAAAAAAAGACCACCAAGATTCTGGCCAAAAAATTTCTCAAAATATCAGTGTTGATAGATATTCTTGAAGCATTCTGATCTTGATCTACACTTTTTGTGAAAGCAACTTTAGTAGAAGTTTAGCTTGATAACCAAATATGAAATACACAAAAAAGGAGAGAAAAAAATGTGCATGAACAAACTTGCACATTCCTTACTCTTACATATGCATATATGTGAATTTCATTTGTTCACATATAGTTTTCCTGATCTGACATGGCATCAATTCTGAGGTAAAAAGCATTTATGAAAATACTGGTCTTTTAAGCATGCATAGCATAGGGTACTTATTATATACTTAAGACACACATACCCACCAAAATTTAGAATTCTTGCACAAAGATTAAAAATGACAAATAAATTATACTTTATAATACTGCCCAACTCCTATTGTTGTAAAAACTTGTGCATTAGATACAAGCCAAACTGACATATTATCTTACAACAGACAGATTTTGCTACTCATTCTACGAAAAGAATTTCTCCTTTTGCCTTTAACCCTTTCCCAAACGATAAAGTTTAGACTGGTCCAAACTGAAGAGCTTGCAGACGACAATTTTAAATTTGACGAAAATGGCAGAAAATTTCTCAAAAAGGGTAGAAAACACTGTGGGAAAAGGAGGAATTGCTCGTTACGAGCAATTTCTCCATTTCCCACAGTTTTTTCAAAAGACTTGTACTGCAGACACGTGAAAACCAGGGCTTGTTTGGGAAAGGGTTAATTCTTTTAATATGTATTCCTGTATTTAGCCTTAACTCTTTACCACACAACAAAATTTTAGACCAGTCCAAATTGAAAGTATTTGCAGATGACAAATAAAATAGGGCACAAACAACAGTACCTGTCTTTGAGATCGTTAAAAATATTGTGGGAAAAGAAGAAAATGCTGGTTACCAGCATTTTCTTCTTTTCCCACAATGTTTTCAAAAGCCTTCTTCTTCAGGTTCATTAGAACTCAGGACTCCGGATTGTATGGTAAAGAGTTAATTCATATTTATTATCTTATCTATATGTAACAAGGATGTTTTTTTTTTAAATTGTATGCGGCAATTTGTTCCGGAGATAACGAGTGATCAAGAAAGCATACAAGACCAACAATGAAGAGACATAAAAGTAAAGATACCAACCTCTAACTTAAAACCTAATGTATTAATTCCTAAACTCCATTTTGAATAGGAATACCCTCGGTAGTTACCAGCAATTTTAATTTCTACTTAGCTGAACAGTAATCTATCAGAATTATATTTCTATTGATAGAGAAGCAATTTTAGATCTTAAGGATCAGAATTAACCCTTTACCACACAGTCCCAACTTTTAACGACCCTAAGAAAGAAGCCTTTTGAAAACATTATGGGAAAAGGAGAAAATGCTGGTAACCAGCATTTTCTCCTTTTCCCACAATGTTTTCTACCCTTCCCAAAGCAAATTTCAAGTTTTAAGTCACATTCATTTTGTCGTCTGCAAATGCTTTCAATTTGGACAAGTCTAAAATTTTGTCGTTTGGTAAAGAGTTAAGATTTCACAGCAAATGCACCATAACCTTTGATCTGTACTGTTAACTTTTTACCAAATGCCAGATTTTAGACTGGTCCCACTTAAAAGCATTTGCAGACAACAATTCAAATGTTACTCAAAACCTGAAATTTGTCTTTTGTAGCATAGAAAACATTGTGGAAAAAAAGAGAAAATGCTGGTAACCAGCATTTTCTCCTTTTTCCACAATGTTTTCAAAAGGCTTCTTCCTCAGGGTTGTTAAAACTCGGGACTGTGTGGTAAAGGGTTAAATCAACAATTATGTTTTGATTGAAACTTTAATTCTTTACAACACACCCAAAATACAGACTGGTCCAAATTCAAAGCATTTGCAGACGACAATTCAAATGTTGCTCAATAGATGGAATTTGTCTTTGATAGGGTAGAAAACAGTGTGGGAAAAGGAGAAAATGCTGGTTACCAGCATTTTCTCCTTTTCCCACCATGTTTTCAAAAGGCTTCTGTATTAGAGTCATTAAAACTCGACACTGTATGGTAAAGGGTTAACAGTCTTAAAATTACAAAATTTGGATATCTTTTTCATGAAGACAATCAACACTATTTATAATACTGCCATGAAAAATAAAAGGCAATGACAAAATAAATATTCAAAATCTTAATACTGATTCTTCCAAGATTAAAATAAAAAATTTAATAAAAAAAAAAATGTAACTGTATTATAGATTCACTTTCACAACTTAGATTCTCCGAGACAAGATTTAATACTTATTCAGAAATGCTAATCACAAGTTATCAATACCTTTAGATGAAATCAGGTTGTATAGAAAAATCAATATCGTATTTTTCATGATACATTTGGCTTACCCTTTATCACAAAATCCTGAGTTTTTACGAAGCTGAGGAAGAGGTCTTTGGGAAACATTGTGGGAAAAGGAGAAAATGCTGGTAACCAACATTGTTTTCTACCTTATTAAGACAGAAATCATCATTGGAGCTACATCTATGAAATCTTCTGCAAAGGTTTTGAATTTGAACCAGTCTGAAATTTTGTTGTTTGGTAAAGGGTTAACTCTTAGAGTGACAAGTGTGACTGTTGAACGTATATACTTGTACAGACATTTATGACAAAAGATCAGACTGCACAGAATGCACAGTCTGATCTTGGATCAACACCCTCCCTGGTCTTTGTGAGATAAGCTATCAATTTAGACCAGTATGAAAATTTGTCGCTTGGTAAAGAGTTAATTAACTGACTCTCTCACGTAGGGCATTCACCTTTTTCACATATGAATGTTTGTATTTGATAACAAGTAAAATGTTACCAATATGATTGTATTTGCCTTTGATTGGTTAGAAAACACTGTTGAACAAGGAGAAAATGCTGCTTACTAGTATTTTCTCCTTTTCCCATGATGTTCTAAAATACCTACTTTAGCATGATCATGAACACATGGGTTTGCTCAGCAGGTGGTTAACCTTTTACCACACAATCCCAACTTTTAACGACCCTGAAAAAGAAGGCTTTTGAAAACATTGAGGGAAAAGAAGAAAATGCTGGTAACCAGCATTTTCTTCTTTTCCTACAATGTTTTCTACCCTATCACGGACAGAAGTCGTCATTTTAGCAACATTTAATGTGTCGTCTGCAAATGCTTTCAATTCAGTCGCGTACAAAATCGTTGGTAAAGTGTTAATCAACAATATGAACACAAGCACCGTTTTAATTCTATAATCAGAAACCACAATGAGAAGAAGGCAAAACAAAATTTCAAAAGGGCATTTCAGTTAAAATACCACACAATAACATAACTCTAATTGTGAACTACCTATACAGTTAATCTTCCATACAACTTCACTCAGTCACTTGTCCAAACTTGTTAGGAACAAAGTCTATTTAGCTCTTTACCAAAGGACAAAATTTTAGACACATCCAAATTGAAGGCATTTGAAGACGACAAATTAATAAAGTCTCAGATGATGAAGATTGTCTGGGATTGTCTGGGAAAAGGCAGAAAACATTGTTGGAAAAGGAGAAAATGCTGGTTACCAGCATTTTCTCCTTTTTCCACGATGTTTTCGAAGACTTTATTCCCCAGGGTCGTTAAAAGTCAGGATTATTTGGTAAAGGGTTAACAAGTCGGTTATACCTATGAAAATGACAGGTTTCATCTGGAACTGTGACCAATTCGGAAAACATTATGGCGATCGGAGTAATGATTCCTTATGACCAAATATTACTTTTCCCACACTGTTTTCAAAAGTCCTCCTCTTCTGGCTAGTTAAAACACAAAATTCTGTAGAAAAGGATAAATCTGTAACCCTGTTGAGAAAGTATAAATTGATAATTTTTCCCCACAATGCTTTCTGTGTCATTCATTTTCCTTTCCTTCTGATAGTTATCTTTTTTAGTCATTGGAACTCCTTAGGGTTTTACCGTACAATGCTGCCTTTTAACGCCCCGGGGAAAGAAGCCTTTTGAAAACATTGTGGGAAAAGGAGAAAATGCTGGTAACCAGCATTTTCTCCTTTTCCTACAATTTTTTCCAGCCTATCAAAGAAAAATTGCACCTTTTTAGCCACACTGAAATTGTTGTCAGCAATTGCTTACAATTTGAACAAGGCTAAAATTTTGTCATCTGGTAAAGGGTTAAATTTAATGGTGCATACATCCTCGTTGACCCAGTTCTGAAGTATTCCATAAACTAAATTCATCGCCCCTGGGTTATCTTGCGTATGTTTTCTCATTTTCTTAAATTACACATGAGGAATTTTGATTGGTAATATCAGTTTTTCAGTAAGAAAATTTAATCTATTTTTTTCAACATATGCCATCATTTCTATTTTTACCTCATCTACAACCAATCGCATGTTTCAAATCAAGCTTTTGTTCAGTTTATTTGCGAATATGTAGTAGACCTTTCCCCTGCTACATAACGCTAATGACTGCAACAACATACTGTATTTCTGAATATTTGCCTTTGTATACAAGGATTTGTAATTTCTGCTCTGGATTGTTGTAAGGCAAATGCCACAGAAGGCCGCCATATTTGTTGATATTGATATGGGTTTTACCCGGTTTATTCATAGTAACAGAAGAAATGTGATTATCCTCCACTACTAGAGAGTATCATTACGTTATCGACAATTCGATTGGCTATTGGGTGTAATCTGCAATCTTATGAATATTCATAGAACGACGGTGATGAATGGTAATACTTCACACCTGGGTTAACGAGGGCGTGGTGCATATTGTACCTAAAAATAGCCTTTATAGTAAATGATTCATTGAACAGCCAGAGAAACCAAAAGGAGTTTATATTTACATATGAGTCATGCTTTGTGAAAAGGAGGTTTAATGCATCTACATAAAAGTTTCCACCCAGGTCAACCGGCACAGTCCACGCAGGATGACCTGGGTTGAAACTTTTTGCTATTGGTCAGTTTTCTGCCTGCCAATGGACCAGTCATTCTCATGACTTGATTGTTAGATAAAATGGATTTTATGGATTCATAATCAAGTGATGACTTGTTAAGCACACTGCAACATGCAGATGCATTAAACCCCTTTTTGCTGGAGCACTGCTCTTACATTTAGACTTTTATACCATTTCAGTATTGCTCCACACATTTAACAGTGTAATGGGTTAATACGGACTATTTTTACACAAACATTCTAAAGCTTTAACTCTTTACCACACGATAAAATTTTAGACTTGTCCAAATTGAAAGCATTTACAGACGACAAATTAAAGGTGGCTCAAATGGCGAATTTGCCCTTGATAGAGTAAAAAACATTGTTGGAAAAGGGGAAAATGCTGGTTACCAGCATTTTCTCCATTTCCAGCATTGTTTTCAAAGGGCTTCTTTCCCAGGGTTGTTAAAACCTGGGCTTATTTGGTAAAGGGCTAATTCTTCACTTTACCAAACAATCCTGTTTCTACAGCCCTAAAAGAGAAGGCTTTTCTAAACATTGTAGGAGAAGGAAAAGACAGCAGTAACCAGCTTTTTTTTTCATTTTCCCCACAATGCTTTCATTCCTTTCAAAGACAAAATCTTATCTTTTGAGCAGCATTTGAATTGTCATCTGGAAATGCTTTCAAAATGGATGAGTATAAAACTTTGTCATGTAGAGAGTTGAATATTAAATAAGCATTACTAAATTCTCACAAAAAGGAAATCTGAGTTATCAGACATCAAATATATCCCTAGACAGATGGGGTCGATTGACACATTATCAAACAGTCCTGTGTTTCAGCAACCACGAGGAAGAGGTCTTTTGAGAGCATTTTCTCCTTTTCCCATAATGTTCTCTACCCTATCAAGGACAAATTCCATCACCTGAGCAAAAATTATGTTGTCGTCTGCAAATGCCTTCAATTTTGGGCATGTCTACTTTTTCTACGTGTTGCAAAGAGTCAAAAACATGTAGATTTAGTTGTTTTAGTTGACAGTACAGATCAAGATATCTTTTATCATGTGAGATATGCTCTAGCCTGAACAGGCTTGAAATTGCAGTAAATTCCTCTTTTCTGTTGACTGAAATTGCATATTTGTTTATTAACCCCTTACCAGACGACAGAATTTCAGCTTATTCCAAATTGAAAGGATTTGCAGATGACAATTTAAATGTGGCTAAAATGGTTTAATCTTTCCTTGATAGGGCAGAAAACATTGTGGGAAAAGGAGAAAATGCTGGTTACTAGCATTTTCTTCATTTCCCACAATGTTTTCAAAAGGCTCTTTTCTAGGGTCGTTAAAAGGTGGAATTGTGTGGTAGAGCGTTAATCGGCCTGGCGGTTAAACACATTTAAACATTACGTCAAAGCACAGAGAGAAAATGGTTATCACCAACAATCTATTCACTCTATTCACAGCTACTTACTTCTTTTTCCAAGGAAAATACTTTTTTGAGGTCGAGCGGTTGCCATGCCAACTTCAGGGTTCCCATAGTTACCTGTGGCCAGTTTTTTGTTTTTGGCCCTTTCTTGCTGTAAGTCATTTAACCTTGTTTTCAACTCATGAACATTTAGGTCATGTTGATTTTTATCCGTGAGAAGATTATACACATCATCATTTCTCCTGGCTATTCTGTTGATCAGTTGACGTTCTGAGAATTCAGAAACATTGTGTGGACTAACTTCAGAATGTTTCTGTGGTGTAGTGAATTTAACTTTTAACGATTTCTGATGCTTTCTAGAATGTCTCTCCTGTGATCGCGCCCACATTTTGACTGGACTTTTGTTCTCTTTAATTCTATCCAAACTGTGGGATCTAACATGTTTAGCTGATTTCATAGGTGGTGACCTTTGAAACCCATCGTAACTAGATTTATCATTCTCAGGATCGCTCATTTTATCTGGACCTTGGTAACTATGGAAATACCACTTGTCGCCATGACAACCACTGCTGTCGCTAAAATTCAGAGGACCACTAGAATCACTCAGGCTTGTGTAGTATTCATAAGACCATTCTGCTGTAGAAAGTTCAAGCGATATGGTGATTATCTCAATCATTAAGACATCCAGACCAATAGTCTTGGTAATTTACAATCAAGTAGATCTAAGAAATAATCTTCAAATTATCAATGTACAGGTTTTCCAAAAACAATTCAACACTTTAAGTCTTTACCACACAATCCCAACTTTTAACGACCCTGAGGAAGAAGCCTTTTGAAAACATTGTGGGAAAAGGAGAAAATGCTGGTAACCAGCATTTTCTCCTTTTCCGACAATGTTTTCTACTCTTCCAAAAACAAATTCCAAGTTTTGATTCACATTTATTTTGTCATCTGTAAAAGCTTTCAATTTGGACTGGTCTAAAATTTTGTCCTTTGGTAAAGAGTTCATGCATTAAATGAAAAAACACAAACACCAACAACTTCGTTTATGTTTCCATTGGATGTTAATGTAAAATTTTTTCCTATAAACAATTCTGATACTACTATAGTTTTTTCCAAAAACACACCTCTTCCCGATAAGTCAGCTTAACCCTTAACCACACAATCCCTGGTTTTAACAAACTTTAGGAACAGGCCTTTTGAAAACGTTTTCTACCCTTACAGAGATAGAAAACGTAATTTTTGTGACTTTCAATTTGTTGTCTGCAAATGCTTTGAATTTGGAGATGTGTAAAATTTTGTTTGGTAAAGAGTTAACAGATATAAAGTTTCCATTTATTGTGTGATTGAATAACTTACTGGTTGTTTCCAAGGCATGACTTGCATAACGTTATGGGAAAAAAGTGTTACAGCAGTGAGACTTAATGTATTTACTCTGCGCAAATAGAAATTCTGAGCTACTTACTGGAGTCGTAATTCAAATAAAGACAAAAAGTTTAAAGTGCTGGTCCTATTCTTGGTTTTGAATTAAAAAAATTCTACCATGGACATTTAGAAGAAAGGAATCAATTTATCAGTTTAACATAACATCACACATCTGTTAGAATGAAAACTTCTATTTTTGCACTGTGAGGACTAGAACTTTTTTGTATAATTAGGCATATAAAAGTAAAGCGAAACTTCATTTATTTGAAGAAAAACAATTTAAAACAGTGTTCATCCATACATATTTCCTACAAAAGGGTTGGGATAATCACAAAAGATAATGAAGAATATGAAATTCAAGATGAGAATAAAAAATACATGAATATAAGTACAATAGTAAATGAATACTATCCTACAATATCTTATTTACAGCAAATTCATTGCCATTTATGTTGACCATAGATCAAAGGTACCCAAAAACTACCTCAGTCAGCATTAATTACAAATGTTCAATGTCAAGGAAAATGCTGGGGACATAGGAGCAACAGTACTCCTTTTTAACAAGGAACACTGCTCCTTTTCTCATAATATTTTTCAAATACTGTATAATTCAGGGACATAAGAATTTGCATTCTTATGGCAAAAGACTTGCATGAGATAAAAATATGCTTTAACCCTTTCCCAGACAACAAATTTTGGACTGGTCCAAACTCAAAGAGTTTGCAGACGACAATTTTAAATTTGATGAAAATGGCAGAAAGGTCTCAAAAAGGGTAGAAAACACTGTGAGAAAAGGAGAAATTGCTCGTTATGAGCAATTTCTCCTTGTCCCACAGTGTTTTCAAAAGACTTGTACTGCAGACACGTGAAAACCAGGGCTTGTTTGGGAAAGGGTTAAGGATGTTTTCTATAGTCTTAATTCTTCCAAAGAATTTTTTGTTTTCACGTATGTTATGCTGTATACAAAAATAAAAAGAAAATATGTTGATGTATTTGTTTTAATGTTAAATGCCTGTGTCCATGGAAACAGTCCTCCAGATTTGATTTTAAAAGAAATCAGATCATTCAAAAGGATGAACACACCTAGACGAACAAGCCCCGATGAACAAGCCTGGGCAAACAAGCCCATGGACGAAAAAGCCTGTTCCCATGCACACTAGGTTGCGTAAAAAAAACCTCCTGAAAACATCTTTAAAACTAAACCCTCTATTACCATTGTCAGGAGGAAGGTTACATGCAAAATGTAATCAAATGACAGAAATCCATGTTCTTAACAAATATAATAAAAGATGGTTAATGAAAAAATGCTGGTCAATAAGGAATTTATTCTACTCCACACAAGGACAGGTCTCATGATCAATGGGATAAAAAATGATAAGAAGGAGATATGTGTTCAAACTTTCGGTTAGTACTGTGATTTATAAATACTACATATGCATAGTATAACAAGAGAAAAATCCACCCATGTGATCTGTCAGAATTTTAATAAACCCTTTCACATGTAGAGGAAATTTACCCTTTACCATAAAATCCCCACTTTAAATGACCCCGAGGAAGAAGGCTTTTGAAAACTTCATGGAAAAAAGAGCCTTTTCTCCATTTCCAATATTTTCAAACTTGTCTACAATAAATTCCGTCAATTAAACCACATTTAACCCTTTACCTAACAATCCCGCTTTTCACGACCCTGCGAAAAAAGGCTTTTAAAAACATTGTGGGAAAAGGAGAAAATGCTGGTAACCAGCATTTTCTCCTTTTCCCACAATGTTTTCTACCCCATCAGAGAGCTTAAATTCATTTGTACCAATTTTGAATGTATTGTCTGCAGATGTTTTGAATTTGAAAGAGTGTAAAATCTGTTGTTTGGGAAAGGGTTAATTTGTCATTCAATATTGAAAAGTTTAAAATGTTGTACCCTGATGAAGAATTAAACTAAATACAGTGGCTGTAGTAACTTTTTTAAAACACAATGACAAACAGTGAAACTGCTAAAAAATGACATGTACCATCATTTTCATCATGTTTCCTTATTTAGAGTCCATCTATGCATGTCTGGTCACTCTCATAAATTATTAGAGGTCAAAATAGAGGTTTTCTACATGTGGGAAGGGGTTAACCCTTTACTACACAATCACAAGTTTTGAAAGATCCTGAAGAAGAATTCTTTTGAAAACATTGTGGGAAAAGGAGATAATGCTGGCAACCAGCATTTTCTCCTTTTCCCACAATGTTTTCTGTCCTTTCACTCACAAATACCATCATTTGAGCCAAATTTAATTAGCTGTGTGTAAATGCTTTGAAATTTTACAAATCCAAAATTCTGTCACTGGGTAAAGGGTTAATTTTTCAACAAAACTAGGTCTCTACCTTGACTTTTTACTGTCACTGATAACTTGGTCCTTGATACTATATATAGATAGACAAATATGCCAATAACTTTCTTTTCCTCATTATATTTTGCAGATAAGTGTAGCTTTTTCCTGTTTTAGCAGATAAATTTCAACACCATTGTAACAAATTTTAATGTGTATTTAGTGAACCTTTAGTCACTTTTATTATCCCTACATGTATTTAACCCTTTACCAGACGACAAAATTTTAGCCTCGTCCAAACTGAAAGCATTTGCAGGCGACAATTTCAATGTTGCTCAAATAGTGCAATTTTTCTTTGATAGGGTAGAAAACATTGTGTCAAAAGGAGAAAATGCTGGTTACCAGCATTTTCTCCTTTTCCCACAATGTTTTCAAAAGGCTTCTTTCCCAGGGGCGTCAAAAGGCGGCATTGTGTGGTAAAGGGTTAACAATACTGTTTTCAGAGATGAGATTTGTTCTTTGAGGTTTTGATTAAGAGAAATCTTACAAACCATGTTTTAAAAAAGTTAAATAATTTCTTGCATTGAAAAGAATATTACATAGGTACCTGTACTTTAATCTTTTACCACATAATCCCGTGATCAAGATCAGACAGAGCAGGTTGATTGATTGATTGAATGGTGTTTTACGCCGTTTTCAACATTATTTTAGTCATATCACGGCAACAGCTCACATATTCATGTGTTTCCTGGGTTTTTTACCAGTAGTGGGCTAAGGCTCTGAAGTGTCTTGCCCAAGGACACACCCAAGAAAAGCCCAGCGGATCAGATGGGCTTCAAACCCGCGGCCTCAAGACTGCGAGTCCCATACTTTACCACTGAGCCACGCAGGATCCCTCAGACAAAGCAGGACCTGAGGGATCAGTCAGATCTCGGTTCCACATCTTAAAGCTGCCTTGTGTATGCCGCAAAAAGGCTATTTCTATTCACACAAAAAGTCTGTATGAAAGTATATTTCACAGTCCAAGGATTCATTTTTGGTAGACTTAGGGCAACACAATGCGTTTGAGCAGAGTGATAGGTCAAGATCAGAAGTTGCATACTCTGTGCAGTCTGATTATTGACCCATATTTTGCAAGAAGTATTGGTTCATACAGCCATGAAATATACCAACTGATAGGTTCTGTCTACTAGCTGCAAATATTTTTTATTTACTTGAATAATTTAAGAGTAAAGAAACCCCCCAAAAAATTAATGTAAAATATTCAACTTAAATACAGGAGGCTTTTTATCTGGGAAAGTATGTTCAGTTTACATTTTTCATTATATGAGCCATGCTCTGTGAAAAAAGGGTTTAATGCAAAAAAATTTTACACGAATTGAAACTTTTTGCTATTTGTAAATTTTCTGTATGTCCAAGGACCAGTCTACCTTAGGATTCACTTGGTTGTCAGACAAAATGGAATTTATGGATCCATAATTATGTGATTATCAGCTTGGCATCATACATCATGAAGATACATTAAGCCCCCTTTTGCCATAGCATAGCTCTGTGAAAAGAGGGCTTAATGCGTCTTCCCGATGCAATATACCCTGATCAAACCATCACACAAGTGGATCCATTGTAACAACACCGAATGAATCATGGGGTAGACTGGTCCCTGAACATACAGAAAATTGACTAACAGCAAAGTTTCGGCCCAGGTCAGCCTGCGCAGACTGCGCAGGCTGACCTGGGCCAATACTTTTCGCATTTGCATTAAGCCCCCTTTTCACAGAGAATGGCTCACATACAAGTAGTAAAGATTCCAGTGCTCACCTTCAGGTTTATGTGACTTTGGGGTCATGAACTCCTCCACACCTCGTCTACTTAACCTGCAATATACAGGAACAAACAACTGTCAATCCCTGTACCTGTTGTTTGAATTAAAAATCTATCTGTGGTAAATTAACCCTTTACCACATAATACCAAGTTTTAACTACCTTAAAGGGGAAAGCTTTTGAAAAAAACTGTGTGAAAAAGAGAAAATGCTGGTAATCAGAATTTTCTCCTTTTCCTACAATGTTTTATGCCTGTTCAAAGGCAAATACAACCATTTGAAAAATATTTCAATTTTGGTCTGTAAATTCCTTCAATATAGACGAATGAAAAATTTTGCCATGTGGTAAAGGTTAATAGTATTACCCCTGAACAAAATTTAGAACAGACAACTTTGAAACTAGCCATGTAAAATGCAGATAATCAACATAAATTAAGGTTTGATACACAGATACAGTGAAACATTGTGGCAAAAGAAAACAATTTCTTGTTTTGCCACAATGTTTATAAAAGCTGTTTGGTAAAGGGTAACCAGGTACTTACTTATTCTTCGTCATTTGTTTTTTGTCTGTTTGTATTGGAGTTTAACGCCATTTTAACAGCTAAAGTTGTATCACGGCAGTCAGTGCACCTACACATGTGTTCCCTGGCTTTCTCACACCAGCACTGACACAACTTTCTTTCTAAGTCACTGACTACTTTTCCAACACACATCAGAGGTGAGAGGCGAAAATTTGACGGGAATAATGTTTGCCTCAACCAGGTATTAAACTTGCAACTACCTGATCATGAGTCAGATATGCTAACCACCAAGCTATCCGGACTGGTTTGTCATTTGCAACCCACTGGTTGCTATACATCATAAATGATGTCCACAAAGTGTCTAGTGTCATTAATGTTGTCATTAAATTGTCTAGTGTCACAATCAATGTCAATAAAAAGTTTCATGTCACAAATGATGTCAATAAAGTGCTTAGTGTCATTAATGGTGTCAATAAAGTGTCTATCAAACACAAAGTAAGTCCAGTAACAGCAACTTTCATCAACCTTCAGAATAACCTATGGTACAGCTAGAATTCTACCTCGCAATTCCTACATTACCAACCCTGAGAATTCGCCCTTTACCACAACATCCCGTGTTTTAATGACTCTAATGGAAAAGGCTTTTGAAAACATTGTGGGGGGAAAAAGCAAAATTGATGGTAACCGACATTTTCTCCTTTTCTCACAATGTTTTCTACCCTTTCTTTTATAAATTCCCTCGTTGAAGCCACATTTACTTTGTCCTCAGAAAATGTTTTCATTATGAATATGCCTAAACTGTTCTCATTTCGTGAAGAATTACAAATAAGACTGGGCAACAAAACCAGAATTATACGTACATGTATATGAACCATGCTCTGTGAAAAGAGGACTTAATACAACTGCAAAAAGTACTGACCCATGTCAGCTTGAGCAGTCCACGCAGGCTGAAGTGGGTCAATACTTTTTGCTATTGGTCAATTTTCTGTATGTCAAAGGACCATGTTTCCTCATGACCTAGTTGGTTGTTTGACAAAATTCTTTTCACGTATCCAGAAATATCTGATGACTTTCCTGATACAATGCATCACGGAGATACATTAACCCTTTCCCAAACGACAAATTTTGGACTGGTCCAAATTGAAACAGTTTGCAGACGACAATTTTAAATTTGATGAAAATAGCAGAAAGTTATCAAAAAGGGTAGAAAACACTGTGGGAAAAGGAGAAATTGCTCGTTACGAACAATTTCTCCTTTTCCCACAGTGTTTTGAACTTTTCAAAAGACTTGTACTGCAGACACGTGAAAACCAGGGCTTGTTTGGGAAAGGGTTAAGCCCCTTTTTGCCTTAGAATGGCTCATACAGTATATAATTGTAAATAATTATATTCAGATACATCTCAATATGCATGATAGGCATTTTCAACAGATACAAACCCTGTGGGGGAGGATGCAGTTCTGCGGGCTGTAGGAGAATACTGCCTGGGTAATTCACTATACTGGCTAAGATCACTTACATCATGGGGCTCTTCAGATCTGGATCTCGGATGTGGATCCCTGAGAAAGTACAGGAATACTGTGTACCGTTGTGAAAACATAGAGAAGGTGAGGTTTCTGTCATGTTGTCCAATGATCACCAAGGATAGTTCAAAAAGGACTATAATGTGTGTTTAGGCTAAATGGATTGATTGACTGAATTATGAGGATGCCTCATTAATTGCATGCTTCAGCCTTAAAGCTTTGTGCTAATCCTTTACCACACAATCCTGAGTTTTAACAAACAACCCTGAAGAAGATGGCTGTGAAAACATTGTGAGAAAAGGAGGAAATGCTTGTATTAAGCATTTCCTCCTTTTTACACAATGTTTTCTACCATTTCAAAGACAGAAATGATCATTTGAACTACATTTACTTTGTCATCTGCAAATGCTTTGAGTTTTATCATTTGCCAAAGAGTTATGAGCTTAATACTACTAAAATGAAATTCTGCAGGGCAATAAATACGGAGTATCATGTTGTTGTAACTTTCCTGGTGCTTGTACTTAATTGGAGCAGCCTGAGAAATTTGGTCTCGCACGAGACCGAAAGTTGAGCGAGATGTCAAAATTTTCTTACGCAGCGTGAGGTAAATACAAACACCAGGAAAATTACTACAATGTAATATTCCTTTTATTATATAACTATCGCTTTCAAAGGCAGAACTTTGCAATTATTGATATCTTATTCAATCACAATAAATTGAATAAAAGAAATAATGTTAAAGTGGCAAGTAACTTTGTTTCTATGAATGGCGGATGAATATTATAGAGTAACATTTTGAGGAATCAAATTGGGAATCAATACCAACGTTTTCCGCATGTGATGTACGTCATCATACCATATTTGGAACCACATTTCACAGTGTGTATTATTTTATCCGTGTCCGATGCATGTATTTAGGCCGAGAAATTTTCAGGTACATAATAAAAGTAAATGGCTTACCTCTCAGACTGGGAAACATAACTTTGGGACACCTCAAATGGATCACTGTATGTTCTATGTCGTCTCATGTCTGATTGATGATCTTTGTCGGTGATGTAAAACCTTTCACTGAAACAAAATGTATGTCAAACATATTTCATTAATCGTTTATCACACTATCCCGACTTGTAACGACCCTATGGAAGATAGCTTTTGAAAACATCGTGGGAAATGGAGAAAATCCTGGTAACCAGCATTTTCTCCCTTTCCCATAATGTTTTCTACTCTATCAAGGATAAAATTTGTCATTTGGACCACCTTTAATTTGTTGTCTGAAACTGCTTTCAATTTAGACCAGTCTAAAATTTTGTCATTTGGTAAAGGGTAAACTCATTACCACTAGGAAAAATTTTGCAGTAGGTGATTTTGAGAACAGCCTTATAAAACATGGACAGTCAGACTGAATTATGGTTAAGTACACAAAAACATGGGTAAATATTGTGGGCAATTGAAAAAAGTGTTTATTATTCTATATTTTATAATGCCTTCAAAAATGGTCTGCTGCAAGGCGCTAGAAAAAGTCATTTTCAGCAATTAACCCATTACCACACAGTCCCAAGTTTTAATGACCCGAAAAAAGAGGACTTTTGAAAACACTGTGGGAAAAGGATTTTCTCCTTTTCCCACCAAATTTTTTTTATGCTTTCAAAGACAAAAATCATTACTTCGTGCATACCTAATTTGTTGTCTATAAATGCTTTCAATTTGGACAGGTCTAAAATTGTGTTGTTTGGTACAGAGTTAACTGATTTACTTGATCAACAAATCTCACTTTGAAAAACAAGCATCCAAGACATAAAAAAGCTTTATACTTCACATGATGACAAATTTTCAAATCTGGCTAAAACACATACTGTGCATGTCATAGAACTGTATTCTTCAACTTTTTATCCCTTTACCACACAATGCCGAGTTTTAACAACCCTGAGAAAGAAGGCTTTTGAAAACATTGTGGGAAAAGGAGAAAATGCTGGTTACCAGCATTTTCTCCTTTTCCCACAATGTTTTCTTCCCTATGATGGACAGTTTTCATATTTTGAGTCACATTTTACTTGTTGTCTACAGGTGTTTTCAACTTCAACAAGTCTAAAATATTGTCATGCAGTAAAGAGTTAAATGGTAGAGATTTTATTGCAATACCTTTATAAACAATATACCTCAGGCATATTTGAAAGTGTAACATGCACTATGCAACAACCTGTACTTGCTATCAAATATTGTTTTCTATTACTACAACTGACCTTCCCAAAGTTTTCTTCTCATTATCAGGTGGGACACTCCCCTGTCGTGGCATCCATGCTTCTCTCCCAGCTGTTGGAGCATCTCTAGTTCTCTCCACACCATGCACGGGCCAACATTCGACAGTCTGTCTGAATGGTGTCCTAAGTTCAATACTCTTATCGAAGTTCCTCTCAGACATTTTCTTCAATTGAGTTGACAGCAAAGTCTTGGCATTGTTGACAGAGCTGTATGGAGCTTTGGTTACCTCCCTTAGAGCACTGAAATCAGACATGTATGATTTATTACCCTTTTCAGGAGAGCTAAGCTGAGACCACTGCAGCCGTTTGCGGATATCACCATCTTCTACTGTTATGCTATCCTCTGTATCATTCACACCACTGTCTTCTAAACTTGAGTCGGTAATTCTAGGCGTATCTCTAGCTGCAATCTTCTTTAGCATTTCATTTTCCTGTGTCAAAGCCTCCGTCAGAATACCATTTACTTGTTCTTGTGGACGACCTCTGGCTAGAATATTACTTACGGTAGTGGCCATGCCTTTATTATCTCCTTGTTCGTTAGGTGTCTCGTATGGATTATCAGTTTCTGCACTCAAAATCTTGTAGACACGTTCAGCAAGACCTATCTCCTTTTGTTTGTCATAGTTAGAAACTGGCCTCTGTAATTCAGCCCTCAATGGCATTATTGGTGTCAAATTTGATGGCTGATTTCCTCTCTCGGTAACCTCTGAGAGCTGTCCAGAATCTGGTAATGATTGGTACCTGTCATACAAATCTTTTTTCTCATCTCTATAGCGTGCAATAATGTCCTCAACATTTTCTTTAAGGTCACCCTCAGCTTGGCGATTAAGTACTTGTTTGACCAATCTCTCTGCTCTTGTTATATCAGAACCTGTGAGAGTTTTAGTCCCCTCACTCTCTAAATCATTATCTGTACCATTTGTCATGACTGAATCAGGTCTCACTACCAAGGTATCTGATTCCTCCGACATGTATTTTCTTCTACTTTGAGAGAGGGTGTCGGAGGATGTATTTGTACCCAAAAATTTACCATCATATTCCTGATCGTACTGTAGATCAGCCCCATGATCCCATACAAGTCGACGACCATATTCACTGGCCCCACTCTCTCTACCATTATATTCACTGATACCACTCTCCTGACTTCTAGTTACACCACTCCCTGTTGTTTCCATGGACTTGATAACAAATTCAGCAGGAACAGGACTGTCTTTGTAGTCTGTTCCATTTCTTAAATGCAATGGTAGGCTGTCATTTGCCTTGGCTTTAGGAATATCATGCAGACTATCCTGAATTTCTTCCAGATCCCTATGAAGGCGGGAGTAGTCTATTGTATTTGGGGTATAGTCTATGTCCAAGGATCTTGTCTCTCGAACAGGAGTAACTGTATCACTAGTATGTGTGTTTGAATTGGCCAGGATAGCTCTAACACGTTTTGTAAGCTCATCATCTGATCCTCTGCCATCTATGTGACCATTTATATCATTACTTCTCTCTACAGAATCAAATGCAGAAACTTTTATCCTGCTGTCAGAATCCAATTTTGATTTACCTTGAAGTTTTGATTGTTCATCCTTGTCAAACTCTGAATACTTGCTTAAAACTCTCGCCACCTCTTCACTAGTGAGAGATCTTGCTGCCTCAGACTCTCTCGACTTGTCCAGCTTTTCCTCATTTTTGTCCTCAAGCTCACCAGAATAGTTAGCAGCTTGAGGAATGAAGGAGGCATCATGTTGATTCCATGACAGCCTCTCTCGAAGAGGGAATCTCTCTTCACTTCCTGATGGATCAGGTCTCTGAAGAGCAACAGCTTCTCTAACTTGTCTTTTTGTTTCCTCAAACAGATTGGAAACTCTCCGCATTGATACCTCACTTGGAGATCTCCCAAATGGCTGATCTGCTACAAATGGTAAGTTGGTTTCGCTGTGGACTGGTTTAGATCTTTCACTGAAGTCATACAATCTATCTTTCTCATAACTACGTCTTTCGACTGGATTTTGACTTTTAGAGTGATCTTGGACTGGACTCTCTGAAATAAGTCTTTCTCTCTCTGCAACAGTGATATACCCTGATGGATTTTGATCTCCAGGCATGTGAGACTGGACTTTAGCTGTCAGTCTTGTAGAACTGATTGGATACTTTTTTCTTGTATCCTCATTTATCTCTACACTGGGTCTTTGTGATGATTCAAACTGCATTAATTCTTTGAGGCTATCTCCTGCTGCATTACTGAGAAGCTCAAGTCTGTCGGATCTATTACCTCTAACACTGGCAGACATTGGATTTGACCTTTTTGTATACTCTGACAGGTCAGATTTCCTTGATCTATCAGATAGATGACTGTGATAAGATTCAACAGAATGTCTCCCTGAGTGATTAGATTCAGCAGTCTTTTCAAGGTCTAGGGGAGAACTGCGAACGTTTCTAACCGTCTCTACACTAGGCTGACTAGAGTTATCACCTGATTCAATACTTCTAGCAGACTCTGCAGAAATTCGCCTGAGGTTGTCCAGTGGACCTGATTCCAGTGACTGTCTGGTGTAGCTTGGCTCAGACTGGAGTGCTTGTAAATCTATGGACTCTCTTTTGTATTCTTCACTTCTAAGTGAATCTGATGATTGTCGACCAGACCGACTATCCTCTGTGTATGCAGATCTTGCAGTATCAGGGGCTGTGTCTGGAGATTCTCTCTCTAAATCTTCTCTTTCGCTCAACAGAGAAGCATACTGCTTTATGTCTTCATTGTCTGACCTAGTTTGCTCAGGGGAGTAACTGCTATTTACAGAAATACTGGCATGTGGATTTTCTTTGTCAGTAAACAGCTTCTGTCCAGCTCTTTCTACAAAATCCGGAACTTCAGCTGTTACTGGGGTTCTATTTTTGTCTGACACAGCTTTCACGTTGATATTAGCCTTTGAGACAAAGCCTACTTTGTTGTCCTCACTAGTGTTGGACCTTGGTGATCTAGGTGTTTGATTGGTGTCCGATTCCGTTGCATAGGGGTTCCAATCATTGTCGGACAGACCTGTGGAAGACTCCGGATACTTTGCAATAGCTCCACCAGGATTGTGTAGTCGCGCATCATCGTCGGAAATATCAGAACTTTCACTGCCAACTGACGGATGCTTGTTTGGAGTCAACTTTCCCAGCATGAGATCTCCAGAGACCTCCATGATGGCAGAGTTAACCACTTCTTCATGTGGACTATCCCGGAGAGATGAACTCTCATTTCCATCATCATATCCATATGGACCTGCAGATATAAAATTTATAAAATGAGGCTTAACCCTTTGCCACACAATCCCGGGTTTTAACGACCCTGGGAGAGAAGCCTTTTGAAAACATTGTGGGAAAAGGAGAAAATGCTGGTAACCAGCATTTTCTCCTTTTCCCACAATGTTTTCTACCCTTCCCAAAACCATTTTCAATTTCTGAGTCATATTTATTTTGTCCTCTGCAAATGCTTTGAATTTGAACTAGTCTAACTTTTGTCATTTGCTAAAGGGTGAATGCATCTCTGTGATGCAATATACCAAGCAAGTCATCACATCACTACAGATCCATAAAATACATTTCATACAACCGACTGAATCATGGGGTACACTGCACCTTTGAGCTGCAGAAAATTGACCAATAGCAAAAAGTTTTGGCCCAGGTCAGCCTGCACAGAGTGCGCAGGCTGACCTGGGTTGATACTGCTGGCAGATGCATTAAACCCCCTTTTCACAGAGTGTGGCTCAAATCAGTACCATTGTATTAAAAAACTACACTTTCAATTTTTCTATTCCATAGACACTTTTGTTCATAATGGAACTAAAAACACTGTAGGAATAGGAACATTTCCTTTTTACAAGCAATTGTTTTTTTTTCCGATAAAGCTTTCAATGTCAAGCAAAAACACCATTTTTCTTCTTTCATTCAAATGTTTCTCCTTTATGTCATTTTTCCTGTGTCTTAGTGGACATATCTCATACGATCAGTACTTTGAAAACAAAAATGAACAATGTCAAAGTAATTAACACTTAATTGCATGACAAAATATAAGACACATCAATATGGAAAGCATCTGCAGACTATAAATTACATGTGGCTCATTTGATGGAATTTGTCTCTGAAAAGGTAGAAAACACAGGGAAAACGTGGAGAAAAACCTGATTAAATGTTTACAAAAGCCACCTTCCTCTAGGTTGTTAAAACTTAAGATTGTTCAATATAGCGCCAGCAATTGAGGTCATAGCTAAACTACATGACTGAGTGCTTGCCAATGAAGTGCAATCCTTTTAACTCTTTACCACACAATCCCGACTTTTAATGACCCTATGAAAGAAGCCTTTTGAAAACATTGTGGGAAAAGGAGAAAATGCTGGTAACCAGCATTTTCTCCTTTTCCCACAATGTTTTCTACCCTTCCCAAAACAAATTTCAATTTTTCAATCACATTTATTTTGTCGTCTGCAAACGCTTTCAATTTGGACCAGTCTAAAATTTTGTCGTTCGGTAAAGAGTTAAACAACACCACTATAATGACAATATACATATATTTCAAATAAGTTACAAGGAAAAAATCTGGAATTACAGAAATAAATGTTATCAACTGATAAGAAAGATTAGCAAATGAGCACTCAGAGGCTTGACAAATAAAATTTGAATCATATGTTCAGACAAAATGTTTTCCTAAAGTACATGAAGATGGAAAAAGACATACCAGTTAACTTGATCAAACTTATATATTTGAGCATATGAATTCACATGATATTTTCTTCCATAACTTGTGGTAGAAAATCAACCACTTGCACAAAACTGCTTTATGTCAGGCTTTTAAAGCTTGAAAAAACAAGAGCACTGCATGCACGTACCAATACTTGGCTCCGGATGCTTGATTTTCAGAGAATGTTCTAAGTCGAAAAAGGGACATAACTCTGTTGAATATATTTTGATGGCTACCTGCCCTTGTTGTATAGATTCCCATTTTTATAATTAACAAGTTGTCCCAGTCTGAAGCATGTATCGTCAGTAATAAAAGAGATACTAATGTATTATAAATTGTCTAAGTTTTCACACGACACAGGTCGAGCCCCGGTAGTTCAGTCGGTAGCATACATGACTTGAGAACAGGAGGTCGCTGGTTCGATTCCCGGCTCGGCCAATTTCTTTCCAAGGATTGATGTTAGGCACTGCGACAGGATTCATTCCTCTCTCACCGCTGGCCATTGTTTTGACAATAGTTATGTGGGAAAGAAGCCAGTGGCATGGAAAAAATATTGTGCAAAGTACTGGTAAATGAAACTTCAGGAAAGCATGAATAGGTGCACTGGCCGTCGTGATATAACCGAAATAATGTTGAAAACCATGTTAAAAACCATACAATCAATCAATCAACAACGACACCGACAACAATGAAGACGACGCCAGGGCTATGGCAATACCTTGACGTTTTCTTCGAAAACACTTCAGAACAGTCTGGCTAAAAAGAAAAAAAAAAGAAGGAAAAGTAAAATACCATCCGACACAGTTGATTCCTGTTGTGAAGAAGAAATATCCTGACTCTCGTTGGTTGAACATGTCTGTGGAAAGAAAATTGATAGATGTTTACTGTATTATACAGCAAGCTGTATATCAACAATATGAATAAAGTTACTGGTAGATTAAAAAAAAACACACACAAACCATTCATCACTACAATATATAACTTTAAGTAGGTGGGCTATAATTATTTTAACTCTTTACCAAACGACAAAATTTTAGACTAGTACAAATTGAAAGCATTTGCAGATGACAAAATAAATGTGGCTGAAAAACTACAATTTGTTATAGGAAGGTTAAAAAACATTGTGGGAATAGGAGAAAATGCTGGTAAACGGCATTTTCTCCTTTTCCCACAATGTTTTCAAAAGGCTTCTTTCTCAGTGTCATTAAAAGTCGGGATTGTGTGGTAAAGAGTTAAACAGGAACTTCTGTGGCTTGCCTTTAGTGTAATTGCACCTTTGTTTTTCAATTATTTTCTCTTTACTAAGACTTTAGAAAGTCCAACAAAATACTATAAGTTAACCACATGAATATCCTTACAAAAACCAATCAAAGACAAATTTCAATGAAAAGGGTCTTGACTCCAGTAACCCCTGTTACAAATGTACTTGATAAAACTTTGGGCAGAATTTCGGTTCAGTGCAATATAATATGTATATCTCTCAGTTGCCTAAAGCAGTTGATGTGATTCTGGGTACAAAACATGCAGTTTTAATTCTCTTTACCGAACAATCCAGAGTTTTAATGACACTGAAAGAGAAGGCTTTTGAAAACATTGTAGGAAAAGGAGAAAATGCTGGTAACCAGCATTTTCTCCTTTTCCCACAATGTTTTCTACCTTATCTTATACATGAATCACCATTTAAGCTGTATTTAATTTGCTGTCTGCAAAAGCTGTCAATTTGGCCCAGTCCAACATTTTGTTATTTGGTAAAGAGTTAACAAGAGTACTCTTCAGACAGACCTTTCATGCTTATTGGAAATAATAC
Source organism: Tridacna gigas (assembly GCA_945859785.2). Lineage (NCBI taxonomy): Eukaryota > Metazoa > Mollusca > Bivalvia > Cardiida > Cardiidae > Tridacna > Tridacna gigas. The sequence continues at coordinate 4,650,988 of OX244040.2, read as the reverse complement.
CTTCATAATGCATTTTTCTTTCACTAGATTTAGCCATGTAAGAAAAGGTGAAGTGAAGAGAATTCAGTAAATATAATACCTCTGCAGTTGTATTGTTGGGCTCCATACTGTTCAAAAACGAATACTGTGTCAGGTCAATCAATGACCTTTCTGGACTTACGAATGAATACTGGGTCAAATCTGAACCTTCTGTATTGTCTGAATAATTCCTCAATGTAGAAAACTCTTTGTATTGAAACAGTGGACTCTCTTCACCTGAAGAGTGGTCCGGGGAATACTCCACCGGCAAGGAAAACCAAACCTGTAATTATTATAGAAGCACTTTAACTCTTTACAACGCGCCAAGCCCCCGTAGCTCAGTCGGTAGCGTACAGGACTTAAGAACAGGAGGTTGATGGTTCGATCCCCCGGCTTGGCCAATTTCTTTCCGAGGATTGATGACAGTCATCGCGACAGGATTCATTCCTTTCTCACCGCTGACCATTATTTCGACGATGGTTATGTGGGAAAGCAGCCAGTGGCTTGGAAAGAATATTGTGCAGAGTACTGGAAAAAGAAACTCCAGGAAAGTATGGATAGATGCACTGGCTGCCGTGATATAACTGAAATAATGTTGCAAATGGCGTTAAACACCATACAATCAATCAACTCTTTACAACGCAGAAAAATTCTAGACTGGTCCAAATTGAAAGAATTTGCAGACGACAAATTAAACATGACTCAAACTGAAATTTGCATTTGGAAAGGTAAAAAGCATTGTGGGAAAAGGAGAAAATGCTGGCTACCAGCATTTTCTCCTTTTCTTACAATGTTTTCAAAACATCTTCTTCAGCGTCATTTAACTTAGGATTCTGTGATAAAAGGTTAACAAAATCCAAACAAAGTCACACAAAATGATTCTGGATAAGAAAAGATAGACACTACAAAATGCTTTTTACTCATTCCTTACACTGAAAAACATGCTTTTTGGAACAATTTTGATTATTTGAATGACATTAAAGATACATTCTCACAGCCAAAGAGAAAAAACACTGTTTAAACTCAAAAGTGTGTAGAATGGCTCATATATATGGTGTAAAGGGTTGAGAAACTCAAAGGACTTGTCCTCATTTAAAACCGGAAATGATATGAGAGATTTCTTTGAAGGCTGCCAAAAAATGAAATGCATTTTCTATCCATTGTAATCTATGTAACCTTGCAGTTGTCAGGGGCAACATTTGGCATGAAGATACAAAAATGATTATAGTTTGATGAAATAAAGATAAAACTGATTACAAACTTGTTTAAAATAAAGATGAAATGGGTTCAAAATTTGAAAATGAGTGGGTTGTATCTTTAACCTTTTACCACACAATGTCGACTTACAAGCCTGAGGGTGAAGCCTTTTGAAAACATTGTGGGAAAAGGAGAAAATGCTGGTAACCAGCATTTTCTCATTTTCCTACAATGTTTTCTCTCCTATCGGAGAAAATTATATCATTTGATCCATATTGAAAATGTCATCTACAAATGCTTTCAATTTGGACAGGTCTAAAATTTTGTTGTGTGGTAAAGGGTTAATGCTTCTTTCAACAGTATATCCAACAGTAACATCACAGCAACAGCTCATTTTTCTCATGTCTTGATACTATTCTGGGACGCTGGAGCACCGTGCCAAAGGATACTTCTGTGTCACCTACAGCTGGACTCAATCTTAGGATTTTCTGATATTTCCAAGTCCTATACTCTTTACAACATGACAAAATCTTAATGTGCTGAATAAACGAATCAGACTTTTTTCAATGGGGAAAAAATACCCCTTGTATTGCTATTTCAAGGTTAAATCAACCAGAATACAATGCAAAGTAGCAGACAGTGAAGATCTACAATCAGACTGCACATCTGTGCAGCCTGATCTTGATCTACACTGTCCAAAAATGATTTAAGTTGGTTCCAGTGCTTTCAGGATTAAATGAGGCTTAAATGATGGAAATTGTCTTGTAGAAGGGTAGAAAATAATGTGGCAAAAGGAGAAAAATGCTGTTTATCAGAATTTTCTTCTTTTCTAACTATGTCTTCAAAAGCTTTTTCCGTCACGGTTATGAAAACATGGGACTGTTTAGCAAAGGGGTAACCACTAAGCTATGGTGGACCCCTGAAAGTTTTTTAAAACTTGTCTAACATTAAATTTTCTAAAAGTTATGAGATAATTTTCTCCTCTGTAAAGAACCCTATGCAGAACACTGTTAATGTTTAAAGATTACAACATCCAATTAAAATTATACAATATCCATGTTATATTATCCCTCCACCTAGGTTATATGCCAGTCATATACATGTATTTCCAAATACAGAGCAAGCCCAGTAGGAATGTCCCAATCTCGAGGTTTGTCCTGACGACAAATTAAACGTTGCTAAAATGACGATTTATGCCTTCGATTTGGAAGAAAACATTGTGGGAAAAGGAGAAAATGCTGGTTACCAGCATTTTCTCCTTTTCCCACAATGTTTTCAAAAACCGTCTTGTTCAAGGTCATTAAAGTCGGGATATTGGGGTAAAGGGTTAACCCTTTACGACAGAATTCTGACTTTGAATGACCATGAGGAAGAAGGCTTTTGATAACATTGTGAGAAGAGATAGACGGCTTTTGAGATTACTGTGGGAAAAGGAGAAAATGCTGATAGTAAGCATACATAAATAATGTTCAGCTTAGAATAGTTGTTTACAACATTTTCACCAGAATTTCAAGCGTATTTTTGCAACAGCCAACTCATTTACATATTTTTCAGGTGAAAATCATAGCTTAATTTATATATCTATCCTATTTCATTTCCTGTACCTGTAGCATTGACAAATCTAACTAAATGCATGATGGACAATTAACCCTTTACCAAACAATCCCAAATTTTAACGACCCTGAGGAAGAAGCCTTTCGAAAACATTGTGGGAAAAGGAGAAAATGCTGGTAACCAGCATTTTCTCCTTTTCCCACAATGTTTTCTACCCTACTAAAGACAGAAATCATCATGTTGGCTACGTTTATTTTGTCCCCTGCAAATGCTTTCATATTAGGTCTAGCCCAAAATTTTGTTGTTTGGTAAAGAATTAAACACAGATCAGTGGCCGATATTACTTTAGTTTGATAATCATTGCAATGTTTATATGATTAGGAGAATTGAGCTTTGTAAATAAGAAAGTAGCCTAGTAAATGTATATATAAGCTTAGGCATCTTCCCATTCTGTTGTGAGTTGATTCTAAACTAATACCTAATACATATATAAGGTTATCCAAAGACATACCAGTAGTTTATTTACCCCTAAAGATACTCTAAATGATCATAAAAATAACATCGCAGTTATCTGCCATCAGCAGCGTTTACAAAGATTCAATCCTTTGCCATGCAATTCAAATTTTTAACCACCCTAAGAAAGAGGCCTTTTGAAAACACTGAGGGAAAAGGAGAAAATGCTGGTAACCAGTATTTTCTTCTTTTTCCTCCATGTTTTCAAACCTATCAATGACAAAGTCCATCATTTGAGCTACATTTAAACTGTGATCTGTAAATACTTTCAACTTGGACATGACAACAATTTTCTTGTGTGGAAAAGGGTTGAGACAGTTTAAGTAAATGAAAAAAACTTCAGCGTTTCACCAAGAATTATTCAGCGAGTGGACCACTGTCTTATAAACCTGCAGAAATATTAAATGGTTTCAAACTTGTTGAGAAAAAATACTTTCAAGACTAATTATCACACAAATTTATCTGTTGGAAAGGGACTGAGTACCACCTGTGTACACTATGACCATGGGAAATTTTACTAAATCATTTGGACAATGCTACCATAATCAACCTCTGAAAGTTGAATAAAATGCTGAAAGTTGCGTAAAAAGGCTTATATCACTGAATATGACGGATATTATTTTGCAAATAGGAGCTCTATATTTAATACTGTAGTTGACTGAATTTTTTGTCTACAGTATGAAATTGCAAGATATTCCTCTTTGTGACAGAAGCTATACAGTTAAGAGCAAATTAACTCAATTAACTCTTTACCACATAAAAATTTAGACTAGTCCAAATTGAAAGCATTTGCAGACAACTAATTAAATGTTGTACAAGTCATGAATCTGTCTTTGAAAGGGTAAAAAACCTTGAGGGGTAAAAAGGAGGAAATGCTGGTTAACAACATTTTCATCTTTTCTCCAAATGTTTTTAGAAGTCTTCTTGCTCAAAATCATTAAAACTCAGGAGTGTGTGGTAAAGAATTAAAACACCAACATTTTTATATTTTTTTTTAATTTTCATAGGAAAGACTAATATTTCTGTTGATCAAAGTCAATGCATTACACATACTGTATTTGATCCATGTCACAATGTTTTTGCTTCAAGTTTGTGATATTTACTCATCATAACTCAATCCCATGTTCTTATGACCCCAAGGCTTTTGAAAATAGTGTGGGAAATAGAGAAAATCTTCACTTTCTCCTTTTTCCACCAAGTATTCTACATTTTCTAAGAACTCTACATCATTCATCATTAGGTTTATAAGCCATTTTAATGTGTTGCCTGCAAATCCTTTCAATATCAGATTCAGCGTGGCTAAAATTTTGATGTCTGGTCAACTTTGTTGTCCTTACCCTTTGATCAACCAAACAATTATGGGCGGTGTGCATACTGTACCAAACGGAGTATAAAGCACTACCACGATGAAATATTTACAAATGGCCCTTACCAGTTAAAAGTGTTTGAAAAGCGTCATGCAGTTAGCTATTCATGCTAAACTATATGTTCCATAAATTCTGTTGTGTGTACGGCGGAAACCGTCAAACAAGTTCATTCATGTCAGAACTTGTATCTCGGGTTTTCATTCAGTTAGTCAAAATATAGAACTAGATCATGCAGTAAATGATACTGTTTCGCCAACGTGCTGCCTCGCCTCCATTAACAGATGCGAAATACCTTCTTTGACATTCTATAAATGCAAGGATTCAAATGCAAAACATCTATCTCAACGAAGTTTAAATTTGGCAGACATCTTTATAAATCTTGATTATATGAACGCTTTGATATTGAACTCTCTTTCAAAAATTCAAGCTTCTGGGAGAAATAGGTTAAATAGATAGCTAACATAATATATAGATTATTTTTCAACATTTTATACGTAGAGACCTCGTGGCGCAACGGTAGCGCGTCTGACTCCAGATCAGAAGGTTGCGTGTTCAAATCACGTCGGGGTCACGTTTTATTTTTTTTTTTCATGTTTCCTTTTTAGCCTCACACTATGCAGGCTTTTTTGTACAGGTCTATAATTCCATGAAAGACACCAATTTCATAGAAAATACAATTTTCATCAGTATCCAAAATCAAATAGATCGTTAACACTTGTACTATTGAACCGGATAATATTTATAAATCTCAAACAAGGTGGACTAGTGGTTAACACTCTGGACTGCCAGTCTGAAGGTCTGAGGTTTGATATCTGGTTCGGGAGGATGTTTTTCAGAGAAACATTGTTTCCCACCTGATCAGGGGTGAATTAGTTAGAAAACCTGAGGTAGCCTCGCATACATGTATCGGTGCTTCACTCCTAGCATGTAAAAGAACAACGGAGATCTATTCGAAGAACAGCTAGGGTATCGTACCCCGATTTCTGGGTACTCTACTCCTTTTCTCTAACTCTCAATCTGTGCCTGTCAGATATATCCGAATATATAAGAACACGCACATGTAAATGAGCCATGCTCTGTGAAAAGGGAGCTCAATGCATCTGCGAAAAGTATAGACCCAGATCTGCTTGCGCAGTCCGTGCAGGCTGACCTGGGCCGAAACTTTTCATTATTGGTCAGTTTTCTGTATGTCCAAGGACAAGCTTTCCTCATGATTAACCCTTAAAGCGCCTCTCACGACTATAATTACATTTGTGGCCAGTGTAGATCAAGATCAGGCTGCACAAAACCTGCAGCCTGATCTTTGATCTACACTGTCCTCTTTGATGAATCACTGTAGACAAAAGCAACCACGAAATAGCAATTATTTGGGTCATATTTCTAGGATGAAAATGTCTGGCAGGTTTATTTGGCGCTCTAAGGGTTAAGTCGGCAGTTAAAAATAGTGGCTATTATGGATCCATAATCATGTGATGGCTTGATTCATATCATGAATCACGGAGGCACATTAAGCCCCCTTTTGCCAGAGCATGGCTCAAATATATGAAACACCACAGTTTGAAAGTTGAAAAAAAAAATGTTTAATAATTAACTAACCCTGTATAGATATATCTCAAAATGAGAACATCAAAAATCAACATCTTTGTCGTATAAATCCCTCCACTAGACTGGAGTGCTTACCACTTTTTCAGTGTTGGTTTGATAATTTGGAGATATCTTTTAACAGGGTTAGTTAGCTCTTCACCAAACGACAAAATTTTAGACTGGTCCAAGTTGAAAGCAATTGCAGACGACAAACTAAATGTGGCTCAAAAATTGAAATTTGTTTTGGTGAAGGTAGAAAACATTGTGGAAAAGGGAGAAAATGCAGGTTACCAGCATTTTCTCCTTTTCCACAATGCTTTCAAAAGGCTGCTTTCTCAGGGTCGTTAAAAGTGGGGATTGTGTGGTGAAGAGTTAATTATTCAACATTCAGCTTTCAAACTGCCATGTTACATATATACACATACTTGCTGATATCTGACAGGCGCAGATTGACCCTTCACCATACAATCCTGACTTTTAATGACCCTGAGGAAGAAGGCTTTTGAAATCATTGTGGGAAAAGGAGAAAATCGTGGTAACCAGCATTTTCTCCTTTTCTCACAATGTTTTCAATCCTATTAAGGACAAATTTTGTCATTTTGGTCATCTTTTGTAAGTCGTTTGCAAATGCTTTCAATTTGGACTAATCTAAAATTTTGTCATTTGGTAAAGAGTTAAGATAGAGAGAAAGAGTCAGATACAAGGAAATCTGGGCACAAGACACTCCGTTTTCGAATAGATCTCCTTGGTTCCTTTACATGTTCAGTGTAAAGCACCGATACATGTGAGACTACCTCTGGGTTTCTAACCTGTTTACATCTTGTTGGCTGGGAAACACAAAGTGCCTCTGAAAAACATCCTACTAGTCGGAGGAATCGAACCCCGGACCTTCTGACTGGTAGTCCAAAGTGTTAACCATTAGACCACTGCCCCACCGCAACACTTCTCAATCACGAGAAGATCATCCTTCAAGAAGGAGTGCCACAGTGTGTCGGAAATTACCTGACAACAACAACAAAGGTTAACCCTTTACCACACAATCCTGTCTTTTAATGACCCCGTAAAAGGAAGGCTTTTGGTAACCAGCATTTTCTCCTTTTCCCACAATGTTTTCTACTCTTTCAGACACAAATTCCATCATTTGAGCCATATTTAATTCGTCATCTGCAAATACTTCCAATTTGGATCAGTCTAAAATTTTGTCGTTTGGTAGAGTTAATATAATTCCAGCCAGTAATTAAACTGCAAAAGTTTTGATTCAATTTTTTGCCCAGAAAGTCTGACCATATTCTGACTGTAAAGATCCAATATCAGACTTGATTTTCTTTTCTCGATCTTAATCCTTAGGCTGCTATGTGCGACCCAAGGACCTAGTGTGGACAGTGAGGATCAAGATCAGACTGCACAGAATGTGCAGTCTGATCTTGGATCCACACTGTCCGATAGAGAGATATTTTTGCCCCCACAAAGTAACCCTGAAATAGCAACATTTTGGTTTTCATTATCGACTAGAAAGCTTCATTTAGCAGGAAAAGTGTTAACTGTCCACTATTAACCCTTTACCGCACAATGCCGCCTTTTGACGCCCCTGGCAAAGAAGCCTTTTGAAAACCTTGTGGGAAAAGGAGAAAATGCTGGTAACCATTTTTTCTCCTTTTCCCACAATGTTTTCAACCCTATCAAAGAAAAGTTGCACCATTTGAGCCACACTGAAATTGTCATCTGCAAATGCTTTCAATTTGGACAAGGCTGAAATTTTGTTGTGTGGTAAAGGGATTTATACTCTTTACCAAACAACAAAACTTTAGACTGGTCCAAGTTGAAAAAATTTGCAGACGACAAATTAAATGTAGCTCAAATGACGATTTCTGTTTTTGATAGAGTAGAAAACCATGTTTTCAAAAGCCTTCTCTTACAAGGTCATTAAAAAAAGGGGATTGTGTGATAAGAGCTGAACCCTTCACCACAAAATCCAGAGTTTTAACAACCATGATGGGAAAGGCTTTTAAAAACATAGCATTTTCTCCTTTTCCCACAATTTTTTTTGTACCCTATCAAAGACAGAAATTGTCATTTGAGCTACATTCAAGTTGTCGTCTGCATTTTCTCCTTTTCCAAAAACTATATTGAGAGCCATCTTCACTGGGACTGTTTGGTAAATATCACACAAATCGTACACAAATTGAGCCCAAGAGCTTTTTTTTTTCACTATTTTACCAGCTGTGGGTTCCTTAGATACATAGTTCTAAAGGAAATGGCCTGTTATACATGGTTATGAGTAAGACATAAGATTTTGGAGGGAGATGGCTTATCAATTTTCAAGAGAGAAGACCCCCAACTCAGCTTATTTGATGTGTTTGTTTATTTAAATGAATGGTGTTTTACTCCTCCTTCAAAAATATTTCAAAATCACAGTTACAGTTCTCTTACTCATGACTTTCCACGAGTTTCACTATTACTATATTCCATCTTTAACCTTTTATCAAACAATCCTGGGTTTTAACCACTCCAAGGAAGGAAAGACATTATTGGAAAAGAAAAAAATAGCTGTCACCAGCATTTTCTCCTTTTCCCTTAATGTGAAACACATTTTTTTTCCTTGAAAAAACATGACAAAGATCCGTCCAAAGTGAAAGCATTTACAATATAAATGCGGCAAAAATGATGGAATTTGTCGTTGATAGGGTAGAAAACACTGAGAAAAACAGAAAATGCTGGTAACCAGCATTTTCTCCTTTCCCAACAATGTTTTCAAAAGGCTTATTCTTCAGGGTCATTAAAACACAGGATTATGTAGTAAAGGGTTAATACCGTCCTCGAGGGCATTGCGCCCATTACGCAAAATACGCACATCAGCATAAAAAAATTCCATGACCAAAGTTGTACATCACAATATCATAATGTGTGTTGATTTTTCTCTAGATCTGCCTTTTCAAACTAAATAGATGGGTTAACTGAGGCACTAATAAATAGGGAATTCCTCTATGTTCTCTATGTCATACTGTCAATTAAATGCCATCACACAGCTCTCTGTGTACATATAAATATTTTAATCCTGGCTATGCTTAATATGTTCTTCCTCAGGGTTGCAATTTAACCCTTTACCACACAATCCCGACTTTTAACAACCCTGGGAAAAAAGCCTTTTGAAAACATTATGGGAAAAGGAGAAAATGCTGGTAACCAGCATTTTCTCCTTTCCCCATAATGTTTTCTACTCTTGGGAAAACAAATTCCAATGTTTGAGTAACATTTATTTTTTCATCTGCTACAGCTTTCAATTTGGAATGGTCTAACATTTTGTCGTTTGGTAAAGAGTTAAACAAAGGATCTTAAATCTTGGAATTGTTGTTGAAGAAAAACTAACAACTCTCATTTAGTTTATTAACCCTTTCCCAAACAAGCCCTGGTTTTCATGTGTCTGCAGTACAAGTCTTTTGAAAACACTGTGGGAAAAGGAAAAATTGCTCGTAACGAGCAATTTCTCCTTTTCCCACAGTGTTTTCTACCCTTTTTGACAACTTTCTGCCATTTTCATCAAATTTAAAATTGTCGTCTGCAAACTCTTTGAATTTGGACCAGTCCAAAATTTGTCGTTTGGGAAAGGGTTAAATCTCATTTACCACATTTTTTTTTTCTGTCAAATACTGATACAAAATTCCTGGTACAAACGCAACCAGGTTATGATTATATGACTCAAATGATGAAATTTGTCTTTGATGTGGTTGAAAACATTGTAGGAAAAGAGAAAATGCTGCTTACCAGTGTTTTCCTCTTTTCTCACAATTTTCTCGGAAGTTCTCTGCCTTCACCCCTAAAAAGCCTTTCACGACTATTGTTGCCTTTGCAGCCAGTGTAAATCAAGATCAGACTGCACAAAACATGCACTCTGATCTTGATCTACACCGTCCACTCTTCTGAGACATCGTGGACCAGAGAAACCTTGAAACTGCGATAACTTCCGTCTTATTTCTAGACAGGGTGAAGTTGTCTGTTGGGTTTATTTGGTGCTGTAAGGGTTTACATTGTAAAAACACACAATTGTTTAGTAATGGATTAATTTTGAAACTGTACATTGTTTTGATTAACTCTTTACCACATGACAAAATTCTAGACTGGTCCAAATCGAAAGCAGTTGCAGACAACACAGTGTGACTGAAAAATTGAAATTTGTTTTGGGAAGGGTATAAAACATTGTGGGAAAAGGAGAAAATGCTTGTTACCAGCATTTTCTCCTTTTCTCACAAGGTTTTCAAAAGGCTTCTTTCACAGGGTCGTTAAAAGTCGGGATTGCGTGGTAAAAAGTTAACTGTTGAACACAGTTTTTCACAGTTAATGTTTGAATAAGGTATGATGGTTGATTGTAGCTAGACTGGTCCTCTAACTGATATTTTTTGTAGAAAAATCAAAGGCCTAGTTGTCATGTGATGGAAGAACTTTTATACAGATCCAGTAGTCAGTCTACTGTGGTTGGTTTGTAGTGGTTGCCTGTACATGGTACATGTACTTGAATCTATTTTCAACTTCCTTTTTAGGTGATAAATCAATGGCTTGTCATGTGATGGAAGAACTTTTTTACAGATCTTGCAGTCAGTCTACTGTGGTTTGTTTTTAGTGTTGCCTGTACATGGTACTCAAATCTGTTCTCAACTTCCTTTTTAGTTGATAAATCAAAGGCTTGACATGTGATGGAATAACTTCAATACAAATCCTGCATTCAGTCTACTGTGGGTTGTTTTTAGTGGTTGCCTGTATATGGTACTCAAATCTATTCTCAACTCCCTTCATATTAAAATGGGTCCAGTCTATCCGTTGTTCCGGTGCTTTTAGATTCAACAGTAATTCACTATAGACTGTCCCTCGCCAGTTCTCTGAAATTTGCAAACAAGAAATATCTTTAAAAAAGGAAGGCGGAGTAGATTCACCAGCTATTGGGCAGGTGCCCTTAAAATAGCCATATATACATTTTTAACCAATTTGTAAATTTTAACCAATTTCTATATATACATGTACATTTGTAATCAGTACCAAAAAGTAGCTTAACCCTTTCCCAAACAAGCCCTGGTTTTCACGTGTCTGCAGTACAAGTCTTTTGAAAAAACTGTGGGAAAAGGAGAAATTGCTCGTGACGAGCAATTTCTCCTTTTCCCACAGTGTTTTCTACCCTTTTTGAGAACTTACTGCCATTTTCATCAAATTTAAAATTGTCGTCTGCTAACTCTTCCAATTTGGACCAGTCCAAAATTTGTTGTTTGGGAAAGGGTTAAAAGCCAGAACATTCAGCTATGCCATGGAAAGAATGAGAATATTATCATTTAACCCTTTCTCAAACGACAAATTTTAGACTCTTCCGAATTCAAAATAGCTGCAGACGACGAATTCAGAATTGGTACATATGAGCTTAAGGTCTCTGATAGGGTAGAAAACATTGTGGGAAAAGGAGAAAATGCTGGTAACAAGCATTTTCTCCTTTTCCCACAATGTTTTCAAAAGGTCTCTTTCTCAGGGTCGTTAAAAGTCGGGATTGTGTGGTATAGAGTTAACTTTTTACCACACAGTCCCGAGTTTTAATGACCTTGAAAGAGAAGGCTTTTGATAACATTGTAGGAAAAAGGAGAAAATGCTGGTAACCTGCATTTTCTCCTTTTGCCACAATGTTTTCTAGTCTTTCAGAGACAAATTACACTATTTGAGCCACATATAATTTGTCGTCTGCAAAAGCTTTCAATTTTTTTTTGCAAGTCTAAAATTTTGTCCTTTGGTAAAGGGTTAACTCTTTACCACACAATCCCAAATTTTAACAACCCTGAAAGAGACGGCTTTTGAAAACATTGTGGGAAAAGGAGAAAATGCTGGTAACCAGCATTTTCTCCTTTTTCCATAATGTTTTCTACCCTATCAAAGATGGGAATCATTATTTGAACGGCACTTTATTTGTCATCTGCAAATGCCTTCAGTTTTGTTAGGTCTGAAATTTTGTCGTTTGGTGAAGAGTGTTTCCAAGGGTAATAAATTCTTAGCATTCAAGAACTACATAATATACCTTTGTAGACAAGTGTAGATCAAGATCAGACTGCATGTTCTGCTTGGTCAACCATTTACCAAACAGTCTCATGTCTTAACACTTCTAAGATAAAGGACTTTTAAAACTATTATGGGTAAAGGAGAAAATGCTGGTTACCAGCACTAACCTGGATGTGGGTGGGGCTTATCTGCACTATCAGGACAGACCATGATCCTAAACAGCCCCTCACAGCCCTTGTCAACCCACCAAGTATTGGTTTTCTCCTCTATGCCATACTTTTCCTTTCTGGGCTCGCATTTGTAGAATGATGTCCGCTCCACCAGCTCGATGTGTTTGATATAGAAGTTGAGGACCTGGCTGGTGTAATGTCGCCTCTGTAACTTGTAATTACCTTTACCTGCTTGTGTGTAGGACTTGCAACTGTCTGAAAGATATGGTAATCAGAGCTCCAGATTAGAGAGAGTGATGGTATTCTAAATCCATTATTTCTCTTCCAAACCCTGTGTTGTGGGTACTCATTAGAATCGTCTCAATGAGACAATTCTAATGAGTACCCATAACATAGGATTTAGTGGAGAATAATTAATATTTTCAATTTCGAAATCAAAATCACTCCCTCTATCTGGAGCTCTGGGTAATTGTAAAGTTGGTACATCTAGTGGTTAGTGATTGACACTGAAAAAACACTTGTCAGTAACTGTTATTCTCCTTGAGACCATCCAAAATTCATCCTGTATGACAAAGAAGGCTTTTGAAAACACAGCCAGTGGGAAGAAAAAGACTATTTAACCCTTTTCCACACAATCCAAAGTTTTAACTCTTTACCAAATGACAAAACTAATCTAAATTGAAAGCCTTTGCAGACAACAAAAAGAATGGGACTCAAAAATTGAAATTTGTCATTGGAAGGGTAGAAAACAATGTGGGAAAAGGAGAAAATGCTGGTAACCAGCATTTTCTATTTGTCCCACAATTGTTTTAAAGGCTTTTTTTCCTAGGGACGTTAAGTCGGAGTTGTGCAGTGAAGAATTAATAGAAGGCTTCATATGCAGAAAACATTGTGGGACAATTAAGGAGAAAATACCAGTAACCAGCATTTTCTCCTTTTTTTGCAATGTTTTAGCCTTTTCAAAGACAATTTCCACTCTTTGAGCCACTTCAAATCTAAATGTTAAATCAGGATTCCTATACTTGCGTAAACAAAATACAATCACTGTTTAAATGATCCTACTTACTGGAGTTTGATTTGGTCTTGGATATTGAGGTTGCTTCCCTTGGTAGAGTATTTACTGAGTCTGTGGCCAGTGAAAATGTCAGAAGAAGGGCAAATGCCATGTGACATTTCATCTTCTTCTTCTGTAATATAAAACGAGATTTTTTAAATCTTCACAAGTCAAATAAATTTAGACTCATCCAATATGCATTTATAGACAAAAAATAATTGGAAAAAAAAGATTTCAAAAGCTGATCACCAGCATTTTTTCCTTTTTCCACAAAGGTTTCAAAAGCCTTAATTCTTTTTTTATGCCATAAAAACATTGCATTGTTTGATACACAATATTTGTGTCATTTCAATGCTAAGGAAAAGTGATTTTTACTTTTATCACAACGTTTACTTGGCTGCTTTGATAGCTATATTAATAGATTAGCCCTAGAGTGCCAAATAAACAAAATCGAACTTTTCAGTGTCAAAAAAACCTCACACAAATTATTAGAGTGTGGTCTGATCTTGACCTAAGCTGTCACAAAAGCAACTGTAGTGGTAAAAGGCACTTTAGGGGTTAACTCTTTGAGAAATGACAAAATGTTTGACTAAACCAAATTGAAGGCATAATTATGAAGATGACAAAATAAATGTGACTGAAAAATTGAAAGTTGTTTCGGGGTGGGTAGAAAACATTTCGAGAAAAGAAAAGAATACTGGTTACAAGGACTTTTTTCCTTTTCCCACAATATTTTCCAAAGGCTTCTGAGACAAACGCCACCATTTGAGCCAAGTTTAGGTCATCTGCAAATGCTTTCAATTTGATCTAGTCTAAAATGTTGTTGTTGGTAAAGATTTAAAGTCTTTCTACCAGATTAAACATATCCATTTCAAGTAATTGGTACTTAAAAAAATTAAACTGTATAAAATGTGAAATTTATATGATGAAAAATATCATTCATAACTAAAATTTTTGCCCTAAAGGCAAATATATTGACTTAACCCTTTACCTCACTATGCCCAGTTTTAACAACCCTACGGGAAAGGCCTTTAGAAAACATTGTGGGAAAAGGAGAAAATGCTGGTAACCAGCATTTTCTCCTTTTCCCAAAATGTTTTTTATCCTTCCAAACATAAATTTCAATTTTTGAGTCACATTCATTTTGTTGTCTGCAAATGCTTTCAATTTGGACAAGTCTAAAATTTTATTGTTTGGTAAAGATTTAATCCTTTGCCAAATAATCTTGACTTTCAACAACTCTGAGGAAAAAAGCGTTTTGAAAACATTGTGGGAGAAGGAGAAAATGCTGGTAACCAGCATTTTCTCCTTTTCCCACAATGTTTTCTACTCTATCAAAGATAACTTCAATCATTTGAGTAACATTTGTCATCTGAAAATACTTTCGATTTGGACAAGGCTTAACATGTGTCACCTGGTAAAGGGTTAAACACCTTGCCGTGCAAACAACACTATTAATGTCCCTACAGAAGACTGCTTTGATAACCATAGGGGAAATGAGAACATGTACATGTAAATTGCTTGCTGTAACAAGTGTCTCCTTGTTCCTACAGCATTTGCCAAATCATTATTAACCCTTACCACACAATCTTGAGTTATAACAACCTGAAGAAGGAGGTTTTTGAAAACATTGTGAGAAAAGAAGAAAATGCTGGTAACCAGCATTTTATTCTTTTTCCACAATGTTTTCAATGATCATAAAGACAGATACTGTCATTTGTGCCCCATTTTTTTGTTGTCTGCAAATGCTTTCAATTTGGACTTGTTTTAAATTTTGCTGTGTGGTAAAGAGTTAACTCATTACCAAATGGCAAAATTTCAGACTGGTGCAAATTGAAAACATTTGCAGACAACAAATTGAATATAACTCAAACACTGAAATCTCTCTATGAAAGTGTAGAAGTCATTGTGGGGAAAAAGGAGAAAATGCTGGTTACCAGCATTTTCTCCTTTTCCCACAACATTTTCTACCCTATCAGTAACCAAGTCCATCCTTTGAGTTTTCAAAAATTTCTTCTTTTGTCACTATATTTTTAAAGTCTATGAGCAAATATATCTGAGCCATGCCTTGGCAAAAGGGGGCTTAATGCATCTCTGTGATCCATGATACCAAGCAAGTCATCACATGATCATGGATCCATGAAATCCAAGCTTTCTATCAACCAATGGAATCATAAGGTAGACTGGTCCTTTAACATACAGAAAATTGACCTGTAGCAAAAAAGTTTCAGCCCAGCTCAGCGTGCACAAACTGCGCAGGCTGACCTGGGTCGATACTTTTTGCAGATGTATTAAGCCCCCTTTTCACAGAGCATGGCTCATCTGTTTGTAACTAGTAATCTGTAAATAATTGCTTGACTGCAAAAGTTTTCACCTTGTTTAAAAATGAAAGCATATGCAGACAACTATTTACATGTGGCAGTAGTTACGAGATTTGTTTTGAACAGCTGGAAAATATTATGGGAAAAGGAGAAAATGCTGGTTATCAGCATTTTCTCCTTTTCCCACAACATTTTCAATAGCTTCTTTCTAAGGGCCTATATGGCTCTTGATTGTGTGGTAAAGGGTTACAGCTTTTAAAAAATGACAAATAGGAAAAGTACTGCTAAAATTGTTACCTGAATATGGCAAACCTTGTGGTGTAAAAAGCAGCCGTTTGAATGAGTTGAAGAAATTTACCTGATGTTTTTCCTTCAGTAATAAACCGTGGTCAAAATACACTTAATTTAATTACTGTAACCCTTTTCCAAATATTTCCATATTTCAACAACCCTGAGAAAAAAAAAAAGTTCTTGAAAACACTGTGAGAAAAGAAGACAAGGCTTGCACAAGAAAAGCTTGGAATCAACATTTTTTCCCACAAAGTTTTCTTCACTATCACAGGCATATTCAATCATTTGTGCAGCATTTATTTTCCTCTGCAGATGCTTCTAATTAGGCCAAGTCTGAAATTTAATCATTTGGTAATGGGGCAACCCTTAACCTGCTAAATAAGTGAAATGAAACTTTTTTAACTCTTTACCACATGGCAATTTTTTTTGACTTGTCCAAATTGAAAGCATTTACAGACGACAAAATAAATGTGACTCAAAAACTGAAATTTGTGTTGGGGAGGGTAGAGAACATTGTGGGAAAAGGAGAAAATGCTGGTTACCAGCATTTTCTCCTTTTCCCACAATGTTTTCAAAAGGCTTTTTGTTCAGGGTCGTTAAAACCCATAATCATGTGGTAAAGAGTTAAGCTGATAATATGAGCCCAAATTTTGCTGTTTAATAGGTCCTTATGGAGGAAATTATCTCCTTATTGGACATCCAAGATCAGACTACATGTTTTGTGCAGTCTGATCTTGATCTACACTGTGCACAAAAGATCCTTGAGTCAAGCATAGCAGCCAAAGGATTAACCCTTTACCGCACAATGCCACCTTTTAACGCCCCTGGGAAAGAAGCCTTTTAAAAACATTGTGGGAAAAGGAGAAAATGCTGGTAACCAGCATTTTCTCCTTTTCCCACAATGTTTTCTACCCTATCAAAGAAAAATTGCACCATTTGAGCCACATTGAAAATGTCGTCAGCAAATGCTTTCAATTTGGACAAGGCTAAAATTTTGTCATCTGATGATCCCGACTTAACAAACCCTGAGTGAGAAGGGTTTTGAAAACATTCTTGGAAAAGGAAAAAAAAAACTGGTTACAAGCATTTTCTCCTTTTCCAAGAATGTTTCCTAACCTGTCAAGGACAAATTTTGTATTTGGACCACCATCACTTTGTCTTCTGCAATTGCTTTCAATTTGGACCAGTCTAAAATTTTGTTCTCTGGTAAAGAGTTACTTATAAGTAAATGGGAAATTAAAAGAAGTTTACCTGGTCTGTATAAGCTATCCCATCTAACCACAAAATGTCCCACTAGCCAGTCGACTTAGATGTCAATGTATTCCAACCCTGTGATGATTGATAGTTCTTTCCTTCTTGATTCACTTCTAACACCATCCTAAACCTTGTCATTTCTCTGAACCCTTTACCACACAATCCCGACTTTTAATGACCCGGAAGAAAGAATGCTTTTGAAAACATTGTGGGAAATGGAGAAAATGCTGGTAACCAACTTTTTCTCCTTTTCCCACATTTTCTACTCCTTCAGGGGAGTCCTGTATAAAGTGTAGGACTCGTAACCTTGAGGGCCTGGGTTCGAGCCTTGCTTGATCCACTGAGTTTTTCATGGGAGCGTCCTTTGGCAAGACACTTCAGAGCCCTAGCCAAGTACTGGTGGAAGCCACGAAATACATGACTATGTGAGCTGTCGCCGTGATATGACTCAAATCAATCTACAGCCCTTCAGACACATGTTTCATCATTTGAGCCACATTTATGAATTTGTCGTCTCCAAATGCTTTCAATTTTGACCAGTCTAAAACTTTGTTTTTGTAAAGCGTTAACCTAAATGACAAATATTTAGATTTGTCCAAATTTGAAGTATCAATTGCTGACGACAAATTAAATCTGGCCTGAATGTTGGAATTTGCCTTGGAAAGGGTAGAAAAGTTTGTGGGAAAAGGAGAATGTGATAATTACCAGCATTTTCCTCTTTTCCCACAATGTTTTAAAATGACTTTTTTCTCAGGGTCATTAAAATTCGGTATTTTGTGGTAAAGGGTTTTCTCTACACCATACAACCCTGAGTTTTAATGACATTTGCGAAGACTACTTTCTCTGTGGGAAAGATAGGAAATGCTGGTTACCAGAATTTTCTCTTTTTCCCCACAATGTTTTCAAAATTAATCCTTTCCCAAACGACAAATTTTGGACTGGTCCAAATTCAAAGAGTTTGCAGACAACAATTTTAAATTTGATGAAAATGGCAGAAAGGTCTCAAAAAGGGTTGAAAACACTGTAGGAAAAGGAGAAATTGCTCATTACGAGCAATTTCTCCTTTTCCCACAGTGTTTTCAAAAGACTTGTACTGCATACACGTGAAAACTAGGGCTTGTTTGGGAAAGGGTTAAGCTTTATTTCTGAGAGTCCTTAACCCTTACCACACAATCCCAAGTTTTAACGACCCTGAGGAAAAAGCCTTTTGAAAACATTGTGGGAAAAGGAGAAAATGCTGGTAACCAGCATTTTCTCCTTTTCCCATATTGTTTTCTATCCTATCACAGACAAATCTTGCCATCTGAACAATACTTAATTTGTCTTCTGCAAATGCTTTCAATTAGGACCAGTCTAGCATTTTGTCATTTGGTAAAGCGTTTACTCTTTATCACATGACAAAATTTTTGACTTGTTGGAAGCATTTACAGACGAGAAATCAAATGTGACTCAAATGATGGAAATTGCCTCTGATAGGGTAGAAAACATTGTGGGAAAAGTAGAAAATGCTGGTTACCAGCATTTTCTTCTCTTCCATGGTGTTTTCAGAAGCTTTCTTGCACTGGATTGTGTGGTAAAGTGTTAAAATGCAGAACTGTTTGGTAAAGGGTTAATTCATTCACAGTCAGAGGCAATATTAGTAGCTCTTGTGGCTTGTGCAGATCAAGATCAGATTGCAAAAAAAAATGTGCAGTCTAATATTTGATCTACAAACTATGCTATGACAATACATGTACTGACAAACCCAACTGAGAAATGTCAATTATTTGAGTCTTTTTTATAGGCAGAGATGCCTGTTTGGTTATTTTGGTGCTCTAACGGTTAATTCCGAGTCCGTAATAAAATCACTATATCTGTGCAGTCTGATCTTGATTTTAACTAATGACATAAGCATGTAAGGTTGTGATGGGAACTGTAAGGGTTATTTCGGAACTGTTGAAGTTGACAGTTATATGGTACATGTATATATCTATTTATGGACTAGCTTATATTAATGGAGTTATGTTAATGCACTGTTGCTAATATGCATAATGAAGGCTATTTTTTTGACCACTGACCTGTTTTTCTTCATCAACAATTAACTCATTTACCACCATAGGCGTGAACATAGCTTTTGCTACATAATTGCTGGATCAAGTTAATTAAGATGGCACTGATCATTCAGTCGGATCTTTGATGAACATTGTCCCCTACCTGATCTTAAACTATGACCAAAATGTGTATTTTTTCACAGAGAAATTATACAAGTGTGTTCTTTCAGACCTGACAATGACATTGATTTAGGGGGCTATTAACTCTTTACCAAATGACAAAATTTTAGACATGTCCAAAATGAAAGCATTTGCAGATGACAAGATGAGTGTGACTCAAAAATTGAAACTTGCTTTTGGTAGGGTAGAAAACATTGTGGGAAAAGGAGAAAATGCTGCTTACCAGCATTTTCTCCTTTTCCCACAATGTTTTCAAGAGGTTTCTCCCTCAGGGTCATTTAAAACAAGGGATTGTGTGGTAAAGGGTGAAAGAGTTATCCCTTTATCAAACAATCCCAACTTTTAATGACAAATGGTAGTAACAGCATATTCTGCTTTTCCCACAGTCTTTTCACATACAAACCTCTCCTTCAATTGAGCAATATTTGTCGTCTTCAAATGCTTTCATTTTGGACCAGTCTAAAATTTTGTTTTTTAGTAAAGTGTCATCCCTTTTCCAAATGATCTCTGGTTTGTATAATGCAGAGGAAGAAGGAGTGGAATGAAGAATAAATGCTGGTAACAATCACTTTCTCCTATTAATTCTCCTATTTCTCCCATTTCTGCAATACTTTCTATTGTTTTACATACAATTTCCATCATCTAAACCACATTTACTTTGTTCTGTCCAAATGCTCTTAACACTTTACCACACAATACCTGAGAAAGATGCCTTATGTAAACATTGTGGGAAAATGAGAAAATGCTGGTAACCAGCATTTTCTCCTTTTCCCACAATGTTTTCTACCCTTTTCTAACCTTTTCTAGAGCGCTGAATTTATCAAATAAACCTTTTCAGTGAAGAAAAACATCCGAAATATTGTCATTTCAAGGTTGTTTTAGCCAGAAGGTGTATTGAAGTAGTTGACAGTGTAGATCAAAGATCAGACTGCATGTTCTGTGCAGTCTGATCTTGATCTACACTGTCAGCAAAAACAAGTTAAGTTGGTTCCAGCGCTTTAAGGGCTAAATAAATTCTAATTTTTCAGTAACAATTATTTTGTCGTCTGCAAATGCTTTCAATTTGGACAAGTCTAAAATTTTGTCATTTGGTAATGAGTTAACCCTATACCACACAATCCCGACTTTTAACGACCCTGAGAAGGAAGCCTTTTGAAAACATTGTGGGAAAAGGAGAAAATGCTGGTAACCTGCATTTTCTCCTTTTCCCACAATGTTTTTTACCCTTCAGAAAACAAATTTCAATTTTTGAGTCACATTTAATTTGTCATCTGCAAACACTTTCAAATTGGACAAGTCTAAAATTTTGTCATTTGGTAATGAGTTAATATGGACAAGTTTAAAATTTTGTCATTAGGTAAAGGGTTAACCCATAATGAACTAACCATGCAAATGAAGGACCATTTACAATGGTTTTCAAACAAAATTCATTTTCATAGCCGTCAGAATATCTCATAATTAAACTATCACGGTAGGTCTGAGTCTTGGCCTATATTCTGTCTACTCTGATCTTTGTCTACACTTACAGCAAAACAACTAAAGTTGCGATATCTTCCCATCCTCTGAATTAATCCCTTATCACACAATCCGTAGTTCTAATGACCCTTTTGAAAACATAGTGGCAAAAGGAAAAAATGTTGTTTATAAAAACAGCACATTGTTCTTTTTCCACAATGTTTTCTACCTCTTTGTAGACACCCATCAGTTTTTGAGGTATACCGAATTTAAGTCTGCAAAATTAATGCTTTCAATTTGGTTGAGTCTAAAATTTTGTCCCCTGGTAAAAAGTTGAATGAAAAATGAAAATCTTGAAAACTCTTTTAACCCTTTCCCAAATGGAAAATTTTGGACTGGTCCAGATTCAAAGAGTTGGCAGACGACAATTTTAAATTTGATGAAAATGGCAGAAAGGTCTCAAAAAGGGTAAAAAACACTGTGGGAAAAGGAGAAATTGCTCGTTACGAGCAATTTCTCCTTATTCCACAGTGTTTTTAAAAGACTTGTACTGCAGACACGTGAAAACCAGGGCTTGTTTGGGAAAGGGTTAAACCCTTTACCAACCAACCCCATATTTTAACAACCCTAATAGTATAGGCTTTTGAAAACATAATAGGAAAAGAAGAAAATGCTGCTAACTAGCATTTCCTTCTTTTTCCAACATGTTTTCTACTTTTCCAAAGCTAAATCTTAATTCAAAAATTTGATTAGTCTACTGTAATTTCAATTTTGACAAGTTTAAAATTTGGTCATGTGGTAAAGAGTTAAGACAACAAGATTTTACATTTGTCCATTTTGAAAATGTTTGCAGATGACAAATTGACTGTATCTCAAATGATGGGATTTGTGATTGAAAGGAAAAAAGACATTGCCTGGTCACCAGCATTTTCTCCATTTCCAACAATGTTTACAAAAAATTTCTTCCTCAGGGTTGTTTTAAAACTTGTGATTTAAAACTTTTGATAAAGGATTAAAACTTACTTCCTAAGACAATTTTGCAGCAAACAACATTGCAATATATAAATAATAAAAATAAATTAAGCTAATCTCTGTGAAAAGCGGGCTTGATGCATCTGCAAAAAGTATCCACCCAGGTCAGGGTCCGTATTCACCAACCATTCTTAAGAATATTCTTGGTCTTGTTCTCCAAAATTTTCAAAATTTGAGAGTAAAACACCTTCTGATTGGCTAAACCATTTGGTTTAGCCAATCAGAAGTTGTGTTACTTTCAAACTTGGAAAATCTTGAAGAATAAGTCTAAGAACGTTCTTAAGAATGGTCGGTGAATACGGACCCAGCCTACACAGTCCGCACAGGCTGACCTGGGCTGGAACTTTTTTGCTATTGGTCAATTTTCTGCATGTCAAAGGATGAGTCTATGTCATGATTCAGTCAGTTGTTAACCCTTTCCCAAACAAGCCCTGGTTTTCACGTGTCTGCAGTACAAGTCTTTTGAAAACAATGTGGGAAAAGGAGAAATTGCTCGTAACGAGCAATTTCTCCTTTTCCCACAGTGTTTTCTACCCGTTTTGAGACCTTTCTGCCATTTTCGTCAAATTTAAAATTGTCGTCTGCAAACTCTTTCAATTTGGACTCGTCCAAAATTTGGCGTTTGGAAAAGGGTTAAACAAAATGAATTTTATATATCCCTAGCTATTGTGACGACTTGTTTGTTATAATGCATTACAGAAAGGCATTAAACCCCTTTTTGCCAAAGCATGGCTCAATTGATTTTAACCCTTTCCCAAACGATAAATTTTAGACTGGTCCAAACTGAAAGAGTTTGCAGACAACAATTTTAAATTTGATGAAAATTACAGAAAGTTCTCCAAAAGGGTAGAAAATACTTGTGCGGCAGACACGTGAAAACCAGGGCTTGTCTGGGAAAGGGTTAAATACATAAATATGTATGACATGTTTGTGATATAGAGAAAACTTGCTCACATAACAAGTATTTTCCCCTTTTGAATCAAATTTTTCCAAAGAACTCTGCTGTCTGAGGAAAAATGTCTATAGGGTATAATGTTTTTGTTTATTTGTATATTTTTTTTAGGCTATGCAAACTTCAGTTCTGTTTTCTAACTCTTTACCAGACGACAAAACTTTAGACCTGACCAAACTGAAAGGGGTAGCGGACCTCATAAAAGGTTTGGCTCAAATGATGTCTTTGAAAGGATATAAACATAGCGGGAAAAGGAGAAAATGCTAGTTAACAGCATTAATTTTTGCTCCTTTTCACCAAATGTTTGCCTTAGGATTGCTAAATCCAAAAAATTGCCGAGAAAAGGTTAAATAACGCAATCTAAACTTTTTCAAAATTACAGTGAACAGTTTCCAAAAACACTATGGGAAATACAGCAATTCCTTATTATGACCATTTTCTCCATTTCCCCTAATGTTTTCCATCTATTTTTTTCTCCTTTATGTTGTTTGTACTTTGGAATACTCAAAATTAGCTGGCCATAATTCATAAAAGGTTCACATTTCTTTGAAAACTTGTAAATTATTCATGACACATTGATCTATTTATGGACTCATGACTGTTTCTCTTAGCAAAACCTTGTCACAAATTACATACATTATCCCTTTACCAAAAGACAAAACTTGAGATGTGACGAAATTGAAAACACTTGCAAACCATTAACTCTTTCCAGAACGGCAAAATTTTCGATACAACAAAAGTGAAAGTATTTGCAGACGACCAAATAAATATATGTCAAATGATGTTTTCTGTCTTTTATAAGGTAGAAAATATTATTTTGTCGTCTGCAAATGCTTTCAATTTGGACAAGTCTAAAATTTTGTCATTAGGTAAAGGGTTAACCCATAATGAACTAACCATGCAAATGAAGGACCATTTCGTCTTTAAAGAAAATTCATTTTCATAGCTGTCAGAATATCTCATAATTAAACTATCATGGTAGGTCTGAGTCTTGGTCACCAGCATTTTCTCCTTTTCCCACAACGTTTTCAAAGCCTTCTTCTTCAGGGTCTTTAAAACTCGGGATTATGTAGTAAAGGGTTAAAGTTTGGCTCAAATAATAGGATTTGGATTTGTTTTTGACAGTGTAGAAAACATTGTGGGAATAGGAGAAAATGCTGGTTACCAAGGCAACTGGGGAGGGGTATTTTTGGCCTAAAAAAATTCTAGTTCAGCCTGCAAAGGAGGTATCAAATGAAACATAAGGGAGGGTATTTTAAGTCATTGACAAAAAGAAATTCTATTCTGTACTTATAACATATTTTTTACTATAAAATAACCCATAAAATATCCCCCACCCCCAAAATAGTTCAAGTACACTGATTAATATACCTTTATAAATATGTAAAGTGCAATTAGGTTTTGTAATTATTAGTGTACATTTTTCCATATATGCTAATATCATCTTTTTTTGCATTTTTGATTAACCCTTTTCCAAACAAACCCTAGTGTTATCAACTCTGTGGAAGACGGCTCTGGAAAACAATGTGGGAAAAGGAGAAAATGCTGGTAACCAGCATTTACTCTTTTTTCCACAATGTTTTCTTCCCTTGCAAAGACAAATTCTGTCAAATAAGCCACAGTTATGTAAATTATTGTCTGCAAATGATTTCAATAAGGACAATTCTAATATTTCGTAGTCTGGTTAAAAGTTAAACCTCAAGCTACTAATCGCGACTCAGTGACCTTTTTGCGGACAGTGTAGATCATGATCAGACTGCACAGAATGTGCAGTCTGATCTTTAATCTACAGTGTCTGATACGGTATTTTCTTTCCCGTGAAATCAACTTTGAAAGCGCAATGTTTGGGCTTTTAGTAATGAGTAGAAATTTGCATTTCATTTATTCAGCAGCTTAAGTGTTAATTACCACTGACACATTGGTAATTATGTCTTGACATCATAATGACCATTGTAAGTCTACTTATTGTGAAGACTTAGAGTACCTTGCACAAATTAGGTTTCTACAGAAGACATAATTATAATGATCAGACTGCCAGCTTTGTGCAGCCTGATCTTGGATCAGTGCTGTCTGATACTTTGAGGTACTTTGGCCAAGCACAACCTTGTTAACTCTTTACCAAACAATGAAATTTTAGACCAGTCCAAATTGAAAGCATTTGTAGACCACAAAATGAATGTGACTCAAAAATTGCAATTTGTTCTGGGAAGGGTAGAAAACATTTTGGGAAAAGGAGAAAATGCTGGTTACCAGCATTTTCTCCTTTTCCCACAATGTTTTCAAAAGGCTTCTTCCTCATGGTCATTAAAAGTTGGGATTGTGTGGTAAAGGGTTAATGTATTATTTTGGACCTTTTTACCAATCCAGTATCACTATTTCATTAATTTGGTTTCCTAGGGGTTAGTAAAAATAAAAAAAATGTGTCCTTTTCTTTCGTTTCAACTGAGGAGATGCATGAATTTCTGGTCAAATTCAAAATATGATCGTACAGTTTTGATGAGAAAAAAAAAAAATGTAAAGAAAGCAAAAAAAAAATACACACAAAAAAAATCTGTCTTTTTCTGTTAATTTTTGTGTGTGTGATAGAAAAAGCGTAGAGAAAGTAAACACAGACATGGATTTGTCTTTCCTTGAATCTGTTATACAATGAGCCAGGTCCTGAGAAGATGGGGTTCAATACATCTGCAAAAAGTATCATCCCAGGTCAGCTTTCACAGTCTGACATGAAACCTTCTGCTATTTCTAAATTTTCTACATGTCCAAATCACCATTCTGCTTCATGATTCAGTCTGCCATTAGACAAAAGGATTTTATGTATCTATGGTGATGTGATGATTCGCTTAGTATTCTTTACCACACGACAAAGTTTTGGGCTGGGCCAAATTGAAAGCATTTGCAGACAACAAATTAAATGTTGCTAAAATGGCAATTTCTGTATTTGATAGTGTAGAAAACATTGTGGGAAAAGGAGAAAATGCTGGTTACCAGCATTTTCTCCTTTTCCCCCAATGTTTTCAAAAGCCTTCTATTTCAGGATCGTAAAAAGCCAGGATTGTGTGGTAAGGGGTTAAAGCCCCTTTTCCCAGAGCATGGCTCATTAATTTATTCATATACAAGAAATACTGACATGCACAGCTTTTACTTGGTCATGGTGAGATTTAACTTTTTTTTATCACATTTAACTCTTTACCAAATAACAGAATTTTTGACTCATCCAAATTGAAAACATTTGCAGACAACAAAGTAAATGTGCCTAAAAATTTGAAATTTGTTTTTGGAAAGGCAAAAAATATTGTGGGAAAAGGAGAAAAGGTATGTTCTCCTTTTTTGATAATGTTTTCAAGTCTTTTTTTTAAAGTTGTTAAAACTCTGGAGTTTGTGGTAAAGAGTTAAACAGCCTTGGTTTGTCCCTAAAGAGGACAACTCTTAAAAATCAAGGGAAAAAGTGCAAAGGCACAAGCAAATGTTTCTTTAACTCTTTTCCAAATGACAAAATTTTAGACTCATCCAAAGTAAAAGCATTTGCAGGCAACAAATTAAATGTAACTCAAATAATGGAGTTTGTCTCTTAAAAGTAAGAAAACATAGCAGGAAAAGGAGAAAATGCTGTTGCATTTTCTCCTTTCCCACAGTGTTTTCTACCCCCATCAGAGATCTTTGGCCAATTTGTGCTGATTTTAAATTTCGTCAAGTCTAAAATTTCGTTGTTTCGAAAAGAGTTAACACTTTATATATCAATCTTGTGTTTTTATGCCAGCAGAAGAAGACAGCTTTTAAAAACATGGTTAGGACTGAAGAATATACTAATTAACAGCATTTTCTTCTTTTTTAACAATGTTTTTCACCACTTCAAACACGTATCAAGTCATTTTGTGCCAAATTTTTATATGCCTTTTTAAATTTGAGGCATGCTCTGTGAAAAAGGGGCTTAGTGCATCTGCGAAAAGTATCGACCCAGGTTAGCCTGAGCAGTCCGCGCAGACTGACCTGGGCTGAAACCTTTTCGCCATTGGTCAATTTTCTAAATGTCAAAGGACCAGTCTACCTCATGATTTAGACAGTTCTTCGACGAAATGGATTTTATGGCTCCATGGTAACATGACGACTTACTTGGTATCATCCATCGCGGAGATGCATTGAGCTCCCTTTTGCCAGAGCATGGCTCATTTTCTTGGGACTGTGAGGTAAAAAGTTAACACAGTGTCTCAAAGTCACCATAGACAGACTAAACTTCAGAAACTCTTGCCCTGTCAGACCTGGAGATTGTTAGAGGATATGATTGCCATCTTGATACTTGGAGCTAAATTGTCTGTGTTGGGAGGAGTGGGGATATTTCCATTTTCATGTTGGTCACTTTTCGCTCCTTTTTCTCTACGTAATCTTTTGTAATCAGCATGAAAGAACAGTAGTAGTAGTATAACAGCTGCTGCTGATACAATGTTAAAGATGTACAAGTTTGAGTCTGAAAGAAAAATAACAAAGCATGTAAGGAAGGTTGAAATGTATACATGTATAGGATCTGATGCGAGTTGGTGTTGGAGATAAAATTTTATTAAAGAAGTCAAGGAAATATGTTATCAAGGGAGCCTTTGAGCTTAATAACATTTTTTTTGTGATGAGTTTAACCCTTTACCACACAATCCCGACTTTTAACAACCCTGGGGAAGGAGCCTTTTGAAAATATTGTGGGAAAAGGTAACCAGCATTTTCTCCTTTTCCCACAATGTTTTCTATCCTATTAAAGCCCACTTCCATCTATTGAGCCACGTTTAATTTGTTGTCTGCAAATGCCTTCAATTTGGGCAAGCCTACAATTTTGTAGTTTGGCAAAGAGTTAATAAAATTTCATCTAAAATGCCACAAATGTCAGATTCTTTCTATCACATAAGGATATTTAAGAAAATATAGATTAGAAGATACAAAACCATCTATAGATACACACACAGTAACATCCATAAAAAAAAAAAATCCCAACCCTCATTAACTTCTATAAAATACATGTACATACAAAATGACGTAAAAAATGACGTCACACAATTGTGATATCAGATGTCTGTAAGATAAGAAAATTTGTGATGGGTATATTACACTGAAAACAATGGAGGTTATCTAATAAACATATATGAAGCTGAATACAGATAAACACCGAAAGTTAGAAAGATACACTTTAATCCTTTCCCAAATAAGCCCTGGTTTTCACATGTCTGCAGTACAAGTCTTTTGAAAACACTGTGGGAAAAGGAGAAATTGCTCGTAACGAGCAGTTTCTCCTTTTCCCACAGTGTTTTCTACCCTTTTTGATAACTTTCTGCCATTTTCATCAAATTTAAAATTGTCGTCTACAAACTCTTTCAATTTGGACCAGTCCAAAATTTGTCGTTTGGGAAAGGGTTAAATCTTTATCACATGACAAAATTTTAGGGCCCACCAAATTGAAAGCATTTGCAGACAACAAATTAAATGTTGTTAAAATGAGGATTTCTCTCTTTGATAGGGTAGAAAACATTGTGGGAAAAGGAGAAAATGCTGGTTACCAGCATTTTCTCCTTTTCCCACAATGTTTTCAAAAGCTTTCTTTCGTAGGGTCATTAAAAGTCGGGATTGTGTGGTAAAGGGTTAATTCTTTACCAAAGACAACAAAATTTTAGACTGATCCAAACTGAAAGCTTTTGCAGATGACAAATAAAATGTGGTGGCACAAATGATATAATTTGTATCAGAAAGGGTAAAAACATTGTGGGAAAAGGAGAAAATGCTGGTTAGTTGCATTTTCTCCTTTTCCCACAATGTCTTCAAAAGCTCATTTTCTCAGGAATTATGTGGTAAAGGGTTAATGTGCAACTGATCTTCAGTCTGATAGCAGAAAAAGACAATTGTTGTAATGTCTGATCCCAATCCCGCCAGAAAATCGTAACATTTCGATCACGAAAAAATTGCCATTCTGTCTTCGAAAAAACTCAAAACTGCTTTGAACATTGCAACGGCGAAAATGTATTTCTTCATTGCAAGGGTAGAAATTAACACACTACTTGCTGCGGATGATGTTGTTGTGAGTCTTACAAAAGACCACTTTTGAAAACAGCGTGGCAAAAAAAAGAAAATGAACTAAGCATTTTCTTCTTTTGCCACAGTATTTTAGCATGTATTTATGAATTAACCCTTTACCAGACAATTATCCTGAGTTTTAATGGTCCTAAGGAATCAGCCTTTTGAAACCATTGTAGGAAAAGGAGTAAATGTTGGTAACCGGCAACTTCTCCTTTTCCCACAATGTTTTCTATCCTTGCAAAAACAATTTTCAATTATTAGTCACATTTATTTTGCTGTCTGGAAAAACTTTCAATATGTACATGTCTAATAAAAGCTTTTGAAAACATTGTAGGAAAACTCTAATAAAAGCTTTTGAAAACATTGTAGGAAAAGGAGAAAATGCTGGTAACCAGCATTTTCTCCTTTTCCCACAATGTTTTCTATCCTTCCTAAAACAATTTTTAATTTTCTAGTCACATTTATTTTTTTGTCTGCAGATCTGATGTTTTCATTTTGGACAAGTCTAAAATTTTGTTTTGTGGTAAATAGTTAACCCTTTACCACACAACAAAATTTTAGACTGGTCCAAATTACAGGCATTTGCAGACAACAAATTAAATGCTGCTGCAATGATGGAATTAGTGTCTGAAAGAGTAGAAAACAATGTGGGAAAAGGAGAAAATGCTGGTTACCAGCATTTTCTCCTTTTTCTACAATGTTTTCAAAACGCTCCTTCCTCAGGGTCGGTAAACCTCGGGATTGTGTGGTAACGGGTTAAAGCTTGATTATGCTGATTAGCCATATTCTACTGTTATGTTTTAGTTTCAAGTTTTAAGAACCTCAAGATAGAGAACTTTCAAAAACATTGTGGGAAAAGGAGAAAATGCTGGTAGCCAGCATTTCCTCCTTTTCCCACAATGTTTTCCAATCTTTCAGAAACGAATCCAGTCATTTCAGCCAAATTCGACTTGTCGTCTGCAAATGCTTCCAATTTGGACCAGTCTAAATTATGGTTGTGTGGTAAAGAGTTAAGAGTTGTTTGCTTTCAATTCATGTTAGAAGGTACTGAGTTTGACATGCATGTAAGTTCCTTACAAGTCCAATCCTCAGGTGTAAATATGGCAGTGCTGTTTCCCTCCGATGTGTGGCATCCCGTCCCCAGTTCCTTCTCAAATTCTGGCAATGGCTTGGTCAAATATTGCATGGCAAACATGTAGATAATACCCTGAACTTGGCTGAAACGAAAAAATATGACATTAAATTCTAAAAAAAGAAAATCCATTGGATGTATTCTGAAACTTTCAAATAAACAACGGTAAGAACAAATAAACACTTGTCCCCCTTCAAGATGTGACTGGTGGTAATATTATTGTATCATTCTTGTGACCTTGACTTTGAAACTTTAAGTATTACCTTGACTACAGGTAATTTAAATTAAACAACATTTTGCACATAATACATACACAAGTACACTTTTCTGAAAGCAGCATATATACTCAGCATTTTCTCCTTGTCCCACAACGTATTCTACTCTTTCAAAGACAGAAATCGTCATTTGACCAACATTTAATGTGTCATCCGCAAATGCCACAAATTTGGACGAGTCCAGAACTTTGTCGTCTGGCAAAGATTTAACCCTTTCCCAAACAACAAAATTTAGACTCTTTTGAATTTCAAACACATCCAGACAACAAACTCAAAATTGGTACAAATGAACGTAACTTGTATGAAAGGTTAGAAAGCAATGTGAGGAAAGAAGAAAATGCTGATTATACAAGTATTTTCTACTTTTCCCGCAATGTTTTCAAAAGCTTTCCTTAAAAGATTCCTTAAAACTCAGGAATGTGTGGTATAAAGTTAAGAAATTACTCTTTACTAGACAACAAAATTATAGATTTGTCCAAACTGGTATCATGTGCAGGCGACTATCAGAACTAAGTTCTCTTGATGGAATTTGTCCTCCAAATGGTAGAAAACAATGTAGGAAAAGGCAAAAATGCTAGCTGGATACCAGCATTATCAGCTTGGCTGTTTTTTAAAAAAAAATGTTGATTATTGTCATAGCCCTGGCCTCATCAGCATGTGCCTTGACTGCATTGTCTTGCAAAAACTTTGACATTTTATAGTATCTCTGTTATTAGTAAAGAAATTTGGACAAGTTCTTAACTATCAAAATGGGAACCCATACAACAAGGGCAGGTAACCATCTCAGAAAATCAAGCAACTGCAGCCAAATGTTTGTACCCACTGCAGCCGAATGTTTGTACCTGCATGAGGTGCTCTTTTCTCCTTCTCCCATAATGGTTTTTAAAGCCTCTTTTCTACAGGCACATAAAACATGGGATGTTATGGTACATGGATTTAAGTGCACAAAACACCTTGAGATTTCATGTACAAACCTATACTAACCCTGAAACAATACAGAGTCCTGAACTGGTGGCCTCTGAGATAGGATATGTCACTTCCACAGCCAGCTCCATGGAGATTGGGTAGATTGCTAGTCCAAACCCACCAAAAAGCCCAGCTGAAAGAGCCACCCATGCATGCTGGTCCCTGAGACGTGATACCTACATGTGAAGAAGTAATGACCCACCTTTTGGACATGTTTATTAACTCCCTTCTGAAAACATTCTTCACTCTACACCACACAATCCAGAGTTTAAATGACCCTGAGATAGAGGCCTTTTGAAAACATTATGGGAAAAGGAGAAAATGCTGTTCACTAGCATTTTCTCCTTTTCTCAAAATGTTTTCTACCCTTCGAAGAACTAACTCTAAGATTTGAGTGACATTTGATTTGTGCGTCTGCAAACGCTTTTAGTTTGGACAAGTCTAATATTCTGTCATTTGGCAAACAGTTACCGGTAAGCATTGAAGAGAAAACTGCATGTGTATCCACTATCTTTAGTCCTCAAATCAAGACTTGAGTTGTTTCTCAGATCAGAAGTTGATCAAGAATAGAATACCTACCTCTTGTTGACGGTGCAGATCAAAATCAGACTGCCCCATGTAGACAGTATTGATCTAGATCAGAATGATCCCCATCCCCCTGGACAGTGTAGATCAATGTAGATGTCACTAAATATGCTGTCTGATCTTGCATTCACACTGTCTGCTATAATTTTGTGAAATATTCTGGCAAAATACTTTTGACAGATTCTGAAGTATTCTGTGCTTCTCTTGCGGACTGGAAAACCACATACATCTTATGTACTGAGTGCTCCAAGGTTTTACTTAAAGAAATATGAATAGTATCTTGTTTTATTAAAAAGCTAATTAAGCCAAGCTCTGTGAAAAGGGGGCTTAGTGCATCTGCAAAAAAGTGTCGACCCAGGTCAGCCTGTGCAGACCATCTAGGCTGACCTGGGCTGAAACTTTTTGCTATTGGTCAATTTTCTGCATGCCCAAGGACAAGGAAATTCTATGCAAATTTTCAGCGATTTCTACTCTTTGGTCATGTATGTCGGCCATGTTTTCTCACACTTCCTATGTCACACGATTTTTACCGGAAGTCAGGCTAAAATTAATTATCGATTTTTGGACAGGTAAAAATGCCACTTTTAAACACAAATATCTCGTAAACAAAACATCGCAAAAATTTAGGACCTGTTCTATTACTTTACAATTGCAGAGTTTTGACGGATTTTGAAATAAAAATTTTGGTCTGAAGTTGACCTTTAAGTCAGTTGTTAGACAAAATGGACTTTATGGATCCATGATTATGTGATAAATTGCTTCGTACAACATGCATCACAGAGATGCAATAAGTTTCCTTTTGCCAGAGCAGGCCTCACTTAGAGATGATATTACACTTCCCATTAACCCTTTCCCAAACAAGCCCTTGTTTTCACGTGTCTGCAGTACAAGTCTTTTGAAAACACTGTGGGAAAAGGAGAAATTGCTCGTAATTTCTCTTTACCCACAGTGTTTTCTACCCTTTTTGAGAACTTTCTGCCATTTTCATCAAATTTAAAATTGTCGTCTGCAAACTCTTTGACTTTGGACCAGTCCAAAATTTGTCGTTTGGGAATGAGTTAAGGGCAAAAACTTTCATTTGCGAACTTTCATTTGCCCTTTACGAAACCAATCACATGTTTTAGCTACCCTGTGGAAGAAGCCTTTAGAAAACATGGTAACCAGCATTTTCTCCCTTTCCCACAATGTTTTCTATGTTATCAGAGTCATACTCTATCGTTTCACCCACATTTAATGTGCTGTCTTCAAGTGCTTTCAATATGGATAATTAAAAAAAATTATTGCCACTTTTTATAGGCCAAGTGATGCCCAAAAGTAAACAATGCAGGTCTTAAAATTAATTCTAAAACCAGGCAAATTTAAAGTAGTAAACAAATGATACAGCAACTTGGCACAGTTTCAACTATTCCAAACTTCATTTTTTTAAACAACTAACACTTGAACCAACCGTAAACTAAGATTTCAACTTTGTAATAATTTCCATACTTTTAAATCATATGGTTTAGGTTTAAATGCATTTTAACATCTGCATTGTTTACTTTTGGCTCTGGCTGGGCCTTTAACCCTTTACCAGACGACAAAATTTCAGCCTTGTCCAAATTGAAAGCATTTGCAGACGGCAATTTCAGTGTGGCTCAAATGGTGCAACTTTTGTTGATAGGGTTGAAAACATTGTGGGAAAAGGAGAAAATGCTGGTTACCAGCATTTTCTCCTTTTCCCACAATGTTTTCAAAAGGCATCTTTCCCAGGGGCGTCAAAAGGCGTCATTGTACGGTAAAGAGTTAAGTGGTATTGTTTCACCAATTTCATTCCTGTAGCAAATTCAATTTCTGTTGCTTATCTGAAGTATGAGAAACAGTTTCACTCATTAATGCTTAATTCATATTGCTGTAAACAACACGGTAATACAGACTTGTGTAAAGAGGATTCCTGCCAATACAGCCAGGGAAAAACATATCTTCACCACCTCCTCAAACCGTCTTGTTTTATCCACATAAACTCCAGCTATCCCAGAAAATATTACACCTAACCCAATCATCAAAGCACCACAAATACCAGCAAAATCCTGTAGAATATGATAAAGTCAGAAATATGTTAGTTTAACCCTTTACAACACAATCTCAATCTTGAGTTTTAACGACCCTCAGAAAGGAGGCTTCTGGTAACCAGCATTTTCTCCTTTTCCCATGATGTTTTTTACCTTTCCCAGAAGATTTTCTTTGTTTTTCAGTCACATAATTATATTTTGTCGTCTGCAAATGCTTTCAATTTGGACAAGCCTAAAATTTTGTGGTTTCGTAAAGAGTTAAAACATACCCGAGCAGCACTTTGGAATAAAGGGACTTAATCCTTTACCACACAATCAACGACCTTGAGTTAGAAACATGGCTGAGGCAAGCTTTCTTTCCGGTGATTTTTCGCCTCTGATGCAAATGAGAGAAGCAGTCAGTGGATTGGAAAGAAAGTTGTGTCAGTACTGGTGTGTGAAAGCCAGGAAAGACATGTGGAGGTGCACTGACCACCATGATATGACATGGCATTCAAAATGGCATTAAAGAGGAATACAAAGGAACAAATTTAACAACCTTGAGAAAAAAGGCCTTTAAAAGCATTGTCGGAAAAGGAGAAAATGCTGTTAATTAGCATTTTCTCCTTTTGCCACCATGTTTTCTACCCTTTCAGAGAAAAGTCCGATCATCTGAGCCACATTCAGTTTGTCATCTACAAATGCTTTCAATATGGGATACCCCAAAATATTGTTGTTAGGCAGAATTAACCCCTTACCACATAATCCAAAGTTTTAATGATCCTGAAAGAGAAGGCTTTTGAAAACATTATGGGAAAAGGATAAAATGCTGGTAACCAGCATTTCCTATTTTCCCACAATGTTTTCCAACCTTTCAAATGAATTTTTTCATATGAATTTCAATTGTTGAGTCACATTTATTTTGTCATATGCAAAAACTTTGAATTTGGACAAGTTTTAATGTTGTAATCTGGTAAACAGTTAAAACTTTGTTGTAAAAGGAGAAAATACCAGTTCCAAGCATTTTCTCCTTTTCCCACCGTGTTTTCTACCTTTTCAAATAAAAGTCCAGTTATCTTAGCCACATTTAAAAATGAAGGACACATTCCATTCCTCGGAATGTCTCTTGATTGTCATTGTGCTAGTTTTGGATTTTTCTGCGACAGGTGATAGCTTTTTGCATTGACAGCAATTTAAGCTTTGTAGCTCTAATGGTCCGGCAGTCTGATCTTGGCTCTATGCTGTCCTATACTTATCATAAGATATTCTGGCTAAATCGTCTCAAGTTTAAAGTATCTTCAACATTTTCATGAAGTAATTACACCTTTTTCCTTTTCAATACGTAACCCAATGACGACAAAATTGTAGACCTGTCGCACTTCAAAGCATTAAGTTTGTAGATGAGAATTAACTGCGGCTTAAATAATGGAAAATTGCTTAAGGAGGGATACAAAACATTGTGGTTAAAGGAGAAAATGCTGGTTACCAGCATTTCCTCCTTTTAAAATTTTTTCAAGTCTTCTATCTTCAGGACATTAAAACTCATTTAATTATTTGTTAAAGGCTTAACCCTTTCCCACACAATCCCGACTTTTAACAACCCTGGGACAGAAGTCTTTTGAAAACATTGTGGGAAAAGAAGAAAATGCTGGTAACCAGCATTTTCTCCTTTTTCCACAGTGTTTTGTACACTATGAAAGACAAATCTCATGCTTTGAGTAACATTTAATTTGCTGTCTAAAAATGCTTTCAATTTGGACAAGGCTAAAATTTTGTCATTTGGTAAAGGGTTAAACAAAAATAAATTCTATTCACTTACATCAGAGTAACCCCTTGGACATAAGATCTGTTCTAAGAAGGAGGCCAGGGCAGTGTAAAGGGCTAGCCCCGCCCCAAATGATAAATTCAATAATATGTAGTTCTTGTTACGTATCAACTGAAATGAGGAAAAATGAAATTTTGTGAAAACACCTAAAACAATAACAGATATTCGCAACTCCCTTATCTTGCAGTGATCAATTGTTCAGTGTGAAAATCAAGTTAATCCTTAGGCACCTAAGTGTGACTTGGAGCACTCTTGCAAACAGTGCAGATCAAGATCAGACAGCACAAAACATGCAGTCTGATCTTGATCGACACTGTCCAATACAGTACTTTTCCCCCACTGAAATCAACTTTGAAGCCACAATATTTGGGTTTTTACTATTGAGTGGAAATTTTCTTTTCATCTATTTAGCAGTTTAAGGGTTGACTCTTTACCACATGACAAAATTTTAGACTGGTCCAAATTGAAAGCATTTGCAGACGACAGACTAGGTGTGCCTCAAATGATTGAATTTGTTTCTGAAAGGTTAGAAAACATTGTGGGAAAAGGAGAAAATGCTGGTTACCAGCATTTTCTCCTTTTCCCACAATGTTTTCAAAAGGCTTCTTCTTCAGGGTCGTTAAAACCCGGGATTGTTTGGTAAAGGGTTAACTACATGTATATACTTATTATCACCAGTCCAATAGAGTTATCTCTCTTTGAGCACTCTTCTGCATTTTTGGTAAGAAAATGAACAAGTCTCATGACAGTGCAATATTACCAGGTCAGATACAGTGCCCCAAGCATAGACAAAACATGAATTAACCCCCAATAAGAATAACAAGTGAGAAATAGAAGACTGAATAAACTTCTAAGACACGGCATCACAATGAATGTGCCTCCCTTGCATTTGATTGTATTTTGTATAATTGCCATTGATTTTTGTTTACCAATGGTCCCGGTAAAAGGTCCAAACATCCCTTTAACTTGAAGAACTCCACTAATGGAAATAAGAAGTATTGTCTACAGGTGTATTTCGATTAAGTTTTTATGAAGTCCAAATACAATATGTACATTTAATATTGTATTTGTTTTTTTTCAAGGTTTATAATCTAGAAACTAAAAAACCTCCAGACAACAGTTTCATTAAATGTGGCTGGCCATTTTTGAAAAAAAAAATGTAGCAAATAAATAGCTTTATAGATGCAATTTCTCCATTTGCCACAGTATTTTCACATATACTAATTTATCACACCTTAATTTATGTTTGCATTTAACCCTTAACTGCACAATGATGCCTTTTGGTGCCCCTGGGAAGGAAGCCTTTTGAAAACATTGTGGGAAAAGGAGAAAATGCTGGTAACCAGCATTTTCTCCTGTTCCCACAATGTTTTCTACCTGATCAAAGAAAAATTGCACCATCTGCACCACACTGAAATTGTCGTCTGCAAATGCTTTCAATTTGGACAAGGCTATAATTTTGTCGTCTGGTAAAGGGTTAACTGTTTACCAAACAGCAAGGTTTTAGACTTGTCCAATATAGAAGCATTCATCTATGACAGATCAAATGTGGCTCACATGATGACATAAGTCTTTGAAAAGCATTTGTCTTTGTCGTAGAAAACATTGGGAGCAAAGGAGAAAATGCTGGTTTCAACGATGTTTTCAAAATTCTTTTCCTCAGGGTTCTCAAAACTCGGGATTGTTTGGTTAAGGGTTAACCCTTTACCACACAATCCTGACTTTAAATGACCCTGAGAAAAAAGAACCATTGGAAACATTGTGGTAAATGGAGAAAATGCTGATAATTAACCAGCATTTTCTCCTTTTCCCACAATGTTTTCTAACCTTCCAAATATAAATTTCAATTACTAATTCACCATTTTTTATCATCTGCAAATGCTTTCACAATTTGGACAAATCTAAAACTTTGTCATGTGGTAAGAAATTAAGAATGGTTGGTGAATACGGACCCTAGTATGATAACACTAATCAATGCTTGCAATGAATTTTGGCCATGCCTAGATTCAAACTCATTACCACAGAATTATCAACCAAGCAAGTTACTGCTCAGCTACCATGACTCTGTATACTTCACACACTACAATGTAATTTGCAAATTATATAACACAGATAGCTGTTACATGTAGTTTGTTTACAAACCTGCTTCAGTCCTACTAAAAATGGCTCCGTAGTTACCGCAGCACTTTGAGAGGGTGGGGTGGGAGGTTCCGACCTCGCAAAAAAGGTAGTTACCAAGGTCATCAGGAATGCAGGGGCTGAAACAATCCACAACTGAAAGAAAAATCAATCCTTTACCAAACAATCCCATCTTATAACAAGTCTAAGGAAGACAGCTTTTGAAAACATTGTGGGAAAAGGAGACAAGCATTGCTTGTTGGTGCCCAAGCTTGGCTACTGTTGCTTGATTTTCAGTGAAAATCTTAAATTGAAATGCCTTCAGTTTTATCTTCAGCAGATGCTTTTGATCGGGAAAAGTCTAAAATTTGTTGTTTGGAAGACAGTAAATAGCTTCTTTTTTCATTATATTCTTGTTTTGTTCCTCTCTGACTGCTAATAAATAAAAAGGTCATTTTCTCTAAATGAAAAAAAAAAACACCATGAAGTATCAACAGACCAGAATCCTAAGATCTTTGCACATAGTAGTTTCAAATTCAGACTATATACTTTGTATATATCAAATGCAGTCTAATCTTGATCTACTCTGTCCAAAAGTATGTAAACTTGTCCTTAGCTTTCTAAATGTTAATTAGCTCAAGACCTCTCTAAAGCAATCAGAAAGAGGAAATTATAAACTTACACCAAAGGACAGACATTTCATAATGAATCAACATACACAAATGTGTGTCCACAAAAAACTAACAAAAACTGCTTTTAAAAAAGAAGCGATATGTTTTCAAGCCATCAACTTCAGACGAACCTAAATACACAAGACTTGTAGTTTATGTTACGTTTTAGAGGCCTAGGCCCCGCCAGGTAGCTCAGTGGTTAGCGTATCTGACTCATGACCTGTAAGTTGTGGGTGCAATACCTGGTTGAAGCAAACTTTCTTTCTGGCAATTTTTTGCTGCTCACCTGATGCATGTGAGAAAAGCAGTCAGTGGCTTGGAAAGAAAGTTGTATCAATACTGGTGTGAGAAAGCCAGGAAACACCTACAAGGTGCATAGGTGCACTGACCAGTGTGATATGACCTAAGCTGTTAAAACGGTGTTAAAGTTCAATACAAAAGGAAGCCTAGACCCCTAGCACAGTCAGTACAGGTTTTGAAACCAGGGGGTCTCCAGTTCAAATCCCAAGCCTGGGCAGTTTCTTTCCAATGGTTAATGATAGTCAGGGCTACAGGATTCATTCCTCCCTCATTGCTGATCAATTTTTTTGATGATCGCTATGTGGTAAAGCAGCCTGTGGCTTGGGAATAATATCATGTGAAGCACTTGTAAAGAACCTCCAGGAAAGCATGGGTAGGTACACAGGCCCTGAGGATATAACTGAAATAATGTTGAAAATGGTGTTAAACACCACACAAAAATAGTTACAAAAACATTTTAAGAACGTTGGGACAAATAACTCTCTATATGAGAAAAAGAAACAACAATAATTTGAGCCATGCTCTGTGAAAAGGGCACTTAATGCATCTCCATGATGCACGATACCAAGCAAGTCATCACAGTATTATAGATCCATAAAATCTGTTTTATATAACAACCTATTGACTCATGAAGTACGCATGTCCTTCGGCATACAGAGAAAATTTACCAAAAGCAAAAAGTTTCGGCCTGAGTTAGCCTGCAGGGACTGGCCAGGCTGACCTGGGTCGATGCTATTTTTGCAAATGCATTAAGCCCCCTTTTTTCACAAAGCATGGCTCATTTATAAGACAAACTTACAGCTAGAGGGATATCTGCAGGACTCTCCACCACCAAAGGAACTATCAGAAATGCCATTAGGTTTCCCAGTGGATTCACTGAAATGTACAATATAAGTTCTTTTAACCCTTTACCAGACAACAAAATTTTAGCCTTGTCCAAATTGAAAACACTTGCAGACCATAATTTCAATGTGGCTAAAATGGTGCAATTTTTATTCTTCTTTGATAGAGCAGAAAAGATTGTGGGAAAAGAAGAAAATGCTGCTTACCAGCATTTTCTCCTTTTCCCACCCTGTTTTTGAAAGGCTTCTTTCCCGGCGTCGTTAAATGTCGGAATTGTGCGGTAAAGAGTTAAGATCAAATGTCATTTTCAACAATTATGATAATTATGTACATCAAAGGTAAGACCTTGGATAATTAAAGGCCCAGTGATAGCCAAAAGTAAACAATGTGGGTGTTACAAAATTTAATCATAAAATTTGAAAATATGGACATTATTGTGAAGATGACAATCTGATATTGTGCAGTTGGTCCAAGTCTTAATCGCTGGCAGAAAACAATGAATTACAAAACCAGGTAAAAGGTTGCAAAATCACCCAGTCTTTTATTTTCTTTTCACCTGGTTTTAAAATTCATTTTTCTGCTGGCAACTAACACTGGAACTATCTGTATATTAACAATTTGCCATCTTCCATACCATACTTTTAAATGGTATTATCTAAATTTCAATGCATTTTTACAACCACATTGTTTACTTTTGGTTGCCATTGGGCCTTTAACCCTTTCCCAAACGACAAATTTTAGACCCTTCCAAACAGAAAGAGTTTGCAGACGACAATTTTAAATTTGATGAAAATGGCGAAAAGTTCTCCAAAAAGGGCAGAAAACACTGTGGGAAAAGGAGAAATTGCTCGTTACGAGCAATTTCTCCTTTTCCCACAGTGTTTTCGAAAGACTTGTACTGCAGACAGGTGAAAACCAGGGCTTGTTTGGGAAAGGGTTAAGCTTCCATGTCAGCCTACTCCTAGCAAATATCATTTCATCCTTTATCTAACCAAGGTTTCAAATCTTGTCATTTTTTCCACATGATGTTTTTTTCTTTTGGTCACACCACCACTTTTTTCTTTTCCCACACTATTTTCAAAAGCCTCTTTACTCAGGGTTGTTAAAACTCGGGATTGTGTGGTAAAGGTTTAAAGGTTGCATAAATGTTTGTCCTAGAAAGGCTAGAAAACATTGTGGGAAAAAGAGAAAATGTAGGTTTCCAGCATTTTCTCCTTTTCCCATGATGTTTTCAAAAACCATGTTCGTCAAGGTCTTTAAAACTTGAGACTGTGTGGTAAAGGGTTCAAGCAATTACATACTTATACTTCCTATCATATTTGCTGTTGCTCTTCTGTGATCTGGGAACCAGACTGCAGCTAATTTTGTGGGTGCAAACATCACAAAAGGCTGGGCACAAGCTGCCAAAATTTGACCAATCAAAACAACTGTATATCTCTGGTTCTCCGGTAGAACGTCCAAAGTGCTAATGTTTCTAAGCAGTCCACCCAAACCATTCAGCCAGGCTGATGTGATAAGCTTAAAAAAAAACAACAATATTTTCTTACATCATTTATCTACATGATTGACTGTATGGTGTTTAATGCCGTTTGTAACATTATTTCAGTTACCGGTATATGCTTTCCTGGAGTTTCTTTTACCAGTACTCCGCACAATATTCTTTCCAAGCCACTGGCTGCTTTTCCACATAACCATCATCGAAACAATGATCAGCGGTGAGAGAGGAATAAAATCCTGTCGCAATGACTATCATCAATCCTCGGAAAGAAATTGGCCCAGCCGGGGATCCAACCAGCGACCTCCTGTTCTCAAGTCGTGTACGCTACTGACTGAGCTACGGGGGCTTGGCTCTTTTATCTACAGATTACAACTCTAAACATATGAGCCATGTTCTGTGGAAAGAGGAATAATGCATTTCCAAAAAGTATCAATCCATGTCAGCCTGTGAAGTCCATGCAGGTTGACATGAGTCAAAACATTTTGCTATTTGTAAATTTCTGGCATGTCAAAGGACCATTCTACCTCCTGATCCAGTTGATTGTTAGACAGAATGGGTTTTATGGATCCATAATTATGTGATGAGTTGCTTGGTATCATGCATCACAGAAATACTTTAAATCCCCTTTTCTCAGAGCATGGCCCTTTTAAACAATACATTTTTTTATCCATAGATGTCCATTCTGAACATACATGTAATCTATGTAACTTCCAGTTAACCTTTTCCCAAACCACAAATTTTGGACTGGTCCAAATTGAAAGAGTTTGCAGACGACAATTTTAAATTTGATGAAAATGGCAGGAAGTTCTCAAAAAGGGTAGAAAACACTGTGGGAAAAGGAGAAATTGCTCGTTACGAGCAATTTCTCCTTTTCTCACAGTGTTTTCAAAAGACTTGTACTGCAGACACAAGAAAACCAGGGCTTGTTTGGGAAAGGGTTAACCCTTTACAACACAATCCCGACTTTTAACGACCCTAAGAGAGGAAGCTTCACAGAGATGCTTTAACTCTTTACCAAACAACAAAATTTTAGACTGG
Source organism: Tridacna gigas (assembly GCA_945859785.2). Lineage (NCBI taxonomy): Eukaryota > Metazoa > Mollusca > Bivalvia > Cardiida > Cardiidae > Tridacna > Tridacna gigas. The sequence goes on along the minus strand of OX244040.2, from coordinate 4,608,666 downwards.
TCCAAATTCAAAGCATTTGCAGACGACAAATTAAATGTGGCTCAAATGATTGGATTGGTTTTGGAAAGGTTAGGAAACATTGTGGGAAAAGGAGAAAATGCTGGTTACCAGCATTTTCTCCTTTTCCCACAATGTTTTCAAAAGGCTTCTTCCCCAGGGTTGTTGAAAGTCAGGATTGTGTGGTAAAGGGTTAAATCTCCCTTTCCCATAACATGGCTCTATTAAATGATACATTTTTTATCCATAGATATCAATTCTGAATATACATGTAATCTATGTAACTTCGAATTAACCCTTTACCACACAATCCCAACTTTTAACGACCCTAAGAGAGGAAGCTCCACAGAGATGCTTTAACTCTTTACCAAACAACAAAATTTTAGACTGGTCCAAATTCAAAGCATTTGCAGACGACAAATTAAATGTGGCTCAAATGATTGGACTTGTTTTGGAAAGGTTAGAAAATATTGTAGGGAAAAGGAGAAAATGCTGGTTACCAGTATTTTCTCCTTTTCCCACAATGTTTTCAAAAGGCTTCTTCCACAGGGTCGTTAAAAGTCAGGATTGTGTGGTAAAGGGTTAAATCTCCTTTTCCCATAACATGGCTCTTTTGAACGAAACATTTTTTTAATCCAGAGATTACCATTCTGAATACACATGTATGTATTTTCCACATAAACAATTGTTAATCCTTTACCACACAATCCCGACGTTTAACAACCCTGGGAAAGAAGCCTTTTGAAAACCTTGTGGGAAAAGGAGAAAATGCTGGTAACCAGCATTTTCTCCTCTTCCAACAATGTTTTCTACCCTTCTGAAAACAAATTTCAATATTTCAGCTACATTTATTTTGTCGTCTGCAAATGCTTTCAATTTGGACTAGTCTAAAATTTTGGTGTTTGGTAAAGAGTTAATCAAAATGCATGCAACATTTCTGCAGTAGACAACTCAACCCATTACCTCCAGCAGATAACATTTCACACCCAGCAACAGAGAATACTGTTTAACTCTTTACCAAACGACAAAATTTTAGATAAGTCCAAATTGAAAGCAGTTTCAGACGACATAATAAATGTGATTGAAAAATTGAAATTTGTTTTGGGAAGGGTAGAAAACATTCAGAGAAAAAGGAACAAATGCTGGTTACCAGGATTTTCTCCTTTTCCCACAATGTTTTCAAAAGGCTTCTCCCTAAGGGTCATTAAAATTCGGGATTGTGTGGTACAGAGTTAAACAATCGTTAATCAAAATGCATGCAACATTTCTGCAGTAGACAACTCAACCCATTACCTCCAGCAGATAACATTTCACACCCAGCAACAGACAAACGACAAAATTTTGAAAGCAGTTGCAGACAACAAAATAAATGTGGCTGAAAAATTGAAATTCGTTTTGGAAAGGGTAGAAGACATTGTGGGAAAAGGAGAAAATGTTGGTAACCAGCATTTTCTCCTTTCCCCACAGTGTTTTCTATCCATTTAAAGATGAATTTCATAATCTGAGTCATATTTATATTGTCGTCTGCAAATGCTTTCAATTTGAGCAAGTCTGCAATTTACTGGTGTGGTAAAGGGTTAAGCCTTTATCCCATGACAAATGCTAGATGCATACAAATTCAAAGCACTTGTAGACAACAACTTAAATGTGACTCAAATGGCAGGATTTGTTTGAAAAGGGAGAGAATATTCATTTTTGGGAAAAGAGAGAACCCAAAAATTCTCCTCTTTACTAAAGGATAAATTTTTAGACATGTATAAACTGAAAGCTTTTGCAGACAACAAATTGAATTTTCCTCCAGTGACGGGATCCGAGTTTAAAAGGTTGAAAACATTGTAGGAAAAGGAAAAAATGCTGATTACTGGTATTTCTTTCTTTTCCACAATGTTTCTAAAGCCTTCTACTGCAAGGTCATTCAAACTCTGGATTGTGTAGTTAAGGATTAACTGCACTGCTCTATCAACTTTATAGACATACACTTATCCTCAGTCCATGGGTATCCAACACCCAAGAAGCCAGAAAGCCCAGTGGAACCATGGCAATCAGGAACACTATAGTTAACATGTTTAGCTGCAGTGAAGATATGTTGTAAAACACTATAGAGGTGTCGGCCGCAGCTGCAAAGGTTATCCACATCTGAAAATACAAATTCCCTGTGTCTCATTGTTGCTAAAGAATCAACCGAAATTTTAAGCCTTTACCACACAATCCCAACTTTTAAATTGAAAAAGATTACTTTTGAAAATGTTGTGGGAAAAGAAGGAAATGCTAGTATACTTCATTTTCTAACATCCTTTTCTACTTTTCCCACAATGTTTTCTACCCTACCAAAAAGGAATTTCAATTTCTGAGTTACAGTTATTTTGTCATCTGCAATTGCTTTTAATTTTTTTTAACAGGTCAGAAATTTGTTGCATGGGAAAGATATAAATATGTATCATCGGCAAAGAAAAAATTACATCAAATAATGCAAAAGTTAGAAGTAAGAATGAGTTGTGACAAGCATGACACAAAGAATGAAATATTCTTTTCAGGTAAGCATACTATACATGCTAAGAAAACCCTATTATCATTTTTCCTTCAGGGATCCTCCCAGGGACTCCAGCCATATGCAACCATCAGACCCACTCTTTCTATGGGACATACCAATACTCCAATTGTTTGTCCTCTGAACACACCTATCTTTACAACAGAATTTTTTCATATAATTCATTTATAGATTCTGTAGTTAACCCTTTACCAAACAATCCAGGCTATTAACCACACCGGAGAAAAAAGTTTTTGAAAACATTGTGGGAAAGGGAGAAAATGCTGGTAACAACCATTTTCTCCTTTTTCCACAATGGGTATTTTACCTTTCAATGACAAATTCCAACATATGAGCCAAATTTGATTTGTTGTCAGCACATGCTTCCAATTTGGACAAGGCTAAAATTTTGTCATTTGGTTAAGAGTTAACAAACGACAAATTTTTGTTACAAACGAAATTGAGAGCATTTGAAGACGACAAAGTAAAGGTTGCTAAAATGATAATTTCTTTCTCTGATAGTGTAGAAAACATTGTGGGGAAAGGAGAAAATGCTGGTTACCAGCATTTTCTCCTTTTCTCACAATGTTTTCGAAAGGCTTCATTCTCAGGGTCGTTAAAACTCCAGATTATGTGGTAAAGGGTCAAGTCAAAATATTTGAATTAAAAACTACAGGAAGGTAAAAAATAATAACTACCATGGCATTTGACAAGTTTAGCACACAGACTATTGCCAAGATCAGCCATCTTGTTTTGTACACTTTGTAATGGCCACCGGCACCATCAGAAATAGGTGTAGAATTTTCTGGGGAGAGCATCTCTGTGTTTCTCGACATCTCCATCCCATTTGTCATAGCTGCCGCAGCTGTGGTAGCCATGTTCCTGTCTAACTTGGGGTTTTATACTTTGGAGCGTTAACCTTTCAGTGTTCCTGGATTCATCTGATCTTTGCAGTTAATTTTTTCTTCTCACAGTAGGGTGAAGAAATGGCTAAAGTCTCTTAATATAGTGTCCAGTGTCATCTCTCTTGCAGAATGCTGAAAACAAAATGAATATATTAAAGTAACAATAACTTCCAAAAGTAAACAAAGTGGGTATTAAAATGCATTTAAATTATACCATTTAAAAGTATCCATTATTGTAAAGATGAAAATCTGTTATTGCACTGTTGGTCCAAGTGTTAGTCACTGGCTGAGAAATTAATGTAAAAATAAGGTTAACCCTTTACCATACAATTCCGAGTTTTAACGACCCAAAGGAAAAGGCTCTTTGAAATCATTGTGGAAAAAGGGGAAAATGCTGGATACCAGCGTTTTCCCCTTTTCCCACAATGTTTTCTACCCTTTCAAACAAAAATCTCCTAATCTGTGCAACAGTTTGCTTGTCATCTGCAAATTCTTTCAATTTGGACCTGTCTAAACTTTTGTCGTTTGGTAAAGAGTTAAGGGTTGCCAGGCCACTCTTTCTTTTGTCTACTTTTTGCCCGATTTTAGTATTCATTTTTCTACCAGAGATTAACACTTGGACTGACCAGACAATTACAGATTATCATCATACTTCCTGAAATTATCATGCATTCCGTTTTCAGCACATTAAGGCTTTCAGCTTCGACGTTTTAACCTTTTTCCAAAACAATGTAAAATTGATATAACAAACCTGAAGAAAATGCTCTAGTAAACCTTATGGGAAAAGGAAAAATGCTGATAAAAAACAACATGTTCTCCATTTCCGAGTGTTTTCTACCCGTCTGAAGACAATTTCCGCATTTCAGTCACATTTAATTTGTCGTCTGCAATTGCTTTGGACAAGTCTAATATTTTTGTCTTTTGGTAACAGATCAATACCCGTCAAACGACAATTGCAAATGTCGGGATCGATGACTTCAGAAATTAGCAAACGAATTCGTCTGACAAAGAGAAAACTTACGAAAGAAACAAAGCAAAGCAATTGTGATTAAATCAATTATAGATCTACTCTAGTATCAAGTTAACCGAGTATTAAAAAAAAAATCAAACTACATGTACATAGATCTAGATCTACGTGTAGAATATATGTTTGTGTAACCCACTGTTTAAGCGTGAATCAATGCAAAAAAACTCTCAGTGATTTGTAAAAGATAGTTAAAATATCAATCCGAAATGATCTAGATCCACTGCAAAATGTCCTAGTACTAATACAGGTAGTATTTGTTTACATATAAGGAGGTCGTCGTGTTTAATGATGGAGAACTTGGCCTACAAGTACGAAATTATTTTCATCGGGGTACAATAATCAGTATACCCATGGGTTTATTTATGAGTTCATGGTGTTGTCCAAAACTGGAGACTATTCGACACTCTGTGTCTCACTCCACTCTCACTCCACTTGCAAACAAATGAAACCTGGGTAGGATTTTGGAACGCCTGAGCTGTCTGAAAGATGTCTGAGTGTCATGAAATATCGTTATATCAGACAGCTCAGGCGTTCCATAAGATTCATTATATATTATATAGTGTTATGAATGCTGATCAAGGTAGACCAAGATCGATGTACTGTGAGATCGTTCCTGAGCAAGGTCTGTAAGGATTAATTCTGTCGATTCACGATTTTACTAAATATTTCGAATTTCTTGAAAGTGGATATTTCATTGTCAAAATCTTTAAAAATTTTAGTCTCCTTTTGTGAGACTACTGTTAAAGAAATTGTCAAAACAAGTTATATTGTGCAACTTGATATTAACGAAATTCGACAGTTCTCTAAAAACCCTCTTAGTACAATCCGCTTTGACAATCGGAGCCGTTTTTCATGAATGAGCACGCGAGATTCGGACCGCGAACCAGATTTCATGATCCAAAGACTTAATACAAATAAAGGAGTGAATTTTTAATTTTTTTGCTGGGTAATTCCTTCCTCCTCCTCCTTAGATTGATATCTATTCTTTAATTGTCCCCACTGTCTGAAGCAATTTAGTAAAATTTGATATTGAGCACGAATTCAGCTAAGCATGAACTCAAGAAAGGTTTATAGGGACTGTGATCTACCATTCCAAATTAACTTGGTCGCCATCCTTCCCCAGAAAAGTTTTTTTAAAACTTTATTTTTGAACCATAGATAGATCCATGTATTTCTCAGTGTATTTCGTGAATATATTCGTAATTGTAGTAATGTTTCTAATTAAGCATTTTTTTTTTTTTTTTTCTATTCATTTAGGATAAAATATATATAAGCTTTATCCCCCCCAAGCCTAAGGCCTACATAGCCTAATCGTCTTCTGTATTTTATTATTACAGTCTCATTAAAAAAAAAAAAGAACAATGTAAACGTATATAACGGTTTTGATCCTAGTTGCAAATGGTTTCCCGGTATGAAATCGGACTTAATCTCCAACGTTGCCAGCTTTCAAAACGACGCCTAATGCTTTGAATAGTTAGAAAATTATGATAGGTACGTTTTCTCATTTAAGGGAGATAACCTTCAAACGAGTACTGAGCATGAGTTCTTTCCCTTATCATCGTATTTTCCCACAGCTTTCCTTTCTTGAGAAATTTTGGGTCCTCTAGAGGACAGGGTTGGTCAACAGCCGTGTTTTTTGCAGAAGTGAAAAGATTTAGATCTATACTTGACTGCTAAATGTACGACTGCCTAGTGTAGGTGTTTCAGATAGCACACAGATCAGGTCAAGATCGGACTACAAACAAAGGTCCATATAAACCAACTGTTGGCTGCGTTCATGGTTTTCATTCAGCGTGATAAAAACTAATCCTTTCGATTATTGTTGCTTTTGCGAACAAAGTAGATTAAGATCAGACTGCAAAGAACATGCATTCCGATCTTGGACCTTGAATGTCCGAATTTGTGTGAAGTAACCCAACCAAAGATGAATGAAATTTGACTAGGTAATTTTCACTATATGAATAATTTTTTAATGAGCTATGCTATGGCAAAAAGGGGGCTTAATATACTTCTGCAATGCACTGTGCCAGGCAAGACATCACATAATTAGGGATCCAATAAATCTATTTTGTTTAACAACTGACTGGATCATGAGTTAGACCGGTCCTTGGATATGCAGAAAATTTACCATAAACAAAAAGTTTCGGTTCAGACCAGCCTGCGCGGCCTGCGCAGGCTGACCTTGGTGGATACTTTATGCAGATGCCTTAAGTCCCTTTTTCACAGAGCATGGCTCATTTAATTCGTTTGGCGCTAAAAGGGTCACATGGTAGAGGAGTCGCATTCATCGTACGATCGAAACAGATAAAGACAGAACTACTTGAAATTCCTTTGTTTCTAAACGAATGCTATCTCGATTGTGTTAACTTCTTCACTACCGTTGGGTAACATAAATAGCTTTCGCGGACGGCGTAGATCAAGATCAGACTGCACAGAATGTACAGTCTGATCTTTGATTTACACCGTCCGCAAAATGCATTTTAACCCTTTACGACACAATCCCGACTTTTAACGACCCTGAAGAAGAAACATTTTGAAAACATTGTGGGAAAAGGAGAAAATGCTAGTAACCAGCATTTTCTCCTTTTCCCACAATGTTTTCTACCATATCAAAGGCAGAATTCCCCATTTGAGTCACATTTAAATTGTCGTCTGCAAATGCTCTCAATTTGGAATGGTCTACATTTTTCTCGTGTGGAAAAGAGTTAATCCTTATACTGCTACATGAGTGAAATGAAACTTTCAAGCCGATAGTCAAAACACATATTTTGCTATATCAAAGTATTTTTTTGTGGGAGGGGGGAAAGATATCTCCTTATCAGATAGTGTAGATCCAAGATCCAAGATCAGACTACACCTTCTGTGTAGTCTGATCTTGATCTACACTGTCAACAAAGGGTGCCTAAGGATTAAACTAAGATCAAAATGCATCTCATTTTAAGTGGAACAGTACACCTTACAGATGTCGAAAAAAACAATCTTATCATTTTTTGGGGGGCAAAGATTAAAAAAAGTCTACCATACAGGAACGAGTTTTTACGCACTTCAGTAGATAGCTCTCTGTTTAAAACTCTTTCCTAAAAAACAACATTTTCGACGTTTCTAAATTGAAAGCATTTGCAGACGACAAAATAAATGTGACTCAAAAACTGAAATTTGTTTTGGGAAAGGTAGAAAACATTATGGGAAAAGGAGAAAATGCTGGTTACCAGCATTTTCTCCTTTTCCCACAATGTTTTCAAAAGGCTTCTTCCCCAGGGTCGTTAAAAGTCGGGATTGTGTGGTACAGGGTTAAATTACTGGAAAAGGAGCAAGGCTTTGTTTCAAGAAATTAGTTTTCCCTAAAGTCCTAAACACCATTTCCTGTGGATATCGTAAACCCTTACTAAATAACTAAAATGATGTCGTAAACCCTTGCTAAATAACTAAAATAATATCGTAAACCCTTGCTAAATAACTAAAATGACATCGTAAACCCCTTACTAAATAACTAAAATGATGTCGTAAACCCTTGCTAAATAACTAAAATGACATCGTAAACCCCTTACTAAATAACTAAAATGATATCGTAAACCCTTGCTAAATAACTAAAATGATATCGTAAACCCTTGCTAAATAACTAAAAGGATATCGTAAACCCTTACTAAATAACTAAAATGACATCGTAAACCCTTACTAAATAACTAAAATGATGTCGTAAACCCTTGCTAAATAACTAAAATGATATCGTAAACTCTTACTAAATAACTAAAATGATGTCGTAAACCCTTACTAAATAACTAGAATGATGTCGTAAACCTTTACTAAATAACTAGAATGACATCGTAAACCCTTACTAAATAACTAAAATGATATAGTAAACCCTTACTAAATAACTAAAATGATATCGTAAACCCTTGCTAAATAACTAAAATGATATCGTAAACCCTTACTAAATCACTAAAATGATATCATAAACCCTTGCTAAATAACTAATATGATATCGTAAACCCTTGCTAAATAACTAAAAGGATATCGTAAACCCTTACTAAATAACTAAAATGATATCGTAAACCCTTGCTAAATAACTAAAATGATATCGTAAACCCTTACTAAATAACTAAAATGATATCGTAAACCCTTACTAAATAACTAGAATGATATCGTAAACCCTTACTAAATAACTAAAATGATATCGTAAACCCTTACTAAATAACTAAAATGATATCGTAAACCCTTGCTAAATAACTAGAATGAAATGTTCAAGCCTGTAGTGTAACCCCGAATAATGTTATTTCAAACTTATTTTTAGGAAAAGAATATCTCGTTATCGGACAGTGTAGATCCAAGATCAGATTGCACGTTCTGTGCTGTCTGATCTTGATCCACACTGTCCGCAGAGGGTCCTTGAGTCGCGCTTAGCAGCCTAAGGGCTGAAAAGGGTCGCAATCCTTTTCCTTCAAAACCTTTTTTTTTTTCTTTTTGGTCACGAGCGCTCCCGGAAAAGGGGGTTTAACGCATCTCCGTGATGCAATATACCAAGCAAGTCATCATTTCACTATGGATCCAAAGAGTCCATTTTGTTTAACGACGGACCAAATCATGAGGTGGACTGGTCCTTTGACATGCAGAAAATCGACCAATAGCAAAACAATTATATCCAGGTCAGCCTGCGCGGACTGCGCTGGCTGACATGGGTCGATAGTTTTTGCAAATGTATTGAACCCCCTTTTCACAGAACACATATGTCTAAAATTTTCTCATTTAGAAAGTTCGCATATCTTTACATGGACACTGAATCTTGAAAGACGACCACCCCCTTTTTAAACCAAACCTGCCAGTCAAGTCGAGATCTATTTGTTCGATTAAAATGTGCAGTTCCTCATTTTCCATATTTTTCCCTCTCGTCGGTCACTGTAGGCATAAATAGTCCACGAAGAAAACTTAAGGTAAGTGTTCAAAATTACGTATCAACTAATATATATTCAACAAATGGATCATCCAACTTTAGTCTGCATTCCAAGGTTGCCATGACCCAGGTGATTGCAAACCCACTGCACGCACTCTTTGCCACCCAGTCAAGAGTTATAACAATTGAATTTGGACATGTGTGAAATGAGGTACATTGACCCTTTACCTAACAATCTCGAGTTTTAACGACCTAACGGGAGGATTTTGGTAACCAGCATTTGTTTTCCTTTTCACACGATGTTTTTTATTCTATCAAAGACAAATTTATACGTTGATTTTAGCTGCTTGTGATTTGTCGTCTGCAAATGCTTTCATCTCGGATGGGTCTATTTTTTTCGTTTGGTAAAGGGTTAATTAAAACCAAAATTTAGAAGCAACACTGTTACATTTCCGGAAAAAAAAAACAACTACTCCCCTTCGTCGACCGTTCCACTTTCGTGCTGTGTTGAGCCTGCTAAGCGTTTCATGAAGTCATGCGTAGGCTACTTTAACACTGAGGAGGGAAAAAAAAACCTATCCTGTACTTTGTAATATTCTCCGTCGTCCGTTTGAGATAAAAAATGTCTAACACGAAAAAGATAGAAAAGTTTTTTAGTATTTATATCGACGCGTATCCTGCAATACGCAGCTATGGATGAATTTTGCAGAGAGTGCAGATTATGATCCCGTTCCACATATTTGAAGTCTGATCTTGGTGTATATTCTGCTCTTTGGTATTTCTGACTTCAGTCATATAGTCCTCGCCAAATGCAGTATATTTCAACAAAATATTCCGAGCGTTAGATTCGAGTCAACAATACGAGTTTTACGAACTTTGGGGGCTGTATTTTCCGGACAAGGTAGATCTAAGCAAAGACCAGACTGCACAGCGCGCCTTTATAGTCGGGCAAAAGCAATTTTGAAATTAAGATGATTTGGTCTCTTTTTTCCGATTGAGCGAGCGCATTTCGTTTGTTTGATGCTTTGATTGTTAATGTTGAAGCGTGGGCTTTCAGGCCTCCGCCTGGCTATGCGTCTGATCATCACATCATTGCAAAAACTTGGACGAGAACATTTAGTACATGTATAGCTTACATTGCTTTTGTTGACTATTTCTGTACCCTCAGTGTTCTAAATAAACCCCCCCCCCCCCAAAAAAAAAAAAAAAAAAACCGAATTATCTCTCTCAGAGTTATAGCTTTGCACATTTCAGTTATACTATGTACACATAATGTATACATAATACATCGAAAAAGCGAAAGAGAGGTGTCATTATCGTATATGTATGTCTTTCCAGGGCTACAGAAGAAACGGTAGCCTCATTTTCTCAAGCAAGCCCGCGGCATAAACTTTTGTTATACTGGGCCCGTTTTGATTCGGCGCAAATACAAGCCGGAAAACGATTATACTCTCTACAAAGGAGAACATCGGAAAATTACGAGTTAGAATTCCAGCCAAACTTTGAAGTAAATATCGAACGATTCCTCATTTTCTTGTCAACCGTTCAATTTGAATATTACAGAATCACAAAAAGATTTCATTCGCCCTACTTGCAGATAAAAAATAAATAGGTGGTAAATATGATAAACTTTGTTAATCAGCCCTAGCTCGAAACAGTCTGTTGTTAAAAACAGCAGGGCGAAATCGGGACGACACCGGCAACATTCTTAAAATAGTAACAACCTGAGATAAAATAATCAAAGTGCTGTAAGCGCTCTGGTACCGATTGGCACAACGAACAGTCCTGCTCTTACTCCTTTGCCGCTGAAAGCGAGTGTTAAAAGCATGTGCGAATGTTCGGTGACGCAATGTTCAGTGACGCAAAGGGCTTGTAAATCGGAGATCGTGAGTTCCACTCACACCTTGGTCAAACTCTATTCGAGGGTTGTTGATCTAGTCATTGTGGCAGGACCCCTAGGACTTCCTCTTTCAGCACTGAACTTCATTTCGACGATAATTCCCAGAAAACAGCCAGTAGCTTGAAAAGAGAGCCATAGCCTGCGAGGTGAATGGAAACCGTGACTCCAGAAACATATGGATACACTGGCCGGCATGATATGACAGAAATAATACTGGATACGGCACAAATCAAACATACAAGAAAATGGCGCATAAAAGCCGACGATACCGTGTAAATGTAATTGGCAAATTTGTTGCCAGAGAAAACATACTAAGCAAAACGTAAGCTACCGAGATTCTTCATTACAAGAAAAACATCTTTTCCGGGTTCTAACTGAATATTGTAAGATTAATACAATTTAAATCACGGGCGTGTGTAAGCTATGTACATAGCAAATCATGACAAGATGATCAAATCCAGCTCTGATTTCGCTGTTTGGAAAAATTGACGGAACTACCCCATTCTCTATACACACTTAATGATTTCTATATACCGTAGAACGGTAACATGTTTATGGATTTGTTATCGAACGGTAAAGACCGAAATCACAGAGTTTTCACGTGTTAGAAATTAGCTTCTTTTTTAATAAATCCACGATTAGAAGAAGAAAGGAGAGAAAAACAAAATCTCAAATCCGCAGAAGGTTGGTGTATAGCCTAACTCTTAAAATTACCCATACAGACGCTTTTATTTTACAAAAATCATGAGACACATGGCAAAATTGAAAATGATAATTTCTTCACTTATAGCAACGTTATTCGGTTGGTTTCTTCGTGGTTTGTTTATCAATATATTAATTGACTGAATGATGTTTAACGCCGCTTTCAACATTATTTCAGTTATACCACGGCGACAGCTCACATATTCATGTAGGCTATGTCCTGGGTTCAACCAGCCTGGGCTAGGGCTCTAAAGTGTGGTCTTGCCCAAAGACTTTCCCTCGAAAAATTCTGTGGACCCAGGGAGGCTCGAACCCAGGGCCTCCAGGTCACGAGTCCTACAATTTACCACAGATCCATGCAGTACCCCTTCATTTAAATACATCCACATGTAGCTTGGATACCCGTCCCTTACAGACAACGTTAAATATTAGATCACGATCAAACCGTGCTGAACTTGTGGTCTGGTCTTTATTCCAGACTGTCGGCTTATTAATTAAACTTTGACAAAATATCTCCATTGGGAACGGAACTGAATTTGGCCATCGAAAAAAAAAAAAAAAACGGGTCTTTTTTAACCCTGTCATGCTCTGGCAAAAGGGACCCTAATGCATCTCCGCTATCCATGATACCAAGCAAGTCATCACATAATTAGGGATCCATAAAATCCATTTTGTCAAACAACCAACTGAATGACGAGGTACACTGGTTCTTTGACACAAAGAAAATTTACCAAAAGCAAAACGTTTCGACCCAGGTCAGCCTGCGCGGACTGCGCAGGCTGACCTGGGCCGAAACTTTTTGCAAATGGATTAAGCCCCTTTTCACAGAGCATGACTCGACACCTGTCGACGGCATAAAATACAATCCATTGAAACTCAGATTTCTATCTTAAAGGCTTGACTAAACGAGCGGACGCTATGGATCAAAGATCAGACTACACGTTCTGTGCAGTCTGATCTGAATCTATGCCGTCCGCAAAAGAGTCTGTTTTTGCCTATGGTGCAGTAAGAGTTAAATTGGTGAAAGAGATATATAGTTTTTTTTTTATTACAGAGATAGAAATTTATAGCATATGTAGCATATGGGGTGTGTATGTCCCCCTTAATCACCCCCACCCACCCCCCGTGTGTGTGTGGGGAGGGGTTAAAGGGGACAGGCATGTACCAGGTCAGGATGGTCAGCGACTTAAAAATAGGGAAATGTAACGATAAACTTAAACTGAACCCATGTTCGATACTATTGAAGGTCAATTTTCATTGTTATATCAAACGCTGAGTTCATTGGCCCCCGTCGTCTTAATCTATATAAACCGAACAGAGTAGAACGTAACTGAAAATGACTAGTATTTTTTTTTTTAATTAAAATCATTGTTCAGTACGATTTCTGTTACTAGTGCCGAGTGCTGAATGGCGATCAGTGCAGCTATCTATGTATTACATTTTAATATCTTTCATTTTACCAGTACTTTACACGTTTTTCCCGAACCACTTGCTAGTTTTCCACATAAATAAAATTTGGGTTATAATGGATCGCCTTTGCGAAGACTTTCGACAAAGATCAGTTTGCACGTCCTTGCAGTCTGGTCTTGCTCAGCAATCATCGATTTAACCGTTTGACTAATACAGCCGCACTTACAATATCGCTAAATGGTACCAGAAGGACGGTTGGTTACCTAGTTTAGTTTTATGCAACGTGATGAAAATTAAAGATACGTCCTCACAGCCAGAGAGAAAAAAAGCTCTAAAAACTTGAAAGTGTGTAGAATGGTCCAGACTTTGCTTAGTTGTGTAAACATAGATAAATTACCAATATATATGGTGTAAGGGATTAGAGAAACTTAAGGGATTTGTCCTTATTTAAAACCGGAAAAGACAACAGTGATTTCTTTGAATGCTGCAAAAAAAATGAAATGCATTTTCTATCGGTCGTAATCTGTGCAGCCTTACAGCCGTCAGGAGCAACATTTGGCATGAAGATACAAAAATGATTATAGTTTTATAGAATTAAGGTGGAATGGGTTAAAACCGGATGAAAACGAGTATAGATTTATCTTTAAGCAATTCATCTTCACGTTCAACACCAATAAAAATTTCCTGCAGGGCGGTTGGTTTTCTCGGTTAGTTTTATGAATCATGATGAAAGTTCATTCTATTAATGCCACAGGTGAAAAGGCTTTTGCAAACGACAGAGATCAAGATCAGCCAGCACCGAACGTACATTCTGATCTTGCATCTACATGTATTCCGTCCGCGTGTTTAGTCAAGTCTGTTAGCACTTTACCCTGACTTTTAATGACCCTTGTTTTACTCTTAACCACCTTTACCACACGATCCCGAGTTTTAACGATCCTGATAAAGAAGCCTTTTGAAAACATTGTGGGAAAAGGAGAAAATGCTGGTAACCAGCATTTTCTCCTTTTTCCACAATGTTTTTTACCCTTCCCAAAGCAAAACTAATTTTTTCAGTCACACTGATTTTGTCGTCTGCAAATGCTTTCGATTTGGACCAGTCTGAAGATTTTGTTGTTTGGTAAAGGGAGAAGATGAAAAAAAAAATCTTTCAGTGAATTGTACTTTGAGCCGTGGAAGGAGGTCGAGTTTAGATATTTTGCGCTTAAAGAGTTAAAAACTCTTCACCAAACGACAAAATCTTAGACTTGTCCAAATTGAAAGCATCTGCAGACGACAAATTTAATGCGGCTCAACAGTTGAAATTTGTTTCTGGAAGGGTAGAAAACATTGTGGGGAGGAGATAAAATGCTGCTTACCAGCATTTTTTCCTTTTCACACAATGTTTTCAAAAGCCATTTGGAGACGGGTAAAAAAACATGGGATTACGTGGTAAAGGGTTAACTCTTTACCGCACGACAGAAATGTAGACTTTGCAGATGACAAATTAAATGTGGTCCAAATTATGGAAATTCTTTGATAGGGTAGAAAACATTGTGGGAAAAGGAGAAAATGCTGCGTAGCAGCATTTTCTCCTTTTTCCACAATGTTTTCAAACGCCCTCTAGGTCATGGTCGTTAAAACTCGGGCTTGTGTAGTAAAGGTGGTAAAGAGTTCAACATCGGAAAGAGCTGTGGCAGAGATTCGAACACACAACCAGGGGACATTTCAAACACAGTGGGAAACCGACTGAGCGAGCGAGGATATGTAATTCCAGCTTTCTTTTTATACCATTTCTTCAGTTTATCTTTGATAGGGAAGAAAACACCGTAAGACAAGGAGAAAATATTCTACCAGCATTTTCTCCTTTTCTCATGATGTTTCAAAAATCGTTTCCCTTTAGGACTGCTAAAACAAGGACTGATTGGTAAATGTTTCACCAAAATATCTTTAGACAATTTCCTATAACACAAACACAGTGTACCTTCGACTTAAGACTTGAGACCAGAGGGTAGCTAGTTTGAATCCCGAGCTCTGCGAATTTCTTTCCAAGGATTGTTAATAGTCATGGCGACAGGATTCATTCCTCCATCAAGGCTGCTCATTCTTTCGACGATGGTTAAGTGGGAAAGCAGCCAGTGGCTTGGGAAGAATATTCTACGAAGTACTGGTAAGAGAAACTTAAGGAAAGCACAGATAGGTGCACTGGTCGCCACGACATATTTGAAATAATGTTGAAAACGACGTTAAACACAAAACAAAAAACAAAGTACCATCGACTGAGCTGTCGGTGTTTTGGGAAACACGATTGGTTTGGTTTGTATTGAATTTAACGCCATTTCAACAGCTCAAGTCATATCATGGCGGTCTGTGACGCACCCATGTGTTTTCTGGCTTTCTCACACCAGCACTGACACAACTTTCTTTCCAAAGCCACCGACTACTTTTCTCACATGCATCAGAGGTGAGAGACGAAAAATCGCCGGAAGAAAGGTTGCCTCAACCGGGTATCGAACTCGCAACCACTAGGTCACGAGTCAGATATCACTGAACTACCCGAGCGGGCCGGGAAAACATGAATAGATGACAATTTGAATGAATAAATAAGAAAACCAAGCATCAGAGGTGAGAGGCTAAAAATCGCCGGAAAGAAAGGTTGCCTCAACCGGTATCGAACTCGCAGCCACTAGATCACGAGTCAGATACGCTAACCATTGAGCTACCCGAGCGGGCCGGGAAAACATGAGTAGATGACAATTTGAATGAATAAATAAGAAAACCAAAAATAAATATACATAAATTCAAGTGGCTTACCAGAGTTGTGGTGAGATATCCGAGCAGAACATTTATAGATAACGCAAGTCGGATTAAACCCTTTCCCAACCGACGAAATTTAAACTTTGTCCTGCAGTAAAAAAGATTTGTCAGCTAACAAATTAAAGTGTAAGTACATCGATGGGATATTTTACCTTTAATTATGATTAACATTATTTTCTTCTTTTTCTCACAATGTTTTGAAAAGCCTTCCTCCTCAAGTTCGTTGAAATAGTCAGGATAGCTTGGTAACTTTAGGCTTAAACTCGTTAACCCATTTCTAATCAAATCCGTATTTGACGACTCTTTAGAAGACAGTTTTTTTTTGAAACATTGTGGGAAAAGGAAAGTATGCTGGTAACTAGCATTTTCTCCTTTTCAAAGAATGTTTTTAACCGTTTCAAAAACAAATCCTATGATCTTAGCCACATTTGCCTTGACGTCTCCAAATGCTTTGAATTTGGGCAACTCTTAACCCTTAAGTTGCTAAGCACGACTCACTGACCTTTTGGGGACAATGTAGATCATAATCAGACTGCACAGAACGTGCAGTCTGATTATGAATCTACACTGTCCATTAAGGCGATATTTTTCCTCTCAAAACTAACTTGGAAATAGCAATATTTGGGTTTTTACCATCGGCTTGAAAGTTTCGTTTGACTTATTTAGCAGGATAAGGGTTGGAAAAAAAAAAAAACTTCATTGATTTATATGCACGTCTTCCAAGAAAGCATTCATATGAAGTTAAATTTTATTCCGTTGATTTTAAATAATCAATCTTGTTTAACTCTTTACCAAGCGACAAAATTTTAGACTGGTCCAAATTGAAAGCATTTGCAGACGACAAAACAAATGTGACCCAAAAATTAAAACTTTTTTTGAGGAGGGTAGAAAACATTGTGGGAAAAGGAGAAAATGCTGGTTACCAGCATTTTCTCCTTTTCCCACAATGTTTTCAAAAGCCTTCTTCCTCAGGGTCGTTAAAAGTCGGGATTGTGTGGTAAAGAGTTAATGCTCACGTACTTAAACTCTTTACCAAACGACAAAACTTTAGACTTGTCCAAACTGAAAGAATTTGCAGACGACGAAATAACTGAAATTTGTTTCTGGAAGGATAGAAAATATTGCGGAAGAAAAGGACAATATGCTGGTTAACAGCATTATCTTCTTTATCCACAATATTTTCAAAAGCTTTCTTTCTCAGGGTCTTTAAAATTGGGGCTTGTGTGGTAAAGATTTAAAGTACAGTTAAGCTCCAACAAGCAATAAAGTATAGAAGAGAATAGATAAGGATCGGACTGCAGGAACTTGCATGGCTGATCTTGGTTGCAGGAATTTGTATGGCGGATCTTGACTGCAGGAACATGCTTGGCTGATATTGACTTCAGGAACTTGCTTGACAGATCTTGACTTCAGGAACTTGCTTGACTGATCTTGAGTGTAGGAATATGCTTAGCTGATCTTCACTACAGAAACATGCTTGACTGATCGGGACTGCAGGAACATGCTTGGCTGATCTTGACGTCAGGAACTTGCTCGGTTGATCTTGACGTCAGGAACTTGTTCGGCTGATCTTGACGTCAGGAACTTGCTATGCCGATCTTGAGTGCAGGAACATGCTTGGCTGATCTTAACTACAGGAATTTGATTGACTGATCGTGACTGCAGGAACATGCTTGGTTGATCTTGATTGCAAGACATGCGCGGCTGATCTTGACTGCAGGAACATGCTCGGCTGATTTTGACCTGTTTTAGGACACAAGTGGTCGTGATATCAGGGTCAAGAGTTCGCCAACAACCCCATATTTGATAGGATGAGAAAACAAGGTCAGATTTGAGGAGCTGAGGTCACCATAAACGGAAATTGTTGGGACCTTCTAGAGCTCCGATAAAAATGCAGACCCCTTACTTGGCTCTTTATTCCAAGACTAAAAATGTAGACTTGTCCAAATTGAAGGCATTTGTAAACAACAATGTAACTATGGCTTAAAACGATAAAATATGTCTTTGGTAGGGTAGAAAACATTGTGGAAAAAGGAGAAAATGCTGGTTTCCAGCACTTTCTCCTTTTCACACAATGTTTTCGATAGGTTTCTTCCTCAGGATCGTTAAAAGTCAGGATTGTACATGTATGTTAAAGGTTTAACTCTTTACTCGAAAACAAAATTTAAGAATCCACCGAATTGAGAGCATTTGCAGACAACAAGATGAGAAAAAATGAAAGTTGTCTCTGAACGGACAGAAAACATTGCCGGAGAAACGAGCAACCAGCATTTTCTCCTTTTCCCATAGTGTTTTCAAAAGCATCCTTTTTCAGGATCGTTACAACTCGGGATTGTTCGGCGAAGGACTAAGACAGTATTTTTCTTCCTTTTTACCCCATAGTAACTTAACGTTATGCAGTAAAGATATGTCATTAAAATGAGCCATGCTCTGAGAAAAGGGGGCTTAATTCATCTGCGAAAAGTATCGACCCAGGTCAGCCTGCGCAGTCCGCGCAGGCTGACCTGGGCCGAAACTTTTCGCGATCGTTCAACAGTCTGTATGTCCAGGGATCGTAAATTACAATATATACGATCCCTGGTATGTCCAAGGACCATTCTACTTCATGTCTAGGTCGGTTGTTAAAAAAAAGTGGCTATTATGGATCCATAATTACGCGGTGGCTTGATAGATATCATACATGACGGAGATGCATTAAGCCCCCTTTTGCCAGAGTATGACTTAAATATGTGAGCCATGCTCTGGCAAAATGAGGCTGAATGCATCTCTGTGATGTATTATACCGAGCAGGTCATTACATAATTATGGATCCACAAAACTCATTTCGCCCATTAACCGTCTGAATCATGAGGTAGACTGCTCCTTTGAAGTGCAGAAAATTGACGAATAGCAAAAGGTTTTGGCTCAGGTCAGCCTGCACAGGATGACCTGGGTCGATAGGTTTTGCAGATGCATTAAACCCCTTTTTCATAGAGCATCGCTGATACCTTTGAGGGCGTGGCGTGAGTAATAGAGAATAGCAAGTCTGTTACAAAGGCAACCCCAAGAATGTGATATTATTGAAATTTGAAACAAGTATGAAATAATCTTAACGGAACCAAATTTTGGAGTTTGTTTGATTGTATAGTGTTCAACGCCGTTTTAAACATTATTTCAATCATATCGTGGCGTCCAGTGCACCTATCCATGCTTTCCTGGAGTTTCTTTTACTAGTACTCCGCAGGATATATTTCCCAAGCCACTGGCTGCTTTCCCAGATAACCATAGTCGAAAGAATGATCAGTGGTGAGAGAAGAATGAATTCTGACGCAATGACTAACATTAATCCTCGGGAAGAAATTGACCGAGCCAGGTGTTTGAACCAGCGACACCCTGTTCTCAAGTTCTGTACGCTACCGAGTGCGCTGCCGTGGCTAAGCTACTTGCAGACATTTCTACATGTAGAGAGGTCTCTATTGCTGTCATTCGTCACAACTTGGCCGATTCCGTACCTACATCTAACCTCGTCCGTACAAAGGAAGTTTCCATTTTGAACCACCTATCACATGATCTTAAACTTGGCGGCGCCCCTGTAAATCGCTTAGCAACGACATGAACAACCACGGTGAATTTATTCACATCTATCGATCTGTCGATGAAAACTCCCAACGGAATCGATAAATCACGCTAAAGCTTGAATGTACAAACTGTTTGCCGACTGAAATATTCTTGGAAAGATCGATAGAAAATTGTGACTCATGTTTTCTTTTTTAAGAGGAGCCTTACAATTTCAAAACGGTAAAACGGTGTGCTTCCGACGATGTGCGAAATGTACCGTGTAAGTGCATATCAAGCTACGTGATACAGCCGAGGGATTTGATCACCGGATCACCCGAGGTATGCCGAATGTATTGCTGTGTACGCACGGTGATGGAATCACCTTTCACAAGACGACACAATGTCGACCAGTCTATATTGAAAGCATTGACAGGCGACTTATCATGTCTAAATAAAATGGTGAGATTTATTTCTGAAAGCGTGTCATACATCGTGGGAAAAAGGAGAAAATGCATGTTACCAGCATTTTCTACTTTCCTTACAATGTTTTCTAAAGCCTTCGTCTTCAGGGATGTCAAAACAGAAGAATGTTTGGTAAAGGGTTAACTCTTTATCCCATGAAAAAAAAACTTTAGACTGATCCAAATTGACAGCAATTGCAGACGACAAATCAAATTTGTCTCAGATGGTTGGATTTGTTTTTTGAAAAAGGAGAAAACGTTGTGGGAAAAGGAGAAAATGCTGGTAACCAGCATTTTATCCTTTTCCAACAATGTTTTCAAAAGGCTTCTTTCTCAGGATCGCTAAATCTCGTGATTGCGTGGTAAAGGGTTAACTGACTGGAAATGGATTTGAATTAAAGAAATACTAGTAATAACAGTACAGTTCAATTTATATTATATATATATCTTTTTGTAATATTATGTTTAGAAAATCAGAGACAACACATAAACGACAATGTAAATAACTGAGTTTCGTAGCGTCACATCTGTATGCGGGTTTACGAAAGTGTTGTGGGTCAAACCTGCTACCTCCGAGTTGGAAGACGGTTCGTAACGATCTATGACAGAAGAAGAAATAAATACAATGACCAGCTGAGGCTATTGGGTATGAGACATGTTCTGTGAAAAGGGGGCTTAATGCATCTCCGTTTTTTTTCATGATACCAATCAATTAATCACATAATTGTAGATTAATAAAATCCATGTAGTCCAACTATTGACTAAATCTGGAGGTAGAATGATCCTTTGTCGTACAGAAAATTCATGAAAATAAAAAAAAAAGGTAACGATCCAGATCAGCCTGCGCAGGCTGCCCAGGCTGACCTGGGTTTATACTGTTTGCAGATGCATTAGACCTCTTATTCACAGAGCATGGCTCATGTATATTCACATATGAGCCATGCTCTGTGGTAAGGAGGCTCAATGCATCTGCGAAAAATATCGACCCAGGCCAGCCTGCGCAGGCTAAGCTGGGTTGAAACTTTTCGCTACGGGTCTATTTTCTGTATGTCAAAGGACCAGTCTACCTTATGATACTGTCGGTTGTTAGACATAATGTTTTTTTGTGGATCCATAATTATGTGATGACTGGATTAGTATCATGCATCACGGAGGTGCATTAAGCCCCCTTTTGCCAGAGCATGGCTCGTATTAAAAAGAAAGTTACTGAGCTCTGTACAAATTACTCAGTATGTCATGCATGTATGTATGTATATGAGCCCCATAATGCATCACTCCAGTATCAGACGACAAAATCATAGACTTCTCAAAACTGAAAGCATTTGCAGACGACAAATTCAGTATGGCTGAAACAATTGGAATTTGGCTCTGAAAGGTAAGAAAACATTGTGGGAAAAGGAGAAAATACTGGCTCTTTATGATGAGTCTATTATCGAAGTCTAAAAATAGATTTTCCCGTACAATATGAGATGACTTTTGTGATAGCTTTGCACCAGGTTTCAGACCGTGTAGAAACAAGACCAGAGTTCATTTTCTGTGCAGTCCGATCATCATCATCATCATCATTTATTATTATTATTATTATCATTATCATCAATATAATTATTATTGCCATAAAATGACCTCGCTATTTGGCGTGTATGTCAAAAAAGCAATCACAAATTACACATATTTGACAGCCTTGATTGACGGATGTATATCGTTTACATTAACGACAAAAAATCGTTTTGTAATAAAAATGTCATGAAATATAGTTCACCTGTAGATCAGTCCATGTCCCAGGGTTAATGTATTGGTTAGAAATAGTAACAATGGTTATTATGTTAGAGGCATGCAATAATTAATGATTTTGAACTAGATTTCTCCTCTACCATTACACAGCTCAATTAACCCTTGTTCTGCGAAATCAGTTAACCCTTTCCCAAACTGAAAGGTCCAAATTGAAGAGCTTGCAGACGACAATTTTAAATTTGATTAAAATGGCAGAAAGTTCTCAAAAAGGGTGGAAAACACTGTGGGAAAAGGAGAAATTGCTCGTTACGAGCAATTTCTCCTTTTCCCACAGTGTTTTCAAAAGACTTGTACTGCAGACACGTGAAAACCAGGGCTTGTTTGGGAAAGGGTTAAATGAAATTCAAGCTGACAGTAAAAATTCAAATATTGCTATTTCAAGTTTACTTTGGCACCGTCTGAGTAGTACATCAGTCTTCAGATTTCTTCAGTTCTTTAGTGATTAAAGTTGAAGATTGGTCCCGAGAGCCGGAGAAACACGGTGAGAAAGGATCAAAACGTGAAAATATTCACCCGTATCCTGCTACATAAGTGGAATTAAAATTTCAAGCCGATAGTGAAAATCCAAAACTTCAAACTTTTATTATTTTTTTTAGAAAAATATCTCCTTATCTGACAGTGTAGATCCAAGATCAGACTGCATGTTCTGTGCAGTCTGATCTTGATCTACACTGTCTTCTAAAGGTTAGTGAGTCGCGCTTAGCAGCCTAAGGGTTAAAAAGTTTCAGTGCTTTGTGATTAGTGTTTGATAAGAACTAAAATGACCCAACGGCGCAAGAAATATTCCCGGTCAAGAAATATCGCGAGTTTCGCGACAGAGGAAGGTAAGACTAACTCTCCCAGCGTTCGTCGTTATCCTGCTAAATAAGTGAAATGATACTTTCAAACTGATAGTAAAAACCCAAATTTTGGTATTTCAAAGATAATTTTTGGGTAAAGATATGTCCATATCGACTTGGCTACGGGGGCTTGGCACTGGTACGTTTAAAGATAGCATGTGTAAAAACTGGTTAACTTTACCAAACGACAGAATTTTAGACCCGCCCAATTCAAAGCATTTACAGACGACAAATTTAATGTGGCTCAAGTATTGAGATTTGAATTTGAAAGGTAAGAAAACATTGCGGGAAAGGCGAAAATGCTGGTGCAGTCTCATCCTGATCTATGTTCTCCGCAAAAGCCCCTTGTGTTCGCCTATAGAGTTGTAAGGGTTACATTGACCTATGACCTAAGACTACAAGGGTGGACTTGATTTAGCTGATCTGAGCACTCTTTTTACGCCGAGCGTGTAGATTCGTAATCAAGTGTAACTGATTAGCTGCGCTAGCGCACTCCGGAGTACTCCATCGTCCGGGGTGGTGTGGTCGAGAGCAGAGCAGTCACGTGACATAATCGCCTCAAAAAAATGGCCGAAAGGTGAAGAACAGTTTTCTAACGTGAAGGTTTTTTTTTTTATAATGAAGTCTTCGGAAGACGTCCGTGTGTATTGCAAACTGTAATTTACAAGTCATTAATTGAAAAAGAGCCGTAAAAAAACAATATCGCGATCATATTCAGCCATCATTAATTTTTCCTCTTCACTTTATTTATCTCGGGAGTACGCCATTTGCTCGGTTTCACTTGATTTAGCTGCTCCGGTGCAGTCGGAGTACTCGAAAAAATCGAATCAAGTCTATTTCAATCCTTCAACATGCTCACCTGTAGCCATTAACCAAATGTTAGTCCGAAGAGACCAGTGGCGCCAAGCGCAGCTCCAACAGGGTTACCAGATCTAAGCAGACCAAAGGCGCCTAGATACGCGAGACCGCGACCTTGACCCCAAGCCGGGCCAAACCGGCGGTAGCCGAATCCTGGATATACAGCTGTAATTAAGTACAAAGCACTGAAGTTGTGAGTTTATTGCATGCAACCGTCTAGGCATTTTTTGAACGGGCTTTTTGCCTTATCTGTATCTTCTCTCTTATTTTTTCGTTGTGACATTGTCTGCAAAGAAATTGAGCCATGCTCTGTGAAAAGGGGGCTAAATGCATCTGGGAAAAAAGTATCTACCCAGGTCAGCCTGCGCAGTCCGCGCAGGCTGACCTGGGCCGAAACTGTTTGCTTTTGTTCAATTTTTTGCGCCTCAAAGTACCATTGCACCTCATTATTCAGTCGGTTGTTGGACAAAGTGGGCTTTATAAAGCCATGACCATGTGACGACTTGCTTGGCAGCATACATCACGGAGATGCATTAAGCCCCCTTTTGCCAGAGCGTGGCTCATGTATTTGCCGCTCAAAGGGTTAAGTCTTTGGTATACCCATATCAGTTTTCAGCTATTACTTCGCCGAACAGCAGGCGACTTGGCCAAGCATTATGGGAAAAAGAGGCAATCACTCATCCTGAATAACTGCTTCTTCTGCCATTAAACCTGAAAATACTATCTAAGATGGAACATTTTCAAATGTTCTTTGTTAATAAAACTTTTGTCACGTAATTTACGTTCTGTTAATCCTGAAAATAGACTGTGTGGTTTTGAGCGGAAGTCGCTGAATGCGGCGTAAATCGCGTCTTTGCATTGCGGCAGCCATGTAACATGCGGCTTCATCCTGCTTTTATCTGCATCTTTTAGCTAACATTTTTTTTTGCAAAACTTGCGGCGATCGTTTGGTCATCTAAAACCAATAACAGCGCTCACAACTAAGCCTATCAGTGCAAGATTCGCCAGGCAACGCATTCGCCTCACCAGTTAGTTATCCAAGAAGTCCAAACAAGCCTAAGCCCCCAATGGCCTGTAAGCCGGGATTTCCACTGCCCAGGAGGCCTGCGGCTCCAATAAGGGCTAAACCGCCCCCTGTCCCGAATCCTCCTCCAAAGCCTGATCCGTAGAACGGGTAACTGTATGGATAGTATCCAGGATCTATCAAAGCCAAACATAGGTTACAGCATCGTCAAAAACCACACGACTAAACCAAGGCATAACTAAGATACGGCAGATTTGGTTTTACTTGGTGAAAGATCGAAAACTATTTCTTCAAAAGAACATCATCGGTAATAATTTTTCCAGTGACGCAGGAACGAGTGAAAATATGACCGTACCATATTCACGGTATGAAATAAGTTTCGATCTTTCAACAAAAACAAAGGAATGAGCCATGCTCTGAAAATAGGGGGCTTCATGCATCTCCGTAATGCATGATACCAAGCAAGTCATCACATGATCATGGATCCATAAAGTCCATTTTGTTTGACAACCGACTGAATTATGAGGTATACTGGTCCTTTGCAATGCAGGAAATTGATCAATATCAAAAATTTTCGGCCTAGGTCTGCGCAGGCTGACCTGGGTCGATACTTTTCGCAGATGCATTAAGCCCCTTTTTCTCAGAGCATGGCTCAAAATTTCTCTTTATTTCATGCTTCTAACGCCTTTTTTAAGAAAGGGGGGGGGGCTAGGTATTTCCGTACCAGTGAGTTTATCAATCAGTAAATTCACTGGTCGAAACAATGAAATTATCAAACCATAATCCACCATTGTTTCCGATAAACTACCGAAAAGCATGAAATAAAACATATATAGTTAACATCAAATAACCACAGTAGCGTTAGAGACATCAGTATAGGACTGGAGTATCGGCCTCTCACGTTGAGATTCCACATTCGAGTCTGGTTATGAGCGGAGAAAACCTAATCCTTTCAGCGCCATCTGCGAAAACGGGCTTTTGCGGAAGGCATATATCAAGATCAGACTGCACAGAACGTGCAGCCTGATCTTGGATCTATACCGTCCGCTTGTTTAGTCAAGCCTCTAAGACAGAAGTATTTTTGAGTTTTAGTGGATTCTATTTTTTCCGCACAGGCTGACCTGGACCGAAACTTTTCGCTTTTGGCCAATTTGCTATATGTGCGAAGATCAGTTTACCTCATGATTAAGTCGGTTTAACCCTTTCCCAAACAAGCCCTGGTTTTCACGTGTCTGCAGTACAAGTCTTTTGAAAACACTGTGGGAAAAGGAGAAATTGCTCGTAACGAGCAATTTCTCCTTTTCTCACAGTGTTTTCTACCCTTTTTGATAACTTTCTGCCATTTTCATCAAATCTGAAATTGTCGTCTGCAGACTCTTTCAATTTGGACCAGTCCAAAATTTGTCGTTTGGGAAAGGGTTAAAAAAAAAAGCGGGCCTTTTTAAATTCCTAATTATGTAATGGCATGATTAGTATCATGCATCACGGAGACGCTTTCAGTCCCCTTTTAACAGAGCATAGTTCAATTATCATAGAAGGAACAAGGCACATCAGCTGGGCGAAAAGAATTCCTGAAAACATGAGGTTAGCAAGATTAAAGAATATCAAAACCAAGAGAGACCGAATATTAGAAAGAAATAAAAAAAAAAAAAAAAAAATGTATTTAAAAAACGCCGAACGATTAATTCCAGAGAATTCGTAGAGAATTGGGTAACTCCAACTACTTTTGCGGCAAAACAGATCCAAGATCAGATTGCACAGACCGTGCAGTCTGATCTTGGATCAGCACTGTCCGCGATATTTGTTGACATACTAAAACAAATCTGTACTTTTCAATAACTGGACATGCCCCTTTTTTAAAAACCCAATGGTTAAGAGTGCAAATTTAAAACGTGACGTGTGGTATTATTCAAGTAACAGTTGTGCAGTTTTGTTAGGTATTTGTTCTGTAACATTTGTCAATCCATTCAAACTGTACCTCAGATCAACGATAGAGAGCGAGCTAAGCCAATTGTTCCGATAGCCCTGCCGATATTGTTTCCAGACGAAAGAAGAAAACTGGAGCCGACGAGTCCTAAGACTCGGTCGTTGTTGAAAAACGGCCTTCTGGGTGGATAGAAAGCCCCACGGACAAAAGGTCGGTCTGAAACATTGGGTTGTATATACAGCCTTTATCTCACTGAATTATGTATTACTAGTATTCATTTGATTTATTTTTTTCTTACCGGTACAATTAAGAACAAGTCATACCCTAAAAAAAAAAAAAAAAAAATCGGCGTAAATTTGCTTGCAGGCCCGCAGAATAAACATATTCCCATTTTTGGCCAATCGCAAATTACTATTGATTCATTTGAATATATCAATACCTAGAAGTAGGTCAAAAGCCATCGCATTCAGCCACGCCGAAAAAGAAATATCTTAAGGAAAGGTAAAAAGATATACATATAGAAGTTTTTGTTTTGAAAACTAGACGGTTATTTAGAATGTTCGATGAATTGATCGCACATGAATTACAGTATTTAGCATGTCTGACTACTTTTTCTTGTTTTAAAGTGTTTAAAAAAATCTTCATTGTGCCCTACCATTCCTCTTTTCTACCTGTTGAAAATGTTCCTGTGTATAAAAATCTAACAATGGAAATACAATACATACTCTAGAGGATTGTGTTTTTTTTTTTCGAAATTTATTTAATCTCGTGAACATCATCGGTAATAATTATTTTTACGTGTGGCGCAGTCGCTCGTGAAAATATTACCGATGATGTTCACGAGATGAAATAAATTCGATCTTTTACCGAAAAAAAACCCCAGATATTGTATATATTTCATGCTTCTAACCCCTACTTTGTTGGAACTTTCATCAAAATCCAGTACACAGTTGTTTTCGGTAATTCCTCGTGGCCTACCCCCCCCCCCCCCCATAACAACGCATTACAATATTACGTAAAGCGCGAGAAATATAGCGTAAATTACGTCATAATATTTCTCTCCATTTGAAAGGCACGCACTGATTACCAAGGTAACTAGTTCGCGGGAACAACTATTTCCGCCTTCAATTGAAGAGTTAGGGAAAAAAAATCGGTATTTTGACTGGTCGCAACCATGAAATATCAAACCATTATTATATACCTGTAAGTTTTCCGGGTTAAATACATGCGTCGCACGCGGCTAAAATCACACACGACGGAAAAAAAATCCGTATTCCACTCAGTGGAATACGGTTCCAAATATGGTATGATGATATATAACACTGTATCCACGTGAACACGGCAGCCATTTTGATTGTTTTATATGTTTAACACAATGGGCGTGGCGGAAATAATACTAAATAAAATTCATCCGCCATTCATGAAAAAAAGATGTTAACGCCTACTAAACCAATTTATGCTTCGTTTTCGAATAAAATTGTCACTAAATGCATATATTTTGGTTCTTGGTAGTTTAGGTATATAATAAATGGAATATTATGTTGTAGTGTGTTTCCTGGGGCTTGTGTTTACTTCTCGCTGCGTCGGAAAATTTTGATATCGCGCTCGACCTTCGGTCTCGCGCGATATCATATTTTCCCACGCAGCTCGAAGTAAATACAAGCCTCAAGAAACACACTACAACATAATATTCCGTATTTATCCACCATTATTTCTCGATAAACTGCCGAAAAGCATGAAATAAATGCATTTACTGTTTTCCAAAAGCTTTACAAAACAGTCCAGAATTTTAACTAACACGAGACACCAGAATGTTAAAAACATAGTGAAAAAGGGAGAACATGCTGGTAACCATCATTTTCCACAATTCCCACAATGTTTTCTATCCTTTTACTTACAACTCTTATAATTTGAGTAGAACTGATGTGGTCGTCTGCAAATACCTTCAATTTCATCGGGTCTAAACTTTTGTCGTTTGGGAAAGACATTACTAGTAACCCTCAAAAAGGCTGGTACAATTTAACCTTGTACCACACAATACCGAGTATTAACGACCCTGAGGAAGAAGCCTTTTTGAAAACATTGTGGGAAAAGGAGAAAATGCTGGTAACCAGCATTCTCTCCTTTTCCCACAATGTTTTCTACCCCATCAAATACAAAATTCACCTTTTTAGCAACATTTAATTTGTCGTCGGCAAATGCTTTCAATTTGGTTTATTACAAAAAAACTGTCGTTTGCTAAAGAATTAACTTGCTTTTGTCGGTTTCATAGATCAAGATTTCTCTGCATATAGCGGGTCTACACACAGTTGTACACTTTTAAAAATATGGCTGAAAAATGGGGCTGTGGCTTAGAATAAAATATCGCCCCCTTTTTTCAACAACATTTTCCGTACCACACTGCAAAACTCTATTTTTTCATACTGAAGATCAAAGTGCGGTTTCTGATGTGTATCAGATCTTGATCTACACTATCTAAGCAGGGTAACTCATGTTCAGTTCGAGAAGGTATTTAAACATGGGTGGAAAAATTGAAAGAAACATGACAGAATCGCAAATAAAACCATTGTTGGAGAAGGAATAAGATTATACATTTTGAGCAAATTTCTTTTCCTACATAGTTTTCAAAATAAGTGTGCTGTAGATTTCTTAATTTAAGTGTCTGTTTATCACTATCATTCTCGCTGTCGTCATATTTTCTAAAATATTACGCAATATCAAACATTGTTTACTATAATCTTTTTTATTATCATACATTCTTCTATTTAGTTCATTTTCAAAACCTCATTTGACATAGAGATGGTATTTACAAAGTCTTTAGACACTGACAAATTATATTCTTACGGGAAAAACAATCTTATGACAAAAAAAAAACATGATACTTACGGAATAATTGGGCGTTGCTGGATACAGCGCAGAGCAGTAAAACAGCAAGGCAGAGGGCAACTGAGGTTTTCATGGTTGGATCTACAAAATAACATTTACCACTTATCTCAGGATCAAACATTAGAGCAGCACTCTGGCAAAAAGGGGGTTTAATGCATCTCCGTGATGCATTATATTAAGCAAATCTTCACCTAATTTTGATTCTATATAGTCTATTTGTCTAACGACCAGCTGAGTTATAATGCAAACTTGTCCTCATACCTGCAGAAATTTAACCACTAGCAAAAAAAGTATCGACCAAGGTCAGCCTGCGCGGACCGCGCAGGCTGACCTGCGTCGATACTTTTTTTTTTGTAGAAGCATCTCATAGCTTGACTTTACAATTCGAAACCAAAGTAAAAACCAAAACGTTTCCGTTTTAAAGCTGTTTTCGCTGCAACCCCCCCCCCCCCCCACCCCACCCCCGGTAATGTTAAAAAATCAAAGTGCTGATATTAATGGAAATGCGTGTGTATATTTTCTTTTGCCAAATTTGAGGTAAAAAGTACAAAGTTCCACGAATCTCAGAAGAGGTATCACGTTTCATTGTGGCATTAAAGCGGCGCATGGACAATTTTGCCAACGATATTGTTAAAACGACGACTACGTAATCGCTGTTTTAAAAATACTTATAAATGAGCCATGTTGTGTGAAGTGGGAGTTTGTTTAAACTTATTTTATTGCCAATTTAATTTATAATAAAATTAACAAAACTGAACGATATACGTAATAATCCAGTGACAAGGTAAAGGGGTCTGGCCATAAGTTTTCTCAATTAAGATTCGTTGTTTTAACAATGTTGTTTGCAAAATAGGCCAAGCCCCCGTAGCTCGTCGGTCGCGTTCAGGACTTGAGAACAGGAGGTCGCTGGTTCGATCCCCCGCTTGGCCAATTTCTTTCCGAGGATTGATGATAGTCACTGCGACAGGATTCATTCCTCTCTCACCGCTGACCATTGTCTCGACGAGGGTTATGTGGGAAAGTGATACCTCTTCTGGGATTCGTGGAACTTTGTACTTTTTTAAACTCCATTAATTTCAGCACTTTTGTTTTTTGTTTTTTACATTACTGTTTTTTTTTTTTTTTTGACCTGGGTCGGTACTTTTTGCAGATGCATTTAGCCCTCTTTTCACAGCGCATGACTAATGTATAATATCTGTTTCTGTTAAAATGAGAATAGTGACTGTAATAAACTTCGCCAAAGTAGACCTACTTAACCTTTACCAGACGACAAAATTTTTTAGCCTTGTCCAAATTGAAAGCTTTTGCTGAAGAAAATTTCAATGTGGCTCAAATGGTGCAATTTTCTCTTGATAGGGTAGAAAACATTGTGGGAAAAGGAGAAAATGCTGGTTACCAGCATTTTCTCCTTTTCCTACAATGTTTTCAAAAGGTTTCTTTTCCTGGGTCGTTAAAAGGCGGCATTGTACGGTAAAGGAATAAAGGAAAAATAAAAAATAAACTAAGAAATCCGACTTACCTTTTTACAGTTCCTTTTTCGATGATAAAAATGGCAAAGCCTTTCTCTGGAACTTGACGAACAATGTTGAAGCGATTGCATGGATTTGTATCTATATATAGTTAAACCCCGACATGATGACGTCATCATCACTTCATATTGTCCAGCATTAGAACAAAGAAGTGGACATTTTTGATGGTCATTTTTGACGTATTTGACTGATGACACAAGAAATGATTGACCGACCAATATTATATATTGCCCGGACAGCTAAGCCATACATGATAATTTTTGCGTTACGCTGCCCAGTTTATGCAAATATCGGACACATTAAACAGAAAAAAAGGCCTACAATCACCTAATCACCGCTTTGACTTTGGGCTCTGGACTACTTTCGAAGTACTGAGAACGTGCACTTTGACAGACATACGTGAACATAACTGAGCCGTGCCCTGTAAAAAGGCGACTTAATGCATCTGCGAAAAGTATCGACCCAGGTCAGCCTGCACAGTCCGCGCAGGCTGACCTGGGCCGAAACTTTTCGCTGTTGGGCAATTTTATGTATGTCAAAGGACCAGTGTACCACATGATTCAGTTGGTTGTTAGATGAAGTGAATTTCAAGGATCCTTAATTATGTGATGTCTTAACTTGGTACAATATATCACGAAGATGCATTTAGCCCTCCTTTTCACAAATAATGGCTAAATTATAAGGGTGTTATTAGCGAAAAAAAAAAAAAAAAAAGAGAACCTTTAGAGCAACCAACAGACGTTTTCGATTATATACTGACCAATGTTATTCTTTCCTAGAACTGCTTTCATTCGCACTAACTCAACTTGGAGGTGTTACTACTTTTTCTTAAAAAGCAGGCAGAATTTTTTTGCTATTCCCGGGAAATCAATATGAACCATGCTCTGCGAAAAGGGTTCTTAATGCATCTGCGAAACGTATCGACCCAGGTCAGCCTGCGCAGTCCGCGCAGGCTGACCTGGACCGAAACTTTTCGTTATTCGGCAATTTTATGTATGTCCAACGACCAGTGTACCACATGATTCAGTCGGTTGTTAGACAAAAAAATATGTAATAATTCGCTTGGTATCATGGATCACGGGGATGCATTAAGCCCCCTTTTCCCAGAGCATGACTCATATATACCTGCCTAGTACAGCTTGTTTTCTATCATTTGGCCAGATAATAGAAGCATTTGTCCCCAGGACATCTTAATAATTTGCCTTTTTAAGCAGGGATCAAACTCTAAACACCCGTGTTACAAAGCTCACGCCCTCAATCTCACAGCGTTAACGACCAATCTTTTACCTTTCAATTTAAATGCGGTCTGCAGACGACATTTCCAGAATTCGTACAAATGAGATAAGTTCAACGATAGGAAGAAAACATTGCGGGACAAGAAGACATTGCTATACGGTTACAAGCACTTTCTCCTATTCCCACAATGTTTAAAAAAAAAAAAAACCTTCTTTCGCAGGGTCCTTTGCAAAAGCGGTAACTCAAAATTCGGTAAATTCGGTTTAACCCTTTACCAGACGACATCATTTTAGCCTTGTCTAAATTGAAAGCATTTGCAGATGACAATTTCATGTGGCTCAAATGGTGCAATTTTTCTTTGATGGGGCAGAAAACATTATGGAAAAAAGAGAAAATGCTGGTTACCACAATGTTTTCAAAAAACTTCTTTCCCAGGGTCGTTAGAAGGCGGCATTGTGCAGTAAAGGGTTAAGCGGTAAATTCGATATTAATCCAGACTGAAAGCGTTTGTAGATGACAAATTAAATATAAACCGAGCTGACGCGATTTGACTGTGAAAGGGTAGAAAACATTGTGGGAAAAGGAGAAAATGCTGGCTACCAGCATTTTCTCCTTTTTCCAAAATGTTTTCTACAGCCTTCTAAAGCTTACGGGTCGTTGAAAACCAGGATTGTTTGGTAAAGAATTAAAGAAATGTACACTAAGGTAAAAAAAAAAACGTACCATAGGGTCAGCATAAATGATGCGCGGCAGACTGACAGTTTACATGTCCCAAAGCTTTGTCGTGCATAAATCAACTCTTTACCAAACGACAAAATTCCAAAAATGAAAGCATTTGCAGACGACAAATAAAATGTAGCTGAAATAACGGATTTTCTTCTTTCAAAAGACAGAAATTATTGTAAGAAAGGAGAAAATGCTGTTTACCAGCATTTTCTCCTTTTTCAGTTTTCAAAAGTTTTTTTTTTTCTCTAGATCGTTAAAAAAAACGGGGTTGTTTAGTAAAGGGTTCATCCAATACTACGCAATAATAGTTATAAATTATTGTCATTATGACTTTTATGTATTTCGATTGAATGGTGTATTATTATGAAGATCATTAAATAATAATAACCACTTTGACCAGCAGAGTTAGGATCATATCATGGCGAAAGTCGTAAACGCCCCTTTTGTGGTACCATTGAAGACGAGTGACATGCACTCCTACAATGTTACATGTGCGATGATTAAAGGCATACATTATATGAGGCTGCCGCCAAAGCTAATGCCGATTTTTTTTTAAATATGTCAGCTAACGACAAGCTAGTTTTCCTTTCCACCAATGTTATTTTGATTCGAGCATGTGCCAAAACCTGTCATTATATGTTAAAACCACGGACTTTTTATCTGCACAAGTGATCTTCTCTTTTTTATTATTATTATTATTATTATTATTAACAACTTGGCTTTTCTTAATGGGTAACTTTGTTCGTAAATATTGTCTCTTTTCTATTCCTTTTATGTAACATTTGAAAACTAGTCTCTTTTGTAGTTCTTTTGTAATTCTTTTGTAGAATGGTCATATACTTTTTACTGGAATTGTTCCTAAATGTGTTTTAACTTTGCCTTGTATATGAATGATACTCCAATAAAAATGATATGTTTCATATTCATGACATGTGCTTCCTGGGTTTCGAGAGTACTATTTGAGATCTTACCTTATTTTGATATTCTGATATATTCTCTTATCTCTTCGAAGGACATTCCATACGATCATTACTATTGATATTACGACCTAGTCTGGGTCCAGGCGCCAATATGTTGTTCTTAAGATTTCACTCCTGATTTGTTTGTTTTGTTTGTTTGTATTGGAGTTTAACGCCATTTTAACAGCTAAGGTCATATCATGGCGGTCAGTGACGCACCCATGTGTTTCCTGGCTTTCTCACACCAGTTCTGACACAACTTCCTTTCCAAAGCCACTGACTACTTTTCTCACATGCATCAGAGGTGCGAGGCGAAAAATCGCCGGAAAGGAAGTTTGCCTCAACCGGGTATCGAACTCGCAACCATCAGGTCACGAGTCAGACACGCTAACCACTAAGCTACCCGGGCGGGCTGATTTCACTCCTTATCGTGGCTACCTCTGTATTTATTAAAGTTTCCATTTTTGCTCTGTTGTATTTTTTTTCCGACAAGGTTGCTGTTCTTCTTTACATTTATTTTTGTCAATATTTTTTGTAATGAGCCTCTAGTAGGTATATGTGTTCGAGCCGAGCTCTGTGAAAAGGGGGCTTAATGCATCTCCGTGATGCATTATACCAAGCAAGTCACCACAGCATTATACAGCCTTACAATCCATTTTGTATAACAACTGACTGAATCATGAGGTAGACTGGTCTTCTAAAACGCAGAAAATTGACTTAAGGCAAAAAGTTTCGGCCCAGGTCAGCCTGCGCGGACTGCGCAGGCTGATCTGGGTCGATACTTTTTGCAAATGCATTAAGGTCCCTTTTCACAGAGCATGGCACATATGTATTATATAATAAGTAACATCAGACTATGTAACAAGACAAATGATCCGACTGGTACCTTGGCCAATTACGACTTCACTTGCATTAGGATACAAAAGATAATAATGTCTTCATTCAGTACCTCTTCGCTGTAAATCGAAACCAAACGTGGCTTTTGCAGATAGCGCAGATAGCGTAGACTCAGATTAAACTCTGGTATCGGATATTTTCTTTTGGGAGCCTCGTTCTAAAACTATGACGAAAAAGGGTTTTCAGTAACAGGAGAACTGCACTTAAAAGGGAGCTAGATCTATCCGGGTTTTCATAATCTCACCAAACTAAAAAAAACTGACTTGTCACTGAATTATGCAGGGAGATGTCTGGCAAATCATTAAAAAGGAAGAGAGATGTAAATGAGAAACAATAGTTTTCAATGGTATTTCTTTTGTTGGATATGTATTGTAGCCTCTAAAGTATTTTAGATTTTGCAAAGGCTCGTAGGAATGTCACATGATCAATAACAGGCGCCGATGACTAAACTGGTTCCCGTCGTACCGTACGCTCACTCGTCACAACTCGGCCGATTCCGTACCTACATCTAACCTCGTCCGTTTGAAGGAGGCTTCCATTTTGAACTACCAATCACATGGACTTAAACATGGCGGCGCCCCTGTAGATCGCTTAGCAACGACATGAACAACCAGAGGGAAGTTATTCGCTTTTATCGATCTGTCGATGAAAGCTCCCAACGGAATTGATAAACCACGCTAAAAATTGAATGTACCAACTGTTTGCCAACTGAAATATTCTTAGAAAGATAACGATAGAAAATTTACTCATGTTTTCTTTTTTAAGAGGAGCCTTATAATTTCAATAACGGTAAAGCGGTGTGCTTCCAGAGATGTGCGAAATGCACCGTGTAGGTGCCACTCGTCACAACTCGGCCGATTCCGTACCTACATCTAACCTCGTCCGTATAAAGGAGGCTTCCATTTTGAACTATCAATCACATGATCTTAAACATGGCGGCGCCCCTGTAGATCGCTTAGCAACGACATGGACAACCACGATGGAGTTATTCACTTCTATCGATCTGTCGATGAAAGCTCCCAACGGAATTGATAAACTACGCTAAAATTTGAATGTACCAACTGTTTGCCGACTGAAATTTTCTTAGAAAGATAACGATTGAAAATTTACTCATGTTTTCTTTTTTAAGAGGAGCCTTGCAATTTTAAATAACGGTAAAGCGGTGTGCTTCCGGAGATGTGCGAAATGTACCGTGTAGGTGCATATCAAGCTACCTGATACAGCCGAGGGATTTGATCACCGGATCAGCCGAGGTATGCCGAATGGTGTAGGTGCATATCAAGCTACGTGATACAGCCAAGGGATCTGATCACCGGATCACCCGAGGTATGCCGAATGACCATTCGCCTAGTCTAGTACCCCGCCGTACTTCAAAAGTAACGTATAACGTAGTGGTAGGGGCAGGTGATCCAGACTAGCATACACTTTGCTTTATCAGGGGAGGTAACCAATCTAGTCGATGACGAAGACTCGTCATTCGGCAAACCTCGGGTGATCCGTTGATCATGTTAGATGTAAGTACGGAATCGGCCAAGTTGTGACGAGTGGAGGACTCGTATTCAAATCAGTATAATGACGTCATATCTGATGTAATGATAATAGACATAGTTAGCGATAGCTAAATGACCACTCATTTTCAAAACGCCCAAAATTGCATCGTGTTACTGAATTTAACCTTACAGTGTATACGATTGCAAAGAAATACATATGATACATCCTCCGGCAACAGGAGGATTTTTTATAAAAACCAGTCTCCGTGATGCACCATACCAAACAGTCATCACATTTAGTTCTATGGATCCATAAGATCCCGGGGTAGAATAATCTTTCGGCATGAAGAAAATCAACCAAAAGCAAAACGTCTCGACCCAATTCAGCCTGTGCGGACTGCGCTGGCTGACCTGAGTCGATACTTTTTGCAGATACATTTAATCCCCTTTTCGCAGTGCACATGCTCATATATAAGGGTATATTAGCCATGATGCTCTGGCAAAAGGGGGCTTAATGATATTTCCCAGGTGCATTGTACCAAGCAAGCCATTATGTAATTACTGGTCCATGAAATCCATGTCTAATAACCAAATGAATCCTGAGGAAAAATGGCCCTTGACCAATAGCAAAAAACAGTTTCGACTCAGGTCAGGCTGCATGGACTGCGCAGGCTAACCTGGGTCAATACTTTTTGCAGATACATTAAAATCCTTTCATAGACAATAGCTCAATTGTTTTTGGCCATTTGGGTATTCAGATACACTTTTTGGCTGTGAACCGTTCGATTAGCCAGCTGTCAAACATGTAATATAGCGATGGTTGTTCCGTCTGCGTTTGACCTTTATTTACCTTTAGACACGTGTTTACAACCTTTGTTAATGAGCATGTGTACAAATAGTTGAGGCATGCACCGTGAAAAGGGGGCTAAATGCATCTGCGAAAAGTATCGACACAGGTCAACCTGCGCAGTCCCCGCAGGCTGATCTGGGCCGAAACTTTTCGCTTAATTGGTTAATTTTCTGTATGTTCAAGGACCAGTCTTTCTCATGATTAAGTCGGTTGTTAAAAAAAAAAAAAAAAAATAGTGGCTATTATGTATGCAGAGCTCCAGATAGAGGGAGTGATTTTGATTTCAAAATTGAAAATATCATTTACTCTCCACTAAACCCTATGTTATGGGTACTCTTTAGAATCGTCTCCTCGAGACGATTCTAATGAGTACCCACAACATAGGGTTTGGAAGAGAAATAATGGATTTAGAATACCATCACTCCCTCTTATCTGGAGCTCTGTGTATGGATCCATAGCTATGTGATGGTTTGATAGGTATCATGTATCACGGAGATGTATTAAACCCCATTTTGCCGGAGCATGGCTCATTTGTATTAATTAACTCTATACCGCACAATCCCGACTTTTAACGACCCTGAGAAAGAAGCCTTTTGAAAACATTGTGGGAAAAGGAGAAAATGCTGGTAACCAGCATTTTCTCCTTTTCCCACAATGCTTTCTGCCCTTCCCAAAACTAACTTCCATTTTTCGGTAACATTTTTGTCGTCTGCTAATGCTTTCAATTTAGAACAGTCTAAAATTTTGTCGTTTGGTAAAGGGTTAATCGACATCGAGTACTGGTAATTTATCATTTCATTGCGGAAGCATAAAAGGGCACATATAAATGCATCCACCAACAAATCAAAACATAAATAGTGACAGCGTCTTTAGACTATACACATGAGCCGTGCTCTGTGAAAAGGGGGCTTAATGCATGCGATTCATGTCAGCCTGTGCAAGCCGCGCAGACTGACCTGGGCCGAAACCTTTTGCTTTCGGTAATTTTTCTGCATGTCCCAGGACCATCCTACCTCAGGATTCATGCGGTCGTTAGACAAACAAGGGTTTTTTATGGATCCATAATTATATGATGACTTGCTTGGTATCGTGGATGATGCATAAAGCCCCCTTTTGCCGGAGCACGGCTCATATATTTGTTTGATGTGATTGTGTATAATTCCGTTTAAAATTCTTTACGAGAATTTCAGGACTTTTCGGTATCACTGTTGAAAGCATTTGCAAGCGACATATGAAAAATATCTCAAATGTTAATTTTTTATCCCTATTTCATGATATCTTTTTCAAAAACTCTCTTCTTCGATGTCGTTAAAAATGCGGATTGCTATGGTAAAAGGTATATTACCAATATATGACTTTCTCAGGGTTCTTCCCTGTGTCAGCTAGCAGTACAAGCACTAAAGTTATTCATCAGTTTTTTTCTCATAAATATACTGTACATTTATATATAGTTATAACTCCTAATGATTCAGAATGTCTAGGTTTTATAACGGCAAGACGGCTTCCGCTCTGAATGGAAAAATACTGATCGCTGATTGGCTTATTGATTTTTTTGATTGACAGCTGGCGTTTGGTTAATTGTAAAGGTCTCTTATCCAAGGAAACTTCAATTCATCAATTGTTACAGTGGAACGGATCGAAGTTTCCTGGCTGAGACTTTTACATATAAGCCATCTATCTGGGAAAAGGGGGCTTACTGCATCTCGGTGACCCATGATTCCAAGCAAGTTATCTCATGATCATGGATCCATAAAATCCATTTAGATCTAGTCTAATGGCCGCATGAATCCTGAGGTACAGTGCTCCTCGGACATGCAGAAAATTTACCAAAAGCAAAAAGTTTCGGCCCAGGTCAGCCTGCGCGGACTGCGCAGGCTGACCTTGGTCGTTACGTTTTGCAAATACCTTATGCCTTATTTTGAATGGCGTTTTACGTCGCTTTCAATAACACCTCATTATTATCATCACAGTGATAGCACATTTCATCAGGTCTATTTGGGTTTCTCTAACAGCTAGGTTCGCCCCCTCTTCCCCCCACCCCCGGGGGTGATTGGCGCCCACGTCACCATGAATACAGCAGGAATCGATCGCATGATTTCTATGTCACAGCTCTTCATTGCTTGATTGATTAAATAGTGTTTTATGTCTCTTTCAACAATAGTTCAGTCATATCAAGTCGACAGCTCGCTTATTCGAAGATTAATTTTGGTGTTATGTGCGGGGGAAAAAAATGGCGCATTCGCAAGGGCTAGTTTAATGCTTCTTGACAGTAACGAATTACTGTCCTAATTGGGATAGTATATTATTGCTCTCAAAAAACACGAAACTAGCCCGTGTGGGCACATCGCTTCACCGCTTCAAATGGAGTAAGTTGGACTTCCTTAGAAGGTTATTTATTGTTCAATAATGCACTAATGCACATTCAGTCATATACCTATCCCACACAACTCGGTCGATTCCCTAAATTAAATTTAATTTGATCACCGGATCGACTGAGGTTTGCAGAATGCTACCTATCTCATCGTAATTATACGCTAACAAGCTTTCTCGAGATAATTCAATAATTACAACACATCTTCTGAATAGTGAGAACATTTGAAAAATGAAGACTATTGTCGAAAATTAAGTTGAAGTATTCGTTGTCCATTTTGTGGTGCAAATTTTTCCTCATCATCTTATCTGTGCATTCAAGGCTTTTGTAATTCAATTAACCCTTGACCACACAATTCAGGGTTTTAACGACCCCAAGAAAGAAATGTTATAAAACATATGCTGGTTTCCAGCCTTTTCTCCTTTTCCTGAAATGATTTCTACTCTTATAAAGACAAATCCCAGTGTTTGAGCCAATTTCTCGTTTGCAACTGCACAAACGGGGACATTGTGGATTTCTTTTTACAATTTCCAATTACTTTATTCAGTGTTTAGGCCTCTGGCCCATATACAACTACAATATTTTCAATTTATATACATTGAGTGACGTTTCTTATTGTAAAAAAATAATTACTAACAGTAATCACCATCACTACCAAAGAATCCTGTGTGTCAATAATCCTGAGGGAGGAAGCTTTCGAAAACACCATGGGAAAAGGAGAAAATACTGGTAATCAAACGACAAAATTTCAAACTAGTCCAAATTCAAAGCATTTGCAGACGACAAAATAAATGTGACTCAAAAATAGAAATTTGTTCTGGGACGGGTAAAAAACATTGTGGGAAATGGAGAAAATGCTGGTTGTCAGCATTTTCTCCTTTTCCAACAATGTTTTTTTCTTTCTTCAAAAGGTTTTTTTTTCTTCAGGGTCGTTAAAACTCGGGATTGCGTGGTAAAGGGTTAATTCATTTGTCGTCTGAAACTACTTTCAATCTGAAGAATTCTAAGAATTTGTTTGGTAAGAAGTTAACCCCAACTTTGAGGCAGAAGTGACAAAATCAGTGGCAGAAGCACCATGTTCTATTAAGGTATTCAGATTTATAAGGTTACTGGATCTGGGAAATGCTCTGGCAAAAGGGGGCTTAATGAATCTCCGTAATGCATTACACCATGCAAGTCATCACATGATCATAGATTCATCAAGACCATTTAGCCTGACAAACGACTGAATCAT
Organism: Tridacna gigas; assembly: GCA_945859785.2. Lineage (NCBI taxonomy): Eukaryota > Metazoa > Mollusca > Bivalvia > Cardiida > Cardiidae > Tridacna > Tridacna gigas. The sequence continues at coordinate 4,567,899 of OX244040.2, read as the reverse complement.
GAGGTTGACTGGTCCCTGGACATACAGAAAATTGACCAATAGCGAAAAGTATCAGCCCAGGTCAGCCTGCGCGGACTGACCTGAGTCGATACTTTTTGCAGATACATTAAGTCCCATTTTCACAGAGCATCGTTCACATAGGAATGCCAGGGTGGGGGTTGGACAGTACCCTACCCGAGGGCACTCACAACACCAACACTACCAATTTGGCTTGAACTTGCGACCTTTGTGTTGGAAAGTTTTACACGCTGACCGGTGAGGGTATCGCAATGGTCAAACAAATGTTCATGTAATTAGATAATCCTAATTTAGGTCAACTATTCAAGTTTTCTATTGATGATACCAAGCTGCTGCGAATATGTTACAAAAAAGTAATGGGTAATATCGGCAAAGCGTAAAGATTCTAACACTGTAACAATGGGATTGGTTCGCTCATGTCCCACAGCCCAAGTCGGTAGCGTACTGGACTTGAGAACAAGGGATCGCTGGTTCGATGCCCGGCTCGGCCAACTTCTTTTCGAGGATTGATGATAGTGATTGCGACAGGATTCATTCCTCTCTCACCACTGACCATTGTTTTGAGGATCGTTATGTGGGAAACCAAGCAGTGCGTAGTACTGGTAAAAGAAACTCGTATAAAGAGCGTAGCGTCCATTACGCAATGTGCCTAAAACTGCACATAGGAAAAAAGTAATTAAAAAATCAAAAAGTTCGATATTGCGGTATCATCCTATTTCTTTTCTATGGAAAACCGAAAGAAACTATATCGGACAGTGTAGATGAATATCAGACTGCACTTTCTGTCTTTTCTATGGAAAATCGAAAGAAACTATATCGGACAGTGTAGATCAAGATCAGACTGCACGTTCTGTGCAGTCTGATCTTGATCTACACTATCCGCAAAAGCGCTCTTCGTCGTGCTTAGCAGCCTAAAACTGAAATAGCACTCTCGATTCGGAGTGCGTAATGATTCTAAACCCCTGGTCACGCCCCTGCAAATGTCTCAGGTACTCATAAAAATTGTCATTTCTAACGAATATACACATACGCTGACTTAGCCATGTCACTGTCTAAGAAGAATGACATTTGTTCGAAAAAATCAATTTTAAAAGATCATCAGTCGAATTATGGTTGGTCGTAGCGCCCCATGTCGTCTCTCGGTCGACTTTTATTGAGACAATTATTGCCCTCATCGTCAACAAGACTTACCGGCACTCACTGATATAAATACCCTGCTCTTGCTTTGTTTTGGGCTATAATTAGATCTTCTACAATACAAGAAGAATATGGAATTAAATAGGTAAAACGCTTTACTTTTACGGCGATTTTGTTTTCATATTTAATCTTTGTGATATAAAAATTAGGCTATGTAGTAGTAATTTATATGGGTTCTTCTCCCCAACAGATTTTTCTTTTTATACAACCTTTATTTTACGAGCTATTTTTCTCGCAATGAAATCAAGTGTGAATGAGTAATTGAATAGCCAATTATATGGGTATGAAGATAAATTAATTTTTTGACAAATAATACATAATTGCAAAAATTATGTCAGTGGGTACAGAGAGATTTTATTAGATTATCTACTTGGATCTACACTTACCGAAAAGGTGAGATTTTCGGCGGAAAGAATATTGAAATCGTGCTTTCATCTAATCATTGGGCTGCTAAGCACGACTCGAGGGCCTTTTGCAGGCAGTGTGGATCAAGATCAGACTGCAAGGAACGTGCCGTCTGACGTTGATCTACATTGTCCGATACAGTGATCTTTCGATTTTCCATAGAAAAGATAAATCAATATTTTAATAAATAATACAGAATCGCCCAAAATATGTCAGCACTTACGGAGATTCTATGAGATCTACTTTTTTAGTGAACATTGCCTTCTGGTTCATGAAGTAGTCTGATCTTGGATACGCACTTACCGATGCTGAGATTTTCGGCTGAAACAATATTGAAATCGTACTTTGATTTAATATCTAAGCTGCTTAGCGCGACTCAACGGTTTTTTGCGGACAGTGTTGATCAAGATCAGACTGCACAGAACGTGCAGTCTGATCTTGATTTACATTGTCCGGCACAGTGATCTTTCGATTTTCCATAAAAAAAGATAAATTATTTTTTGAAAAATTAATACAAAATTGCAATAATTATGTCAGCAGGCGCAGAGATTTTATTCGATCTACTTCTTTTAGCGAACGTTACCCCTGGGTTCACGGATTAGTCTGATCTTGGATCTACATTTACCGTTACGCCTAGATTTTTGGCGAAAAGAAGATTTCTTTTAACCCTTAGGCTCCTAAGGGCGACCAAGGGCCTTTTGTGGACAGTCTAGATTAAGATCAGACTTCACAGAACGTGCAGTCTGATCTTGGATCTACCCTGTCCGATAAAGGGGATATTTTTCTCCCAAAATAACTTTGAAATAGCGAAAGTCACGGTCTTTCTGTCGGCTTGAATTTCATTCAGGCTAAGTAGGAGATTAAAGGGTAAATTCCTGCTGGAAATTTGAATTTAATGTATTTAGCTTTTTAACCCTTTAACACACAATGACGAGTTTTAACGACCCTAAGAAAGAAGCCTTTTGAAAACATTGTGGGAAAAGGAGAAAATGCTGGTAACCAGCATTTTCTCCTTTTCCCACAATGTTTTCTACCCTGTCAAAGACAAATTTCATCTTTCGAGCTACATTTGAATTGTTGTCTGTAAATGCTTTCAAGTCTATATCTTGCTTGTGTGGTAAAGAGTTAAGGGTTGAGGCGCAATCTTCTCTTAAAGTTTAACCACTTAAAGAAAATCCCGTGTGTGACTTTGAGGTAGACGTCTTAAAAAAATTGTGGTGCAAGGAAAAAATGTCGGTGACCATTGCAGCATTTCCTCTTTTTCTACAAAGTCTTTTTTTTTTACCTGTTTAAACTCAAACACAATGTACCATCATTGAGCCACCATTGTCTTCCTCTAGATGGCATTTTTCAAATACATATCTATCCGATATGGGCATTCTGGGTACAAAACCGGACTACTTTTCAAGGCGGGAATCAACACAAAGAATTTCAAAATGAAATATACCTTTACTCTAAAACCTACCTCGTACGATTCATCAAGCCATGGTTAGCTAGCCTCTACAAGCTTGTGAAAAAGCCCCGGTATAAGCCCAGCAAGGTGGGGACTTACTTTTGTTGTCAGTCTGTTGCACAAATCCTGGTTTTCCCCGCATCTATACCTATATTTAGAAACTGCTTAAAGGGTTTTGCAGTGGTATTTTGAAAAATCTCTGTTTGAAATCATTTTGTTTTTTTAAGAAATTTGTAGCGAAAAACTGGCTCAATTTTTCCACAGACGTATTATTTATTGCCATTTTCCGCCTTCACCTTTTAAGCGGCAATTTACGCACCGCGTATTAATATTTGTTTATTATTTTTCCAGTGATGCGTCAAAGCAGACAGGTCAAATCTTCGAAGAATATGACACGCGCAGACAACGTTGAGTCACTTTTAAGTTATCGTCTGCAGCTGTTTCAGGTGCGGTTAAGTCTCAAATTTTGTCGTCTGGTAAACTGGTACCCGTTGTATCTCCCGTAACCGTTGATACGAAGATCGATAACAGGCTACCAGTTGAGTCACCAGGTAGGATTAACAGGAAGTATCTCGGTGCAAGTCTTTGACATAACCCAAAGTCTGACGGATCCATACTAATGAACTTTGAAGACCTTTATTTTCAACACTACGTAACCGTGTGCGAATGCGAGTAAAATTTCATATCACACGTATATTTGAACAATTTCAGCCACCATGATGTTAAAGCTGTCCTGTTTTGTTGCCTGTGTTACTGTTGCCATGGCAACAATCTACCTTGGTCATGGCGGTGGATATGGTGGATGTAAGTTACTTCTGTCAACCTTTAACCCTTTATCACACAATCCCAAATTTTAACGACCCTGAAAGATAAGGCCTTTGAAAAAATTGTTGGATAAAGGAGAAAATGCTGGTAACCAGAATTCTCTTCTTTTTCCACAACGTTTTCGATTCTATCAGAGAAGGAAATTGTCACATGAGCTACATTTCATTTGTCGTCTGCAAATGCTTCCAGTTCGGTTGAATCCAAAATTTCATCGTTTGGTAAAGAGTTGAAGCGCCTTCCACAACTTTATGCGGCTAGTGTAGATCAAGATCAGACGGCACAAAACGTGCGGTCTGATCTTTGATCTACACTGTCCGCTCTGCTGAGACATCCTGAACAAGAGCAACATTGAAATTGAAGTCATTTGGGTCTTATTTTCAGACCGAAAATTATATATATATATATTTGGTATACGATCCGTGTCGAAAAGAAATGCACTAGAGTTGCTGTCACTCACCAGTCTGCACATCTGTATGAAACTTGAAAGGCAACACAACAGACTAGTATTATACCCAACTTTTCTGGGGCTTGTATTTGCTGCGAGCTGCATGAGACGTCAAAATTTTCTTACGCCGCGAAAAGCAAATACAAGCCCGAGCAAAATTACCAGACTCTACATACGTGTATTCCTTGAATCATATACCCACACATTTCAACAACAAGATGTTGCAATTGTAGACAACTTTATTCGAAAATAGTAAAAATCTAAAGAGAAAATTACGGCTTAGTGAGTAGAAACGTTTTTAATAATGTAACATTTTGACCAATCAAATTAGAAGTCAAGCTGAAAGTAATCAGCACGCGGGTGACGTCATCATTCAATAATTGGAACGACTTTCATACACTGTAGATAATGGAGGCCATATAAATTACGGTGGCTACGGGGATGGATACGGCATTGGTTATGGCAACAACTATGGAGGAATCGATGGTTACGGTTACGGCGGTTATGACGGATATGACGGCTATGACTACGGCCACGGACTTGGATACGGGGGTGGTTATCTGCATGGAGGTATCGGTGGTATTGCTGGAGGCTTTGGACGTACAAAGCTATAGTAAGGCTCCCACGTTATTATTATCGTTATTTTTACTATTATTATTAGTGTTATTATTATTATTATTATTATTATTATTATCATAATCATCATCATCATCATCATTCTGAGAGCAACTTTTCAACGCTTTCCGTTAGGATTAAACCTTACATTGATATAGGCACCTGGAACGCCCCCCCCCCCCCCCATTTCTTATTTACATGTACGTACTGTAATGTAACAGATAGCCTAGGACTCACGGGCGCTTGGTTTTTCACAAGCTACACCTTCTATTATATAACCCCAGAGGTCGAAGTTTGTCAAATTTCAAGTGTCTGTGCTAGGACGTAAGATTTACGATGAAACAGCAAAAGATATGTGTTAAAATTTGAACAACGTAAAACAATGCGATCATTTTGATCTCTCTTTACATTTAACTTACTCAGTAAATTTAACTCTTCACCAAACGACAAAAATTTAGACTGATCCAAATTCAAAGGATTTGCAGAAGACGATTTAAATGTAGCTCAAATGATGATTTCTGTTTTGTACAGGGTAGAAAACATTGTGGGAAAAGGAGAAAATGCTGGTTACCAGCATTTTCTCCTTTTCCTACAAAGTTTTCAAAAGTCTTCTCTTACAGGGTCGTTAAAACTCGGGATTTTCTTTCTGAGAGAGAGAGAGAGAGAGAGAGAGAGATAGTTAGTTAAGATCTTGAGAAATTCGGGTAATGGGTTGATCTTTCTCTTCTTTCTTAGAGAGAGAGAGAGAGAGAGAGAGAGAGAGAAAGGGGTAGGTGATCTAACATTACTGAAAATCTGAGAAGGATAACAACAAACAAGACAGCAACATTATGTTTCTAACATTTTGTTTCTCGTTTCTCGTTTCAGTTGATGGGACCTAAGTCGCTCTATTGTCTTAAGGAAGGACGTTTTACTGATAGAAAACAAGACTGTCATATGCTGAATTTTATGCTGTTAAAGTATATAAGCAATTATCAAATAAATAGGCTGAAATACGTGCAAGTGTTTTATTTATGACTATGTTAAACTTTGTGCAAACCAACTTATATCTGTATTTGAGTATTTGCTCAGTGAAAAGGGGGCTTAATGCATCTGCAAATAGTATCGATTCATGTCAGCCTGCGTAGTCAGCGCAGGCTGACATTGGTCGAAACTTTTTGCTGAATTAGTCAATTTGAAAAAAATGGTCTGTTGACATGCAGAAAATATACCAATTAACAAACTGTTATTAAAATGGTGAAAAACACATATCAAGTACTACGGTCAAGGTCGAAGCTAGTCCATGTGGATCCAGGGGGAGGGAGTAGTTGATATGCCAGGGCTATGTACTCTTGTGGTTCTTTGATATTTTGTGAGTTATGTTGACCAGTATTATCCGCTAGGTGGCATTTTTCAAATACCTATCTCATTTGCATTATCTTCAGCTAGGTGGCATTTTTCAAATACATACCTGTAACCTATCTGATATGGGCATTCTGGGTAGAGAACCGGACTACTTTTCAAGGCGGCAATCAATGCAACGAATTTCAAAATAAAATATACGTTTACTCACTAAAACCTACCTTGTACGATTCATCAGCCATGGTTAGCTAGCTAATAACCCTTGCACCAGCCATTTATAACCATAGCCCCTATAATTGGGAAAAATCCGCGTTATAAGCCCAGTAAGGTGGAACGTTATTTTTGTTGTCAGCCTGTTGCACAAATCCCAGTTTTCCCAATGTCTATATTTAGAAACTGTCAACAGAGATTTGCAGTAACAATCGGTATTTAATAAAATCCCGTTTGAAATCATTTTGTTATTTGAGAAATTTGTAGCGAAAAACTGGCTTGATTTATCCACAGACGTATAGTATTATTTATTGCCCTATTCCGCCTGCAGTTTTTAAGCAGCAATTTAAGCACTGCGTATCAATATTTATCTTGTACAGGATTGTGATGCGTCTTAGCAGACAGGTAAAATTTTCGAAGAATATGACATGCGCGGACAACGATCTGATTTGGGCATTCTGCGTACAGAACCGGACTACGTTTCGATAAGGCAATCGGTGCCCCGAATTTCAAAATGAAATAAACGTTAATTCAAAACAACGCTAACTGGTACGATTCATCCAGCGATCAGAGGCTGGTATCATGGTTTTTGAGAGGGAATACATACTATCCCGTAATAAGTTATTTTATTGTGGGATAGTGGATCGATATAGACCTGTATCTTTCCTCTCGTAAAGCATAAGACAAGCTTCTCTGATCCATCCATGGTTAGCTAACATACCGGTATAACCTATACAACATTCATTTATAAACACAGCCTCTACAGGCCGGGGAAATACTAGTAGCCCCTGTATAAGCCCAGCATGGTGGAGACACTTGTTTTGTTGTTAAAGCCTGTGAAAAGTCCTGCACCAGGGATCGCAAATTACATGTTATATATATTTAGAAACTCTTTACAGAGATTTGCAGTAAACAGTGGTATATTTCTTAAAATTAATTTTTCCCTCTCCAATAACTCTACATATTTAAGAAACTAGCAGGAGAAAAAAAAAAGGCTTTTATTTCTCCATAGACGTATTATTTTATATTTCGAGTTGCTACTTTTTAGCTGCATAGTTTTTATTTCACACACTGCGCATAAATATTTATCCTATACAGACAGTGATGTGTCATCACAGAGCAGGTATTCAAAGAATATCATTATACTTGTACCCGATGTATCTCCCGTAACCGGCCGATAGATGATACGATAGCCTAACAGGCTGCCCGTTGTCTGCGCACGTCATATTCTTCGAAGATAAACCTGTCTGCTATGACGCATCACTATCCTGTACAGGATAAATATCAATACGCAGTACGTAATTGGCCTCTAAAATAGCAAGCGGAAAATGGCTTCACAGATAATACGACATGTGGAAAAATCAAGCGAGTGTTTTGCTACAAATTTCTGAACGAACATAATAATTTCAAGCGGGAATTTTTTTTTTTTTTTTTATAAAATACCATTGTTTACTGCAAATATCTGTATACAGTTTCTAAATTTAGACACGGGATTTTTGCAGCAGACAGACTAACGAAAAGAAAAAGTCCCTCCTCACTGGGCTTATAAATACTGTTAGAAACAAGTACAGTTTTTATTTCACGCACGGCACATAAATATTTATCCTATACAGATAGAAAAAGGCCAGCCAGCGGAAGATACTTGTAATGACAGGCTGCCAGTTTAAGAATATCATTATGACTTGTGCCGACGACGTTAATGCCGACAGAAACAACACTGAAGATACGATATACGGATCTTTTCACCCGACTGAAACTATTAATTGAGCAATGCTCTAGCAAAAGGGGCATAAGGCAATCCGTGATGCATTATAGGCCTACCTATTTAGCCATAACATAATTATGGATCCATAACAGCAACTTTTTTAAACAATCGACTTTGGAATCATGAGGTAGAATGGTACTTGGACATAAAGAAAATTGACCAATAGCGAGAAGTTTCGCCCAGGTTAGCCTGGGTCGATACTTTTTGAAGTTGCATTAAGCCCCCTTTTCACAAAACATCTCTCAATTTTATTCGGTTACACATTTTCTCCAAAGGCTAAATACGAGACTATCAAGTGATAAAGAACTACAGCTTTACAGCAAACTTTTAAACAGCTCTTTCTTTCATTCTTGCCCCACCGCTTTTAACTTAACTGAAATCCACTGCGAGCTCTAACTCCGAAGCTTAAACTCGGACAAGATGGCGACAGCGCGAAATGATGGGATTGACCTGGTAAATAAACAGAGACAAATATCTTTAGTATTGCAATGTGGTACATATTTCAAGTTGTTAAGTCGATAGCAAGTTTTTAAAGCTAGTCTTAATTTTATCATATGCTATCTAGTTGGCTGGATCTTTTCGAAATTCCACAATTGCAAATTGACTTTTCTGAATGTTGTATTTGTACTCGGGATAGTTCGTACTCATTTTTTTTTTTTTTTTTTTTATAAGGGGGGGGGGGGGAAAGAGTGATGTAGAGGGGAAAGCCAGACTTTTATTACAGCCAATTTTCTCGTAGAAATGTCATTTTACACTGATATTGATTTTAGAGATAGGTGTAAATAGATGATGGACAGATTATTTGATATTTCATTTTATTGTTAATTGGAATTTTTAAAATAGTTTGTGAGGAACATTGGTAGTCAGTAGAAGCACAAAACCCACAGCATTGGTTATTTAAAATGTGGTTCTAGAATAAGAAAATTTACACTGACTTGTATAGATCATTTATATATTATTTCAGAGATATTTATTTCTGAGAGGACTGGTAGACCATGAAATCAACCAAAGAAGTCGCCATTATTTGAAATCTGCAGCAGAATGTACCTCTAGGGCTATTGTGTCTCTGGAGCTGTCACAGCAACCTCTAATCTCAGTCAAACAAGCAAGGAGACTGGAAGGAGTAATCAGATTTAATATTACTAATTATTCATGTAGATGTCATTAGTATATAATATATGAGCCATTCTCTGGCAAAAGGTGGCTTAATGCATCGTCGTGATCCATAATACCAAGCAATATATTACAAAGTTAGGGATCAATAAAATCCATTTTGTCTAACAACAGACTGTATCATAAGGTAGACTGGTCCTTTGACATACAGAAAATTGACCAATACATCTGCGAAAAGTTCCGGCCCATGTCAGCCTGCACAGACTGCGCAGGCTGACCTAGGTCGATACTTTTCGCAGATGTATTAAGCCCCTTTTTTACAGAGCATAGTTCTTATATATATATTTTTGCAGACATTATGGATCAGTATTAGACTGCACAGACGATGCAGTCTTATCTTTGATCTATGCAGTTCGATAAATTTTGAGATATTCAAGAGAAATATTTCAGATATTTTTTTTTAGACATTTCAGGCTGCAATCCCCTAAAATTGCAGCTTCAGAAATTAATATAATTTAATATGCAGAGAATATTTGCATCAACTGAGCTTTTTCTTTTCCTAATCCTTTTAAGTTTGTCAAAGCTATTTCTTGCAGTGTTGCAATATTGAGTTGTAGAAATTTTATTTATCGCACAGAGTCATTTTTTTGCTGTTTTTTATAGCTTTAATTAAGTATAAGTTAGCGTGGTTCGAAAGTATTTGTCCAGTGTACGTAAGAAAGAATATTACAGTTATTTATTCTTTAACATTACACCATTGATAACAATTCTGGAAAAAAAGGAGGTATTTCATCTCAATATTACAGATTGGAGGAGAAACCTGTACAAGATTATCAAAATTATTTGAGGAAAGAAACTTCAGCAGTTTAAAGCCACTCCCGGGTAGATTTGTCAGCAGTGCTGGTGCAATATTAGTTACCTTACTTGACCTCACCAATGACAGTTTAGTTCATAGATCCAGGTGAGAACAAGTTACTTATAATTGAGCCATGCTCTGTGAAAAGGGGGCTTCATGCATCTGCGAAAAGTATCGACCCAGATCAGCCTGTACAGTCAGGGCAGGCTAACCTGGGCAGAAACTTTTCACTTACTGGTCAACTTTTTGTTTGTCAAAGGACCCATTCACCTCATGATTAATTCAGTTTTTAAAAATGGCTATTTATGGATCCAGAAGTATGTGATGGCTTGCTTGGTACCATGAACCACAGTGATGCATTAAGCCCCCTTTTGCCTCAGCATGGCTTAATGATATCTAAAAAAAAAATCACGCACACTAGTGAATTGGAAGATATGATGACATGTAATGAATATTGTGATCTGTTTCTACTTTGGGCCCAAAGTTGTCCTCAGCACTGGAAATGTTGTTTGTTGTTTGCATCATTCCTCATCTACCACAACAAAGAATTTCGCTTGATATCTGATTTACAAGCCAGTAGGTGGGAAAATCTTTGTGTAGTACTCAAAAGAATGCATGGATAGGTGCAGTGGCTGTTTTTAATCAACCAAATTGTTGTTTTCAAGTCAAGACTTATTAACCTCAAAAGAGCTACAGTACATAAATGAAGAGAACTTCCTTAACTCTGTACCAAATGACAATATTTTAGACTGGTCCATATTGAAAGTGTTTCTAGACAACAAAGTATATGTGGCTAAAATGATTGGATTTGTTTCTCAAAGGTTAGAAAACAATGTTGGAAAAGGAGAAAATGCTGGTTACCAGTATTTTCTTCTATTCCCACAATGTTTCAAAAGGCTCCTTCCTCAGGGTTGTTAAAAGTCAGGACTGTGTAAAGAGTTAATGAGGACAAGAGACCCAAACATTGCATTTGCCGGGAGTATTTGCCAGAATATATCACAAGATAGTGGACAGTGTAGATTCAAGATCAGGCTACAAGTTCAGTGTGGTCTGATCTTGATCTACACCTTTCACAAAAGGCAGTCAAAGTTACATTATTCATAAAAAACAACTCAGATGAAAAAGATTTTCAGTCTATAATATAAACCTGCATAGTACAGGCTGTTTCGGTGACGATGATGTAGGAAATAGCAGGTAGCGTATATCCAAACCCAGAAACATTTCAGTGGTTTCACTACACTGTTCAAAACAGCAACTCAGTTTGAACTTTGTTACTTTAGGTTGAATTATTATTTTCAGCACAGCTAAGGATATACTTGTACCAGAGGATAAAGTGAGAGAAAGGGCCAAGATGTTGTGTGAGGAACCTTTTAGAGAGGAGGATAAGGAAGGTAAAATGTGCACATAAATGCCCATATTTCAACTGAAGGTGACAGTAAATTTTGAATTTAAATTGCCTTTGAGGACATGTACCTGATGGGGCAAAACCTTGATGAGCCATGCTCTGGGAAAAGTGAGCTTATGCATCTCTGTAGTGCATGATACCAAGCAAGTCATTACATGATCATTGATCCATAAAGACCAATTTGTCTAACAACTAACTGAATCATGAGGTAAGCTTCGCGTTGGACTTGCAGAAAATTGACCACTAGCAAAACGTATTGGCCCAGATCCTTTGTTTGTAGATGCATTAGGCCTTCTTTTCACAGAGCATGGTACAATTTCTTTTGAGCTTTAATAGTGACCTTACCTTTGAAGACACAGATGAAAACTTCATGCGTATTTTCCTTGAGACATGTATGTAAGATTTAGAAGTTACATTATTTTAGCCCGCCTGGGTGGCTCAGTGGAGAGCGTGTCGGACTCATGACCTGGTGGTTGTGAGTTCGATACCCGGTTGAGGCGAACTTTCTTTCCCGCGTATTTTCGCCTCTCACCTCTGCTGAAGCATGTGAGAAAAGTAGTCGGTGGTTTTGGAAAGAAAGTTGTGTTAGTACTGGTGTGAGAAAGCCAGGAAACACATGTGCGTCACCGACCGCCATGATATGACCTTAGCTGTTAAAGTGGAGTTAAACCCCAATACAACCAACCAACCAACTACATTATTTTAAAGGAAAGATCCTCCTGTATGTGAAGTATTTAGCTCTTTACCATAACTTCACGAGTGTTTATTACTCCAAGGAAAAGGAATTTCGAAAAGTGGAAAAGAGGAGAAAATGCTGGTAACAATCATTTTCTCCTTTCCTCACAAAGTTTTCTACCCTTTTCAAAGGAATGTGTCCTAATTTGTGTAACATTTAGTTTGTCATCTGCAAATGCTTTCAAATAAGACCACTATAAAATTTTGTGGTAAAGAGTTATAAATAGTTTATAGTCAAGTGACCCTTGACCTGGGTGATTATCTATAACACTTCCTTTCGTCCTATTCCATACTTGTGTCATAGTGTCATCTATGACCTTAATTAAGAATTTTCAATCAGTTTTAATGGCAGCTGTAGATGGACTGATTATGATTATTGTCTGACGTTTACCACTGTTTTCAACATCATTTCAGTTATATCATGGCGGCCAGTGCACCTAGCCATGCTTTTCTGGAGTTTCTTTCACTAGTACTATTCACAATATTCTTTCTAAGCCACTGGCTACTTTCGGACATAAATACTGTCAAAACAATGGTCAGAGGTGAGAGAGGAATGAATCCTGTTGCAGTGACTATCATTGGTCCTTGGAAAGAAATTAGCTGAGCAGAGGATCAAACCAGCAAACTCCTGTTCTCAAGTCCTGTATGCCGAGCAGAGGATCAAACCAGCAAACTCCTGTTCTCAAGTCCTGTATGCCGAGCAGAGGATCAAACCAGCAAACTCCTGTTCTCAAGTCCTGTATGCTACCGACTGAGCTACTGGTAATCTCTAATGAAGAACATTTAACTTTTCCTGACAGCTTGCTGGGTCCACTATTCACTGGCAAAATCATTTTAAAACACCTCTCTGTATAGGCTGAAACATGAAAGCTTAGACGTCTGAAGTAAATAACATAATGCTTGTAACATCCTTTGACCAGGGTTTTGTGTGGCCTGGTGGCGGTTAGAAGTATTGATAAAGAGAGGTTTTGTCAAAAGACGCAGCCAGAAGAAGATACCAGTGTTACAACTTTTGCCTAAGGGTACAGAGATAGCCCAAAGATTGAAAGGTAAGTCACTCTTTAGTTTGAATTTGCACAATCAATTATCCTTAAAGAAACATTTTCACTCATTTTCAGCTGGTTTTTAAACCATTCCATTGCAGTTTTGTAACCCATTTCATCTATAATCATTCCTCTATCTTCATGCCAAATGTTGCCCCTGACGGTTGCTGTGTTACACAGATTACGACCGAAAGAAAATGCATTTCATTTTCTGGAGGCCTTCAAAGAAATTACTGTTGTTGTTTCCGGTTTAAAATCAAAGACAAATCCCTTAAGTTTCTTTATCCTTTACACTAAACATATTGGTAATTTATCTACTTTTACACAGCTGATTCAGTTGTGAGCCATTCTATATACTACCAAGTTTTAACAGCGTATTTTCTCTCTGGCTGTAAGGATGTATCTTTAACCCTTTACCACACAATCCTCAGTGTAAACGGCCCTGAAAAAGAAAGCTTTTGAAAAAGTATCATCTGCAAATATTTTCAATTTGGTCCAAAATTTCGTCATTTGGTAATGAGTTACTTAAATTTTGATTTACTGTGACTAGAGATGTCAGACTAGAACTGTCAGACCATTAACTCTTTACTAGACAGCAAAATCTCGTATTATTATTATTATTATTGTTGTCCAAATCTTGTCCAAATTGAAAGCATTTGCAGACGACATTAAATGCTACACAAATAATAATTTTTTTCTTTGAAAGGTTAGAAAACATTATGGGAAAAGGAGAAAATGCTGGTGACCAGCATTTTCTCCTTTTCCAACAATGTTTTAAAAAGCATGTTTTCTCATGGTCGTTAAAACTAGTGATTGCGGTGGGGGGGTGTAAGGGTTAAAACGATCTAGCCTTGGAAAGAGGGCTTTGAAAACATTGTCGAAACGGAGAACATTCTGTTAACCGACATTTTCCTCCTGACTAGAAATGTCAGACCATTAACTCTTTACTAGACAGCAAAATCTCAGGCTCAACCAAATGGAAAGCATTTGCAGATGACACATTGAGTGTGACTCAAATGATGCAGTTTATCTTTGAACAGAATCTTAGATATGGATGAGAATAACAGTTAATTTAGAAAAATCATGTGTCTTTGTTTTTTGAAGGTCCAACCAACTTAATGGAAAATCAAAATCCAAGAACATCAGAGGAAGTTGAGACAGAAAATCAAAACACAGTTGGTGCTGGTGATGTACCTTGTGTTTCACAAAATGGTTCTTTGAAGAATCAGCTTTATAAACCAGGAGGGAAAAGTTTGTTTACAAATGACAATGGTGAAGATGGGTAAGCTGGGCTTTCATGTATGAAATTTGAATTTTTTTTAACTCTTATACCACACGACAAAATTTTAGCCTGGTCCAAAGGGAGAGCATTTGCAGACAACAACTTAAATGTCACTCAAAACATGAAATTTGTTGTTTGAAAGGTTCAAAACATTATGGGAAAAAAAAGAAAATGCTGGTCACTAGCATTTTCTTTTTTTCCCACAATGTTTTCAAAAGCCTCCTTCCTCAGGGTCTTTGAAACTCATGATTGTGTGGTAAAGGGTTAATAAAATGACAGAATTTTAGACTTGTCAAAAATTAAAGCAATTACAGAGGACAGAACATTAGATAAAGGTCAAATGATGAAGTTTTTCCTAGAAGGTAGAAAATCTTGTGTTGGTTATCAGCATTTTCTGACAATGTTTTAAAAAAGCAATCCTCTTCAGGGTTAGGGGTTTTTTTAGTAAGGGGCAAGTATAGCCTCAGTTGCAGATACCTCTGCCAACACATTCATTAGTGGTCGTTTGAAAACATTATCATTGATTTAAAATTGTTTATCAACATGGTCCCTTTAATCTCTTTATTGTTTCTTTTCTCCATAAGCCTGCAAATGAGAGAAGCCGTAAAACTGTTAATGAGGTACTGGGTCACCTAAGTGTTCTTTAGTGTACAATCACTCTTGCATAAACAGTAAACAGTAAAACCTGCGTTCAAATTTAAAAGAAGTATTGCCATTGATCTGTTAGCCCTTCACCAGACGACAAAATTTTAGCCTTGTCCTGGTTGAAAGTGTTTGCAGACGACTATTTCAGTGTGGCTCATATGGTGCAATTTTTCTTTGATAGGGCAGAAAACATTGTGGGAAAAGGAACATTGTGGGAAAAGGAGAAAATGCTGGTTATGTGCAGTCTGATCTTTAATCTAGACTGTCTGGTAATGAGATATTTTTCCTCCCAAAATTACCTTTGAAACAGCAAAATTTGGATTTTTACTATTGGCCTGAAAGCTTTATTTCACTTATTTAGCAGGTTAAGGGTTAATTCAAACCTAGCCATCTGATTGAAACTTTCTGCCTCAGTTGTTAGATTGCTAGTCTTTGAATTTTAGAATTTTGAACAATATTTGAAATTGTGAAAATCGTTTTTATTTTGTAGAGTTGTTTTATTGGTAGATACACAGGAAATGGGAGGAGAGAGGGTTGGATTAGGAGAAGTAAGTTAAAATTTTTAGCTCACCTGAGCATGAAGTGCTCAAGGTAAGCTTTTGTGATCGTGCTGTGAATGTCCTGAGCTGTGTATCGTCCATTGTCTGGGTCATCAACATTTACCTTGTACACACTCTAGAGGCCACATTTTCAAATGTAGGTCACTTATACTCATGTGTTTTACATCATTTAAACCAGGATCTCTTCAGTGTTATCAACTGTAGATGACTTTACTCAGGTGATTGCTTTAAGGCCATTGGCCCTCTTGTTTATTATACATGTTATAGAAATAAAGAATTTTTGTAAGATGGGTCAGTCTCTGTTTTCTTTCTCAGATCAGGGTCCGTATTCTTAAGAATATTCTGAGTCTTATTCTTTAAGATTTTCTAAATTTTACAGTGACACAACTTCTGATTGGCGAAACCAAATGGTTTAGCCAATCGCATGTTGTGTTACTTTCAGATTTAGAAAATTTTGGAGAACAAGACAAATAACATTCTTAAGAATGGTTGGTGAATATGGACCCAGTAGAATTTATCAACTGGAGGCTTTAAAAATTGTTACCTCCTAATCTTGTACTTTCAATGACATTGGTTTCATGACTGGGATATTTTAGTGAACTAAATCATTTCGATATACAGATATCACTGCCTCATTCTCATTGAAGTGTAATGAGTTAGATGTCTGTGAGGAAGGAAATTTAGAATAAGAATTGATGCTGAATACAAACCCAAGAATCTTAGAGATTTTGAAACTTTGCCGTGATACACTGAAATAATATTGTTATGAAGAAAAAGGGTAAAACTTTCAGTGGGTAAAATCCAGGCGCGACCAAAAACGCTAATTTTTTAACCCTTTACCACATAATTCGAGGTTTTGACAATTCTAATAGAGAAAGGTTTTGAAAACATTGTAGGAAAAAGAGAAAATGCTGGTAACCAGCATTTTCTTCTTTTCCTACAATATTTTGTTCCCTTTTATAGACAAATTTTATAATTTTAATGGCATGTATATTTGTGTCTACAAGATTGTTCAAATACGGAGAAATCTGTTGCTTTTTTGTCTGGAAATGGGGTAATTAATTGTCAGTACAAATTACCGAGATAGTCAAATCTTTAATGTGCATCATGCCAAGTCTTTGCGGCAGTCGAGATGCCATGCTGTGTTTTCATCGACAGTTCTGAATGAAATTGTAATTTCGCATTGCAACACTAGTCATCTGACTTAATGAGTCGTTCTGTCTCATCCAATAGGATTGCTGGTCTTTGAATTTAAAATTTATAACAATAAGTTTGTTAGTTTTATGAAAATGAACCTATAATGCTCACAAAAGCAATTGGAACTGCTGTTATAAATTATTTTTTACCTATTCCATCAAATATGTCACACCAACCTCTTCCCAAATAGCAAATTTTAGACTCAAAAGCAAAAGAGAAATTGAAAGTTAAAAGCAGAAGAGGAATTTTAATTTGGCCTAAATAAACAGAAGTTCTCTGACATGGTAGAAAACATTGTCGGAAAAGGAGAAAATGCTGTTTTATCAGCATTTTCTCCTTTTCCTGTAATGTTTTCATCAGGACTTTCTTCAGGGTACATAAAACAATGGATTGTTCAATGAAGGGTTAGATTATGTGTATTGCATTTACAAATGAGCCATGCTTTGTGAAAAGGGGGGGTTAAAGCATCTGCGAAAAGTATCGACCCAGGTCAGCCTGCGCAGTCCGCACAGGCTGACCTGGGCCGAAACTTTTCGCTATTGGTCAATTTTCTGTATATCAAAGGACCAGTTTACCTCATGATTCAGTTGGTTGTTGGACAAAATGGATTTTATGGATCCATAATTATTTGGTGTCTTGCTTGTTAAAATAAAGCAGGGAGATGTATTAAGCCCCCTTTTGCCAGAGCATGGCTCAAATCATTGAACTTGTATCAAATTGTATTTTTTAGTTGTGCAGGTTACTGGACCAGAATGGTGTATGTTTTAGGACTAGGAAGCTTCGTACAGGGGACTATGGGTGGTGTTGGAGAAGAGGAGGTACTGAAGTAGTCTTACCTTGCTTGGTAGAGCGGAAACGAGCTGGTATGGGACTTTTGTCATTCTCTCTTTACCAAACACTCCAGAGTTTTAATGACCCTAAGGAAGGATGCCTTTTGAAAACATTGTGGGAGAAGGAGAAAATGCTGGTAACCAGCATTTTCTCCTTTTCCCAAAATGTTTCCTACCCTATAAAAGACTAATTCAATCATTCGAGTCACATTTAAATTGTTGTCTGCAAATGCTTTCAATTTGGACATGTCTAAGAGTTTTTCATTTTGTAAAGGGTTAGAAAAAGTGTTAGTATGTATCTTTGGCAAGACACTTGCGCTTGATGCTTGAGGCATTGTCAAAAAAGGAGCAATTACTGAAAATGAACAAGTTTTCCTGTGCCTCGATGTTTTATTGAGATCATAAATGTTCTGGCATGTTCTGTCTGTAGTGTAGAAATTTTTTATCTCCTTAACAGCTAAATGGGTGAAATGGAACTTTCAGACCTACAGTAAAAGTACAAATTTTGCTTTTCAAAGGTAATTTTGGGAGGGAGGAAAAATATCTCCTTACCGGATCAGGCTGCACGTTCTTTGCTTAACCCTTTACCACACAATCCCGACTTTTAATGACCCTGAGGAAGAAAGCTTATGAAAACATTGTGGGAAAAGGAGAAAGTGCTGTTAACCAGCATTTTTACTATTTCACCACAATGTTTTCTATCCTGTCAAAGACAAATTTGTCTTTGAAGCAACCTTTTATTTGTCATCAGCAATTGCTTTGGAATCGGACAACTCCAAATTTTTTTTTTCCGTGATAAAGAGTTTAAGACAACTGTGAATGTTTTATACAACTAACATTCAGTGTTTCTATACTATAGAAAGTTATGTATTACCATTCAGACTTATCACACATTATTTATGTTTTGAAAACTTCATTTTGCATTTAGTGTGTAAAGTAACAACATGGTTTTATAAATAGTCTCTTATGAACCAGAAATTTTGTTTTCCGTGATGTCCCTAATGACACAAGTTGTCCTCAGGCAAGACCTGTCAGAGCCCCAGTCTAGTACTGATGAAACCCAGGAAATACATGAATATGTGAGCGGTTGCTGTTATATGACTGAAATAATGTTGAAGGTAATGTTACACCAGGGGTGTGGAAATACTATGCACGACTCGTCCAATTCAGGAAAATTCAGCGTCGGACAAGTGAATTTTTTCAGTCTAGTTGTCCGCGGACAAGTAGAAAATAGGAAAGTTTTGAAACAAAAATCTGTTGTATATACATATCCAGTAAAATACGTATGCTCTCACTTCGTACAAAATGACATTTCAAATGATTAACAGTGTCTTGAGATGATCCCTGATTTCTGGAAACCCAAAATACACATTTGGTCTACCTCCGCTTTCATCGCATTAAACAAAATCGGTAAAATATGCGGCTGTTGTCGCACGTCAATTTTTTGAAAATGTGTAAACACCTTCAAGATCATCATCATGGATTAAAATAATTTTATTGGTATAATTTTTGCAACATTTCAGAGATCTTGATGACAATGTCGCACACGTGAAAATTTTAGCCTTTAATCTGATTTAAACAGCTTAGGTGCGAAATGGGCCATGATTTAACACCTCTGCAGGAAGCTGTCTCAATATCCAAAGGTTTTCTATTCAGAGATCAGTTGGTGCGTAAAATCTGAGAAAATGTTTTTTTTTTTTTTTAATCAAATTTTCGATGCAACGGAAGTGGGAAGTCTGAGACTCCGAACTATTTGGCGGCTCCAAACGTAAAGTGGACCATGACAAGAAATATGACAAAAATATATATATATTTTTTTTTTCATCGAGGCGTGCTTGAAGGAATTCCCGTGGTTGAATGCAGACGATCGTAACAATATTTTTCAACGTTTGTCGAGAGTATCCCCATGTTGCAGACATGTCACTTTATGTGTACCTTTTAATTAAAATCGTTTTGTTTTGGACAAGTGAGCCACACTGGCGGACAAGTAGATTTTTGTAATTTACTTTTCCGCAGACAAGTAGAAATTTCTAAGATTTCCACACCCCTGGTTACACACCATTAAATGGATTAAGCTAGTATACATTTTTACACCTTATGAAGAAAAATGTCCTTTTAGATGATATTCCATATACTCTAAAAGAAGGAAGATTCTGGTCACAGATAAACAGAATGCTGGAATGGAAAAAGGATTTTACAGGCCGTGGGATAGATTGCAATATACACTACATACTGGAGAGGAAACCAGAAGAGTTTGTTGTGAAATGTGTGGATGGATGTCAGGGTATAGGACAGTGTGGGAATCCAACACTGCCTCAAATAAAGGTAAGAAGTTTTATTACAATCCCTAAGTCTTTAGCATATGACAAGTTTTGGACATGACCAAATTGAAAGCAATTGCAGATGACAAACTGAATGTAGCTCAAATGAAGATCTTTGTCTGTGACAAGGTGGAAAACATTGTGGGAAAAGGAGAAAATGCTGGTTACCAGCATTTTCTCCCTTTCCTGCATTGTTTTCAAAAGGTTTCTTCCTCAAGGTTGTTGAAAGTCGTCATTGCTTTGTAATATGTTAACCATGGTTTTAAAATTTGTTTTGGGATGGGTCGAAAACATTATAGGAAAAAGAGAAAATGCTGGTAAGTGTGCTAAATTAATTAAACAGACTTTTTCAATCTGACAGGAAAAGCAGCCAAAATATTGTTATTTTTAAGGTTTTTTTGTTTTTTAGTCATACTATGTAATAAAGTGGCATATAGTCTAGATCCAAGATCAGAATATTATGTTAAGTGCAGTCTGATCTTGATGTATGTAGTCAGCAAAAGCAAGTTTAGCAGGCTCCAGGTCTTTAAATATTAACCCTTTACCGCACCATGCCGCCTTTTGACGCCCCTGGGAAAGAAGCCTTTTGAAAACATTGTGGGAAAAGGAGAAAATGCTGGTAACCAGCATTTTCTCCTTTTCCCACAATGTTTTCTACCCTATCAAACAAAAATTGCACCATTTCAGCCACAGTGAAATTGTCGTCTGCAAATGCTTTCAATTTGGACAGGTCTAAAATTTTGTCGTGTGGTAAAGGGTTAAGCCTGTTTCTCGGCTAGAAGATAAGAGCAGTGCTCTGGCAAAAGGGGATTTAGTGCATCTCCATAATGCATTATACCAAGAAAGTCATTGCATAGTTATGGATTCATTAACCCTTTCCCAAACGACAAATTTTAGACCCTTCCAAACTGAAAGAGTTTGCAGACGACAATTTCAGATTTGATGAAAATGGCGGAAAGTTCTCCAGAAGGGTAGAAAACACTGTGGGAAAAGGAGAAATTGCTCGTTACGAGCAATTTCTCCTTTTCCCACAGTGTTTTCAAAAGACTTGTACTGCAGACACATGAAAACCAGGGCTTGTTTGGGAAAGGGTTAAGTCAATATTGTCTAACAACCAATTGAATGGTTCGTTGATTATTATTTAATGGTCCATTGACATATAGAAAATTGACCAGTAGCAAACAGTGTGCAGACTGTGCAGGCTGATATGGGTCAATACTTTTTGCAGTTGCATTAAACCCCTCTTTTCACAGAGTATGATTCATATTCATTGTAAAAAGACATTGGGTATTGTGGATCCAAGATCAGACTGCACAATGCAGTCATTGTAGGTCCTTACTCTGTGTATCCCAACCCTTGATATCTTGCAAGTGTGATTTTATCATTGATCAGAATGACTTCTTTTCTCAAGAAACATTTAAATTTTACTCTTGTGTAAAGCTTCTTTATACTTAGGCCAGAAGAGTTTCTGTCACAATAGGGTTTTTTCCATCGAGCTCTATATAAGTAAGGTGAAAAATTATCTAGGAATATTATGTCTATTCACTTTATATTAGAATTTTTGATAAAGTATACATACTGTTGATACTGATTAGAACCTCAGACTATTCTAAATGGGACACATCTGAGAATATAGTCTCTAGGCAATTATACGATTATGCTTCATTGAATCTTAAAGTAAGAATAGCTGCAAAAAAAAAAAAAATCCGGTGTTAAAATGCATTTAGATTTAAATCATGCCTTTTTAAAGTATGGATATTATTTTGAAGATGACAATCTATTATCGTACTTTCAGTCCAAGTGTTAGTTGCTGGCAGAGAAATTAATTTCAAAACTAGGTTAAAACTTGCCAGATCTTTTGATTTTTTGTTTACTTTTTGCCTGATTTTAAGATTTATTTTTCTGCCAACGACTAACATTTGAACTGACCACACTATAACAGATTGTCATCTTCACAGTATTTTCCAGACTTTTAAGTAGCTCAGTTGGTAGCATACAGGACTTGAGAACAGGAGGTCGCTGGTTCGATCCCCGGCTTGGCCAATTTCTTTCCAAGGATTGATGATAGTCATTGCGACAGGATTCATTCCTCTCTCACCGCTGACCATTGTTTTGACGGTGGTTATGTGGGAAAGCAGCCAGTGGCTTGGAAAGAATATTGTGCGGAGTACTGGTAAAAGAAACTCCAGGAAAGCATGGATAGGTGCACTATCCGCCGTGATATAAATGAAATAATGTTGAAAATGGCGTTAAACACCATACAATCAATCAATCAATCAATCAACCAGACTTTTAAATGGTATAATTTAAATTGAAATGCATTTTAACACCTGCATTGTTTCTTTTAAAGGCTACATGTAGAATTATTTTATGATAGATGGTGATAGAAGATTTAAAACAACACCCAGAGCTTTTAGTTAAAGAGACTGGAAGTCTGGAGGTTACAGCTGTGTTGTTGAAGTCACTGACAAATGAACTAACAGAAAGGTAAAGTGGTAAATAACTATCTCCTAATGCCTCCATACTATGTATGGGTGAGCTCTGCTCTTGCCAAAGGGGGCTTAATGCATCTCCGTGATGCATGTTACTAAGCAAGTCATTGCATGATCATGGAGCCATAGAATCCATTATGTATAAAAAATTAACTGAATCATCAGGTAGACTGGTCCTTTGACATGCAGAAAATTTACTAAAAGCAAAAAGTTTCTACCCATGTCAGCCTGCACAGACTCTGCAGGCTGACATGGGTTGATACTTTTAGCAGATGCATTAAGGCCCCTTTTCACATTGTATGTTTCAAATATTTTCTTTCACTGTTAATCAGATTGTCCTACTTTTTACAACCATGTAGTTGAATCCTATTGAAAATATTGCAGGAAAAGGAGAAAATGCTGGTAAACAACAGACTTAGTTTTCTGCCCATTTAACCCTTTACCACACAATCCCAAGTTTAAACGACCCTGCAGAATAAAACTTTTGAAAACATTTTGGGAAAAGGAGAAAGTGCTGGTAACCAGCACAATGTTTTCAAAAGCATTCTTCTTTAGGGTCATTAAAACTTGGGATTATGTGGTGAAGGGTTAAAGGTCATGTTCAGTTAAGATGAAAAACTTTGCAATTTCAAAAATGGTGTTGATAATAAGATATTAACAAAGTAGATGGTAGACTGCACTTCTTTTTCTCCTTCAGCTGATCTTAATCTACTCTAGCTGCAAAAGAGACAAAATTTGTGATAAGCACTATAGGGGTAATGTAATAAATATTCAGTCTGACTGAAGTATTGTCTTTAGTAGCTCCACTGGTCAAAGTCCCTTGAGCTTATGTCATGGCCTGGTGTCCGTTTTGCGTGCATATATTCACTGACATTATCTTTGCATTTGAAAAAGATATGACATTTTTTCTGTGGGGGGGGGGGGGGTGTTATCTTTTTCCATGTAAATTTATTGCCATACAAACTTCTTATGCTGTATGTCTCTGTCAATGCCAGAAAAGTGGCTTGATACATTTCTTTTACTATGTACAAAATGACAATTTTTTTTGACTGGACCATATTAAAACTAATTGGCAGTAGCTTAAATGATTATTTCTGTCTTTGATAGGGTAGGAAACATTGTGGGAAAAGGAGAAAATGCTGGTAGACACCATTCTCTCCTTTACCCACACTGTTTTCAAAAATCTTCTCTTTCAGGGTCATTAAAACTCAGAATTGTGTGGCAAAGGGTTAAAAGCCAGTGGAGCGATACAGGGCCATCATGGCCCTCTTGATTTTGCTGCTCTTCATAATATCAAACACAAAATACAAGTACAAGTGCAGAACTATCTTTAGATAACACTTTCAGAACTGTCTGATTTTGGATCTAAGATGTTTGTAAACTAAAGCTCAATTGCATCTCAATAGTTTTGCAGTAACTGGGGAGGGTATCACACTGTCTCTGTAACTTGTGGGGCCCTGCGTGGCACAGTGGTAAAGTGCAGGACTTGCAACCTGGAGGCCCTGGGTTCTAGCCTTAATGGATCCACTGGCTTTTTCTTGGGAGTATCCTTGGGTAAGACACTTCAGAGCCCTAGCCTAATACTGGCTTAACCCAGAAAATACATGAATATATTAGCTGTTGCTATGATATGACTGAAATAATGTTGAAAGCAGCGTAAAACACCAACCAACCAACCAGCCAACCAATCTGTGTAACTTGTATTTCAGAGCAGAGAAAGGAGACTTTGATATACTGCTGACACAGGCAACACGGGAATCCATTGTGAAGAATAAAACTGATCAAGGTCTGGATAGTGCTGAATTAGAACTGACATATGAGGAACAGTTGAGATTGGCAAAGGCCACTTCGCTGAAAGACAGAGAGAAACACCACAACGGTAACACTGTGCTACCAGAGGACGAAGATCTAAAATCATCAAGAAAGACATTGTGTATTTTAGAGAAAGATAAAAGTGAGTTGGTTCCAAATAGAGATAAGGATCTGACAGATGAGGAAGAGCTCAAGTTTGTAGAGGAATATTCACTGAATGATGTCAAACATTATAGTGGTAACTCTATTGAGCTGTTAAAACGAAAGGAATCACTGGAAAATTTTGCCAGATCAGTTAGCAAGAGACCATGTATTTCAGCATCATATCCAAATAATGAACCAACATCAAATATAGCTTACTCTGATGCATTTCTTAGTAAACCCCAGACAGACAATACTTTATTACAGCATCACTATAGGGTAGAAAGCTCCAAGATCTGTGACAGTCAACTTGAACATGAAGAGAAGGAAAGAGCTGATGATCAAATTTGTGGTGGAATAAACAATAAGAGATCCTATGTTTCATCATCATTGTTTACAGAAGGTTTGGTTAATGAATTTGATCAGGCAGACACACATACAGTGAGTAAAAGACCTAAAATAAACAATGCTAGAGAGGAATCAGTGTTAGATTTGGCATGCAGCAATAGTGTGCACGTATTGGAGAGTTTGGGTGAAACTGTAACAGCTACTACAAGTGATCATCATGTACACACAAATGAGTATAATGAAAGTGAAGTTTACAAAGACAAAACTGATGATATATTAGACTCACTTAGATGTAGTCTAAATAGGAAAAGTGCTCATATGGAAGTGAAAGAGACAATTTCTATCATTGATGATGAAATAGCAGAAATTAAAGAACACAGAAGGAAAGTAAAGTTAAAACCAATAAAGTTGAATGTGAGTCCCTCTAAATTATTTGTTGAACCAAATATTCCTAGAGTTAGCCTAGAAAAGAAAAGAGATAAAAGGAAGTCAGCTAGTAAAGTGAAACGAGAAGTAGAAGTTAATCTTGGTGGTACTGATGATGATGTAAATAGAGTTTCAATGCCAGATGAAGTTTACAAATCGTGGAATAATGGTGGAACATCAGAACATAGGAAAGAGACTGTGATATACAGTAGAGAGAAACATGTTGATTCTCTTTGTGATGCAGAAATAAGAAATAAAAGCCAGATTGAGTGCAGAGATACAGCTCTAGATAATGACACAAGAAGTGTGACCTATGATTGTGACACAGATAGCAATCAATCTATCAAAGATATTTTTGCAGACACACCAAGTAAAGCAGACTTTGGAAGCTCTAATTCTTTCACAAAAGAAACCATGAATGTAAATGATTCAAATAAAAAGGATATTGAAGTCGGGAAATGGTTAACAAATTGTGATGTATCCGATGAAGTAAGTTACATAGCAGAGATTGATAAAAGACATCAATGTTACACTGTGAGGGAGGATAGTGATGACAGCCTGCCAGATATTGATGCCAACCGAGCTGATTTTGGCAACAAGCTAGACTCAGCTGTTGATCTGGATAAACATGAACTTGATGATGTTATAGACATTACTGAAGATACATGTAATTCAATTTTTACTGTACCAGTGCAGAGTGGAGCCAGAAGAAGAAGCAAATCTCAGGTAAACAAGAAAACAAGGCGTAAAGGTAGAAATGGCAATGACTCTGGTTATGAATCTGGAGATATCAGAGGCCAGCAAGGTACAAATAGAACAGACATACGTGAACTTGATACTAAAATAGAGACTGTACTAGCTATTCTGCCTCACATTCATAGAGACAAAGTTATAGAGATGTTACAGAAATATGGTCAGGATGTTGAACGAAGTATTACTGAGCTTTTAGATCAAGGAGATGATGGGGATCATCCTGAAACATCATTCATTGACTTGACTGATTGAAACTCGCACATACTCTGACACAATTTGGAGTTTTAAAGACCTAGAGGAAGAAACTTTTGAAAATATTGCGGGAAAAGGAGAAAATGCCAATAACCAGCATTTTCTCCTTTTCCCACAATTTTTTCTACCCTTTTTAAAGACGAATACCATTACTCGAAAAACACTTAATTTTCTCTCTGCCAATGCTCTTAATTTGGAAAATTACAAGTCTGAGTTTTAATGTCCAAGAGGAAGACAACTTTTAGAAAAAAATTGTTGGAATAGGAGAAAATGCAGTTAACCACAATGTCAGCTGCATTTTCTCCTTTTCTCACAATGTATTCTACCATTTCAAAGACAAATACATTCTTTGCCACATTTAATTTGCCTTCTGCCAATACTTTCAATTTGAACAAGTCAGAAATTCCGTCATTTAGTGAAGGTTTAACCCTTTCCCAAACAAGCCCTGGTTTCCACGTGTCTGCAGTACAAGTCTTTTGAAAACACTGTGGGAAAAGGAGAAATTGCTCGTAACGAGCAATTTCTCCTTTTCCCACAGTGTTTTCTACCCTTTTGGAGACCTTTCTGCCATTTTCATCAAATATGAAATTGTCGTCTGCGAACTCTTTCAATTTGGACCAGTCCAAAATTTGTCGTTTGGGAAAGGTTTAAACATTGCCCTTGTGTTCAGTAAATCTCCATGCAATAATTTAGATATAGAGGATATTTTTTTTTTTGGTGAAAGACAGAAATTATTTTCATCAAGTGAACATCATCGGTACTATTTTCATGAGTGGCACAGCCAGGAGTGAAAATATTACTGATGATGTTCACGAGATGAAATAAATTTCGATCTTTATCCAAAAAAGACTAATATTCTCTTTATTTCATGCTTCTAACCCCTATTTTGTTGGAACTTTCATCAAAATCCAGTACAGATGCTTTTTTGGTAATTCCCGGTGGCGTACCCCACTCAAATAACACATTAAAATATCATGTAAAGCACGAGAAATATAGCCTAAATTACGTCATATTTCTCTCCATTTGAATGGCACGCACTGATTACCTAGGTATATAGCGCACAGGAACTACTGTTTCCGTCTTCAATTGAAGAGTTAGAAATGGTAAAATTGGTATTTTCACTGGTCAAAACCATGAGATATCAAACCGTAATTCACCATTATTTCTCAATAAACTTTCAAAGCATGAAATAAACATTGGTCACTTTGGAGATTTTGCCAAGACACTGGACATTTTGCTTAGATATGTTTTGAGCTTACAGTGTAGAAGCGGCTCTGACTGCTCATTCAAGAACAAAAAAATTGCTGCAGGACTGTTCTAGGAGAGGAGAAAAGTTGTTCACATCCAACCAATATATGCCTCGTAAAAATGTATACATGTACAGACAATCTGATCGTTTAAGGACTCTGAGGGGGGAAGCTTTTGAAAACATCATGGGAAAAGGAGAGAAAACCCTAGTGGCCAGCATTTCTTCCTTTTCTGACAATGGTTTCTACTACTTCAAGGACAAATCCCAAAATTCCAAACACATTTATTTTGTTGTCTGCTAATGTGTCAATTGTTATGAGCATTTTTTCTGGTAAAGAGGTAACACAGAAAGAAGTTTGAAGTGTCTTTTAACCCTTTACCACACCATCCTGACTTTTAACGACCCTGAGGAAGAAGCCTTTTGAAATTATTGTGGGAAAAGGAGAAAATGCTGGTAACCAGTTTTATACTCTATCAAGGACAAAATTCGTCATTTGAGGCCACCTTTGATATGTCGTCTGCATCTGCTGTCAATTTGTACCAGTCTAAATTATTGTTGTTTGCTAAAGGGTTAAGTTACCAGAACATTCCTATTCCTATGTACCCCTGTGTTTTTCATGCACATCTGTATGGGCCATATTCTGTGAAAAGTATTGACCCAGGTCAGCCTGTGCAGTCCGCACTGGCTGACCTAGGCAGAAACTTTGCTATTGGTCAATTTTCTGTATGTCCAAAGACCAGTCTACCTCATGATTCATTTGGTTGTTAAATTGCTTGCTTGGTATAATTCATTACGGAGATGCATTAAGCCCCCTTTTGCCTGAGCATGCCACATATACATGTGTATATGAGCCATCCTTTGGCCAAAGGGGCTTTTAACCCTTTCCCAAACAAGCCCTGGTTTTCACGTGTCTGCAGTACAAGTCTTTTGAAAACACTGTGGGAAAAGGAGAAACTGCTCGTAACGAGCAATTTCTCCTTTTCCCACAGTGTTTTCTACCCTTTTTGAGACCTTTCTGCCATTTTCATCAAATTTAAAATTGTTGTCTGCAAACTCTTTCAATTTGGACCAGTCCAAAATTTGTCGTTTGGGAAAGGGTTAATACATCGCTGTGATGCGTTGTACCAAGCAAGTCGTCACATTGATCCAAAGAATTAATTTTGTCTAACAACCAACTGAATGATAAGGTAGAATGGTCCTTGGACATTCAGAAAATTTACAAATATCAAAAAGCTTCAACCCATGTCAGCCTGCACAAACTGTGCAGGCTGAAATGGGTTGATACTTTTTGCAGATGCATTAAGCACCCTTTGTATAGAGCTTTCAATTTGGACCAGTCTAAAGTTTTGTCATTTGGTAAAGAGATAAAACTAGCCTAAGCTTGAAGTAAATGTATTTGATAATGACAAAGATATTTCGGAAATGTCAGTTTTCAGGACAACACAAATTAGAAAGCAATGACAATATCTCGTTGTTTTCTTCAAAAACAGCTGTCAGAGCTAATAAAGTTTCACTCCGACCTTCCCCATCTATGTATTAACCCTGTCCCCCAAAAAAATTTTTAGCCTCTTCCAAATTAAAAACATCTGCTGGTGACAAATTCAGAAATGGTACATGTAAATTGAACTTACATTCTCCGATAGGTTATAAAACATTTTTGGAAAAAGAGAAAATGCTGATAACCAACCTTTTCTCCTTTTCCAGCAATGTTTTCAAAAGGTCTGTTTCTCAGGGTCCTTTAAACACGGGATTGTTAAGACTAAGAGTTACGACTACTCATGGCTCTGACAATGACTAACCCTAGGGGCAAGGTGATCCTTAAAGACAGTCAAACAGTTTGTCTTTGGCCAATTTGACAGTCAAACAGTTTATCTTTGGCCAGTTTTTATTTACATGTATCAAATGACATTTCACATATAATAAAATAAGCAACATCAATGTTTCAGACAAAGAGGCAATGCACATTTATGAAATTAAAATACAACAAGCAATAAGATTATTTACTTCACCCTTTCCCGCAAAATGCCGCCTTTTAATGCCCCTGGGAAAGAAGTCTTTTAAAAACATTGTAGGAAAAGGAGAAAATGCTGGTAACCAGCATTTTCTCCTTTTCCCACAATGTTTTCTAACCTATCAAGGGGAAATTGCACCATTTGAGCCACACTGAAATTGTCGTCTGCAAATGCTTTCAATTTCGCCAAGGCTAAAATTTTGTCGTCTGGTAAAGGGTTAATACTGGATCAGTGTTGGCAGAACATGGAATCAACCTATTCATGCCAACAGGTACTTCTTGTTCCAAATTAGACAGTGTAGATCCCGATTAGACAGCAGATAGCATACCATCAGATCCTGGACCTAGACCTACCACCAGTTTATTTCAGTGTCCTAAATAAACCCAAGAGAGCATTTGGACTAGGAATAAGACCCAATTAGATGTAATTTGATGGGTTGCTTTTTATCCTTAGTGTTTATGCATCCTGGACAGTGTAGATCATAGATCAGACTGCAGATTATGTGCAGTCTGATTTTGATCCACACTAGCTGCAAAGGCAACTATAGTTGTGCAGGTATAGTTGTGAAAGGTGACTTAACCCTTAACCTAGGACAAATTTGTCAACTTGTCCAAGTTGAAAGCATTTGCGGATGACAAAACAAATGTGACTCGAATGATGGAACTTTTCATTGATAGGGTAGAAAACATTATGGGAAAAGGAGAAAATGCTGGTTACCAGCATTTTCTCCTTTTCCCACAATGTTTTTTAAAGGCTTTCTTTCTCAGGGTTGTTAAGACTCAGGATTGTGTAGTAAAGGGTTAGGGTTAAATCATGACTAGAAAGGCTTTTTCATGGTAGGTACATTTTTAAGCATGTAAGTTTTTGGGTTTATATAAAATTGATGGTACTGAAAAGGCAGTGTTCCAAATCAGCACCACTTTAACCCTTTACTGAACAGTACCATGTTTTCACAATACTAGTTAAGACTGCTTTGGAAAATGAGAGAAAGGAGAAAAAGCTGGTAATCAGCATTTTCTCCTTTTCCCAAACTGTTTTTTATACTATTAACCCTTTACCGCACAATGCCGCCTTTTGACACCCCTGGGAAAGAAGCCTTTTGAAAACATTGTGGGAAAAGGAGAAAATGCTGGTGACCAGCATTTTCTCCTTTTCCCACAATGTTTTCTACCCTATCAAAGAAAAATGCACCATTTGAACCACACTGAAACTGTTGTCTGCAAATGCTTTCAATTTGGACAAAGCTAAAATTTTGTCGTCTGGTAAAGAGTTAAAGGTATGTCCTGCTATACAGATGTACATGTAAATATCATTCAATTTTTCTGTCTCTTCCAAACTTGGTACATAAAACAAAAAAAAGTGAGTATTCTTATTATAGTTCAAAATAATTGAGTCATGCTCTGTGAAATGGGGGCTTAATGCATCTGCCAAAAAAAAAAAAAAAAAAAAAAATCGACCCAGGTCAGCCTGCACAGGTGGACCTGGGCTGAAACTTTTCTCTAATGGTCAATTTTCTGCATGTCAAAGGACCAGTCGCCTTCATGATTCAGTCAGTTATTTAACCCTTTCCCAAACAAGCCCTGGTTTTCACGTGTCTGCAGTACAAGTCTTTTGAAAACACTGTCGGAAAAGGAGAAATTGCTCGTAACGAGCAATTTCTCCTTTTCCCACAGTGTTTTCTACCATTTTTGAGAACTTTCTGCCATTTTCATCAAATTTAAAATTGTCGTCTGCAAACTCTTTCAGTTTGGACCAGTCTAAAATTTATCATTTGGGAAAGGGTTAAAAACAAAGTAGCTATTATGGATTAACTCTTTACCACACAAAAGCACTTTAGGCTCCTCCAAATTGAAAGCATTTGCAGACAACAAATAAAAAGTGTCTCTAATGAAGAAAACTGTTTGGAATAGGGCAGAAAAAAATTGTGGGAAAAGGAGAAAATGCTGGTTACCAGCATTTTCTTCTTTTCCCACCATGTTTTCAAAAGCCTTCTTCTTCAGGGTCGTCAAAACTCTGGACTGTGTGGTAAAGGGTTAAAATTATGTGATGGATTGATTGGTACAATGCATCATGGAGATGCATTAACTCTCTACCACACGACAAAAATGTAGACTGGTCCAAATTGAAAGCATTTGCAGACGACAATTTAAATGTTACTCAAATGATGGAAATTGTCATTGATAGGGCAGAAAAAATTGTGGGAAAAGGAGAAAATGCTGGTTGCCAGCATTTTCTCCTTTTCCCATAATGTTTTCCAAAGGCCTCTTTCTCAGGGTCGTTAAAAGTCGGGATTGTGTGGTAAAGGGTTAAGCCCTTTTGCCAGAGCATGGCTCATTTATAATACTGGTACAAGATATTCAGATCTACTTTTTGTTCTGCCTGAATGGGAAGCTAACAATCACAAGATTTGCTTGTCAAAATGGCAAGCACATTTGAAGGGCCATATATACACATACAAAAAGTGTTAATGAGTTGATGTTTGAAACCAAAAAATCAATCGAGTCTGGCAATATAGAGTGAATGCACCTTGAAACATGTTAATACTTTGACAACAACTGTGTACAACTAGAACTATTGCAAAAAGGACAAATACCCCCACCACTTTGTCACTGAAGCAGCACAATCAAAAAACGGAAATGATTTTCCAAACAGAGATCACCAGTGACCTTGACCTTTGACTCATGTGACCCCAAAACAATGGGGCACCTCCTTGGGTCATGAGCAACACTTGTATAAAAAGTTTCAGGGTCCTAGGTCAAATGGCTATTGGAGCACGGAAACGATTTTCAAACAAGTTCACCAGTGACTTTGACCTGTGACCAATGTGACCAAAAAAAGCCACCCCTTGGGTCATGAGCAACACTTGTATACAATTTCAGGGTCCTAGGTCAAACAGCTTTTGAATTAGAGCATGGAAACGAAAACAGGAATGGATTGACAGACGAATGGATGAACAGATGGACGTAGAGGCACACATGGTAAAACCAGTAGTGTTTGGTAAAGGATTAACAAATACTGTAGGATTTCCTAAAAACTGGACCAGAGTGGACAAACGTTTCAAGAAGTATGATAAGTTTTATACTTTACAAACATTTATAAATGGCAAATAAAAATGCAATGTACTGATGATAGGAACAAGTAAAGAACATAATTCATATTTTCCACTAATTACCACTGTCTAATGTCCGACAGAAAAATCCCAAATAAAAGACCATATAACCTGTATAAAATAAAAAGGAGAAACAGACAACCCCTAGAAAACACCTTGACATGGAAAACTGCTCATTTAATGAATTTTACCATGTGCCACATTGTTTTAACAATTAACCAACCAATTTGGCACCAAAAGCTACTTCCTAGGAAAGGCAATAAAAGATTTGTGCCATGCTTTGTAAAAAGGGTCTCAATGCATCTGCATAAAGTATCAACCAACTGCACAGGCTGACCTGGGCCAAAAACGAAATTGGTCCATTTTCTAATTTTCTGCATGTCAAGGGACCGGTCGTAATTCAGTCGATGGTAAGACAAAATGCATTGTATGGATCTATAATTAAAATGATGACCTGGGTCCGTATTCACCAACCATTCTTAAGAACGTTCTTAGTCTTATTCTCCAGTTTCTAAATTTGAAAGTAACACAACTTTTGATTGGCTAAACCAACCTGAAAGTAAGACAACTTTTGATTGGCTACACTATTTGCTTTAGCCAATCATAAGCTGTGTTTCTTGCAAATTTAGAAAATCTTGAGGAATAAGTCTAAGAATATTCTTAAGGATGGTTGGTGAATAAGGACCGTGCTTTAAATAATGCATCACTGAGACACAACCCCCTTTTGTTAAAGTGCTGCTCAAACATTGATGACAGAAACAAGTATATGTACAGACCATAATTCATATTTTCCGCTAATTACCAGTGTCTAATGTCTGACAGAAAAATCCCAAATAAAAGACCACATAACCTGTATAAGACAAGAAAGAGAAATCGACAACCCCCAAAAAATATTGTGACATGGAAAACTGCTCATTTCATGAATATTGCCATCTGCCACACTGTTTTAAAAATGATCAAACCAATTTGGCACCAAAAGCTATCTTCCTGGGAGGCAATAAAAGATCTGACCCAAGCTGTGTAAAAAGGGTCTTAAT
The DNA here is from genome assembly GCA_945859785.2 of Tridacna gigas. Classification (NCBI taxonomy): domain Eukaryota; kingdom Metazoa; phylum Mollusca; class Bivalvia; order Cardiida; family Cardiidae; genus Tridacna; species Tridacna gigas. The sequence goes on along the minus strand of OX244040.2, from coordinate 4,534,007 downwards.
GCATCTGCATAAAGTATCAACAAACTGCACAGGCTGACTTGGGCCAAAAACGCAATTGGTCAATTTTCTGTATGTCAAAGGACCAGTCTACCTCTTGATTCAGTCGGTTGGAAGATAAAACTGATTCTATGAATCTATGATTATATGACCGACTTCGAATAATGCATCACGGAGATACATTAAACCCCCTTTTGCCAAAGCACTGCTCAAATACTGATGATAGGAACAAGTACAAACCACAATTAATGTTTTCCTTTAATAACCAGTGTTTAATGTCTGACTGAAAAACCCAAATAAAAGAACACATAACCTGTATAAAATAAAAAGGAGAAATCAGACAACCCCTAGAAAAGACTGCGACATGGAAAACAGCTCATTTAACCCCTATCCTGCTAAATAAAAGAAATGAAACTTTCAAACCGATAGTATAAACCCAAATTTTCCTACTTTAAAGATATTTTTGGAAGACGGGTATCTCCTTATCAGACAGTGTAGATCCAAGGTCAGACTGCGAGTTCTGTTTGCAATCTGATCTTAATTTACGCTGTCAGTAAACGGTCAGTGAGTCACGCTTAGGAGCCTAAGGGTTAATGAATTTTGCTATCTGCCACATTGTTAAAAAAAAAAAAGACAAAAAATTGGCACCCAAAAAATACCTCCTGGAAGAGGCAATTTAAGACCCAATTTCATTATTTACAAATACCTAAGTTTACATCTGGGAAAATAATAAAACTGTAGGTGTGAGCCTCTATATAAACCGGAGCTGTTCCCTTTATTGGTATGAGAAGATTTGGGAGGGTCTTTTCATCAACCATCTGCAGCAGCTGTCCATTCAACAGCACTGTCCTGAAACAAATAAATTGGGTGATTAAATTAACCCTCTACCAAACGACCCAATGGTTTTAAGACCATCCGTGAAAAAACTTAACCCTTTGGCCGCTAAGTGTGACTCACTGACCTTTTGCGGACAGTGCAGATCAAGATCAGACTGCACAGAATGTGCAGTCTGATCTTGGATCTACACTGTCAGGTAAGGTAATAGTAAAATTTGGGTTTTTACTATCACTTTAAAAGTTTCATTTCATTTATTTAGCAAGATAAGGGTTAAGAAAATGTTACGGAAAAACAAAAGCATTTAATGCTGGTGCCAAAGCTCAGCTGCATTTGCTTGATTTTCAGCTAAGTCAAAAAAGGGGCATAATTGTGTCAAAGTACTTTTATGGTTACCTGCCTTTGTTACACAGGTTCCCCTTTTGATAAGGAACAACTTGTCCAAGTTTGAAGCCAATATCTTCAGCTATAACAGAGATATTATAAAATGTCAAACTTTTCCCACAGCGACACAGCGACAACATGCCAGGGCTAAGACAATACCTTGATGTTTTCTTTGAAAACAGTTTAGCTAAAAATGATGGTTACCAGTATCTTCTCCCTCTTTCATAATGTTGTCTAGTCTTCTGAACTCAAATACCTTCATTTCAGTGTAATCTACTTTGTCATTACCAAGTGTTTTTAATGAGGCTTATCTAAAATTTTACCTTCCATGAAAAAGTAAACTCCAAGCATACAGAGGATGAACAAGATGTTTTGTGGACAGTGCAGATGAAGATCTGACTTCAGTTTCATTACAAAGGTATCACAAGAGCACCACATAGGGATGCCAACACTCGGCTGCAGTTGCTTGATATTCTGTGAAAATTCTAAGGTGAAAAAGGCGATAACTTAAGTTCATGACAAAGCTTAAGTTCTCCGATAGAGTAGAAAACATCGTGGGAAAAAGAGAAAATGCTGCTTACCAGCATTTTCTCCTTTTCCCGTAATGTTTTTGAAAACTCTCACTCTCTCTCAAGCTTAATCTTAATTGTTAACTCAGGATTCATAAGCAAAAGGTTGAGTGAGCTTATAAGAAACTCCCTTACTGTGATGTGAGATCCCCACCTCCAGGTGTAAACGTGTACAGGTGAACTGTACTACTTGACTGGAAATTAGGGAAGGTGACCTTGACAGAGGTTCCCAGGTTCATAATGTAGACAACAACACTTCCTGCCTGGTATCCTGATCTGGAATAATACCGTTAAACTTGCAGAATTATGTATTTAACCCTTTCCCAAACAAGCCCTGGTTTTCACATGTTTGCAGTACAAGTCTTTTGAAAACAATGGGGGGAAAGGAGAAATTGCTCGTAACGAGCAATTTCTCCTTTCCCCACAGTGTTTTCTACCCATTCTGAGACCTTTCTGCCATTTTCATCAAATTTAGAATTGTCGTCTGCAAACTCTTTTAATTTGGACTAGTCCAAAATTTGTCGTTTGGGAAAGGGTTAAGCTATGCTCTTGGAAAAGAGGGCTAAATGCATCTCTGTGATGTATTATACCAAGCAAGACATCACATAATTATGGATCCATAAAAATCCATTTTCAATAAAAAATACCAACTGGATTATGAGGTAGCATGGTCCTTGGACAGAAGAGAAAATTTACAAATAGCAAAAGTTTTGACTCGGGTCAGTCGGCACAGGCTGACATGGGTTGATTCTTTTTTGGCAGATGCATTAAACCCCCTTTTCACAGAGCATGGCTCATCTGTTTCTTATGAACAATGGTTATAAATTTGTTCCCTTACTGTTTTCTTTAACCCTTTATCAAACAATCCCTGGTTTTCACGGCCCTGGTAAAGCAGGCTTTTGAAAACATTGTGGGAAAAGGAGAAAATGCTGGTAACCAGCATTTTCTCCATTTCCCACAATGTTTTCTACCCTGTCAGAAAGCTTAAGCTCACTAGTACTAATTTTGAATTTGTCGTCTGCAGATGTTTTGAATTTGAAAGGGTCTAAAATTTGTTGTTTGGGAAAGGGTTAAACCAGTGTAATCAGTCTCTATTTACTCTTCCAAAAATAAGTTTGTAATTTTTGACTAGCTTTATCTGTGACAGATGTGAAACATTTGCATGATACAAAGATATCAACTTGACTTTCTTCCATAGAAGAAGTAATCCAGTTCCTTTTTTCCCTTATACAAACAATACCATTTCTTAACCACCTTGAGGAAAAGGCTTTTGAAAACCCCTAAGGAAAAAGGAGAAAATGCTGATTGACAGAACTTTCTAGTTTTTCCTTAATAATTTTCATCCTTTTCAAAGACAAATACCATCATTTGAATTACAGATAATTTGCCTTTTGTAAATGATTTCATTATGCACCAGTTTGAAATTTTGTCGTCTGGTGAAGATTTATTCAGCATCCTGTAGAACAAGGTTTCGGAACACATTGTGGGAAAATGAAATAAGAGCACCGCATGCGGGTGCCAGCACTTGGAAGCCAATGATTAATTTTCAGTGAAAATACCAAGTTGAAAACGGGGCATAACTCTGTCAAAAGTACTTTGACAGTTACCTGCCCTTGTTTTATATGTTCCCCTTTTGATAATTAACAAGTTGTCCAAGTTTGAAGCAAATATCTTCTGTAATAACAGAGATACTATAAAATTTCAAAGACGATGCAAAGATGCCGGGCTACGACAATACCTCAACGTTTTCTTTGGAAATAGCCAAGCTAAAAATACTAGTCACCAGCATTTTCTCTTTTTCCCCATAATGTTTTCTACCCTATCAGAAGCAAATCCCATCATTTGAGCCACATTCAATTCATAATCTGCAAATGCTTTGGTTTTGGAAAAACCCAATATTTTGTCATCTGGTGAGGACTTAATCCTTCTACATACAACAAAATTTTAGACCCATCCAAATTGAAAGTATTTGCAGACGACAAATAAAACGTCACTAAAATATTGAAATTTTCTAATGAATGGGTAGAAAATGTTGTGGGAAAAGGAGAAAATGCTGGTTACCAGCATTTTCTCCTTTTCCCACAATATTTTCAAGAGCGGTCTTCAAAGGGATCACTAAGAGTCCATATTGTGAGGTAAAGATTGAAACACCGCCTACCTCTCTGTATTCACACAATGTGCGTATACTCGCAGGGTATCTTTACTGCTTGGAGACAAAACTCTTAACACTCTGTTTCCAACTAGAATCTTGTACATAAGGGTCAACCAGTAGTCCTTCAACAAAAAGGTTACAGAGGTCAAGATAAGTACAGACCTGTATTCTGATTCTAAAAACCTTTTTTAGGTCTTTTAATCCTTAACTCTTTACCAGGCAATTCGAAGTTTTTACGACCCTGACAGAGAAGGCATTTGAAAACATTGTGGGAAAAAGAAGAAAATGCTGGTAACCTGCATTTTCCCCTTTTTCCCAAGATGTTTTCTACCCTATAAAAGACAGGGATCATCATTTTAGCAACATTTCATTTGTCGTCTGCAAATGCTTTCAATTTGGTCCAGTCCAAAATTTTGTCGTTTGGTTAAGAGTTAACCATACCATCCCTAGTGTTAATGATACTTATAAAAAAAGGCTTTGGCAAGCATTGTGGAAAAAGGAGAAAATTCTGGTAACCAGCGTTTTCTCCTTTTTCTACAATGTTTTCTACCAGATCAAAAACAAATTCTTCGAGCCTCATTCGATTTGTCGTCTGCAACTGCTTTGGGTTTGCCAAGTTTTAACTATTGTTATTTTGTATAGGGTTAAAATTCTGGACTGGCCCAATTTCAAAGAATAAGCAGAGGACAAATTAGATATTTCTAAAATGATGATCTCTGTCTGTGATAGGAAAGAAAGCATTGTGGAAAAAGGAAAAATGCTGGTTACCAACATTTTCTCCTTTTCCTGTAAGGTTTTCAAAAGCCTCCGTTTTCAGGGTCGTTAAAAGTCGGGATTGTGTGGTAAAGGGTTAAAGCTATACTGTTGAAACCAATTTGACTAGATAAGATCTATAAACCATAATTATCTTGTATAGCCAAAGGAAATGTCTTGATAAAGAAATCCAAATAAGTAGGAAGAAAACAGCTACAGTGAAAACTTTATAAAATATCTCACTTAACTCTTTACCAAACAACAAAATTTTAGACTAGTCCAAATTCAAAGCATTTGCAGATGACAAAATAAATGTGACTCAATAAATGAATTTTGTTTTGGGAAGGAGAGAAAACATTGTGGGAAAAGGAGAAAATGCTGGTTACCAGCATTTTCTCGTTTTCCCACAATGTTTTCAAAAGGCCTCTTTCTCAGGGTCATTAAAACTCAGGATTGTGTGGTAAAGGGTTAAACTATTGCTTCACAACTACAATTTTCCTTCTCCAGACTGTGCAGCGGGCAGTTTCTGTAAGAAAAAAAAATCTTGTCTGGGAGTGTTTTTAAAATTCGTTATTTTTTTTTTCAAATGTGACAATCATACATGAGCCATGCTCTGTGAAAAGGGGACTTGATGCATCTCCTTGATACAGGATACCATGCAAGTAATCACAGTATTATACATCCCTTGAAATCCATTTTGTGTAATAACTGACTGAATCATGAGGTACACTGGTCCTTTGACATGCAGAAAATTGACCGAAAGCAGAAAGTTTCAGTCCAGGTCAGCCTGCGTAGACTGCGCAGGCTGACCTGGGTCGGTACTTTATGCAAATGCATTAAGCTCCCTTTTAACCGAGCATGGCTCACACATAGTTGTCTTTAGTTGGTCAAAAATTACTTTTACAGTAATGAACTTAAAAATGTACATGTAGTCAGAAAATACATCTCCCATCAGTATGGCTTGATATTCATCAGACTTCTAAAGTGCGTAAGTGCAACTATCATAAAATCCGAGATAACGACGGAAGGATAGAATAAACAACACTGTAAAAGTGTGCATGCATTGGGAAAATGGGGTTTCACGCATCTCTGTGACGCATTATAACCAAGCAGGTCATCATATCATTACGGACCCAGAAAACCCCCTTTGTCTAAAAACCGACTAAATCATGAGGTAGACCAGGCCTCTTACATACAGAAATTTGACCAACAGCAAAAGGTTTTGACCCAGGTCAGCCTGCGAGGTCTGCGCAGGCTGACCTGGGTCGATACTTTTTGCAAATGCATTGAACCCCCTTTTCACAGAGCATGGCTCATTTACAGGATTAGGATCCAAGGTGTGTTCGTCGATAAGAGCATAATGTCCACCATAAAATGCCTGACGTATCACGACATCTATTCCCCATGCTGCGGAAATTCCAAGTTTATCGAGCCACCTGTAAAATACAACATAAATCTACCAACTTCTGCTGTTTAAGTTATACAAGGGTAACAATGCCCCTACTCCTTTTGTCCTCAAATATTTTATTATAACCATCTTCACAATGATTTCCTTTGTTTATTCTTGCTTCATTTAGGAATGTTGCGATTATTATAATTTGGCGTGTGGTTTATATGCAAGGCCTGCATAAAATTTGCAAAATGAAGTTTACACAATATTATCATCTGAATGCATGACGTGGATCAAAACAGCAGTTTGATAAATTTCCAGAGACATTTATGCATGAACATTCCTAAATAGTGCAAAGGATATCAAGGATAAAAGCCGAGTAATACCCAACTCAGGACCTATGAAGTAGTGGAGAGGTATCAAGGGAAGTAACTGACTTCTTACTCCCATTAACTCTTTACCACACACAAAAAAAAATTAGACTTGTACGAAATGAAAGCTTTTGCAGATGACAGAATAAAAGTGACTCAAAAATTGAAGTTTGTTTTGGATGGGAAGAAAAAATTGTGGGAAAAGGAGAAAATGCTGGTTACCAGCATTTTCTCCTTTTTCCACAATGTTTTCAGAAGCCCTTTTCATCAGGGTCGTTAAAAGTAGGGATTGTTTGGTAAAGTGTTAAACAATCACTTTTTCTGGTGGACCCTAAGATAGTAGGAAACATGGCCAATATTGCCCCTTTCAAAATGTTTTTTATACAAATCGATAGAGGTACCTTCCTTCAAAAATCTATTGTTCGTGTAACTTGTTCCATTTAGCAATATATCGTACACAGTTTGGATCATATATACTTACATAAATGCTGCTACATATCTATCTGACAAGCCCTCAGCCCCACCACCCCATGCTGAGCTTGTTTCACCAATCCAAGATTTTGCCTTACTTCCGGACTCCCTCGTCAAGTTGACTCCCATTTGAACTTCGTCATATAACACATTCAGTATTTCTGGATCTATGAAGTCATTCAGGGTTGCTGTCCGACCATTCACATAGTATCTAGAAAGACATGAGTGTATGATATTTCATCGAAAGACGTTTGATCGAAAGGCATTTTAGTCAACATGACATATGGTCGACACGAACAAAAATCTCTTTCGACCAACTGTCTTTCAATAAAATGTGCACTGGAAAGACACAGATACATGTAATACTTAACCATTAAAGCTCCTTTCTCAACTAGATGCTTTTGCAGCCGCGTAAATCAAGATCAGACTTCACAAAACATGCAATCTGATCTTTGATCTATACTGTCTGCCTATTTCGAACACTATAGACAAAAGCAACCATCCAATTGTTTTTAATTTTAATTCTTTACCACAAGACAAAAATGTACAACTGAAAGCATACGCAGATGGCATTTTAAATATGGCTCAAATGATGAAATTTGTTTTTGATAGGGTAGAAAACATTGTGGGAAGAGGAGAAAATGCTGGTATTCATCACTTTCTCCTTTTCCCACAATGTTTTCAAAAGGCTTGTCTTTCAACATTGTTAGAACTCAGAATTGTGTGGTAAAGAGTTAAATCTTTACCACACAATCTCGACTCTTAACTACCCTGGGAAAGGAGCCTTTAGAAAACATTGTGGGAAAGGAGAAAATGCTGGTAACCAGCATTTTCTCCTTTTCCCACAATGTTTTCTATCCTTCCCAAAACAAATTTCAATTTCTATCCTTCCCAAACAAATTTCAATTTTTTAATCACATTTATTTTTTTGTCTGCAAATGCTTTCAATTTGGACCAGTAGTCTATAATTCTGTCATTTGGTAAAGGGTATTTAGATCTTATTACTCGTCTGATGTTGGGTTTATTCAGCATTCTATGGGTTAAAACCCAAAGATAGGTCCAAACGGAGGGAATATGCAGATAACAAATGAAAGAATTTGTCTTTAACCCTTTACCACACAATCCCGAGTTTTAATGACCCTGAAGAAGAAGCCTTTGAAAACACTGTGGGAAAAGGAGAAAATGCTGGTAACCAGCATTTTCTCCTTTTCCCACAATGTTTTCTACTCTTCCAAAAACAAATTACAATTTTTGATTCACATTTATTCTGTCGTCTGCGAAAGCTTTCAATTTGGACTGGTCGTTCAGTAAAGAGTTAAAGGGGTAGAAAACATGGTGGGGAAAGGAGAAAATGCTGGTATTTAAAACCAGGTAAAAAGTAAACAAAAAACAGAGCAACCTCAAAACTTTTAACCTCGTTTTAAAATTCAGAATTTTTTCGTTTTAATTAATTCAGATAAATCAATAATATAAATCGAAACCTTACTGATGGAATGTTGCAGCTGTGACCACATCTTTTCCTCCATTAGTCAAAAAACTGAAAAAAATTAAACACAGGCAAGTTTAAGAAAACAATGGAATAAAGACACAAATAGTAACAACTTTCCATGAATTTATAAATATGCAAAGGTTCCTTATAAATCAATATCATATTTTTGAAAATGTTAATGGAACCACATTGCTTTGAAATTAATGTAAAAAAAAAAACCCTTGAAAATAAGGAAGTTTGCATATCTGTTAACACAAAAAGTACTAGAAATAAAAAATATTGTCCACTTAAATGAAAACAGATTTTATTCTTATGAGAGATTATTTCATCCATTTTGATAAAAACAAAAAAAATAATTTCAACAGCCTGAATTTTGATTGAAAACATTTCAAATACAAGACAGATAAAAAAAACTCCGCAACTTTTTTTCTTAACCCTACACCACACAATCCGGACTTTTAACAACCAAGGGAAAGAAAGCTTCTGAAAACATTGTGAAAAAAGGAAAAAAATGCTGGTTACCAGCATTTTCTCCTTTTCCCAAAATGTTTTTTTTAACCTTCCCAAAACAAATTTCGACTTCTGAGTCACATTAATTTTGTTGTCTGCAAATGCTTTCAATTTGGACTAATCTAAAATTTTGTCATTTGGTAAAGAGTTAAGTAAGAAATCTATACTCTATTACAGAAAAAGAAAGAATTTATCACTAACAATGGCTAATATGCTATAACTTTAAAGTAACTGCTATGTTACATCCAGGGAGCCAGATAAGCGATGGGTCTTTCTTTAATACTTCAAGTATCATTATTCATACTAAATTTTTGACAAATTCTAATATTTTTGCTCAGAAGAAATATTTCAGATAAAAAAATGAACATAAATAATGATTTAAATCAACAAATAAACATCTGTAGCCCTGAGTCCATATTTACCTCTCTACCAAACAACAAAATTTTAGACTGGTCTAAATTGAAAGCATTTGCAGATGACAAATAAAATTTAGTTGAAATGATATTGACTGTGGAAGACTAGGAAACCTTGTGGGAAAAGGAGAAAATGCTGGTTAGCAGCATTTTCTCCTTTTCCCACAAGGTTTTCGAAAGGCTTTGTTCTGAGGGTTGTTGAAACTCGGGATTTTGTGGTAAGGGGTTAAACAAATGCCATAATAAACAGTGATTCACCTTTCAAAATATTCATCAACATGTTTCTTAACAAGACGGGTAGTCGAAGGACCAATTATAGTAGCATTTCGAAAGTCTCTATAATTCGCAAGTATCTTAGCCATGCTTATGTAATCTTTTGCAAGTTGTTCAGCCGTTAGCTGATATTCAATCAAGTGGTAAAAAGCATTGGGTTCTGAAAACACATATAAACATATCTGAGCACTGCTCTGGCAAATGGGAGTTTAGTGCATCTCCACGATGCATTATACCAATTAACCCTTTCCCAAACGACAAATTTTGGACTGGTCCAAATTGAAAGAGTTTGCAGACGACAATTTTAAATTTGATGAAAATGGCAGGAAGTTCTCAAAAAGGGTAAAAAAACACTGTGGGAAAAGGAGAAATTGCTCGATACGAGCAATTTCTCCTTTTCCCAGTGTTTTCAAAAGACTTGTACTGCAGACACGTGAAAACCAGGGCTTGATTGGGAAAGGGTTATGGATCCACAAAATCCATTTTATAAAGCGATTGAATCATGAGGTAGACTTGTCCTTCGACATGCGGAAAATTGACCAATAGCGAAAAGTTTCGGCTTGGGTCTAAACTTTTTTGCAGATGCATTAAGCTCCCTTTTCACAGAGCATGGATTACATGTAAACACGCTTGAGTAGTGCTCTGGCAAATGGGGGGTTTAATGTCTCTCCTTATGGCACTATACTAAGCAGCACTGAATGATGGAACAGTGTTTTCTGCCCCTTTCAACAGTATTTCTGTCATATCATGGTGACAGTCACAGCTTGCTTATTCATGTATGTCCTGGGTTTCATCAGTACTGGGCTAGGGCTCTAAAATGTCTTACCTGAGGATACTCCAAGAAAAAAACCCAGTGCCCCCAGAGAGACTCAAACACTGTGCCCCAAGGTTGCGAGTCATACACTTCACCAAAGAGCCGTGCAGGACCCATACCTAGCAAGTCATCACATGGTCATGGATCCATAAAATCTATTCTCTCTATCAACCGACTGAAGCATAAGGTAGACCGGTCCTTGGCCACGTTGAAAATTGAACAATAGCAAAAAGTTTTGACCCAAGTTTTGATGCAGGCTGTACAGGCTCACCTAAGTCAATATGTTTGATTGAATTCTGCTTAGTCATGTTTGAAAAGCAAAATTTCACATGTCAATGAAACAAAGTGGCTGCGTTTTCAAGAGCCAACTTTAAAACACAACTAATTACCACCCCAATTGTGCTTTTTGATCAGACAAAATTGCAAGCAAGTGATGTAAAGGTAGAGCATGTAGAAACATGAAAAGAAAAGTTGTCAAGGTCTAAACAAGAGAACTGCATGCGGTTGCCAACGCTCTACTGTGGTTGCTTAATTTCCAGTGAAAACTCTAAGACATAAAAGGGGCATAACTCTGTCAAAAATACTTTGATAGTTACCTTCCCTTAATGTATGGGTTCCCCATTTAAAAATTAACAACCTGTCCAAGTTTGAAGCAAATGTCTTCAGTAATAACAGAGATATTATAAAATGTCAAAGTTTTCACATGATGAGACAGACAACGAAGCAGCTGACTTCAGGGCTATGACAATACCTGTTATGTTTTCTTTGAAAACAGGGGCACTAAAAATCAAAGACGAAAGGAGAAAGTTAAATGTACATGTAGAAAAATAGCTTTTACCCAGCATATCTCAGGAAGCTGCATCAGAAACAAAGATGGTTTATCCATATGTTAGCTATTTACCAAACGACAAACTTTAAACTGGTCTAAATGGAAAGCATTTGCAGACGACAAATCAAATGTAGCTCATATTACAGAATTTGACTTTCCAAGGGCAGAAAACATAGTGGGAAAAGGAGAAGATGCTAGAAACCATCTTTTTCTCTTTTTCCCACTATTTCCCACTAGAGACTGGTTACTAGCATTTTCTCTTTTTCAACAATGTTTCATAAGCCTTTGGGATTTTTTGGGAAAGGGTTAACCCTTACTTCACAATCCAAAGTTTTAAGGACCCTGCAGATTGATTGATTGATTGTATGGTTTTTAACACCATTTTCAACATTATTTCAGTTATATCACAGTGGCCAGTGCACCTATCCATGCTTTCTTGGAGTTTCTTTTGCGAGTACTAAGCACAATATTCTTTCCAAGCCACTGGCTGCTTTGCAGTGCTTTCCCACATAACAATCGTCAAAACAATGGTTAAGGACCCTGAGGAAAACAACCTTTGAAACCAGCATTTACTCCTTTTCCCACAATGTTTTCAACCCTTCAAAGACAATTATGACTCTTTGAGCAAGAAGAAATTTGACACCCGCAAATGCTTTGGATTTAGAGAGGTCAAAAATAATACCGTGTGGTAAACAGTCCACCCAGTATAAAATATACACAAAGTCTCTTCATCTGCAGCATGTATCTGAATCCTTTAACCATTTGCCACACAATCCCTACTTTTAACCACCTTGGGAAAGAAGCGTTTTGAAAACATTGTGGGAAAAGGAGAAAATGCTGGTAACCAGCATTTTCTCCTTTTCCCACAATATTTTCTACATTACCACAGAAAAATTGTACCATTTGAGCCACACTGAAATTGCTGTCTGCAAATGCTTTCAATTTGGAAAAGGGTGAAACTTTGTCATCTGGTACAGGGTTAAACCATTCACAAATTGATCACATGTTTTCAACACCTGATCTGGGAGAAGGCTTTCGAAAACAATGTGGGGGAAAAGAGTTAACCAACTTTTTCTCCCTTTTCCGCAACATTTTCTTTGTTTTCATACACAAATCCAATGATATGACCTACATTTATCAGCTGTGACTGTTCTTGGGATAATTTTGAAATTTTGTCATCAGGTAGATTTTTAGAACTCTTTACCATATGACAAAATCTTAGACTTGTCCGAACTAAAAGCATTTGCAGAGGACAATTTAAATGTTGTCTAATTGATGGAAGTTGTCTTTGATATGACAGAAAACATTGTGGGAAAAGGAGAAAATGCTGGTTACCAGCATTTTCTCCTTTTCCCACAATATTTTCAAAAGGCGTTTTCCTAAGGGTCCTAAGAACTTGGGATTGTATGTCACTAAAGTATTCATTCCAAAACTAGAGGCCCTTGAGAGCCTGAATCAATCTACAGGCACCGATCTTGCTTATTTTCTAGCATACACCATTAACTCATGATGCAAAATGGGAGGGGAAGGGATGTTGTTGCAACTGGGCTTGAACCCACCAAGACAATATAACAAGTAGGCATGGTGAATTAATCAAAATTTATGGTGAAATAACCAGAGTACAATGCACCAAAACCAATTGTTAGGACCCAGTGACTCTATGAAGTGCTCAGGGAATCAATAAAACACTATGAAAAACAACACTCTGTCGTTTGATATTTCGGCTATTGCCTTTTTCAACAGTTCCAAAAAGAGAGGTAAAGTGTTTCGAATTCTTGAAAAAGGCAATAGCCGCAATATCGAACGGGTGTTGTTTTTCATAGCAATTGTTTGGAATCCACCCAAATACATTAGGGTTTCAGTACTCATTGAAATAAACAATCCCTCTAAGTTTCAAAGAAATATAACTAATAATGTGGACTGTGTTGAGTAAACAAAACTAAGTCATCAAATGGGAGCTTATCCTTAAATGATTGCAAGATTTTTTTTTATTTTTAAAAGGGTTCAGTCCTTTGATGATACAAATGATCTGTGCAATTTTCAAAAGAATTGGATCAAAATTGCAGACTTTATTGCATAAACAAGAAATGTAAAATTTCAACCTCAAATGGCTACTTTTCCCCAAATAATAGTCAGATTTTTTTCAAAATCAATAGGGTTGAAGCTATTGGTGATATAAATAAAGTGTCAAATGTTTCACAAAAATCTGAGCACAAATGTACTCTTTAACATGTAAACAAGAAATGTAAATTTTCAACTTTAAAGACTAATGGACACACAGACAGAGGAAGAGATGGACAGACAGAGAGATGGATGACAGAAGCCATGACATAAGCTCTGCTGCCTTTCAGCCAGTACAGCCAAAAATCTGTTACATTTTGATGGTTGACAAAAATGGGCCCCACATTGATGACTGGGTGACGAATGTCCATTTCAATTTTTTCAGGAATCCAAGAGTAAAAATATCTGGGTCTATATTTTTTTCACCATCTCTGAATCTCTATTTCATCTATTTTATCTATTTCATCTATTTTAACCTCTGTGAGCTAACATCCTGCCTGGAGCCTCATTTTAAAGGAAGGAATATTTTGAACTCTGTATCTAGATTGGACCTGTCCTAAAACAACGAACGGGATTTAGTTATGGAGTTAGATGAATCTTGCAAAAGATTACATACAGCACTTGCCTCATGGAAAAAGAAAAGATTTGAAAATACATGTATAGATAATCACCATCATGATTGACTTAACCCTTTCCCAGATGACACAATATTAGACTTGTCCAAATTGAAAACATTTGCAGACGACAAATTAAATGCTGTGCATATAATAAAAATTTTCTTTGAAATGGTTGAATACATTGTGGGAAAAGGAGAAAATGCTGGTTATCCGCATTTCTTCTTTTCCAACAATGTTTTCAAAGGGATTCTTTGTCACAGTTGTTAAAACACAGGATTGTGTGGGAAAGGGTTAACCCTTCCGGACTTATAACAAACCTGAGGTAGAAATCTTCTCTAAACATTGTTGGAAAAGGAGAAAATGCTGGTTACCATTTTCCCACAATCTTTTTTATCCTATCACAGAACTTTAACTCATTAGCATTAATTTCTAATTTGTCATCTGCTGATGTTTTGAATTTGGAATAGTCCAAAGTTTGTCATGGGGGAAGGGTTAATGAATAAATCCTTATCAAAAGAAAAAAACTTTAGACTTGCCCAAATTGAAAGCATTTGCCGACAACAAATTAAAACGACCCTGAGGGAAAAAGCCTCTGAAAACATTATAGGAGAAGGAGAAAACGCTCACAACACAACATTTTCTCCTTTTCCCCCAATGTTTTCTACCCTTTATCATTATTCTAGCCACATTTCACATATCATCTGCAAATGCTTTCATATTGGTCTTGTCTAAAATTTGTGGTCTGGTAAACGGCTAGGTAGTCACCTGCTCAGGTAGGCAATTCTCTGAACAGCATCTAGTTGAAGAACAGATGGGCCAAGAAGAAAACAAGTTTTAAAGGCTGGATACATGGCCAGAGTGTTCTGCAATATTTGAACATCTTTTATGAGCTGGACTGGGGGGATATACGACTTCCCATGAAATACCGTAGAATCATCTGGCTCTATATAAAGATACAGAAAAACTAGAACTGACAATAAAGGTGACTTAACTCTTTACCACACAATCCCGAGTTTCAACGACCCAGAAGAAGGCTTTTGAAAACATAGTGGGAAAAGAAGAAAATGCTGGTAACCAGCATTTTCTCCTTTTCCTAAAATGTTTTCAACAACCTCAAAGACAGTTACTGTTGTTTGCGTCCTTTTTATTTGTCGTCTGCAAACACCTTGAATTTGGACTGGTCTAAAATTTTGTAGTGTAGTAATGAATTGATATCCCTTCTGAGTGCTTTGATTGAGAAAGAGATGTGTATTCCACAAAAAAATATCTAAGCTCAAGGGGAGATTATTCTTTGACAAGAAGACATCCAAAACTTTGGTCTTGTATGCCTACAGTTTTTCATTAACCCTATACCACAAAATCCTGAGTATTAACTACCATGGTGATG
Organism: Tridacna gigas; assembly: GCA_945859785.2. Taxonomy (NCBI): domain Eukaryota; kingdom Metazoa; phylum Mollusca; class Bivalvia; order Cardiida; family Cardiidae; genus Tridacna; species Tridacna gigas. The sequence goes on along the minus strand of OX244040.2, from coordinate 4,518,693 downwards.
ACAGCTTTTTGCAAACTTTCTGCGGAAAGGAAGGAAACACTGGAAAGCAGCATTTTCTCCTTATCCCACAATGTTTTCAAAAGGCTTTTTTCTCAGGGTCGTTAAAAGTCCGGATTGTGCGGTAAAGAATTAACAGACGTAAGTCCATTATTTTGCTGAGTTGAGTCCAAAATGTTGTGTCAACGCAGGACATGAGAATGTTACGTAAGTCTGTTAATGACAGTGACATGCATCTGGAATAACAAACTCAACAGAAGTCAGAAAATAAGTCTGTTTTCAGATTTGAGTAAATAAAGAGACTTAACCCTTTACCACACAATCCTGAGTTTTTAACGAACCTGCAAAAGAGACCTTTCAAAAACACTGTGGGAAAATGAGAAAATGCTGGTAACCAGCATTTTCCCACAATGTTTTTTACACTTTTAGAGACAAATCCAACCATATGTGTTATATCTACTGGTAATTTGTTGTCTTCAAATTCATTGAGTTTGGACCAGTACAAAGGGAAAAGGTTAAGTTTTATCGCAAAACTGGGCCCTTGTAGTTAAGGAGGAACCAGTGAGTGCAGAATAAACACAATAACCTCAGTTATCTGGCCCCCTGACACCATAATCACCTGTTGAAATAAGCAATTCGTTTCACAACTGAGAGCTGTGCTACTGATGGTCCAAGAACAAGGTGACCTCTATATACAGTAGACCTCTCAATAAGGGTCACTAAGGACTGGAAATCTTTGACAAGTTGGGCTGATGGAATATAGGTCTTCCCAGTAAAGACCAAGAAATCATCTGGTTCTTTATTGTGTATAACAGAAAAACAATGATACGATTTACTGGTGCATGTATATTGCTACTCAAACCTTTTCATAACAACATTTATGAAAAAAAATGTTTTCATAACAACATTTATGCATTTTAGACTTGTCTATATTTTAAGATCTTGTAGCAAAAAATCAAATGTAGCTACAATGATTAGATGTGTTCTTGAATGGATAGAAAACATTGTGGGAAAAGGAGAAAATGCTGGTCACCAGCTTTTTCTCCTTTTTCCACAATGTTTACAAAAGCTCTATTCTTCAGGTTTACATAACCTGTGATTGTTTGGTAAAGGGGTTAAGTTACCCTTTCACTATTTCTGTTTTACAAAAATGTTCATGTTTACAACTTTACACTTAAAATTTTCTACACAATTTTACAAGTTTCAATGATTTTTTTTTTTTTTCAAGAAAATATTCATAAACTTGTCTGGTTCATCTTTATTTGCCCTGACAAATTTCTTTTTGAATGTAGCTTTCCTTGACTATGCCACTCTGACCATGTCCAAAACCTACCTAAGTAGTCAATTATCTACCAATCCTCTGATGTCAAAATAAATACATATACATGTATCTCTAATCATATGTGAGTGCAGATCAAAAGAAATACAGACTTATAGTAGAGATTGAGTGCATACATTTGTGTAAAAGGTAAGGACAGTGCAGAAATACAATAACCCTTTACCACACAATCCTTCCTTCAAACAACTCTAGGAAAGAAAGATTTTGAAAACATTGTGGAATAAGGAAAAAAAATACATTTTCTCCTTTTCCCGTAAGTGTTTTCTAACTTTTCAAAAGTCAAATTCATTCATGTGAGCCACATTGAATTTGTCGTCTGCAAATACATTGGCTAAAATGGTGTTGTACGGTAAAGGGTTATGACAGATATATGCATGCACACACGAAAGGTACTGGGCCATGAGATAGACTTGCTTGCCATCAGCAAGTGGACTTGAAATTGTCAAAACGACAAAATATAATTGATATCATTTTCCACGTGTTCTTGTAACTAAACAGTAAAATCTTGATCAACTCTTTACCAAACAACAAAATTTTGGCTGGTCCAAATTGAAAGTATTTACAGACGACAAATTAAATGCGACTAAAATGATGCTTTCTGTCTTTGATAAGGTAGAAAGCATTGTGGGAAAAGGAGAAAATGCTCGTAACTAGCATTTTCTCCTTTTCCCACAATGTTTTCAGAAGGCTTCTTCCACAGGGTCGTTAAAAGTCGGGACTGTGTAGTATAGGGTCAACTAACTCTTTACAACACAACAAAATTTCAGAATTGTCAAAATGTAAAACACTTGCAGACAAAAAATAATAAAAGTACTGAAAGTACTGACAGACTAGCGAATTTGATTGTTTGATTGTTTGTATGGTGTTTAACCCTGTTTTCAACATTATTTCAGTTATGTAGCAGTGGACAGTGCACATGTCCATGCTTTCCTGGAGTTTCTTTTACCAGTACTCCGCACAATATTCTTTCCAAGCCACTGCCTGCTTTCCAACATTTATATTATAACCATCATCGAAACGTGAGAGAGAAATGAATCCTGTCACAATGACTATCATCAATTCTTGGAAAGAAACTTGCCGAGTCGGGGATCGAACCAGCGACCTCCTGTTCCCAAGTCCTGTACACTACTGACTGAGCTGCTGGGGCTACCCGTGTTATTGGTTAACTGTAATCCAGTTTCAGTTTAACCCTTAACCTGCTAAAAATGATAAACAAAACTTTCAAGCCGATGGTAAACACCTGAATATTGCTATTTCAAAGGTACATTTTGGAGAAAATAATATATCCTCTTATCGGACAGAGCAGATCCAAGATCAGACTGCATGCTCTGCGCAGTCTGGTCTTAATCCACACTGTCCGCAAAACATCATTGAGTCGCGGTAGTGCTGGTAAAAGAAACTCCAGGAAAGCACGGATAGGTGCTCTGGCCGCCGCGTTATCACTGAAATAATGTTGAAAACAGCCTTAAACACCATACAATCAATTAGTCAATATCCAATAGCACAAGATATAGTTAACTACATGTATTTAACTCTCTTTACTAAATGAAAATTTTTTTACACCAGTCCAAATTCAAAGCTGTTGCAGACCATAAATTAAAAGTGGTTGAACTGATGAAACCTGATTCCAAAAGGGTAGAATACAATGTGAGAAAAAGAGAAAATGCTGGTTATCAGCATTTTCTCCTTTTCCTGCAATGTTTTCAAATGGATTTTTCCCCAGTATCGTTAAAACTTGGCATTGCGTGGTAAAGGGTTAATATTCAAGTCTAGAATAACAGTTTACGTAACAGTTTAACTGTACACAATGATCTAAATAATGAATGACTGAAGGAATGACAAGGGTTCCCTGTCCAGTGAGAGTTAATGTAACTGGGATTTGCTACAAGTTACCTAGGTGTATCTATTAATAGATTCATTCATAATGTTACAGTGGTGTAGGAAAAAGTGATTCTCTGCTTTGCATAGGTCACTTAATTTACATATAAGCAAAGATCTGGTACCTTGTAAATGACATCTTGTTCAGTTTATTACTTTGTAAGATGACATATTCAAATTGGAGTGGTAGAGATTTAGTTGTTTTTGTCAAAATTGTCATATATAATAGAATTAAGATTTATAACAGAAAGAAGTATTTTTCTGTGAGGCAGTATTTGGCAACTGTGGGGTTTTTTGTTTACTTTGACTCTAGGTCAGTCTTGATGCCTATAGACTAGCTTTGCTAGTCTAAAAATGGCTGAAATAACAGTATCTGTCTTTGTAATGATAAAAGACATCGTAGGAAAAGGAGACACTGCTGGTTACCAACATTTTCTCCATTTCCTACCATGTTTTCAAAGGGCTTCTTCCTCAAGGTCGTTAAAACTCTGGATTATGTGGTGAAGTGTTAAAGTTCTTCTCAAAAAATTGAGTTGCAGCAGTTCTGAACAATCAAAATGGCTGCTTCACCATTTTCCCATAAAATGTCTGTATTCTGATAAATTCAGATTCTTGCTTTCATGTTTGAATAATAAAAATTTTTTACCATTTGCATCCATGCTTATTTTCAACAACCTTTCTCTTGTTTCTGATGTCTTCAGTATCATCTTTGTTTGTAGGGAAAGGGGACTCCAAAAACTTCATTTGGTTGATACTTGCAGTGAAATAGAAATGAGCCCTGCTCTGGCAAAAGGGGGCTTAATGCATCTCTGTAATGCATTTTACCTAGCAAGTAATCACACAATTATGGATCCGTTAAATCTGTTTTGTCTAAAAACGAACTGAAACATGAGATAGAATGGTTTTAGGACATCCAGAAAATTTACAAAAAGCAAAAAGTTTCGACACAGGTCAGCTGCTCTGACTGTGCAGGCTGACCTGGGGCTTTACTTTTTGCAGATGCACCAAACCCCCTTTTTACAGAGCATGGCTCAAATATGAATTGAATCTATAGAGACTTACCGTTTCCCAGTTCCCAGCCCACTACCTTATAGCCATGTGCCACTGTGTAGTTAATCAGTTTGATGGCATTGTCCGGGTCCCAGCTTTCACCCTGACGTAGCAAAACATTCAGGTCAAAGATCAGATCAAAACCAACACTCGCCACAAATTTGTGTAACTCATCATACAGCTGTCCTATTTAACAAAGAAAATAACTAATTAGTGTATCAGGTGGAAAATAAAATATTGGTAATACAAACCATCGACAATACGCATTAACTGTAAGTACTCAAATCTTTACCAGACAATAAAATTCAAAACTTGTCTAAATTGAAAGTATTTGCAGACAACTTCAAAGAAACTCAATTTGGTTTGTATTGGATGTTTAATGCCATTTTAACAGTTTAGGTCTTATCACAGTGCCCAGTGCACCTACTCATGTGGTTCCTGGCTTTCTTGCACGAGTACTCACACAACTTTCTTTCCAAGGCACTGACTACTTTCTAACATGCATCAGAGGTGACAGGCGAACAATATCCTGAAGGAATATTTGCCACAACCAGGTATCGAACCCACAACCACCTGGTCACAAGTCAGATATACAAGCCAAGCCTAAGGTAGCTCAAAGGATGGTATTTAACTTTGAAAGGGTAGAAATCATTGTGGGGGGAAAAAGGAGAAAATCCTAGTTACCACCTTCTTCTCCAGCCTTCTACCTCAGGATCTTTAACTCTTTCCCAAACGACAAATTTTGGACTAGTCCAAATTGAAAGAGCTTGCAAACGACAATTTTAAATTTGATGAAAATGGCAGAAAGGACTCAAAAAGGGTAGAAAATACTGTGGTAAAAGGAGAAATTGCTCGTTACGAGCTCGTTACGAGCAATTTCTCCTTTTCCCACAGTGTTTTCAAAAGACCTGTACTGCAGACACGTGAAAACCAGGGCTTGTTTGGGAAAGGGTTAAAGGAATCAATGTTTGCAGATAACTTTACCCTTATCCTGCTAAATAAGTAAAATGAAACTTGTAAGCCGATATCATAATAAACAATCGAAATTTTCCTATTTCAGAGACATTTTGTGGGGGAAAAAATATGTCCTTATCAGACAGTGTAGATCCAAGATCAGACTGCATGTACTGTGCAGCCTGATCTTGATCTACACTGCTCAAAAAAGGTCCTTGACACGCACTTAGCTGCCCTAGGGTTAGTAGGTGTGACTCCAATCAAGAGGTTTGCTTATGATAGGGTAGAAAACATTGTGGGAAAAGAAGAAAATACTGGTTACCAGCATTTTCTTCTTTTCCCACATTGTTTTCATACGCCTTTTTCCACAAGGTTGTTAGAATTCATACATGTTTGGTAAAGGGTCAATGCAAGGATTTGTTTGAACAAGAAAACTGTGGCACAAGGAAAAATTGCTCAAAAAGTGCTCTACAGCAAGACAAAAAAATTCATATTGACCTGACATTGTGAAATTAGTGTAGTCTTTGTCTAAACCTATGTCCCTTTTAAATCTTGATCCACTCTTTGGGTATGTATATGGCAGAACTTCGGGCACGACTTTTGAGGTGTCATCTTTCGAGGTCCATGTCAAAGTATCGGAACCCCTCTTGATTCCTAAACCATCATCGAAGATCAGGAAATCAGCATCAGTGCCTCCCACTCGCAAGTAACACGGTGTAAGGGCCGAGGCAAGGGTCTTAACTTTCTCAGATCTGGAAATAAAATACACGCTAATGTAAATGGCTTTTCTTCCCTACTTCTCTGCAGTACTCAATGCCTTGTTAACTATTTAACAAATGAAAAAAAATTAGAATTGTCCGAATTGCAAATATTTGCAGACAACTAACTTAATGTGACTCAATTTAGGGTAAGATTTGTTTCTGAAACGGTGTAAATCATTGTCGGAAAAGAAAATGCTGGTTACCAGCAATGTCCAGTATTGTTTTCAAAAGGTGTCTTTCCCAGGGTTGCTAAAACATGATACTGTTTGTTTAACTCTTCACCACACCACAAAGTTTTAGACTGGTCCAAACTGGAAGCATTCGTCAGATGACAAATGAAATGTGGCTCAAAATAATATGTCACTGAAAGGTAAGAAAACATTGTAGGAAAAGGAGAAAATGCTGGTTACCAGCATTTTCTCCTTTTCCCACAATGTTTTCAAAGCCTTCTCTGTCAGGGTCGTTGAAACTCAGGATTGTGTGGTAAGGAGTTAAGGGTTAACATTACCTTATACGGGTAACTTCTTTGGGCTTGACTATCTTTGAGAATATGGCAAAAAGAGAAGTTACGTCACATTTTACCAAACAATCCTAAGTTTTAACAACTTTTAAGAAGGCTTTTAAAAACATCATAGGACAAGGAGAAAATGATGGTAACCAACATTTTCTCCCTTTCCCACAATATTTTCTTTCAGAGAAAGAATTGGTCTTTTGAGCTACATTCAATTTGTTGTCTGCACATAATTTTAATTTGGTTGTGTGTAAAACTTTGCTTTTTGGTAAAGAATTAAATAATTCCTAATCTGTTCTTCTACATCTTTCTAGTACAGTTATGAAAGAATGCATTGTTACTATCATAACAGTATTGCACTAGTGTTGCTTTTGTGTGTGTTATTTTTATTAAATTTAAATTTATATCAATGAGACTGAATGAGTTAAGTGCCATGCAATCCCCTTGACAACCCTTTGGTCTTTTACTAGAAAAGAATCTAAGGGCGACAATATGAATTTTAATATCATCATACACAAGAATCATTTTTCTACCCAAAAATATCACTCAAATTGACAACAAAAATATGGCCACAATATCCCACTGATTCTGTGGGAAGCTCCAATGTTAATTTTATGATTTCGTCTCCACTGACGACACAATCGAAAATAACATTGATCAGAGCTACCCAATGAATAAGGGGGCATATTATCAGTTGTCGACTGATGGAATATATGCTTAGCTTTACCCGGATTCAGAGTCTTACTCCGATTTTATTTTTTTATTGCGTCTCTCCTTGCAAAACAACCACAAAATAACATGGAAGCAACCATTCAGGCTGAAGGTAGCTTAGCTTGTATGATAATTCAATCATGATTGAATTGCTTTATTTGTTCTCAGTACTGTAAAAAGTGGAGCAAGCTAAATTAGTTGGGCATGCTGAACTATAAACGCTTTACCACACTATCCCAAGTTTTCATGACCTTGAAGGAGAAGGCTTATGAAAACATTGTGGGAAAAGGCAAAAATGCTGGTAACCAGCATCTTCTCCTCTTCCCACGTTTCTTTTTTTTATATTACAGACAGAAGTCATCATTGGGGTAAATTTAAATTGTCGTCTGCAAATGCGTTTTTATTTGATCACGTCCACAATTTTATTGTTTGGTAAAGAATTAATATGTGGCGAGATCTCTTGGGGCATCGTTGTTTTGGCACAGTAGGTTGTAGTTCTGACCAATTGCCTTTGTGTAGACTTGTTTTAATTACGATTCGCCAAGTCTCATTTTTTTTATGTGCACTTATTTTCTAGACAGATGCTACAATTATTCTCTCTCGAAATAATTGTTGGCAGAACACAGGATGATGAGAAACAAATAACCTCGGGTTAAATTTTCCCCAGTGTCTTCTTAACACTCCAGAATCTATTGCTACACTGATAAATTTTTCGCTCGTTGTATGGATGATGTGGGAGGTGTCAATGTCTATTGCTATGGGCTGAGGGTATATGTCGTCGAAGTGATTCACTAGAAAAACGAACAACACGGTTATTTTACTGATCCTTTGCATTATAATATTGTTTCACAGATACTAAGTACGACTCCGTAGGGTAAATCCGCCAAAAGTCGGACAGCGTCAATATTCGGACATCGGAGAAAAAGTGGATATTACATGCATCTCACAGCCAGAAACTTCCCATTGTGTAGTGTCGATGACTCCTACACCGGTTATAAGTAAATATCACGGCTACAGAGTCTTAACTGAACACCGGTGACGTTTATACACAAAGCAATGACGTACTACCCACTTTCTTTCTGACGCAACCAAAATCAAAGGACTGATAGTCCTGAGGGTCGTCTGGATGGTAATGGGTTAGAAGTTTTCACCCTTTTTTGTTCAAATATAGTAAAAGCGTTCGAGATACAAAATAACTCAACCGTAAGACAGTATTATATGCAAGCAAGTGACTTCATTTAAAAAATGTTTTTCAAAAGGTACAATCAATATAAAACAAGTAATTTCGTTGAAATGATATCCACCGCCTAAAAAAAAACTTTTTTTTTTTTTATCGAAACATAATTATAAGAGGTATTTTGTTTGCATGTAAATGGCCTTTTTTGTTATTGGTGAAAATATACATTAAGCCCCCTTTTTCCATGATACGGCATTTCATGAAATAAAAACATATACTGACTGTCTGTGGCTTACGATATAACAATATAAATATGAAATTTCATAAATTTTGTCCCGTAGTTAAAGAGATTGATCCAGAATGGAAATATACATCAAACCCCCTTTTCCCATGACACCGCATTAAAAACAAAAAACAAAATCAATCCGAAAAAAAATCAAGCCCCGTTTTTTCCATGACAAGGCATTACATTTAAAAAAAGTATATCAGCGGACTGTTATGAGGACTACATGTATGAAGTTTCATTAACTTTCGTCAACGGTTTTAGAACATATTTGTCTGGATGGACGGAAGATCGGACGGACGAACGGACGGACGGACGGACAGGCAACATGAAAACCATATCTCTCCCCCCCAGCCCGAAATTCAGCGGGGCGTAATAACTGTCGAAGTTAAATCAATATTTACAGTTCCTCCCTAGCTTAATAATGCCTGTAAAGAATTTGGACAAAAGTTAGGCTTCTAGGTTGATAAAAATGTTTTTCTGGCGCAGAATCTGGGTGGCTAAACTTACATGTGTATCTTAATTCTTACACACATTGCTAAAACAAGCAATCTAAATAATTTCAGTAGAATAGGGCATACATTTTCTCCCCAGATTTAGAGCAAGTTATTTTTATATGACACATATTTTCTAAAATTGGACCACATGGTTATACATATATCGTTTAATTTGAATAATTGTCCTTTCCAAATACAGGATGCTAGATATGAAATTTGGGTATAATTGCTTATACAGTTTCAGAGGCGGTTATCCTGAAATGTTACTACTCATTTCTCAAGCTTCTGTGAAGTTTATAGAAACAGAGCTGAATGACTTGAACAATTTTACAAGAGGACCATTTAGGCAACATTAGTATGGAACTCAATTGAACTTTGTCTTCTGGTATTGGATCTAGTGACATACTTTTAGACCACAAATACCCTTTTGCAACTCGCCCATATCTAATCTAAGCAGTCTGACAAAGTTCCGTGAGTATTTGAACATAAATGGATTCTAAAGCACTAGATCTATTACGGTTCCGTCTGATTTGACCTAGTGACAACCTTTTTCTTTTAACCCCCCGATGACCTACTTTCAGTTTTGTCAAAAATTAATCTTGAGACAAACAGCCTGGCAATTTCATGATCATTGGACTGAAATATAGCCTCTGGAGCACACACAAATATTTGACTCGGTAATCTACTTGTCCTTTGAAAATAATTTGTATTTGTTGCTGTCCGGGTTCAAGTTTTGTCCACAGTGGACTCTAGGAATGTGGCTGCTACAGCTCAAGAAAAACAATATAACCTAATGGCATGATTATCAGCCTTTTAACTTTGTCTGCGTGTTATAACGGCCCAGGAATTAGTACTGCTTCCACACCAATTGAAAATTTTAGAGATCTACATGTATATCAATATTGCTTTGGCTTAAACTAAATGTTTGCGGTTCGCTCTAAATTACGCTTTATAACAACCCTTTACAAGATTACAAACACTCCAATAAAGAACTTGTTCGAGTGGGTTAACATTGATCTGTTCTATTATATTTGAAATATAGTGGAGTAAAAAGTTAAGTTCTCAGATTGCTGGTTGTTAGAACTGCGTAGTTTCAAGTCAAATTCCCGTGTGAATTCAGATTTTGGCAGTTTCGAAAACACCTTGTGTTCTGACACCCGAACTAATAAATTGTTGTTTCATAAATACTAGATCTAGGTTTATCGCACAAACACACACAAAAAAAAAACAGCAGACTTTTACAAATTCACCTCTTTAAGAACGAAAAACAATTAACCAAACACAGTATACTTTAAACACTCTCTCTGCATGGATCGGCGAAGCACTAGGTCGGTATACGCTGAAAATAAGGGCCTCTTCAGCGACTGATTCATAAATATGTAAATTTATAAAGAATTCCGTGGTGCAAATGACGTTATACGTCACGTGATTATAAGATCTATATTTGTCGCACAGCTACATTCCAGAAAGCACCTGCGAAGCGATGACTTGGTACAGCCTAGAATCGTGCGCATTACATACACTATGTTCGATCTCTGTTCACCTAGAATATTGGTGTGCAAAGTATTTAAAGTGTAGAATAGAAAGCTCTGAAGAAGCAACGTGTAAGAATGCCTAAGAAGGCAACGCGACCATTCCAAGTCGTTATAAATTTGTTGAAAAAAATAGCCTACTGTTGGGAAAAATCTCCATTGAAAGCTTCCATGTCAACTCTGTATCGCCTTTCGCTTTCCGACCATAGGTTGAGTGTTGAATTGTAATAAGACTTGCAACAATTAAGGACAGATTGTAAGATTCAGAGTGTACTTCTAATGGGTAATTATCAAAACATTTTCACTGAGAATTGTCCACAAATAGAGGCGTGCTGTAGTAAAGACGCTTGTCGTCGGAGTGTGTTTTTCAGCGTGTCCGCAAACTTGTTTAGGTCACGACGGCTATTTTTAGATACATACATAATGCGCTATATTTAGAGATGACGTACGTGTAAGCGATAGGCTATCGTGTACCGATGTGGACGAAATGATTGTTTCAAAGGTTTGAACCGTTAAATAGCTCAGTCTTTACAGACATTCATTATCACAAAAGCACAATTGTAAGTTATTTGTGACAGAAACTGGGCTGTTTACCGAATAATTAGAAAACTATGTTTCATCTCGTAAACCGGAACTCGGCCAGGAAGCAGTACAAGGCCGGAGGTATGCTTACGTCACCCCATAGATGAGAGCCTGGTTGCTACGCAACCAGGCGACTCAAAAATCATAAAGAACGACCCGCGTAAACCCGAGGTATATTCGGGCTTTTTTATGTTGTTTTGATACTGGAGACAAAAAAATCTAAACAATGAAATAGAAAATGGCTTTAAGATTTAAAAAAAAACGTCATTTATAGAAAAAATAAATGTCACCTTTCGAAATATCAAGGAAAAATTGAAGTGTCCGAAAATTAACTATCTTTTTGAGAAGTCGTTAAAAGTCGGACAAAAAGTCGTTAAAAGTCGGACAAGAAGAAAAAGTGTTAATTCAATAGATCACTGTCACTTTGATAACGGATTGATAAATTACAAAAAAGGAGGAGATCTCCAAAGTTGCTCCAAAAGAATTAATAATACTAAAATGAATAAATAAAAAGAATAAAAAGAAAGAAAGAAATATCCTTCCACTTTTCTCTATCTTTTTAAGTAACAATAATCTTAGAGGGAAAAAAGAATAAGGAAAGAGGTGGAAGAGGGAAAATAAATTTCCCCTTTTCAACCCTTTCTCAAACAATCCCTGGTTTTTACGACCCTGAGAAAGAAGCCTTTTGAAAACATCGTGGGAAAAGGAACAAAATGCTGGTTAGCAGCATTTTCTCCTTTTCCCACAATGTTTTCTACCCTGCTGGTAACAAATTTCAATTTTTGAGTTACGTTTATATTGTCGTCTGCAAGTGCTTTCAATTAGGGCCAGTCTAAAATTTTGTTGTATGGTAAAGAGTTAAACAGTTTTTAGTTCTTCTTTTTCCCTGACACTTGCTTAACACATTGGAATGAGACCGCTTTTGAAAACTTTGCTGGAAAATGTGAAAATCGCTCGTAACGAGCTTGATCTATTTCACCTTTGTCAACATTTTTTTTCTACGCTAGATTAATCAATTAGTACTGTACACTCACGTTTAAAAACCAGTTTTGATATGTCATCTGCAAGCTCCCTCAATTTGGGACAAGTAAAAACAATTTGTTTACAGAACGTAAGAAAAAACGTGACCCTTGCAGGCTTTTGATGATGATGATGTGATGATGACGTGATATCAAAGTATAAACCTAGTTATAAAATGAATTTAAAATAGATCTAGTTCCTTATTCAAACTAATATAGATCTAATTATAAATCATTTAAAACAAATTTTCAGGGAACACGAATCGTGAAGAACGTCATAATAAGAAACCTGTATGCCGTGGGCATGCACCACTGGTCTGGGAGACAGTTAGAAATTGGCCCTGTTTATCATTGCCGACCAGAGGTAAATGCATTTGATGCGAATGCAATTGTGATAATGCAAGAAAAAGAATCGACTACGAAGGCGGCATACCTCAGAAGAGAAGATGCGAGAGTTATTAAGAAACTTTTTGAACTTAATTATATTTCTTCTTCCTGCTATTTGAGAGCAAAATCTGCTCCCGAAAAGTTCAGCAGAAGCAAGGGTCCGATGCAAAACGTGAGCATCGGTTTTCGTGTTCCTGACAGCAAAGCTGAAGACTTACAAAAGTTTTGCAGGGGGAATCACCTTGTCTATAGAATATTTTAAAGCCAGTATTAATAGACTTTCAATGTCACTTGTCTTTTGAGAAATAAAATAAGTAACAGCGTGTTCTATTTCATGCTTTTATTGGGTTCTCTATAATTTCCAGCAGTCTGTAAACAACTACAAAACATTGTTTTTGTTTTTTCTTGAGCTACACAATGATTGTTGTGCTACCCCCGCCCGGCCCCCCCCCCCCCCATCTCCAATGACATTTTAATCCTTTTCCTGATTTAGTTATTTGATTATATTCCAAATTGAAAGAAGCGGCAGACGACAAATTAAACTGCCTAAACGAACGTTTGAAATACCGATTACCTTTGCGGAAAGGGAGAAATTATTCGTTACGAGCATTTTTACATTTTCCCACCATTTTTCACAAAGCTGTCTCCATTCAGTGTGTTAAAATGAGCATACATCAGGAGCAGTATGACAAAAAAAAATTAATCCGAAGCTAGGAATCAATCCATATGCATTTAAAATAAATTTCAACAAAGAGATGGACTTTTCTTTAAACATTTAAAATTTTGGCGCCAAGTTGCCTGGCACCGACGCGAAATCAACACTATTTCGAAGAGTCAGAACTAGCGTGACTTGGCAAGCAGTTTCCATTTAGTTTTGCAAAACCACTAAGCCTGACACCAAACGAAGCCATGATTTAGCCATGATTCCTGACGTAGATATTGTGGAAGAAAGGAGGAAATGCATGTACCATGTAGTTCCTCTTTATCCCTCAGTATTTTCTGTCAATCATAAAAGGAAGATCAGTTTTACAATGTTATATAAATTTGATTTCGGCTATGTTATTTTTCGGTTTAGAAGAAAAAATAATTCTTCGGCTTATAAAAAGATTGATTAATGATCGGTTCTTGAGGAAGTGCCGACTTCGCGCTGAGTACAATTTACATCCTTTTTCTATACTGCCATCCTTTATTTCATAATCGAGAGAATTTCCGTCGCCTAGTAGTAATGGCGTTTTCAGGACTCTCGACTGATAAACAACGGTTCGATTTTTGCCTCGTTTACGGTTGAAGTGTCCTAAGGCAAAGCAAGTCTTCTTAATCCTTTACCACACAATCCAGAATTTTTAACACCCCTGTGAACGAAGCCTTTTGAAAAAATTGTGGCATGAATAATGTGAACTGTCGCCGCGATATAGCAGAATTACATTACTGTTGGAAGCAGCGTAAAACACTCACCCCCCCCCCCCCCCCCACACACACACACACACGCACAAATCAAACAAACACAAGTTTTGCTCGACAAGCTGAAACAGGCTGATATTATTATGATTTATTACAAGTGAAATACTGAACATTAAAAACGACTTAAAACGCCATACACATTTGTATCCTTGTCGAACCAGAATTATTTGACAAGTTAAAATTAATTATCGAAAGTACTTATTTTCGACTATTGTTACTATAGATTTGTCCATATATTGCTTCTTTCATGCTCATCATCATCATCATCAGCATCATCCATTGAACAACCATGTTATTTGTTGGACTTGAAATTGTCATCCTTCTCATCATCATCATCATTATCATCATCATCATCGTCAGCACCATCACCACTGCTTTTATCATTTGCTTTCAGCCATGTCAGCTATGCTGCGTTCTCAAGTGAAACGAGGGAAGAATCTGCAATACAGCAAGCAGAATCTTGAAAATGCCGTTATGGCCGTACAATCTGGGGAATCAATACGACAAGCATCTGTCAAGTATGGCATACCTAAAAGTACTATTGGAGACCGTATTTCGGGTCGATTTGACATTTCGAAACCGCTTGTGCATGGAAGGCCCCCAGCCATCCAGAATGAAATTGAGAAGAAAATAGTCGAATCGGTGAAAATGGCCGCAAAAATGGGAGTTGGCTTAAGCAGGAAGCAAATACTAGCAAGGACACACATTTTATGCAAACGAATCTAAATTCAAACCACCTATGATAATTTCAAGGCAGGCAAAGATTGGTGGGTAGGTGTTAAGCGTCGTCACCCTGAAATTACCCTTAGGAAACCAGAGAAGCTTTCCACAGTGAGAGCAAGGATGCTCAATCCAAGTGTAGTGGATAACTACTTCAAAGATCTGGAGAAAGTAATTTCACAACTTGGGATCAACGGAAATGAAATATGGAACTGCGATGAAACTGGGCTCAACTTTGAACACACTCCTCCAAAAATAGTCACTGAACGCGGATCTACCTCAGTCGTTGTGAAAACCAGTCAAAAATCAAGTAACCTTACCATTTTGGCCTGTGTTAATGCTGCGGGTCGCGCAATGCCTCCTCTCATTATTACAAAAGGTAAAACGGGTAAATCGTTGCACGGCTTTAAAACAACAGACGCACCAGCAGGCACAGTCTGGAGTTTCCAGGAAAAAGGTTGGATTACGGATGACATTGGAGAGCAGTGGTTCAACGATGTATTTCTGAGGAACTGTGGTTCTAAGCGACCACAGCTATTAATTTTTGATGGCCACTCGTCCCATGAAACATTAGCTATTATAGAAAGAGCTATGGATGAAAATATCATACTTCTATCTCTACCACCACATTGTACACACTATCTCCAACCTTTGGATAGGTCAGTGTTCGGTCCCTTTAAGAAATCATACAATGAACATTGCTCTGATTTCATGTCTGAACATCCTTTGCATGTAGTCAATAAGTGGACTTTCCCTTCACTGCTAAAGAAAGCATGGGAAAGTTCCTTTACAGAAGCGAACATCCGGAGCGGGTTTGCCGCATGCGGGATATTTCCACTCAACAGGGCCGCTATTCCGGTATCTGCCTTCACACCGAGTGTGTCGACTGATGTCACCAACAAAAATGGTTTGTATCATGTATGGATGATATTGATCTGACCACTCCATTGACCCCCATATCAAATATTTCCTCAGTTTAAGAGAGATAACAACGTGTGAAAACATTGTTGGAAACAAGAAAAATACTCGCAACTCTCAATATTATCAATCCTTTGAGTAAAAAGCTCCCTCATCTAAACAGTGACCGGTGGATTACTCGTATTTTAAACTGTTTTCTTTTATCTGACTGGCCTGCAGATGTAGAGCATCCAACTTCTGACCGGACATCGTGACTTCAAATTCATGCCTGTCGTACCAAAATCTGTAAAAATTGTAGTCATGGATACCTTCTTTTAAGATCAGTAATGCTGAAAAAATTATTAAGACTGACCCGTCTGGATAACTTAACCTGCCCCAAAGTGGTCAACAAGAAATTCACCCAAACATGGATCTGTGAACTGTAGCTGTGAAATAACTCAAACACAGTTGATAATGCATTAAACATCAAATTATTTCTTTTCACAGATACCCCCTTAGCTCAAACTTTAACTGCTGTCACTCCAGTAACTCCAAAGTATCATCCATTCTCCCAAGCTGAACAGAATCCCTCAACAGAAATTCTGGCCGCTTTTCCTGTTTCAGCTCCGCAGGTTCTATCATCGGAAATCCCAGCCTCTGTTCCTCTGTCTCCACAGGCAACTACTGATTTCACACTGGATACAGAGGCTCGTTCGGTCCCTCGGAATGACTTTGACTTCAGTCAATCCGATGTTTCTTTCGAAACGAGTATATTTACGGACGAAAATACGCCAAGCCTTCAAGCCTCTGGCATTCCAGTTATTGATATCAGCGATCCTACACAGCTCTTGCAGTTAATTGCAACAGGGGATTTGTTTATGGAAACTGTAGCTGGTAGTCAAGAACATTCTACCGATCCGAATGAAGTCATAAACGATGTGTTCCTCCCTCCAAAAATTGAAAGCAGACCTACAAATAAAAGCAAAGTAATAAAGAAAACTAGCCATATAATTCTCACTACGGATGAAGTAATAGAACAGAAAAGGCTTCTACAAATACGGAAAGATGATATACAGGCAAAAAGGTCAAAAAGGATGAAGAATGAAAAGGTTTAAGACTAACTTACAACTAGTCAATTAGTCCAGTGCTGATCACGCATTTAAAAAAAAAAAGGATATTGTTTATATATGTTTTTCAAGTTAAGAAATAATAACTGATAATGACAGTCCCGTAAATTTGATTACCAGAGCATTTGTTTATACTAAGTAAATATATATCTTTTTGTCACATTTATTGATACTTATGGCCATGATACGAGTTAGTATTATCATGGTACGAAGGGGTAACACTATGACCTACGAAATGGTAAATTTATGGTGACGAAGTGGTTATGGTTCGAAGTGACTGCATACCTTCTAACAACCTTCTTTCAAAGCCACTGACTACTTTCCTCACATACATCAGAGGTGAGAGGCGAAAAATCGTCGGAGGGAAAGTTTGTCTCAACCTGGTATCGAACTCACAACCACCAGGTAACGAAACAAATACGTTAACCACTGACCTACCTGGCCTGCCTGAATGATGTAAAATATCGGAAATAGTTCTGCGATTTCATCTTGAAAAAAAAAAAAAACAGGATAAGGGTGAGGTCTGTACTTGTCCGACTTTTCACTACGGAAATTTGCCTGTCCGAAATTATACCATGGTATGTCCGAAGTTTAACTATGCTGTCCGACTTATGCCGTTTTACACCGGGGTGCTTTTTTATCATTTTTTCGGAATATTTTCACTTTTATTGTTGTTTCAGTTACAAAATACGAAACTAAAATATACGAATTATCAAGTGAGGTCACCCGGGGAGGGCTTTCCCCAAATTTCAACTCTCAGCGACGTTTTATGTGAGCACCGATGATTTTTGTCCGACTTTTGGCGGATTTACCCTACTGTTTCCGGGTTGAATATTTTGAATCTGTAGAATCACCGGATCGGACTTAATAACCGGACTCGACAAAAAAAAAAAAAAAAAAACGAGTGTATGAGGGGAAGATTTGTTATTTCTTAATTCAGTTTATTTGTAATTAATAACAAAAACTTGTACAGACACATTGCTGCAAAAAAGTGAGGTTCGTTTGTCTTCAAAATTAGGACTGAGTCTCCTCTGGCTAGGGGCTGAATCTTGATAGAGTCATGATGGTTTCGTTGTATGAGCCATTATAATTTCAAAAAATTCTGTTTAGATATCTAAATGAAGAAAAAATGAAACTTGAGATGAAAGTAACTGTTAAAGCCGGTGTCGATTTGGGTCCGATCCGGTTATTAGGTCTAGCTTGGTGAATTTTCTGGACATGTTTATTCTGCGGGTATTTTACGAGCACAGGTCCATGTGTCGCGTAACTTTTTTGATAGATTGAACATATTTCATTTCTATCCTTTTCCCGCAATATTTTCAAAAGGCTTCTTTCTCAGGGTCATTAAAACTCGGAATTGTGTGGTAAAAAGTTGAAGAGTCTGCAAATACTTTTGAAACGGTCCAGTCTAATTTTTTGTCATATGTTAAAATGCGAAAATAAAGATGGTTTCCTGCCTGGCTCTGTGGTAAAGTATAGGGCTCCTAAACTTGAGACCCCGGGTCGAACCTCTACGTAAGCACTATTTTTTTCCCCTGCAGGAATGCCCTTGGGAAAGACACTTCAGAGCCTTAGCCTAATAATGAAACCCAGAACATACATGACTATGTGAGCCGTTGTGTCAATATGACTGAAATAATGTTGAAAATTATGTAAAACACTATTAAACTCTTTACCAGACGACAAAATTTTAAACTGTTCCACATTAAAAGCTTTTGCAGACAACAAATTAAACGTGACTTAAAAACTGGAATATGTCTTTGCAAGGTTGTTATCAGCTTTTACTCCTTTTCTCACAATTTTTTCAAAGCTCTTTTCCTATTGATTGATTGATTGTATGGCGTTTAACGCCGTTTTCAACATTAATTCAGTCATATTGACACAACAGCTCACATAGTCATGTATGTTCTGGGTTTCATTATTAGGCTAAGGCTCTGAAGTGTCTTTCCCAAGGACATTCCTGCGGGGGAAAAAAAATAGTGCTTACGTAGAGGTTACATCGCGGCGGCCAGCGCACCTATCCATGCTTACCTGGAGTTTCTTTTACCAGTACTCCGCACAATATTCTTTCCAAGCCATTGGCTGCTTTTCCACATAGCCATCGTCGAAACAATGGTCGGCAGTGAGAGAGGAATGAATCCTGTTGGGATGACTATCATCAATCCTCGGAAAGAAATTGGCCAAGCCGGGGATTGAACCAGCGCCCTCCTGTTCTCAAGTGCTGTACACTACCGATTGAGCTACGGGGGCTTGGCAGGTCTTTTCCTAGAGGTCGAAGAAACTCGGGATTGTGTTGTAAATTATTAGGTAGAGCTTTTTGTGGAGGGCATAAATCAAGACCAGACAGCACAGAACGTGCAGTCTGATCTTGGATATATAATTATCATCCGTATGCGTATTCGAACATCTAAGATAGAAATCTTCCGCTCAATCATATTTTGTCCAGAGCTAAAACAATAAAATGCAGCACACTTTAAATCCAGGTAACTTAAAAGTGATTTTTTTCTGCCTCTGTTACTTTGTTTCTTACTTGTAATGATCTTACGAATAGATGCACCGTGACGTTTGGACTCGACCATATTGCAAGCACGTGCAGAAGACAAATGTAACTCAAAGGATGATTTCTGTCTTTGATATAGAACAGAAAACATTGTGGAAAAGAGAAAAAGCTGGTTAATGCCGTTTCGTTTTATATATAATTTCAGTTACATAGAGACGACCATTGCACCTATCATGTTCTTTTTCACCAATATTTTGCATAAGATCCTTTCAAAGGCATTAGACCCTGCCTGGTGAAGAGTCAGAGAGTCAGAGACAGACACAGAGAGAGACAGAGAGAGAGAGAGACACACACACACACACAAAGCTTTTAAGCGGTAAACTAATGAATAAAGACAAAATGATAAGATAGCGGAACAAATAAAAGAATGAATAAATACATGATAGATTTGAAGAAATAAGACTTTTTACGAAGATGTTCATATTCGATATCAGGCATACATAATGGCAATTCTTTTGTTTTGATAGTGTAAGCAGCTAGTACCCCCGGGCTATGTCTATCAACATACTAATACGGGTTTCCAGGGCTTAGCGTTTTGATTCTACATATACATGTAGATGTAGGGATAAAACACTTTGACGTTTCATTTTTTAGAACAGAATTTAAGTTTTTGTTTGGTTTCAGAGACAGACGAGCCTATGTAACTTTCTGTAAATGGTTGTTTAATTCAGTCAATTAGCTACAACAAGTAAATACAACCTGAAGTGAAATGAAACATTTATTATACTTGAAAACTGCTGAGGTGTCGATGAACCTCTGTCTCATTCTCAAAATGGACAAACCCCTAGCAAAGTTTTGTAAATTGTGAATAAAATCTGCATATCTGCCATACTGTAAGCCATACAGATGTCAAAAAGTTGAGCTCCACAAAATGGGTGCTCCATTACTTTGACCAAAGGCCTAGGCCCCGCCCCTTCCCCGCGCGCGCGCGCGAGAGAGAGAGAGGTCTTCAAAACGCTTAGCTCTGGAGACCCGTATTGGTATGTTAAAAGACGTAGCCCAGGGTTACTAACTCTTAAAACTATCAGAACGAAAGAATGACAAGGGAGCCATTGTGTGGAATCAGTAATTTTCAACTAATTTGAAAAATATACAAACAATGGGACGAACAAGACCGGGCCAACAAGTCAAGGGACGAACACGGTCAGAAGACAAAGATTGTGTGTATCATTGCGCCAATATAGAAGGCCATAGGGGGTATAGATATTTTCAATAAAAAAAGAAGCGTTCCCATGATCGGTGACCTAATCCAGTTTATTTTAATTCGCCGTTGTTAACTATATATCTTACTGCTATCGAACCACTTATTTGTTGTAGAAAATTTGAGTTTAGTTGGGTCTACTTCCTTCGGTTTTGCAAAAACTATGATAAATGATTTTCAAAATTCCGTATTGAACTTAAAGTGGCATTGTCTTCGACAAATGCCACAAAAATCTTCTTTACGCAGCTTATTTTCTTCCAATCAGTCATCTATTTATCAATTCTTTTATCCGTACCGATATCTTATCATTTTGTCTTCATTCAATAGTTTATCCCTTAAAAGCTCTGTCTCTCTCTGCGTCTGTCTTTATCTGTGTGTGTGTGTGTGTCTCTGCGTGTCTGTCTGTCTGTCTCTTCACCAGGCTTTGAAAGAATATCATGTATCCAATGCTCTAATGTCAGGCAGGGTCTAGTGAAAGGATCTTATGCAAAATATTGGTGAAAAGAAACTACATGAAAGGTGCATTGATCGCCTCGATGTAACTGGAATTATATATGAAAGGGCATTAACCAGCATTTTCCCCCACAATGTTTTCTATTCAATCAAAGACAGAAATCATCCTTTGAGTTCCATTTAAAATGTCTTTTGCACATGCTTTCAATGTGGTCGAGTCCAAAATGTTACCGTTTAGTAAAGCATTAACACGTCTATTTCACAAAGTATTACAATAAAGGATATTGTCAAAATTTAGAGTATTTGCCGACGAAAAAACACAAAAATTGAAATTCGTTTTAAAAAGTGGGTCGTAAACATTGCAGGAAAAGGAGAAAATGCTGAACAAATACGATTGAGCGAAAATTTTTTATCTTAAACGCTCGAATAAATAACGTTCGAATGATATATATCCAAAATCAGACTGCACGTTCTGTGCTGTCTGGTCTTGATCTATGCCGTCCACAAAAAGGCTTTGTTTATCCTTTACCACACAATCCCGAGTTTGTTCGCCTTTGGAAAAAGACCTTCGAAAACTTTGTGAGAAAAGGAGAAAATGCTGATAGCCACCTTCTAAAGGTATACAGTATACCGGTTTTTGAGTCACGTTTAATTTGTCGTCTGCAAAATCTTTCAGTTGGGCCTGTCTAAAATTTTGCAGTCTGGTAAAGAGCTAAATGGTGTTTTACGTCATTTTCAACATTATTTCAGTCACATCGACACAACAGCTCACACAGTCATGTATTTTCTGGGTTTCACCAGTAGGCTAAGCCTTATGAAATGTCTTGCCCAAAGACATTCCCACGAAAAAAAAAAGTGCTTACGGTGAGGCTCGATCCGGGGTCTCAATTTTAGGAGCCCTGCACTTTACCACTGAGCCAGGCAGGAAACATCTTTATTTGTGCATACGGTGAACCCTTTACCACAAGACAAAAATTTAGACTGGACTGTTTCATAACTATTTGCAGACAGTTGACCAAATTTTGCTAAAACCGTGGGCTTTGGAGTCTGTGAAAATGTTAAAAAAAAAAAACATTGTGGAAAAAGAGAAACCAAGATTTTCTCTTTTCCCACATCGTTTTCAAAAGCCTTCCCCATCAGGGACGTTAAAGGTCGGTATTGTGTGGTAAAGGGTGAAAGAGATGAGAACTAGATTTTGTGTTAAATAGTTTTTAAATTTCTACTAAAGTAAAAACAAACCTTATGCTGCTAATGCACAAAGACCACGAATTCCACAACTTGATAAATTTAAGGATTTGTAGATGAATCGTAATCAGTTCGTGAAATTCCGAACTGAACGCGTATATTCGTAGTTAGTTCTTGCAATTCTTGAGCAACTGGGGATTCATGGTAAAAGTTTTGCGCTGTTCAAATCTTGGCCACGAACTCCCGATTCCAAAAAATCTTAGTTAATTAGTAACAAATTCATTGAACATTCCTATGAATCGTAACTGTATCCTTATCGATTCGGAGGCATAAATATGTATTCTTAAGTTATTCGAAGATTCGTGATGCCCAAGCATTTTTATACCAATCTTCAGAGAAAAATCAGATTGATTGTCAAGAATAGCCACGAACACACGTGACACTATCGTATCTCTATCGCAACTTAGTCGTAGAACATCACGAATCGGACAAGAAAGTTAAAAAAAAAAAAAAATCCACGAATCCAGAAATTCATCAATTTGTGGCAATTTGTGTGATTCGTGGTTTGTGTTGGGTAGCAGCATAAATCCAATCCACTGAGCTTTTTTAAACAGTATCGAAAGTCTGATTTTTGCCTCTGCCAAGTTGTTGTTGATTTTCGTTTATTTAACATCGACACTGTTTGCACATAGAGGCAACACCCGCGGAAAGCAGTTATGTTACGTGGGATAGTGCAGGATACAGGTTTGAATCTATTCTAAATTTCGCCCGGTTCTTTAATGTGCTAAATGTACAGCACCGTCACACGGGACCTAGGTTTAATTTTACGTGTAAGATGACTAGCCATGGGGATTGAGCCCACACCCTAAAGTGGCCCGA
Organism: Tridacna gigas; assembly: GCA_945859785.2. Classification (NCBI taxonomy): domain Eukaryota; kingdom Metazoa; phylum Mollusca; class Bivalvia; order Cardiida; family Cardiidae; genus Tridacna; species Tridacna gigas. The sequence goes on along the minus strand of OX244040.2, from coordinate 4,495,532 downwards.
GAATTGATGTTCACAAGTCTAATGCTTTAACCCTTTACCTCACAATCCCGACTTTTAACGACCATGAGGAGGAAGGTTTTTGAAAAAAATGTGGGAAAAGGAGAAAATGCTGGTAACCAGCATTTTCTCCTTTTTCCACAATGTTTTCTGCCCTTCCTAGGAAAAAATTCAATTTTTCAGTCACATTTATTTTGTCGTCTGCAAATGCTTTCAATTTGGACAAGTCTAAAATTTTGTCGTTTGGTAAAGGGTTAAATACCACCTGAGCTATTGGGGCTGGTCTCCTCCGCACTGTCCAGTATGGCAAGAATTTAAACCACCAAAAGAACAATGCAATACAACATGTATTTGTGTTTTTACGATGATTGACTGAAAGAATAGAGCCGAGCCCCGGTAGCTCAGTCGGTAGCGAACAGGTCTTGAGAACAGGAGGTCGCTGGTTCGATCCCGGCTCGGCCAATCCCTTTCCGAGGATTAATGATAGTCATTGCGACAGGATATCATTCCTCTCCCACTGCTGACCATTGTTTCGACATTGGTTATGTGGGAAAGCAGCCAGTGGATTGGAAAGAATATTGTGCGGAGTACTGGTAATAGACACTCCAGGAAAGCATGGATAGGTGCACTGGCCGCCGCGATATAACTGAAATAATGTTGCAAACGGCGTTAAACTCCAATCAATCAACTAATCAATCAATCAGCTGAAATAGTACAGCACAGACGAGTATAATGGACCATACGCTGACATTGCGCTATGTGTGTTTTTCCCATTTTTGCCTGAAGTAATAGAAAACGAAATGCCCCATTAGGCATTATACGCAAGTGTATCATCGAACATTGACATTGCAACTTTTTGTGTTTTTATCAATTTTGACTGAGATAAAAGAAAACGCAAAGGCGTAGCGCCCACACTGCAATACAATACGCAAGTACTGAATAAAAAAAAACAAAAAAAAAAAAAAAAAACTGACTTTACAATATTTGTGCTTTTCCATTTACTTGCTTTTTTGTGGATGACTGAATTAATAGAATATGCAAGGGCAGGACACCCGTAACACACAATTTATGCAACTACATAATGTAAAACAAAAAAGGGGCAACATGCCGCCTTTTGTCATTTCAGAGAATAATGCCATTTACATTGATGATTCTTCACCGAACAGTCTCGTTTTTTTACGACCTTTGAGAAGAGGCCCTTTGAAAACACCGTTGGAAAAGGAGAAAATGCTAGTAACCAGCATTTTCTCCTTTCACCACAGCTGTTTTTTTTTTTAATTCTTTCAAAGACAAACATCATCATTTGTGCTACTGTTTGAGTATTAGTTGTCGGTAACTTACGAGTACTTAGGATATAAGCTCTGTTCTTCCGTTAATACCCTTCACTCTAAATAGTTAAAGTATACTGTCATTCATTCATTTTTCAAAGACGAAAGAGCACATAAGTACAAAGGATGACAAGCTTACCTATTTCTTAAGTTGTTTTTAGCACATAATTAGCGGGAAGACAAAGCATTTTTGTCTCAGGGTCATTGGTTCTTTTTATGAAGTTTTTCTTCCAAGTGAAGATGACCCTTAAAAAAATCTTGCTGTTTTCTACATTTGTAGATGATATGGTGTTGTTTCTTTATTGAACCATCACTACCGCGAAACAATGTGTCATAATTCTGTTCCTAGTTAATATTACTTCAAATATGTCTAGTGTCACAAGTACAGTTCAGTGAAAATATAGATCTAACCTACAGGAATTTAACAGTGGGCAATTGTGTTAAAATTTAAAGTGTGACAAGTTAACAACAAGAATTCTTGGGGTCTCCGAAAAGCCATCGGAGAACGGGAGATAATACAGAGGAGGAAATTCACCGTCAATAAAACTAATATGGCCCCGCAAAAATGTCCGCAGAATAAACATGTACGGGGGTCACCCTATCCCGACATGCATTAAAAAAATAGTAATGGTACTTCCTGTATTTAATTGGTAAAATTATTTCTTTCAAATCACAGAAGCACAAATACTGGTCGTTTGCGGCGAGTGACAGATATTAGGTAACACATTTTTACGTGATATAGAATGGTTCTGTTAGGTCCAAGTGGTTGCATTGATGGAAATTGATGCCTGCATCGGACAAAGACAACCCCCGTTATAGTGGAGAGTAAGTGGGTGGGGAAATATTATTAGACGAGATAAATATTGGGGTACCGAAATATTGTACCAAACCATTCATGGTTAACTCCTAAGTAAACGACAAAATTTCAGACTTATCCAGATTGAAAGCTTTTGCAGATGATAAAGTAAATGTTGATTTTGCGATAGAATTGGTTTTTGTAAGGATAGAAAACATTGTCTGAAAAGAAGAAAATGCTGGTTCATTGTTTTCTCCCGAGCGCGTTTTTTGCCTCTTTGACGTGTTTTTTACTCACTTGTACACATGGAAACATGTGAGCATCTTTCTTACGTGCTTTAATGGAAACCCATTTTTCTGAGTATATGAATGAAACATATGGATCCGTGACGAATCAATGATGAATTTCTCTGGTTTTCAAATGCAGTCTCCACTACACTCCATTTTATGAGTGGGGAACAGTTATATTGGTAGCCGATTCAAAACACAAATGCTGTACCAGGGGCGATAAACTTGGAACCGATTCAGTCTCATTTCAAGGGTTGAAGAAACTTGATTATTCCTCAGTGTAAAATTAGCAACCACAGCATATCTTTAATCTTATGCTCATACTTACAATCATGTATTCAACAGAAAGAGCTTGAAAAGACATTTAAATAACATTTTGATTTTTTTAAAATATCTTACTTGGATCAAAAGTTATGAGGATTTGAAAATTCAATTTTTTTTTTAAAATTTTCCTGCTTTAAACCTCTATGCACTTGCATTTGAGTTGCGGAACTAGTTTCAAGAAAATTTTAACTAATTTTTTCATACATTTCTTAATTTAAAAGATTTCTACTGCAAATTTTCCAATTATATGTATTTTTTCATTCTCTTTCTATTATTGTCATTATTTCATATCTGTAATAAGTATTTTAAGAGATATTTTGATTCAAAATAAGAAAACAAAAATCTAAATATCACAACCAGGGTTTCCGTTTACGACGTGAAAGTGTTTATATACGCACAAAAATCGGCTCGGGGGCAAAATATTAAAGCTGATCGCATCAGAAATGAGTCAAAACCATGATTTAACGAGATCTACATCAATAATGAACACAGTGCAAAATAGCAGTATGAAGATTTAACATTTCTTGTACTAACTGACCATCGGAATTCTAAAGTGTCAATCAATAGATCTTGGTATACCAAAATATAACCAAGAAACATAAAAGTAGATATTGTCGACTTTGACGGTTACCCGAGTTGTGCTCATATTTTCTTTTCCAGCAAACTGATCTTAGGAAAACAGCTGTTTAGCATTTCTTTCCTGAAGATGGCTTCCAGGGCCAAAAAGAAAAAGCGTTTGCGATCTTTCCAAGGCCAATGGCTGAAAGATCCTGCCTTCGAAGATTAGATGCTAAGAGAAATTTATCTATATTCCACTATTCGTGTAAACTTTGACTTGTTATGAAATAAGCAGAAATATGGTTTTTACAACAGGTTGCATGGACTTTCAAAGAAGTTCCATTGTGACGTAAGATTTGTACTATTTTGAGCGACAGTCACTGGTGTGCACAGCGCATTAAATCTGCGAAAGGTTCCATAAAGAAGTCATTTGAAATAGCTTCTTCGTTTTATCCACTAACCAGATTTGGCCTCAATAAACAGACAATTTATGCAAGCAAAAATGGGACTCAGAAGGAATGCAGTGGGACTCAACTTATGCAGTTGCACTGGGTCCCATGGACTCAGTAAAACTTTATTCAAATGGAAACACTGACATCTTTATTCAAATTTAAAGACAGGCATAAATTTCATTGAGAGGCAACTTATAATTATCATAGCCATTGGTATGCATGTGAAACTTATTATTATTTTACCTTATTCATCAATATAAAGAAATGTGAGGGTTTTTTTGCTGGTGATAAACTAAAAAAAAAAACATTACAGATATCACATTTAGTCTAACTGATGATAAAATTTTAGGCTTATCCAAATTGAATGTGATTGCAGGTGACACAAGTTTAATATGGCTCAATCAGAAAGAGAGGAAAAGATTATGAAAAAGGAAGAAAATGCTAGTAACAGGCATTTTCTTCTTTCCCTACAATGTTTTCAGAAGCATCGTTTCTCAGGGTTGTCACTAGCTGTTAAACTCGTGCTCTGCAACCAAATTTCCTCCATACAGGCCCGGGGTAGCCTTCCATTCTATCAAATGTCTATTTCATGTCTGTCTTCTGTCTAGTAGAATACACCTAAAAATATGGAAAACGATGCTTGGCATTTCAAATCTTTCTTTTCACATTGACTTTTGGCAATTTTCAACTAAGAAACTGACCTACAAGGTATGTTGATCAGTTATCTGAACTTCTAGTTCGCTCCGAATATGTGTCATTTTCGTCGGTGCCCGACATCCGGTTCATGATTTTACTTAACCCTTTCCCAAACGACAAATTTTGGACTAGTCCAAATTGAAAGAGTTTGCAGACGACAATTTTAAATTTGATGAAAATGGCAGAAGGTTCTCACAAAGGGTAGAAAACACTGTGGGAAAAGGAGAAATTGCTCGTTACGAGCAATTTCTCCTTTCCCCACAGTGTTTTCAAAAGACTTGTACTGCAGACACGTGAAAACCAGGGCTTGTTTGGGAAAGGGTTAAATAAAATCATTATCAGAATACAAAAAAAGCAAAATCCAGCAATAATATTACCTCTAAATGCTTTCTTTTTACATCTCGACCCTCTTTATTGAGATATATCGTAAGATCAATCACCTAAGCCAAATTTACTGGCATTGACAATTGTAGATTTTTCAGGTCACTTCAAGTCACAAGTAGCCGTCAAGAAATCCCTGATTTTTCATTACATTTACGATAAAATGACCACAAATTATGAAAGGATTTAATTCTTCCACATTCATATTATATCACAACTAAAATTTTCCTTTCATATATCATATTTTTGAAGAAATTGCTATCGAAATATCGCTGATCAATGAATGAGAATTTTCAAGATGGCAGCGTAGAGAAATACTGTTTGTCAATGGCGACTTTGAATACCCTGTCCAAACCAAAATCAAAATCCAATCGGCATTTTCTAACTGATCTTTGGTCATTTATATATCATTTTAAAGAAGGGATTTCAAATATTTAAATGATGTTTGCCGCTTTGGGGACATTCATCTCGTTTTTCAAATAAGGTCTTCAGACTTTGACAAACATTTTATCTTTTAATTTTCAGCCAAGCCACAAGCGGCATACACTGTCTTGGAGATTTTTTTCTTCTCTGATTGGCTTATATTTTGTGATTTGAACATGGATCCATCATTATGTGATGACTCACTGAGATCCATTAAGCCCCCTTCTGCCAGAGCATGGCTCACATATTTCTTTATTTTTCAGATTGGGTGCAAGATTTCGCTAACTTCGACTACTTCCCTATTTTTTTCTTTATTGGGGATCGCAATACTGGACAGAATACGTCTCCCAAGTCCTAGGATGCCCTCCCAGCCCCTCCCTAACCATATGGAGCGGGATCATGGGATACCAGGGTAAGTGTTTGATCTTCTCTTGAGTTTAACCCGTTACCAAACTATCCCAGGTTTTAAGAACACCGGGGAAGAAGCCTTTTGAAAACATTGTGGAGAAAGGAGAAAATGCTGGTAACCAGCATTTTTCTCTTTTATCCACAAAGTTTTGTACTCTTCCTATAACAAATTCATTCATTTTTAGCTACATTTGATTTATGGTCTGCAAATGCTTTCAATCTGGATAAGTGCAAAATTTCATGGTTTGAAAAATGAGTTCAATAAAGCTCACCAGAGCACAAACATGGTCTCGATGAGCCAGTGTGACTGTGCCCGGCTGGGTAGCTCAGTGGTTAGTATATCTGACTTGTGACTTGGTGGTTGCGAGTTCGATACCTGGTTGAGGCAAACTTTCTTTTGGGTGATTTTTCGCCTCTTACTTCTGATACATGTGGGAAAAGTAGTCAGTGGCTTGGAAAGGAAGTTGTGTCAGTGCTTGTGTGAGAAAGCCAGGAAGTCTTGCGTAGGTACACTGACTGCCATAATTTGACTTAACCCTTTACCACACAATCCCGACTTTTAACGACACTGCGAAAGAAGCCTTTTGAAAACATTGTAGGAAAAGGAGAAAATGCTGGTAACCAGCATTTTCTCCTTTTTCCACAATGTTTTCTACTCTTCCCAAAACAAATTTCAATTGTTTTATTTACATTAATTTTGTCATCTGCAAATGCTTTCAATTTGGACTGGTCTAGAATTTTGTCGTATGGTAAAGAGTTAAGCTGTTAAAACGGAGATAAACTCTAATACAAACAAACAAACCAGTGTGATTGTTCTGTGGCAATTTGTGCATTGTCAGCTTTCACCTTGAACTCCAGAGGCCACAGTTTCTGCCAAATGCTCATGAAACTTGTTAACTCTTTACCAAATGACAGAACTTTAGACTGGTCCAAATTGAAAGCATTTGCAGACAACAAATGAAACTTGGTTCAAAAACTGAAGTTTGCCAAATTACAGAACTTTAGACTGGTCCAAATTGAAAGCATTTGCAGACAACAAATGAAACTTGGTTCAAAAACTGAAGTTTGCCTTTGGGAGGATAGGAAACATTGTGGAGAAAAGGAGAAAATCCTGGTTACCAGCAATTTCTTGTTTTCCCGTAATGTTTTCCAAAGCCTTCTTCATAAAGGTTGTTAAAAATTGGGATTGCATGGTAAAGGGTTAAGAATGTTTTTCCTGGTAACAATAGAGCATTTCTAGAGCATAAGGTAACCGTATGATATGCCACACGTGTAAATCGTAATGCGTAATAATTCCTTGTTCTCACTGTAATCATTAACCCTTTACCAGATGACAAATTTTTCTTTGATAGGGCAGAAAACATTGTGGGAAAAGGAGAAAATGCTGGTTACACAATGTTTTCAAAAGGCTTCTTGTCCAGGGTCGTTAAAAGGCAGCATTGTGTGGTAAAGGGTTAATAAGTTTTTTTGTCATTATCATCCCTACTGAGTGACAGATCGGCCATTTGTTATTTCATCAATTGTTCAACTCTTTACCACACAACAAAAATGAAGTTTTGTCCATATTGAAAGCATTTGCAGACAACAGTATTTTCTCCTCTGCCCACAATGCTTTCAAAAGGCTTTTTCCTTAGGATTGTGTAGTAAAGGGTTAAACTCTGAACTCTTTACCGGGGTCCTGCGTGGCTCGGTGGTAAAGTGTGGGACTCGTAATCTGGAGGTCCCGGGTTCGAGCCTCACCTGGTCCACTGAGTTTTTCATGGGAGTGTCCTAAGGCAAAACACTTCAGAGCCCTAGCCTAGTACTGGTGAAACCCACAAAATATGTGAATTTGTGAGCTGTGGCTGTGATATGACTGAAATAATGTTGAAAGCAGCATAAAACAACATTCAATCAACACAATCCCGACTTTTAATGACCCTGGGAAAGAAGCCTTTTTAAAACATTGTTGGAAAAGCAGAAAGTGCTGGTAACCAGCATTTTCTCCTTTTCCCACAATGTTTTCTACCCTTCCGAAAATAAATTTCAATTTTTCAACCACATTTATTTTGTCATCTGCAAATGCTTGTCAGTTTGGACTAGTCTAAAATTTTGTCATTTGGTAAAGATTAAGTAAAAGTTTTTTTGTCATTATCATCTCTACTGAGTGACAGATCGGCCATTTGTTACTTCATCAATTGTTCAACTCTTTAGCACATGACAAAAATGTGGTCTTGTCCTAATTGAAAGCATTTGCAGGCAACACTATTTTCTTCTTCTCCCACAATGCTTTCAAAAGGCTTTTTCCTCAGGATTGTGTAGTAAAGGGTTAAACTCTGAACTCTTTACCACATAATCGGGAGTTTTAACGACTCTAAGGGAAAGGGCTTTTCTTTTTTGGAAATGAACAAAATATTTGTAACCATTGTTTTCTCCTTCTCCAACAAAGTTACCTGTTGTTTCACTCTCAAGTTCCATCACTTCAGCCACATTTTATTTTATGTCTGCAAATGCTTTGAATTTGGTCAAGTCCAAATTTTGTTGTTTGGTTAAGGGTTAATTAGAAATAATATTATAAAGGTAAGGCTTATCTATAGCGGCATTTTACAAATTGCAAATTAACCCTTTACCACACAATCCCGAATTTTACAAAACCTGTAATAGAAGGCTTTTAACTCTTTACCAAACGACAAAATTTTAGACTGGTCCAAATTGAAAGCATTTGCAGACGACAAATTAAAGGTGGCCCAAATGATAAAATTTGTCATCTATATATTAGAAAACATTGTGGGAAAAGGGGAAAATGCTGGTTACCAGCATTTTCTCCTTTTCCGTCAATGTTTTCAAAAGGCCCTTTTTCTCAAGGTTGTTAAAACTCAGGATTGTGTGGTAAAGTGTTAAAAACGTTGCAGGAAAAGGAGAAAATGCTGGTAACCAGCATTTTCATCTTTTCCCACAATTTTTTCTATTCTTTCAAATACAGATATCACTATCTTAGCAACATTTGACTTGTCATCTGCAAATGTCTCAATGTGGTCCTGTCCAAAAAGTTGTCGTTTGGTAAAGAGATAAAGTAGCTTAACTTTTTACCAAAATTTTATACTGGTTAAAATCGAAAGCAGTTGCAGAAGAAAAGTTAAAGGTGGCCCAAATGACAGAATTTGTCTTTGATAGGTTAGAAAACAGTGTTAGAAAAGGAGAAAATGCTGGTTACCAGCATTTTCTCCTTTTCCAACACTGTTTTCAAATGCCTTCTCCGCAAGGGTCGCTAAAGTCGGGATTGTGTGGTATAGAGTTAACCAGTAGGAATTGTCTTTAACCCTTTCCCAAACAAGCCCTGGTTTTCACGTGTCTGCAGTACAAGTCTTTTGAAAACACTGTGGGAAAAGGATAAATTGCTCGTAATGAGCAATTTCTCCTTTTCCCACAGTGTTTTCTACCCTTTTTGATAACTTTCTGCCATTTTCATCAAATTTAAAATTGTCGTCTGCAAACTCTTTCAATTTGGACCAGTCTGAAATATATCGTTTGGGAAAGGGTTAAGAAAAAGGAGGAAATGGGTCCTTTTTTTCCTACAGAGCTGAAAAGTAAGGGATTGGTCTTGTACAGGGTTAACTCCTTACCAAACGACAAAATTTTAGACTTGTCCAAATTGAAAGCATTTGCAGACGACAAACTAAACGTGACTCAAAATTTGAAATTGGTTATTGGAAAGGTAGAAAACATTGTGGGAAAAGGAGAAAATGCTGGTTACCAGCATTTTCTCCTTTTACCACAATGTTTTCAAAAGCTTTCTCTCTCAAGGTCCTTAAAAGTCAGGATTGTGTGGTAAAGAGTTAACAGGTAGTTTTGTTGTTATGGCAACTATCTGTACCATCTGTTCTGTCTTGGATTCTTTCTTCGATTCCATTTTCACATCCGCCCATACCCAGACAATACAAATTTTTATGCCCCTGCATCAGATAGCTTTGAAAATTACATAGTGCAGGAAAAAAAGCAGTTTTGTTCAACATGAAAATCCTTCTTTTCTCCCAACCCTTTCCCAAACGACAAATTTTGGACTGGTCCAAATAGAAAGAGTTTGCAGGCAACAATTTTAAATTTGATGAAAATGACAGAAAGGTCTCAAAAAGGGTAGAAAACACTGTGGGAAAAGGAGAAATTGCTCGTTACGAGCAATTTCTCCTTTTCCCACAGTGTTTTAAAAAGACTTGTACTGCAGACACGTGAAAACCAGGGCTTGTTTGGGAAAGGGTTAACTCTTTACAACACAATCCAGACATTTAACAACCCTAAAGAGGAGGCCTATTGAAAACGTTACAGAAAAAGGAGAAAATGCTGGCAACCAGCAGCATTTTTCTCCCTTTACCACAATGTTTTTTACCCTATCAAAGAGAAACTCCATCAGTTGAGCCAATTAAGAATTGTTGTCTACAAATGCTGCCAATTTGGACCAGTCTACATTTTTGTCGTTTGGTACAGAGTTAACCCTTCAGGTTCTACCGATACGTGGGAATCAGTGTGTTTTTGCATCTATAGTTTAGATCAAGATTAGTCATTAGACTACACAGAAAGTGCAATCTGATCTTGGATCTACCCTGTCTGACATGATTGGATATTTCTAAGGAAAAGAACTTCGAAAAATCCCTTTACTATACAATCCCAAGTTTTAACAACCCCATGAAAGAAGGCTTTTGAAAATATTGTGGGAAAAGGCAGCCTTTTCTCCTTTTCCCACATTGTTTTCTACACCTCAGAAGAGAAATTTAAAGTTTTTAGTCGCATTTACTGTGTTATCTGCAAATATTTCCAATTTGGACCAGTCGTTTCATAAAGGGTTAAGACTTCTGGCTGGAAATTTTCTTTATTATTAGAGAGACAAGACCCAAATTATTGCAATCTTAATGCTGCTCTTTTCCAGGATGTCTCATCTAAGTGTAGATCAAAGATCAGACTGCACATTTTGTGCCATCTGATCATGATTCACTGTGCCCACATAGGTAGCTTAAGTTGTTAAAGACGTGTTAAGCCTTTACAAGACAGTTACCCGTTTTAACAACCTTGAGAAAGAGGGCTTTTGAAAACATGGCATTGTGGGAAAAATTGAAAATGCTGGTAACCAATGTGTTTTGCTCATCAAATCCTATCAATCTATCTGCATTTAAATTTTTGTAAAATTTTGTCATCTGCGATGTATTCAGTATGGAGGATGTCTAAAACTGTGTCATCTGATAGAGGGATAAGAGTACAGTTAGGCAGGAGATAGCTGGATTAGGGCACAGTTAGGCAGAAAGATTATGGCTGATAATGATGATAGAGCATACAGTCTCAAGTGGTAATCAATCAGTTATAAAAAAAAGAGGGAAATAAAGTGGCCCATTCTTATTAGGAAATTATATGCATGTTGATTGGCCGTTTTTGAATATCTTGCCCCTTTACCAAACAATCCTGGGGTTTTAACTCTTTACTTAACGACAAAATTTTAGACTAGTCCAAATTGAAAGCATTTGCAGACGGCAAAATAAATACACCACAAAAATCGAAATTTGTTTTAGGAAGGATAGGAAACATTTTGGGAAAAGGAGAAAATGCTGGTTACCAGGATTTTCTCCTTTTCCCACAATGTTTTCTAAAGCTTTTTTTTTCTCGGGATTGTGTGGTAAAGGGTTAATGACACCCAGAAAAAAGCCTTTTGAAAATAATTTGAAAAACAGGTGAAAATGCTGGTAACAAGCATTTTCTCCTTTTCCCACAATGTTTTCTATCTTTTCCAAGTCAAGTTTTGTCATTTGAGCCACACGCATCAAATATGTTGTCTGCAAATGCTTTCAAGTTGGACAAGCCTAAGATTTTGTCGTTTGGTAAAGAGTTCAGACGGAAAAATTGTCGACCTGACTAATTTGCAGGTAACAAATAAGATGTGTCTTAACCCTTTCCCAAACGTCAAATTTTGGACTGGTCCAAATTGAAAGAGTTTGCAGACGGCAATTTTAAATTTGATGAAAATGGCAGAAAGTTATCAAAAAGGGTAGAAAACATTGTGGGAAAAGGAGAAATTGCTCATTACGAGCAATTTCTCCTTTTCCTACAGTGTTTTCAAAAGACTTGTACTGCAGACACATAAAAACCAGGGCTTGTTTGGGAAAGGGTTAAATGATAGGATTAATCTTTTGAAGGTTAGAAAATATTGTGGAAAAAGGAGAAAATGCTAGTTATCAGCATTTTCTCCTTTTTCCACAATGTTTTCAATTTTTTTTTCAAGGTATCATTAAAACATGGGATTGTTTGGCAAAGGGTGTTAGTTCACCTATGTCAAGCACAAATATTATTTCTTCTGGAGACAGTGAAGATAAAGATCAGACTGCTTGGAAATTTCAGTGCAATCTTGTCTCCAGGGTCCCATGGTTTGTGGGATATTCTGACCAAAAACAGCGTGGAATTTGCCAGTACCTAGGACTGTTTAGGACTCATTTTGGTTACTCACCTATGTCAAGCACAAATATTATTTCTTCTTCTTGAGACAGTGAAGATAAAGATCAGACTGCTTGGAAATTTCAGTGCAATCTTGTCTCCAGGGTCCCATGGTTTGTGGGATATTCTGACCAAAAACAGCGTGGAATTTGCCAGTACCTAGGACTGTTTAGGACTCATTTTGGTTACTCACCTATGTCAAGCACAAATATTATTTCTTCTTCTTGAGACAGTGAAGATAAAGATCAGACTGCTTGGAAATTTCAGTGCAATCTTGTCTCCAGGGTCCCATGGTTTGTGGGATATTCTGACCAAAAACAGCGTGGAATTTGCCAGTACCTAGGACTGTTTAGGACTCATTTTGGTTACTCACCTATGTCAAGCACAAATATTATTTCTTCTTCTTGAGACAGTGAAGATAAAGATCAGACTGCTTGGAAATTTCAGTGCAATCTTGTCTCCAGGGTCCCATGGTTTGTGGGATATTCTGACCAAAAACAGCGTGGAATTTGCCAGTACCTAGGACTGTTTAGGACTCATTTTGGTTACTCACCTATGTCAAGCACAAATATTATTTCTTCTTCTTGAGACAGTGAAGATAAAGATCAGACTGCTTGGAAATTTCAGTGCAATCTTGTCTCCAGGGTCCCATGGTTTGTGGGATATTCTGACCAAAAACAGCGTGGAATTTGCCAGTACCTAGGACTGTTTAGGACTCATTTTGGTTACTCTCATTTGGCACTCAAACAGTAAACATTTCACCACACAGTGCCAAATTGTAATGACCATCAGAAAGACAGTTTTTGAAATCATTGTGGAAAAGGAGAAAGTGCAGGTATTCAGCATTTTCTTTTTACTTCACAATGTTTTCTACCTGTTCAAAGGCAATTTTCACTCCTTGAGCCATATTTAATTTGTTGTCTGCAAAATTAATGGTGTGGATTCGGACATGTCCAAAATTTTGTTGTTTGGTAAAGAGCTAACATGCACACTTAACCCTTTCCCAAACAAGCCCTGGTTTTCACGTGTCTGCAGTACAAGTCTTTTGAAAACACTGTGGGAAAAGGAGAAATTGCTCGTTATGAGCAATTTCTCCTTTTCCCACAGTGTTTTCTACCCTTTTTGATAACTTTCTGCCATTTTCATCAAATTTAGAATTGTCGTCTGCAAACTCTTTCAATTTGGACCAGTCCAAAATTTGTCGTTTGGGAAAGGGTTAACTCTGTAACCACACAACAGAGTTTTTATCACGTCAAAATTCAAAGCATATGCAGATGACAAAATATACGAGATTCAAAAATTGAAGAGTAGAAAACATTGTGGGAAAAGGAGAAAATGCTGGTTACCAGCATTTTCTCCTTTTCCTACAAAGTTTTTAAAAACTTTCTTTCTCAGGGTCGTTAAAGTCGGGAATGTGTGGTAGGGTGTTAAGGGGTGAACCCTTGACATGCCTGGAACAGTTGACATTGTACAATATTGTTGTAAATTGATTAAAAACTCTTTACCACACAACAAAATTTTAGACTTGTCCAAATTGAAAACATTTCAGATGACAAATGTAGCTGAAATGATGGTAATTTGTCTGTGAAAGAGTAGAAAACCTTGTGGGAAAAGGAGAAAATGCTGGTTACCTGCATTTTCTCCTTTTCCCACAAGCTTTTTTATTTTCTCAGGGTTGTTATAACTCCGGAATATGTAGTAAAGAGTAAACTCCTTTGAATTCAATATCGCAAGATTTCTGGACTTCTGCTCAAAAGATATTCAACCTTTTTTTTTGCCGCATTATTTGTGTGTTTTGGTCAGTATAATATTATGAATTGAATCTGCATTGTGATGTCTAATTAGCTGAACAACAGTTATCAGTGTAAAGGATGGATAAAATGTCCTTAACTCTTTACCACACGACAAAATTTTAGACTTGTCCAAATTGAAAGCATTTGCAGACGACAATTTCAGTGAGGCTCAAATGGTGCAATTTTTCTCTGAGAGAGTAGAAAACATTGTGGGAAAAGGAGAAAATGCTGGTTACCAGCATTTTCTCCTTTTCCCACAATATTTTCAAAAGGCTTCTTCGTTCAGGGTCGTTAAAACCTGTGATTGTGTGGTAAAGAGTTAAGTAATCGTCAAGACCTTATAAAGCTGCTGTTAGGCTGCCGAGTTTGCATCACATGAAAGATAGTGGAGAAATGTGTATTTGTGTATAACAATTGAAAGGACATTGTTAAAAATTGCAGGTAAGTTTCGCTTTGATACTTGTAGACATAAAGGGCAGTATTACAGGATTTTTAGCTTGGCATTCAGGCCCTGCATTTGAGTCATTCTAATAAACAAGGTACATAACTATTATAGACTCAGAAATATATGTTGTTACTTGCTCTTTATCTGAAATACAGGCATTACAATCAGACCTTGAGAACATTATATGAGTGTTATTTGTTTTGCTGTTTTATTTTATGATTTTATTCAAATGAAAATGCTCTGATACCAGTCTACAGGATTTTTAGCTTGGCTGTTTTTGAAAAAAAAGTTGGGTTGTTGTCATAGCCCTGTTTTTGTCTGCATCATTGTTGTTATGCAAAAACTTTGATGTTTTATAATACCTCTGTCATTACTGAAGATATTTACTTTAAACTCGAGAGTAGTTGTTCACTATTAACCCTTTACTGCACAATGCCGCCTTTTGACGCCCCTGAAGAAGAAGCCTTTTGAAAACATTGTGAGAAAAAGGAGAAAATGCTGGTAACCAGCATTTTCTCCTTTTCCCACAATGTTTTCTGCCCTATCAAAGAAATGTTGCGCTATTTGAGCCACACTGAAATTGTCGTCTGCAAAATTAATGCTTTCAATTTGGACAAGGCTATAATTTTGTCGTCTAGTAAAGGGTTAAAAGGGGCACCTATATGACAGGGGCAAGAAATTGGTCAAGCTGGGGATTCCAACTGGCAACCTCTTGGTTTCAAGACCTGTCCCTTGCCAACTGAGCTACTGGGCTGAGCGTAACACTTGTGGGAGATTTCATAATTTTTGCCAGGATTCAACTGTCACATACCCTAGATACAATAGTGACCTAGATTACTGACAGTTTTCTTGACAAACTCTCCCCGAACCGGAATTCTGTTTATACCAGAGCTCCAGATAAGAGGGAGTGATGGTATTCTAAATCCATTATTTCTCTTCCAAACCCTATGTTGTGGGTACTCATTAGAATCGTCTCAATGAGACGATTCTAATGAGAACCCATAACAAAGGATTTAGTGCAGAATAACCAATATTTTTAATTTTGAAATCAAAATCACTCCCTCTATCTGGAACTCTATTATACACTCAGGTGCTGGTCAAGTTTGTGATAAATACATGTACCGGTAGTTATTATACCCCCCACATATGAAGTAGGGGGAGGTATACCGGTTTTACAATGTCGGTCTGTACGTCCACTGTCTGTCTGTCAATCCGTCCGTCCATTGTGTGTCTGTTAATCTGGCTGTCTGTAGACTTATTCATGTCTGTGCTCTAACTCAAAAGCTGTTTGACCTAGGACCCTAAAACTGTACACAAGTATTACACATGACCTTTTGAGGTAACCTTTAGTTTTTGGGTCATGTAGGTAAAAGGTCAAGGTCACAGGTTAACTTCGTTTGAAGATTATTTCTGAGCTCTAACTCAATAGCTGTTTGACCAAGGACCCCGAAACTTTGTGTTGCTCATGACCAAAAAAATATGCCCTATTGCTTTTGGGTCAAAGGTCAATCAGGTCTGATTGTGCTGCTTCAGTGACAAGGTGTGGTGGGGGATATTTTTCTGCTCTGCAACAGCTCTAGTTTATTTTGAAGTTGGTTGCGTCGAATGCCATTATGAAAAGTATTCAGGTTCTGTACCCAGAATCAAATAGGTATGTATTTGAAAAAATGCCACCTAGCGGAAGATAATGATTGAAAATGGGGTTAAACACCATACAAACAGAACTGGTATGTAATGACAATGTTCAACAAGAAATATCTCTAACCGTTTTCCAGATGACAAAATTTTAGCCTTGTCCAAATTGAAAGCATGTGCAGATGACGATTTCAATATGGATGAAATGGTGCAATTTTTGTTTGATAGGTTAGAAGACATTGTTGGAAAAGGAGAAAATGCTGGTGAATGGATCTATTGCTGTGTGGTAAAGGGTTAAACATGATCACGCAGCAGGTAGATATCAATAATCCAAGGGAGGTAACTAAATAGAAAGGATTGAAGTGAATATATTATTATCTCCCTTGATCTCGAATGCCACCAAATCTAGGCAGGTCATTTTGTCATGCACAAGTCTTTTATTTTGGGGGTTGTGAAATTGAATCCTATCTGAATTTATTGGAACTCAAAGGTTTGATTTTATCCATTAACTCTTTACCAAACGACAAAATTTTAGACTTGTCCAAATTGATAGCATTTGCAGATGACAATCTAAGTGAGGCTTAGATGATGAAATTTGGCTTGGATAGGGTAGAAAACATTATTGGAAAAGGAGAAAATGCTGGAAAGTGCTTTGGATTTAGATAAGTCCAATTTTTTTTTGTTTGAACAAGAGATAATTTACATCCAGTTTGAAAGAATTTTTACAGTAACTGAACAGTTTTTTAGACACACAATCCTGATTTTTAACCACTCAGATTGTGAATGCTTTTGAAGACAAGGATGGTGAAAGAGAAAATGTTGCCAGCTGGTAACCAGGGTTTTCTTCTTTGCCCTCAATTTTTTCACAGAAAAATCTTGCAGTTTGAGTCATTTTAATTTTACGTCTGCAAACGCTTTCAATTTGGATTAATAATCCAAAATTTTTTTCAAAGAGAAATCAAATAATTTGAGGCATGTTCAAGTTATGGTCTGCAAATACTTGCAAAGCAGAGGGTAAAATTTGAGAGTAGATCAAATTGAAAGCATATGCAAATACAATATCACTTAAATGATGGGATTTTTTGTATGACAGGGTTGAAAACATTGTGGGATTGTGGGAAATGGAGAAAATGCTGGCTACCAGCATTTTCTCCTTTTCCCACAATGTTTTCCAAAGCTTTTTCAGTCAAGGTTGTCAAGACTTGGTATTGTGTGGTAAAAGGTTGAGTTATTGTCGGCAAGTGCTTTTTCAATGTGTAGAATTTTGTAGTTTGGTAAAAGGGTTAACTCTTTACCACACAATCCCGACTTTTAATGACCCTACAGAAGAAGGCCTATGAATACATCATGGAAAAAGGAGAAATTGCTCATAACCAGCATTTTTCCCCCCAATGTTTTCTTCAATATCAAAGAGAGAAATCTTCATTTTAGTAACTTTTAATTTTTTATCTGCAAATGCTTTTAATTTGGTCTAGTCTAAAATTTTGTCTTGTGGTAGAGGGTTAACCATCCACCTATAATCTGAGTTTTAATGACCCTGAGAAAGAAAGCTTTTGAAAATATTGTTGGCAAAGGAGAAAATGCTGGTAACCAGTATTTTCTCCTTTACCTACAATATTTTTTACCCTGCCAAAGAACTCAGTTCATTTGTACCATTTTCAGATTTGTTGCCTGCAGATGCCCTCAATTTGGAAGAGTCTAAAATTTTGTCGTTTGGTTCAAGGTTAACCCTTTACCACACAATCTTGACTTAATGACCCAGAAGAAAAACGCTTTTGAAAACATTGTGGGAAAGGGAGAAAATGCTGGTAACCAGCATTTTCTCCTTTTCGCACAATGTTTTCTACCCTTACAAAAGCAAATATCAATTTTTGAGCCATAATTATGTTGTCGTCTGCAAATGCTTTCAATTTGGATGGGTCTAAAATTTTGTCGTTTGGTAAAGGGTTAACTCTTCACCGCACAATGCCTTTTAACAACCCTGGGAAAGAAGCCTTTTGAAAACATTGTGGGAAAAGGAGAAAATGCTGGTAACCAGCATTTTCTCCTTCTCCCACAAAATAATTTTTCCATATCAAAGAGAAATTGCACCACTCGCGCCACATTGAAATTGTCGTCTGCAAATACTTCTAATTTGGATAAGTCTAGAATATTGTCGTTTGGTAAAGGGTTAAAGGATGAAACAATGCTTTACCTTTCTGGACCCTCCAACTGGCCAGAGAGAGAGAGAAATTGAGTTATCCAGTGGCTCAATAATTCTTGAAGAAAATCAATGTTGGCCTAGGCCAAGCCACTATATAAGTGTGTTATAGTCTGTATCAGAAACACTTCACTTTCTTCAGACCGGATTTTTGTTCGACATCTTCCACAGGAGGCTTTTGAACAAATTGTGGGAACAGACAATCCATAGAGCAAATCATGTATTTATGTAATGCGTTTTTATTTCTCCTCTTAATCAGAAGACTTGAGAACAGGAAGTCACTGGTTCGATCCCCGGCTTGGCCAATTTCTCTCTGAGGATTGATGATAGTCATTGCGACAGGATTCATTCCTCTCTCACTCCTGACCATTGTTTCAACGATGGTTATGTGGGAAAGCAGCCAGTGGCTTGGAAAGAATATTGGTAAAAAGAAACTCCAGGAAAGCATGGACGGGTGCACTGGCCGCCGTGATATAACTGAAATAATGTTGAAAACGGTGTTAAACACCATACAATCAATCAATCTAAATCAGAAAAATGCTTTGGTTATTGTACATAATATTTGAACACATGTACACTACTCTGCATTACTCTTTACTAAAGGGCAAAAGTTAAAACCAGTCTCAATTGAAAGAACTGGCATTAACTCTTTACCAAATGACAAAATACTAGACTTGTCCAAATTGAAAGCACTTGCAGACGACAATTCAGATGAGATTCAATTGATGGAATTTGCCTGTGTTAGGGTAGAAAACATTGTTGGAAAAGGAGAAAATGCAGGTTACCAGCATTTTCTCCTTTTCCCACAATGTTTTCAAAAGCTGTCTCTGATAGGGTTGTTAAAACTCAGGATAGTTGTGTAGCTGGGTTATAATGGTTACACCTCACTTATTCATCAATGTTCTGAGTTCACCAGTTTTGGGGCTCTTAAGTGTTTTGGCCATTAATAAGCCCATGTGAGGATGGAGCCCTGGGCCCTCATCATATGGGTTTAGTCTACAATAACATGGTGTTTCCTTCACCACAATAGCATGATCTTTCCTTCATCACAATAGCATGGTGTTTCCTTCACCACAATAGCATGGTGTTTCCTTCACCACAATAACATGGTGTTTCCTTCATCACAATAGCATGGTGTTTCCTTCATCACAATGGCATGGTGTTTCCTTCACCACAATAACATGGCGTTTCCTTCACCACAATAACATGGTGTTTCCTTTACCAAGGAGTAAGAGGATTAAACAAAAGACCTCACACAGAGGGTTGGAATCTTGGCAATGCTCCTTTGTTTACTCATTTCAGTATTTGCCAAACAAAGTTTCAGCAAATATTGACTGAGCCAAAACAAAAGTGGTGTAGCACTTTTCCATTCATATCCAAGGCAGTACTGGTACATTTTATTTGTTTGTATTGGAGTTAACACCATTTTAACAGCTCAGGTCATATCATGGTGATCAGTGACGCATCCATGTGTTTCCTGGGTTTCTCACACCAGTACTGACACAACTTTCTTTCCAAAGCCACCAACTACTTTTCTCACATGCTTCAGAGGTCAGTGGCAAAAAATCGCCAGAGAGAAAGTTTGCCTCAACTGGGTATCGAACTTGCAACCACCAGGTCACGAGTCAGATACGCTAACCACTGAACTACCTGGGTGGGCCAAGTACATTTTAGGTATAGAATCAAGATACGTGTTGGATATACCATAATGTCCCTTATTGATGCTCCCCCTCAAATTAACACTCTCCCAGCTTTTGTCTAACTGAAAATGGGCATACCAGAGGGCCCATCGATCAATAAAGTTGATATAAATCAGCTGGAATAGAGTTACACTTACGGGCATTGACATAATCCGAATTTCACAAATCAGTGTCCCTAACAGCTGGCCATTGGAGTATGTACCTGCACTTCTGATAACATTTTAAACTTACGGTAACACAAAGTTTGTCAGCTGACTTGGAAAGCTTTTTAGAAAGTGAAAGTATCACATATTTATCATGAATACTATTTAGTGTCCAAATGAGTCGTGATTGGCTGTTAAATAGATATTCTTCATTAAATACAGCAAGTTTTTAGAATGGCGATCACTTCACTGTCCGCTCTGAATAAAACCTGGACAGTAATGTTATCGTCGTCCTCGGAAAATTCCGTGTTATTTTACCTCTGTAAATCAACCCCCCCCCTTTCAGAATATGCAACACTCCTAGGTACGTTAAAAAGAGGCAGTATGGTAACATACAAATAGAGAATTCTATTAATTGTAGAGAAATAAGTTGCAACCTCTGAATATTGCAAAAATTGAATTCAAAGTAATGAAAGTGACCTTTAATTCTCTACATGTTGCTATGATTCCTGCACCCTAATTCATTACTAAAGGATGAAATTTTAGACTGGTCCAAATTTAAAGTACTTGCAGATGACTAATTAAATGTAGCTGAATGATGGTAACTGTCTGTGAAAGTGTAGAAAACTTCATGGAAAAGAAGAAAATGCTGGTTACTACCACTATTTCTTCTTTTGCCACAAGGTCTTCAAAAGGCTATTTCCTCAGGGTTGTTAAAACTCCAGATTGTTTTGTAAAGAGTTAATCAGCCGTCAGATTTTTAGACTTCTCCAAACTGAAACTATTTGCAGACAACAATTCAGATGTGGCTCTACAGACGGTAAAATGTTGGATTGTTAGCATTTTCTCCTTCCATAATGTTTTCAGTCTTTTCCCTCAGTGTCCTGAGAACATAGGATTGTTTGATAAAGGTTTTAGATACCAAAAACACATCAGTTGATTGATAGTATGGTATTTAACTCTCTACCAAAAGACTCATCCAAGCTGAAAGAATTTGCAGACGACAATTTAAATGAGGCCATGATAAGTAAATTTGTCTTGGAAAGTGTTGAAAACATTGTGGGAAGAAAAATGCTGCTTACCATCATTTTCTCCTTTTCCTACAATGTTTTCAAAAGCCACCTCAGTTAGGGTCGCTAAAACCAGGGATTGTGTGGTAAAGAGTTAACATGGCTTTGAACATAATTATTTCAGTATCTCGCAGTGCCAAATGCACCTTTCTACGCTTTCCTGGAGTTTCTTTTATCTGTGTTAACTAGCTCAAATCTTTGTGTACGCTCTACAAAACCTTGTCAAAAACTAGGTCACTAGGTCAAATCTTGGAAAAACCTTGTGCACACTCTAGAGGCCACATTTTCAGTTGGATACTTATGAAACTTGATGATATCTCAGACAAGTTTGAAAATGGGTCACTTTGAGTCAAAAACTAGGTCACTAGGTCAAGTTTGGAAAAACCTTGTATACACTTTAGAGACCACATTTTCAGTCTGAAGCTCATGAAAGTTGATGATATTTTGGATGACTTTTAAGATGGGTCACATCAAGTCAAAAATGAGGTCACTAGGTCAAATCTTTGAAAAACGTTGTTTACCCTCAAGAGGCCTCAATTTTAGTTCAGTACTCATAAAAGTTGGTCAGAATGTTTGTCTGATGACATTCAGGACAAGTTTGAAAATGGGTCATGTCAGGTCGAAAAGTCGGTCACTGGGCTTAATCTTTAAAAAACCTTGTATTTGCTGTAGAGTCCACATTTTTAGTCTAATGCTCATGAAAATTAGTCGGAATGTTTGTTCACAGGACTTCAGAACAGGAGGTCGCTGGTTCGATCCCTGGCTTGGCCAATTTCTTTCCGAGGGTTGATGATAGTCATTGCGACAGGATTCGTTCCTCTCTCACCGCTGACCATTGCTTCGATTATGGTTATGTGGGAAAGCAGCCAGTGGCTTGGAAAGAATATTGTGTGGAGTACTGGTAAAAGAAACTCCAGGAAAGCATGGATAGGTGCACTGGCCGCTGCGATATGACTGAAATAATGTTGAAAACAGCGTTAAACACCATACAATCAATTAATCAATCAGAACATTTGTCTTGATTTCTTTGATGAGTTTGAAAATGGCTCACATTTGGTCAAAAACTAGTTGATGGAAACAAATCTTTGAAAAATTTTTTTTTGAGGCCACATTTTCAGTCCATTGCTCATGGCAGTTTGTTAGAATGTCATAAAAAATGTCTTTACACCCTATGCCATGGAGACAACGATTTTTAATATAAGACCGTATTTCAATGTCATATTCTGATTTATATCAACCATTTTTGTACATGTATTAGTATATCCGAGTGGAAATGTATAGCGAGCTATGACGACATAACACAGCTAAAGCAAATGGATTTTCATGAATGTGGTATCAGTGTAAAACTAATATGTATATCTACCGGATAACCTTCATTTCAGCATGTTTTTTGCAATATTGAACGATATAATGTTCTAGATGCATTCATGTTTGAACGCTCCTCGCAATTGCAAACCAGCGATGTGTGAACTAACAAAATTCTACTTTAGTTATATCTACTACAGATTGTTCTTCTAAGGATTGAAAATTGAAACTAATTGGTGGACATGTGATGTAAAGTTTGTGAGGAAAAGAAAAGCGTTGAAGGTGCAAGAGAGTTTTTTTGCAAATATGATTATTTAGACAGACACACAAATTCAAATTAGATTTACATAAATTTCACAACCCTTAGAAATAAATTACTCAAAGTAGAGAAGACAAATGCCCTGAATTTCCAGAAGCATTTAAAATATCAGTGCTGTCCTGAGATGGTGAGTATACTTAATAGTGAGCAAACAACTGTAGCTTTTACTAGCCTTGGGAGCTGAATCCTGTACGAAACATAGCAAGAAAATCCAGGGGTTGCAGGTTGGAATCCTAGCTCACAGTTTTTTTTTTTTTGAGGATATAATATCCATTGCTACTTATGGGGGGGATGTATACCTTTCTCTCAGCTGAACATTTTTTCCACTTTCCATTTAGTTTGGGAACACAGATGATATTAAGGAATTAAAGTTTTTGTGTAGTATCCCTTTCCCAAACGACAAATTTTGGACTGGTCCAAATTGAAAGAGTTTGCAGACGACAATTCTAAATTTGATGAAAATAGCAGAAAGTTCTCAAAAAGGGTGGAAAACACTGTGGGAAAAGGAGAAATTGCTCGTTACAAGCAATTTCTCCTTTTCCCAGTGTTTTCAAAAGACTTGTACTGCAGACACGTGAAAACCAGGGCTTGTTTGGGAAAGGGGTATTGGTGAATACCAGAAAAGCATAGACATGCACAGGTTCTCACACAATAGATCTATAGCTGAAAAATTGTTGGCATAAAATACCAAAACAAACAATGCTCTAAAAACTGAAGGGCACCCTCAGGCTTTGCTGTATTTCCATTTACTTGGCACCTAGATACATCAATAGAGATATTTTTATGAGGGTTGAATGGGAAGTTGGAAGACTATTTGTCTATCGTCTACATTATGGGTCACATTCCTATAAATCTAAAATCAAACCTTTCTTACAAGCATGCAGCCTAAAAACAAATAAATCTAAAAGTATCTGCTGAATTACCAGTGTACATAATCAAGGCACATTGGTATACTTGGAGCATGTAATGTTAAACAGATTTTTTAACAAATCTGACACAGATCACTACCACATTTTGATGCCTTTTCCTTTTGCATACAACTCTGCAAAGTCGTCTGCTATTTCACGACGTGCCTGACATCATTTTTCGAATTTTTTTTTTTTAAACTTCTGTTTTTAAGATATAAGCAATTTTCAAGGCTTTATCATCAACATAAATTTCAAAATCATGATGTCAACTGGTGACATTGAGTTAAGGGTAGCAATTAAATTCTGCATGGGATTAGATAGAACAGCTACTGATACTTAAAAGTTGTTGCACAGTACTATAAACAAATGCAGTAGGGCTATTGAAATCAACTTGCTTGGCTTCGAAATTCTCAAGCATCCATCCTACAGTCCTGACCTCACCCCAATGGATCTTAAGTGACTGTCGAGTTTCCCCTCAGATCAAGGCAGCACTAAGAGGTGTGCCATTTGAGTGAACGCCCCTGCGTACACAAAAAGTTTGTTTCATCATATGGCCATAGCTGGTACACTGATGCATATGATAAATGGTTACAAAAACACCGAAAATGTGTTCCAGATTACAAGAGATTACATTGAAAAGTGTGATTAAATCATTGATGTTATGAGGTCCCTTGTTGTATGCTGGTGCACTCTGGGTACATATTACTGCCTCATTTTTAGGTGCTGTAACTTTTTATTGCTAAATATTCATACATAAAATTTTTGCATTTTGCATCATAGAAAAAAAATCAAGTACATTATTGCAGATTAACATTTTTATTTCCTAGCAACAGTCTAAGAGCTCTCTATCAACCCTTGTACAAGGTCATGTAAGCATGTTCTACCAAATGAACAATTATGAAGTAAAAAAATCACCAATACAAGTAAAAATACAAATACAAAATTTGATTGGTTGAATAAGTCACATGGATTGGATTACTACTAAATTTTATCATGAAAACTTGAAAAAGAGTGTGTTGGTGAAAAGGGCTATTAAAGGGTTGAAATTTTTATCATTTTTAGCACCTCTGGTCTAGCTGATACATTGTAGCCCTGTGTCAGTGAAACAGTACTTTCCTACTACATGACAACTGTATTTTTGTTAGAATTCAGTTTGCAAGAGTTTGTTGGCATTTGATGTGAATAATACTTGATTGGAAATCCCTCTATTCATTGACATCATCTTTGCATGTGAAAAAGATAAGACTTTTTTCAGTTAGGCTTATTTTCTCAGTTAAATTTTATTTCAATACATGCCTCTTAGGGGTAGATTTCTCTGTTGTTGTCAAATATGTGTATGGGAACATTTGTTTGTAAGGAAGTGGAGCGATACAGGGCCATTCTGGCCCTCTTGTTCCCATTTGCCAAGATCTTTTTCTTGCTTCTTTTTACCCTAAGATTTTCAAAGTTTATTTTTTAAATTTCATCAGCAAAACATACAACATTTGCAATTGTTCATGAACACATTTCTACTTGCCAGTGCTTAAGTCAAGGAGGTAGGGTTTTTTTGCAGTTGTCATAGTTTTATAAATTCATTACCAAGCTAAAAGCTTTGTTGTTGATACTTGTTGGAACTATCTCACCAAAAGAATTATACTGAATAAACATAACACAAATTTAAGTTTGACAATGTGTAAATTTCTGGAATATGGATAATTTCTTGTGAACCTCTGCAACACAGATGAGTTTAGAAGGGTCCATTTATTGATAATATCACCAAGGGAACCATGGGAGGATGTTTCTGAGAGTCTTAGAGAGAGAAAAATGTAGCTGTTTGTGGAATGTCATTGATTTTCAATTATTGATTCTAAAATTACCTTGTAGCAGTCGGAGCTAGCTTCTCCCACTGTTGTGATTTCTAACCCCATACTTCTTTTACTCCAAAGCTCCAGATAGAGGGAGTGATTTTGATTTCAAAATTGAAAATATTAATAACTCTCCACTAAACCCTATGTTATGGGTACTCATTAGAATCATCTCATCAAGACGATTCTAATGAGCACCCACAACATCAGGCTTGGAGAGAAATAATGAATTTAGAATGCCACCACTCCTTCTTATCTGGAGCTCTATTTACTCTTTGCCAGACGACAACATTTTGGGCAAGACCAAATTGAGAGCATTTGCAGACGACCTTTAAATGTGGCTTAAACGATGATTTCTGTCTATGATAGGGTAGAAAACATGGTGTGAAAAGGAGAAAATGCTGGTTACCAGCATTTTCTCTTTTCCCACAATGTTTTTAAAAGGCTTCTTCCTCAAGGTTGTTAAAACTTGGGATTTTGTGGTAAAGGGTTAACTCTTTATCAAACATTCCTGTGTTATTTACAACAATCAAGTAATAGGGGATTTTTGAAACACTGTTGGAAAAGAAGAAAGTACTGTTAACCCTTTCCCAAACGACAAATTTTAGACTGGTCCAAATTCAAAGAGTTTGCAGACGACAATTTTAAATTTGATGAAAATGGCAGAAAGGTCTCAAAATGGGTAGAAAACACTGTGGGAAAAGGAGAAATTGCTCGTTACGAGCAATTTCTCCTTTTCCCACAGTGTTTTCAAAAGACTTATACTGCAGACACGTGAAAACCAGGGCTTGTTTGGGAAAGGGTTAACCAGCATTTTACTTGTTACTCACAATCACATGTTGTTTACAACCCCTACTGTAAAATGGGCTTTTTGGAAAAGAAGAAAAGACTAGTAACCAGCATTTTCTCCTTTTTCTCACAATATTTTTCTATCCTAAGACAAATTCCATCATTTGGGTGACATTTAACTTTTTACCAAACAACAAAAGTTTAGGCTGGTCCAAATTGAAAGCATTTGCTGACAACTGTAAAGATATAGCAGATTTGTCTGTGATAATACAGAAAACAATGTATTAACCCTTTCCCAAACAAGCCCTGGTTTTCACATGCCTGCAGTACAAGTCTTTTGAAAACACTGTGGGAAAAGGAGAAATTGCTCGTAACGAGCAATTTCTCCTTTTCCCACAGTGCTTTCTACCCTTTTTGAGACCTTTCTGCCATTTTCATCAAATTTAAAATTGTCGTCTGCAAACTCTTTCAATTTGGACCAGTCCAAAATTTGTCGTTAGGAAAGGGTTAAGAGGAGAAGATGCTAGTAACTAGCATTTTCTCTTTTTCCCACAATGTTTTCTAAAGCCTGTTTTTCCTCGGGCGTTAAAAGGTGGGATTGTTTGGTAAAGGATTGAGTTATTGTCTGCAAAGACTCTTA
The DNA here is from genome assembly GCA_945859785.2 of Tridacna gigas. NCBI lineage: Eukaryota > Metazoa > Mollusca > Bivalvia > Cardiida > Cardiidae > Tridacna > Tridacna gigas. The sequence continues at coordinate 4,468,641 of OX244040.2, read as the reverse complement.
ATACCAGGACCGGTCTTAAATTGCAGACACTCTAATATGGACTAGTCAAAAACTGTGTCGTTGGTAAAGATTTAACCCTTTCCCAAATGACAAATTTTGGACTGGTCCAAATTGAAAGAGTTTGCAGACGGCAATTTTAAATTTGATGAAAATGGCAGAAAGTTATCAAAAAGGGTAGAAAACACTGTGGGAAAAGGAGAAATTGCTCGTTACGAGCAATTTCTCCTTTTCCCACAGTGTTTTCACAAGACGTGTACTGCAGACACGTGAAAACCAGGGCTTGTTTGGGAAAGGGTTAACTCATTCCCTCATGAAACAGAGTGGGAGCAGATCACTTTGAAAACATGTGAAATAGGAGTAATTACAATGAATTAAGGTTGAAAACATGAATACCTATGAAAACATTGTACCAAAAGGAGAAATTACTCATTAGGAGCTTTTCTACTTGGTTTTCAAAACAAGTTTTCTGCAAGACAAAAAAAAATACCGTGTTTACAGGATGTATAGCATGAAATTATACCATTTTGAGGGCTACTAAAATGCTGAATAGCAGTTATCATTTGAAAAATATGACAAGAGTAGATAATTTCTATTTTGACAATATTATTGCTTATTTTCACAATTCATATCATTTCATCTATTTCCCTAATTTTGTCCTCTGACTATCCTTTCGACAATGGTTATGTGGGAAAGCAGTCAGTGGCTTGGAAAGAATACTGTGTGGAGAGTACTGGTAAAACAAACTCCAGGAAAGCATGAATAGGTGCACTCAGGCTGCCTTGATATGGCTGAAATAATGTTGAAAAGGGCATTAAACACCATACAATCAACCCTTATTTTGTTTCTTTTTTCTCTGAGTAAACTGTCATGACTCTGCGATATGACTGAAATTTGGTTGTATGGTAATACAGATTATTTGAATGCAGAGCTCATTCTACTCTTTTTCTAAGAAACTATTGTATCTGAATATAAAACTCTTCCCTACTGTTCCAAATTGTGCATTTTAGCCCATTTTGTTTTCTGGATGAAAAAAAATGTGGGTCAATTGGTCAGGTATAGAAAAACCTCATGCACCATAAAAAAAGTAATCCTTTCTGCATTATGTTCATAAAAACCAAATTCAGAATGTTTGTCTTGATAACATCTTTAGTTTAACTCTTTATCATACAATCCTGACTTGTAACGACTCCAAGGAAAAGGACCTTTGAAAACATTGTGAGAAAAGGAGAAAATGCTGGAAACCAGCATTTTCTCCTTTTCCCACTGTGTTTTCTATCTTTTTAAAGACACATTTTTAATTTTTCATCAGCAAATGCTTTCAATGCAGACCAGTCTAAAACTTTGTAGTTTTGGAAAGAGTGTAAGGAACTTATTATTGGTCTCTCAAATATTCAAAGGTGCAGGTGGGCAATCAAGGGTAGTCTTGGCTCTCTTGCACTAATAAACTCTAACCAGACAACAGAATTTTAGACTCATCCATATTCAAAGCATTTGTAGATTGCAAATTTGACATGGCTTAGATGATGGAGCTTGTTTCAGAAAGTGTAGGAAACATTGTGGGAAAAGGAGAAAATGCTGGTTAACAGCATTTTCTCCTTTTCCCACAACCTTTTTCAAAAGTCTCATTCCTCGAGATCAATATTCTGGATAGAGTGGTAAAGGGTTAACTCTTTATCTGACAGCCCAATTTTAGACGTGTACAAAATGATAGCAGTTGCATAGGACAAATTGCATATGATTCAAAATATTGGAGTTGTCTTTGGAAGGATAGAAAACATTTTCAGAAAAGAGAGAAAAAAAAAAGCTGGTAACTTACCACACAATGTTTTCAAAATTCTTTTGGGGGGGTGAAGGGTTGTTAAAACTCAGGATTGTGTGGTATAAAACATGAAATCAGCAGAAAACAAGGTAGACTAGGCTGTGGCAAGAATGTATCACAGTTGAAATACAACAAGCTGTTGTACCTGTCGGAAATTCCTTATAGCAGCATCAAAAAGTGGGGCTGCAAACAGAAATTTCTCAAAAAATACTTGTATTTGACATTAAGTCAAGATCAGATTGCATGTAAAATGCATTCTTGTCTTTATCTACACATGTGCAATCAGGCACCTTGTGATTGCCTTTGGTCAAGATATCTGATAAATAAAGTGGTCTTTACATCTGATGAAGAGAGGTCCTGCGTGGCTCAGTGCTAAAGTGTAGGACTCGTAACCTGGGGCCCTGGGTTTGAGTGTCATGTGAAGTGCTGGAATTTGTGTGGGAGTGTCCTTGGGCAAGATACTTCAGAGCCTAGCCTAGCACTGAAGAAACCCAGGACATACATGAACATGTGAACTGTCATGATATAACTGTAATAATTTTGAAAGTGTCATAAAACCCCATTCAATCAATCAATCAATCAATCAATTAATCAAATACCTGATGATATGATTATGTGGGTGCTGCCAGTAAGTTTCTATTACAAAGGCAGGTACCAATTCCAGCACATGACAAGGGGGGGGGGCACTAAGTGCCTATGCATTCTGGGAGCATTTCTGGTGCCTCTGTTGACTGTAGTTATGCATGTGCAATCTGATCTTAGGGTTATAAACACAGGTATCAGTTTGATCCTTTGTCAGACAGTCCTGTATGTCCAATCTTTATAGTACCTGTGTTGTCATGGATAGCTGTCATCTGGATAAGGTGATGTGGGGACAGGGTATTATTTCTTAAAATAACCCTTCACAGATGACAAAATTTATTGAAAGCATTAATTTTGCAGGTGAAAAATGAATTTGGCCAAAAAGTTGGTAATTGTTTTTGAAATGTTAGAAAACATTGTGTGAAAAGGAGAAAATGCTGGATACCAGCATTTTCTCCTTTTCCCACAATGTTTTCAAAAGCTTTCTTTTCTCCAGGGTCTTGAGAACTCTGGATATTGTTGTAACCTAAGTTATTCAGGACCCTCTGAAATCTATTTGCAACAGAAAACAGTGAAGACCCTTATATATAATCTATGATAATCTATGGATATCACTTTAAATTAATTTTGAATAGCTTACACACAAAATATCGCAGCAAAAGGAGAAAATTCTCCCTACAAGCATTTTCCCCTTTTGTGACAATGTTTTCAAAATGGGTTTGCTGGAAGCAAAAAAAATCATCCCGTAAGGTAAGAGGTAATGTGTTGACTTTGTTAGTTGTGTATTGGTCTGAGGCCATCCAGTATTGATCTAACTCCTTTACCAAACAACAAAATTTTAGACTGCTTCAAATTCAAAGCACTTGCAGACGAGAAACTAAATGTGGCATAATTGATAAAAACTGTATTAGAGAGGATGGAAAACATTGTGGGAAAAGGAGAAAATGCTGGTTACTAGCATTTCTCGTTTTCCCACAAAGTTTTCAAGAGGCTGTTTCTTTAGGATGATTAAGACTGTGGATTGTGTGGTAAAATGTTAACCCTTTGCCACAATGTGTTTTACTGTCCTAGGGAAGGTTTTTGATAGACCATGGAAAAAGGAGAAAATTTTGATAACCAGCTACTGAGCTTTTTCTCTTTTCACACACACAGTGAGTTCTGTCCTTTCCGAAATTAATCAATTTATCAAAGCAACATTTAGTTTTGCTGTAAAATGTTATAATTGTTTGTTGTCTGATTGTTTTCCTGTGGTTAAGACTTCAACCTTTAGCAAACAATACTGTGTTTAACCCTTTACCATACAACAAAGTTTTGGACCAGAACAAATTGAAAGCATTTGCAGACGATTAATTAAATGTAAATTAAATAATTATTTGTGTCTTCATTAGGTTAGAAAACATTGTGGGAAAAGGAGAAAATGCTGGTTACCAGCATTTTCTCCTTTTCCCACAATGTTTTTCAGAAGGCTTCTTTCCCAGGGTCGTCAAAAGGCGGCATTTTGGGGTAAAGGGTTAATGATGGGTGATGATGGTCATTGTGTTTCAGGATTGATACCTCTGTCATGGCTGAATGTTATTTTGACAATGTTTATGTGCAAAAGCAGCCGGTGGCTTCAAAAGAGTCTGGTTGGAAGTACCATCAATAAAATCCCTAGAAACCTTTGTTTGTTTGCATTGTTCTGATAAGGGAAGACTTGTTTTAACTCTTTACCAAATGACAAAATCTTAGACTTGTCTAAATTGAAAGCATTTGCAGACGACAATTTGATTGGGGCTCAAATTATGTGATTTGTCTTTGAATGGGTAGAAATGTGGGAAAAGGAGAAAATGCTGGTTACCAGCATTTTCTCCTTTTCTCACAATGTTTTCAAAGGGATCTTCCTCAGGGTTGTTAAAACTTGGTGTGCACGACATTTTGTAGAAAGGGTGTTTCATTGAAATGCATTTATGTTTTAAAATACTGATTGCTAAATTCCTAAATTTATTTAATGAAATGCTCTGTCAGGGAGGAAGATCTGAGCCACAATTCGTCTGGATTAGGGTAAAGGTCAGGGCTAGAGATTGTTTTCAACGAACATGGTTTTCTGACGAACATGATTTTCGAGGAAATGTCTTGGATCTGTTAAAACTTGGGATTGTGTGGTAAAAAGTTAACTATTCCGTTGGCAAGGGCTTTAGGTAACATCTGGGGGGAAAGGAAAAAATGCTGGTAACCAGGATTTTTTACATTTTTTACAATGCTTTATACCCTTTCTCAAACCAAAGCTTCAATTACAGTAACATTTCATCTGTCGTCTGCATAATACGCTTTCAGATTGGACCAGTCTAAAATTTTGCTGTGTGGTATAAAGTTACCAGTAATCCTTACAAAGCTCTGGATAACTTTACTGGCCTGTACAGTCACAGTTGGGGCTTTAACTCTTTACCACACAATCACAACCTTTAATGACCCCGAAGAAATAGCCTGTTGAAAACATTGTGGGAAAAGGAGAAAATGCTGGTAACCAGCATTTTCTAACCTTCCCAAAACAAATTTCAATTTTTGAGTCAAGTTTATGTTGTCGTCTGCAAATGCTTTCAATTTGGACAAGTCTAAAATTTTGTCGTTTGGTAAAGGGTTAACTCTTTACCACACAGACAAAATTTCAAACTTGTCCAAATTGTATGCATTTGTAGATGACTGATTAAATGTGGCTCAAACGTTGGAATTTGTCGATGAAAGGAGAGAAAACATTTAGGGAACAGACATTTTCTCCTTTTTCCCAAAATGTTTCCAAAAGCCTTCTTCCTCAGGGTCGCTAAAACAGGAATTGTGTGGTAAACATTCAACCCATTACCACACAATCCTGACTTTGAATGACCCCCCAAGGAAGAAGGGTTTTGAAAACAATGTGCATTTTCTTCTTTTCCCACAATGTTTTCTATAAACCTATCAAAGACAAAGTCTATCTTTTGAGCTACATTTAAATTGTAGTCCGTAAATGCTTTCAGTTTTGACAAGGCTATGTTATCCTTCTGTGGTAAAGATTTAAGTATTTATACACTGTAACACAAGTTTTGGCACATAATGAGAATATTTTGGCAGAAGCATTGGTCAACAAAATATTGTGCGAACTGGAGAAACTGCTCATGAGAATACATTCTTAATTCTTCACACTGCTTCCAAATGGATTCTTCTGCTGCAGGTACATGTAAATAGACCGGGTTGTTTGGGTTACACATACCATAGGTTTGTTGCAAATAGAGGAAAGGGATATAGATCGATAGTAGAGAGGGAGAGTTAGGTCAGTATGCTTTTCTCATCCTTCCATATTGGCTGTGTTATTTGGGAGCCCTGTACAGAGATACAGACTATAGTTGATTACCAGGGCTATTTTCAGTTCAGTCTGTAAGTAAGGCGGGAGGCTGCCCAAGGAAAAATCAAGTAGATTCTCTAAATAACTCATGGGAAAAAGATCCTCTTTTGTATGGGTTTATTCTTTCTTTCGTTACTGTGTTTCTTGGGTAAGGAAGGGGTGTATGAAGGATTTTGGTCCCACAATGTGAAGTTGATATGTGACTGTAATACACCTGACTGGTGAAATTCCCCTCTCTGAGCCCCCAGGCTTTCCCACAATGCAAATGAAATAATCTGTATACATGTATGCAATAATGTACACATGTTCAGTGGTATACCAGTATGTATACATGTAGGTTAGATGTCAAAAACCTCACTTTTGCATGGGCAAAAATTAGTCGGACACAGACTGTGGGGCAAATTAGTTGCAGACAGTTGCACTGTATAAATACAACTATATTTTAACATGTTGACATTAATTCAACCTAAGTTTTGATGCGGAAATGCTTACTTTAGTGTTTCAAGTGTGCACTTATTATAATCCCAGCGCTCGTTAAATTTTTTTTTTTAAAATTCATTGTACTTTTAGAGATGGTTTCCAGTGTTAAGGAAATTCTATGTTTTCCTTTAGCCTTTTTTTTTTCCGTTTCTTTTGTGTGGGAAACATGTAATTAAAGTTGGTTTTGCATTTTTGAATACAACGAAGAACTTGGGATAGTGTGAAGATGACATTTAGTTGTTTCAGATCAATGTGTTGTGTGAAACTCAGATTTTTGTAATTGTGTTGAAAATGAATTCGATGTGAAAGTGATTACTTTCTGATTTTAACTCTTTACCAAACAACAAAATTTTAGACTTGTCCAAATTCAAAGCATTTACAGATGACAATTTAAATGTAGCTCAAATAATGAAATTTGTCTATAATAGGGTAGAAAATATTGTGGTAAAAGGACAAAATGCTGGTTACCAGCGTTTTCTCCTTTTCCCACAATGTTTTCAAAAGGCTTCTCCCTCAGGGTTATTAAAACACGGGATTTTGTGGTAAATGGTTAAAACATTAATGGATTTATTCCATCTGGAACCTTTACATATAGATCTAGAGTGTGGTTTATTTTCTAACTGTAACCCTTAGGCTGCTAAGCACGACTCGCTGACCTTTTGCGGACAGTGTAGATCAAGATCAGACTGCACAAAATGTGCAGTCTGATCTTGGTTCTTCACTGTCCGATACAGAGATGTGTTTCCCAAAGTATACCTTTGAAATTACAGAATTTGGGTTTTTACTATCAGCTTGAAAGTTTCATTTCATTTATATAGCAGGATAAGAGTTAACTCTTTACCAAACGACAAAAACTCTTTACCAAATGACAAAATTTTAGACTGGTCCAAATTGAAGGCATTTGCAGACAACAAAATAAAGGTGACTCAAAAATTAAAATTTGATTTGGAAAGGGTAGAAAACAGTGTGGGAAAAGGACAAAATGCTGGTTACCAGCATTTTCTCCTTTTCCCACAATGTTTTCAAAAGTTTTCTTTCTCAGGGTCGTTAAAAGTTGGGATTGTGTGGTAAAGAGTTAACTCTGTACCAGAGAACAAAAATTTAGAATCAATCAAATTGCAGATGACAGTTTAACCCTTTACTAAACTACCTGGACTTTAAACAACCCGGAGGAAAAAAGTCTTTGAAAACATTGAGGGAAAAAGAGAAAACACTTGTAACTAGCATTTTCTCCTTTTCCCACAATGTTTTCTACCCTTCCAAAATCAAATTTCAATTTTTGAGTAACATTAATTTTGTCGTCTGCAAATGCTTTCAATGTGGATGTACTGTTGGTCTTAATACTTTGGTGTTTGGTAAAGAATGCATGTAGCTCATCAAACATGGAATTTTGTCAGCTTGGGTTTGTTTGGTGGAGGGTTAAGATGTCTACTTAGCTGGCATATTGGAGGGGGACCTGCTCGGCTCAGTGGCGAAGTGTAGGACTCGTGACCTGGAGGCCCCAGGTTTGAGCCTCTCTGGATCCATTGGATGTTTCGTTTGAGTGTCCTTGGGCATGACACCTCAGAGCATTAGCCTAGTAGTACCGTTGGAACCGAGGAAATACTTGAATATATGAGCTGTTGCCTTGATATTACTGAAATAAGTGTTGAAAGCAACAACATAAAAGACCATTTAATCAGCAATCAAGCAATAGACTTTTGAAAGTTGCAATTTCTCCTTTTCCTACATTTTTGAACCTTAAAAAACTTAGCTTAATTGTACCAGTTTTAATCCTTTACCACACAATCCCAACTTTTAACGACCCTGGGAAAGAAGCCTTTTGAAAACATTGTGGGAAAAGGAGAAAATGCTGGTAACCAGCATTTTCTCCTTTTCCCACAAGGTTTTCTGCCCTTCCCAAAACAAACTTCCATTTTTCGGTAACATTTATTTTGTCGTCTGCAAATGCTTTCAATTTGGACCAGTCTAAAATTTTGTTGTTTGGTAAAGGGTTAAATTTGTCATCTGCAGTTACTGTAGAATGATCTACAAAAAAGGTTAATCCTTTACTCTTCTTTCACTACTTATGACGACTTGAGTAGCTTTTACAGATGGCGTAGATCAGGCTGTGCAAAGAATGTGCAATCTGATCTTGGATCTTCAACATCCGCTAACCTGTTTGTAAATTGTGAAAAGTCATTTTCAGTAGCAGTGGAAACCTATTTTTAGAACTTGGGGGGGAAAAAGTGGAATTTCCGGAGTTAGTACAGAAATAGTTTACCCACACAATGCCAACTTTAACGACCCTTAGGATAATGGCTTTTAAAAACATTGTGGGAAAAAGAGAAAATGCTGGTAACCAGCATTTTCTCCTTTTCTTGCAATGTTTTGTAGCCCATGAAAGATAAATTTCATACCTTGAGTAACACCGACTTTGTCGTCTGCAAATGCTTTGAATTTGGGCAAGTCTGTAATTTTGGAAAAGAGTTAAGGTGCTTGATCTAGTTTTACAGTGTCAACTGTGTACAAAACGATTCTTACAACAAACTGTTAGACTCAACCAATTTGAAAGCTTTTGCAGACAACAAAATAACTGTGACTCAAAATTAGAAGTTGAGTTTTTGAAAGGTAGAAAATGTGGGTAAAGGAGAAAATGCTTGTTGAAAGAGCTTTTTACTAGCATTTTCTCCTTTTCCCACATTGAGCTTTTGTGATCCATCACCGTCCGGCGTCTGTCCGTCTGTCTGTACGTCCGTCCATCTGTCCGTCCGTCTGTCCGTGAACAATTACTTAAAAAATCTTCTCTGATGAAACTGGCAGATTTCAATGAAACCTCACAGAAATGATCCTTAGGTGATGCACTTTCAGACTACTTCAAAGATTTGAATTCCGTGAAGAACTCTGGTTGCCATGGCAACCGAAAGAAAAAACTTCAAAAATCTTCTTGTCCCAAACCGTAAGGGCTAGAGCTTTCATATATGGCATGTAGCATCATCTAGTGACCCTCTACCAAAATACTTCAAATTATGGCCCTGGTCTGGAAATTGGCCCTATGTTGTGGGGTCACGGATTTCACATAGAGATTAAGAAAGAAATCTTTAAAAATCTTCTTGTCCTAAATCCTAAGGGCTACAGCTTTCATATTTGGCATGTAGCATCATCTAGTGGACCTCTACAGAAATACTTCAAATGATGGCCCTTATGTGGAAATTGGCCCTTTGTTGTGGGGTCACAGATTTTCATAGAGATAAAGCAGGAAATATTTAAAAATCTTCTTGTCCTGAACCTTAAGGGCTAGAGCTCTCATATATGGCATGTACAAAGATTATCCTGCCGTAGTCCTGTTCAGAATTTTTTCAAAGAGTTTCAATTCAGCAAAATCTCTGCTTGCCATGGCAACAAAACTGAAAAAAACTCTTGAAAATTGGTGAGAATGTTTGTCTTAGTGGTATCTCAGACGGTGAGACCAATACAGTAATTGGTTATGTTGGGTTAAAAACTAGGTCAAAAGGTCAAATCTTAGAAAAACTTGTGTACAATAGAAAATGGATTAATTTGGTCAAAAGACTCAGGTGAGTGACTTTAGGGCCATCATGGCCCTCTTGTTTTTAAAAGACATAATCCTTAGGGCTGTGAAAACTCGGGGTTTTTGTGGTACACAGTTAACGACCCCATGGAAGGATTTCAAAAGCAATTTAGGTCAAGGAAAAAATGCTTGTAACAAGCATTTTCTCGTTTTCCTCTACAATGTTTTTTTGCTTTTTTACAGATGTCTCCCTTTACTTTAGGCACATTTAACTCTTTACCAAACAATCCCAACTTTTAACGATCCTGGAGAAGGCTTTGGAAAACATTGTGGGAAAAGGAGAAAATGCTGGTAACCAGCATTTTCTCCTTTCCCCATAATGTTTTCTCTACACTGTCAAAGACAGAAATCATCATTTATGCTACATTTAATTTGTCGTCTGCAAATGCTTTCAGTTTGGTCCAGTGAAAAATTGTGCCTTATGGTGAAGGGTTAATTAGTTGTCTGCAATTGCATTCAAATTTAAATCTTTGTCAAGCATTCTAGTAAATAGTCATTATGCACAGTGCAAATCCAAGGTCAGTTGGCACATGATATGCAATCTGATCTTGCCTCAGACAAATTTCTTACCATAATGTTATTTTGACTTTGTGTAAAAAATGTTTGCCATTCTTTGAGAGGTTTACAGGTCACTTCATGTACATGTAAAGTTTTGTGGCATGCAACTGACTATACTGGCTTGGCGTCACATAAAAGATCCTTACCAGTTGACAAAATTTTAGAGTTGTCCAAATTCAAAGTATTTGCAGACTACAAATTCAGTACGGCTTGAAATGAGCTGTACTGAATTTGTTGGCTGCAAATACTTTGAAATTGGACAGTCAAATGATGAAATTTGTCTCTGAAAAAGTAGAGAAAACATTGTAGCACTGGAAGACTGCTATCTATAGTTGGTTTTGTTCACAGTGTAGACCAAGATCAGCCTGTTTACCTTTGATCTAAAGGCCCGGAGGAGTAGCTCAGTGGTTAGGGTATCGGACTTGTGACCTTGTGGTTGCGGGTTTGATATCCTTTGAGAGGCAAACTTTCTTTCCTGCGAGTTTTCGCCTTTCACCTCTGATGCACATGAGAAAAGCGGTCAGTGGTTTGGAAAGAAAGTTTTGTCAGCACAGGTGTGAGAAAGCCAGGAAACACATGGGTAGGTGCACTGACCGCTGTGATATGACCTAAGCTGTGAAAGGGCATTAAAGTCCAACACAAACAAACCAATTTGATTTTAGAATCTATACCATCTTATTTTACGATACTTTCTTTGCAAAAGATCCTTAAAATTGCAATGATCTGGCGTTTTCTTCATCTGGACTGAAAGTATTTTTTTCATTTAAATTTGGTGCTCTTTAGCTTAATGTTAACTCATTAGGAGAGAGTGAAAATTTTCGATATATCCATATTGGGGGCAATTTTTTCAGATGTCAAGTAAAAAATGGCTCAAATGATAAGATTTGTCACAGAAAAGGTAGAAAACATAAGTGTCAGAATAGGGGAAAATGTGTTTCCTGTATTTTCCCCTTTTTCCACAATGTTTTCAAAAGTCTTTACCTCTTTAACTCTTTTCCACACAATCCCGAGTTTTAACGACCCTAACAAAGAAGGCTTTTGAAAACATAGAGGGAAAAGGAGAAAATGCTGGTAACTAGCATTTTCTGCTTTTCCCACTATGTTTTCTACCCCATCAACAACAAATTTCATCATTTGAGTCACACTGAAATTGTCATCTGCAAATGCTTTGAATTTGGAATAAGTCCAAAATGTTCTTGTTTGGTATAGAATTAACTCTTTTCCACACAATCCCAAGATTTAATGACCCTGGGAAAGGAAGGCATTTGAAAACATGGTGGGAAAAGGAGAAAATGCTAGTAACCAGCATTTTCTACTTTTCCCACAAAGTTTTTGCTCTGTCAGAAAATGATACCATCATTTGAGCTGCATTTAGATTATGGTAAGCAAATGCTTTCAATTCAGACTAGTCTAAATATTTTGTCATGTTGTAAAGGGTTAACTCTTAACCAGATGACAAAAAAAGTAGGCTTGTTCAAATTGAAAGTATTTACAGACAATAAACTAATTGCATATCAAGTAATGGTGTTTGTCTATAGTAGGGTAGAAAACATGGTGGGAAAGGGAGAAAATGCTGGTAACCAGCATTTTCTCCTTTTCCCGCCATGTTTTTAAAAGCTTTTTTTTTCTTAGTATCATTAAAACATGGGATCATGTGGTAAAGGGTTAAACATGGGATAAAGAGTTAGTTACCGACATCCGATTAAACCTTTCCCAAACGACAAATTTTGGACTGGTCCAAATCGAAAGAGTTTGCAGACGACAATTTTAAATTTGATGAAAATGGCAGAAAGTTCTCGAAAAAGGGTAGAAAACACTGTGGGAAAAGAAGAAATTGCTTGTTACAAGCAATTTCTCCTTTTCCCACAGTGTTTTCAAAAGACTTGTACTACAAACACGTGAAAACCAGGGGTTGTTTGGGGTCTGATTAAACCTACATGGAAATGTGACAGAAACTAATATATTATATTTAATATATTGAATATCATGAAGCCAGGTAGCATCGAAGAAAAAAGTTTGGTGACAAACACATGAATGAACTTCAACGTACCAACAGTTGTTCAAATTACTGGTAATACATGTATAAATATTTAGTATGGAATGTGTAAAGACTTGTGATGAAAGCACAAGAGACATAATTGTGGTCTGACACATTATTGTGACAACTTCTGGATGTGATGGATAGGCTAAAGACCTGAAATAGGACAAGTTTTGTGTGACACAGGTGACAGAGTCCTAAAAACATGGACTTTAAAATGATGAATTCTGGGATGCCTCCTGGAGGTATGGCACCAGTAAATTCAGACCCATTTTACTCATCTCCCTTTTCCATGTATTCTAACAGGCGACACGCACCACACATGGGACAGCCTGACTACAGGATACATGATTTGAACAAGCGACTACAGCAAAGGACAGAGGTAAGTAAGGATGAGGGTAACACCTTTGTACATAGAAAGTTCATTCACATACACATGTTCATACCAGCCATGCAATAGCCTTGTGACACCCTGTACACTATGCATTTGTAGGCAACAAAATGTCACTCATATAATGAAAACTGTCTTTTATAGAGCAGAAAATTATAATGGAAATAGCAAAAAACTCTGGTAACCAGCACTTTTTCTTCCTGTCCCTCCAAAAAGACATCTTCCTTAGGGTTGAGGATTGTTCAGTGAAGGATAAACAGAAAAAATAAGTTTACAGTAGTCCAAATTGAAAGCATTTGTAGATGACATCAAATGTGGCTGAATTGATGGAATTTGTTATCTTTGATAGTGTAGAAAACATTGTGGTAAAAGGAGGAAATGCTGGCAACCAGTATTCTCTCCATTTCCCACAATGTTTTCCAAAGGTTTCTTTCTCAGACTTGCGAAAACTAGTGATTGTGTGGTAAAGAGTTAACTTTTTACCAAACGACAAAATTTAAGACTAGTCCAAATTGAAAGCATTTGCAGACGACAAAATAAATGACTTAAAAATTGAAATATGGTTTTGGAAGGGTAGAAAAGATGGTGGGAAAAGGAGAAAATGCTGGTTACCAGCATTTTCTCCTTTTCCCACATTGTTTTTAATGGGATTCTTTCTCAGGGTCGTTAAAAGTCGGGATTGTGTGGTAAAGGGTTAAGAGGAATTTTGCTAGACTAGTTTGAAAAGTTGTGTGATGGAGTGTTAATGGGTTATATGTCATGTTACCTTACTATTTTCTAGGAAAGTGACAATTTGTGGTGGGATGCTTTTGCCACGGAGTTTTTTGAAGATGAGGCCACTCTCACTTTGTCCTTCTGTTTGGAGGATGGACCAAAAAGATACAGTAATGTTTATACTTTGTACCATTTTTACTGATAATATTCTTAACCCATAGAGCCTCTGTCAGTAGCAAACAGGATTTGGGAACAGGAGGTCACTGGTTCGATCCCTGGCTTGGCCAATTTCTTTCTGAGGATTGATGGTAGTCATCGCGACAGGATTCATTCCTCTCTCACCACTGATCATTGTTTCGACGATGGTTATGTGGGAAAGCAGCCAGTGGCTCAGGAAAGAATATTGGGCTGAGTACTGGTAAAAGAACCTCCAGGAAAGCATGGATAGGTGCACTGGCCACTGCGATATAACTGAAATAATGTTGAAAACAGCATTAAACACCATACAATCATTACAATCTTAATATGTACTTTCATTCTAGAATAAGATCTGAATAATTGCAACTTCAAGGTTGCGTTCGTCCAGAACGTCTTAGCAAAGCGGACAGTGCAGATCAAAGATCAGACTGCACATTTTGTGCAGTCTGATCTTGATGTACACTGGCCGCAAAGGCAACTTTAGTTGTGAAAGGCACTTCAGGGGTTAAGTCTGAACCATACAACAATGTTTCGGACTTGTCCATATTGCTACCATTTGCAGACGACAATTTCAGTTTTGGTCACATGATGGGATTCGTCACTGGGAGGCTAGAAAACATTGTGTTAAAAAGAAAATACAGGTTTCATACTAGCATTTTATCCTTTTCGGACAATTTTTAAAAAAAAAAAAAAGATTTTTTTTCTCCAGGGGTGTTAAAACTCTGGACTGTTGGTTACTGGTTAAAAAAATGCAAGGAAAGTGTTGTGTCAAACAGTGTTTGCTCTAGCAGTTCTATTTGCAACAATGTTTTAACCCTTAAGCTGCTAAGCGTGACTCACTGACCTTTTGCGGACAGCGTAGATCAAAATCAGACTGCACAGAACATGCAGTCTGATCTTGGATCTATACTGTCCAGTTAGGAAATATTTTTCTCCGTAAACTAAGTTGGAAATAACATTATTTGTGGGTTTTTACTACTTGTGTGAAAGTTCTATTTTACCCTTTACCACACACGCCTGACTTTTAACGACCCTGTAAATCAAGCCTGTTGAAAACATTGAGGGAAAAGGAGAAAATGCTGATACCAGCATTTTCTCCTTTTTCCACAATGTTTTCTTCCCTTCCCAAAACAAATTTCAATTTTTGAGTCATGTTTATTTTGTCGTCTGCAAATGCTTTCAATTTGGACTGGTCTACAATTTTGTCGTTTGGTAAAGTGTTAACTTAATTAGCAGGTTAAGGGTTAACCATGTTTTCGACAGATCTTTGTAGTAGATACCCAAAAATATGTCTGCCTGAAATAATTGATAGAATTAAGCCTTCACCAAACAATTCTGTGTTTTAATGACCCCGAGGTTAAAGACAGTGAATTTGAAAACATTGTGGGAAGTCGAGAAAATGCTGGTAGCCAGTATTTACTTCTTTTCCCACAATGTTTACTAACCTTTCAAAGTGTAGAAAGCCTCATTTAATTGGTTGTCTTCAAATGCTTTCAATTTAGAAGTGGGAAATTTTGTCGTTTGGTAAAGACTTAAAAGATTTTGATATCACACAAAGCTGGAAACAGCAAATATTAGTAAGATTTTATTTACTGAACTCTTTACCTAACAACAAAAGTTTGGACCAGTCAGATTTCAAAGCATTTGCAGATATAACATAAATGTAGTTCAACAGATGGAATTTGTATTTGATGGGGTAGGAAACAAATTTGGAAAGGAGAAAATGCTGGTTACCAGCATTTACTCCTTTTCCACTCTTTTCAAAAGCCTTCTTTGTTAGGGTCATTAAAACTTGGGATTGTGTCATAAAGATTCAACCAACATTTGAAAGTTTGAAACAATATGTGAGAAAATGATAAATAAAATTTGCAAGACCGACAGAATAAGTTGGTAACAAATGTTTCAATCCCATTAACCCTTTACCAGATGACAAAATTTTAGCCTTGTCCAAATTGAAAGCATTTGCAGATGAAAATTTTAGTGTGGCACAAATGGTGCAAATTTTCTTTGATAGGGTAGAAAACATTGTGGGAAAAGGAGAAAATGCTGGTTACCAGCATTTTCTCCTTTTCCTACAATGTTTTCAAAAGGCTTCTTTCCCAGGGGTGTCAAAAGGTGGCATTGTGCGGTAAAGGGCTAATCATCCTTGATTATGCTCACTGTATTTTATTTCTACAATGTATTTCAGCTATAGGGCGGACATTAATTCCACGATATTTCAGAAGTGTGTTTGAAGGAGGGGTAACAGATCTCTACTACAATCTTAAACATCCCAAAGAATCATTTCACACAACCTCCATAACCTTGGACTGTGACCTTGCGACCATGGTTACACACCATGGTAAACCCATGTTTACAAAGGTATGAGTTGTTTATAATAAATATTGAATATTGCAACAGTCTGCATTTCTGCGTGGTCTGATCATGTCGAGTTGGTTGTGTAAAGAGGTATGTATTGGATGAGACCGAGGGTTGAGTCCGATGTGCACCTCTTTACACATGCAGACCATGCAGAAATGCAGACTGTTCCTTCTATGACATACCTTCCCATTATAACTGTAGAGAAACATCACAAAATCAATGCGTTTGCTTGGGTAGCTCAGTGGTAAGTGTATCTGACTCGTGATCTGATGGTTGCGAGTTTGATACCCGGTTGAGGCAAACTTTCTCTCTGGTGAATTTTTGCCTCTCACCACTGATGCATGTGAGAAAAGTAGTCAGTGGCTTTGGAAGAAAGTTGTGTCGGTACTGGTGTGAGAAAGCCAGAAAACACATGTGTGCATCACTGACTGCCATGACATGACCTGAGCTGTTAAAATGGCGTTCAACTCCAATACAAACCAAATCAAACAAAACAAAATCAATGATAAATAACCAAGAGATCAGAGACCAACTTTAATTTTGATTGCTCATACATGCACAATATTTATGAATGGTGGATGAAAATGTAAACAGTAGTAAGTCTGCATGGGTCAGTCTATGATTGTGTTAAATAAAAAAAATGGCAGTTGCTTGTATTAGACTAATTACAAAGAACAAGCACTGTTGCTTATAAACTATGTCTGAAATGCTGAAAAGGTAGTCAGTAGTTGTTATTCACTGTCATTGTCAAGAACACTATGAATTCTTTTTCGTTTTGACATGGGAGGCGAGTGAAGCTTGTGATTATTAATTGTGATGCTACAGTTCCACCATGTAGTATTTGGAAGTACCCTTTTGAAACCACATGCTTTAATAGACAAAAAAAGTCAGTGAACATGTTGGCAGTGTAACTCTTTACCAGATGACAAAATTTTAGATTAGTTCAGATTCAGAGGATTTGCAGACCACAAACTAAACATAACTCAAAAACTGGAGTTCATTTTGAGAAGGGTAGAAAACAATGTGGGAAAAGGAGAAAATGCTGGTTACCAGTATCGTCTCCTTTTCCCACAATGTTTTCAAAAGGCTTTTTCTTCAGGGTTGTTAAAAGTTGTGATTGTGTTGTAAAGGGTTAACAGTTGAAGTTATGTGGATATGGCAGGGTTTTTTATGACTCAGCGGTTTTAAAGTGTAGGGAAATCATGATGTCACGTACGGAGCGAGTCATGCAATACCATGGCAGCAGAGCCTTGGCTTTTGCCATAACATGACTGTAAGAATGTTATTTTTGCATGAAGCACTTTTCAAATGAATATGTTAAAATCGATTTTGCATTTAAAGTTAAAAATTTAAATCGGTGAGCTGAATAACTTTCTAATTTTACTAATATTTTAACCAGCATCCATGTAAGACTTCATCCTTCATAGAACAGTTTGGAGTTTTGATGACCCTAAAGAATAAAGCTTTTGAAAACATTATGGGAAAAGGAGATAATGCTGGTAACCAGCATTTTCTTCTTTTTCCACAATGTTTTCTATCCTTTCAAAGACAAAGCCCATCATTTAAGCCACACCTATTCTGTCGTCTGCAACTGCTTTCAATTTGGACAAGTCTAAAAACTTGTTGTTTGGTGAAATGTTAACTGTGACTTTATCTATGACAGGTTGTTACTGAAGGTCGACTACTATTAGAGTTCACATTTGACGATCTCATGAGAATACGCACCTGGCATTTTGCCGTCAGACAGCATCGAGAACTTATACCACGCAGTGTTATAGCCATGCAGATGGGGGCAAATGAGGTACAATCTGTCTCCATTTTTTTTTTTCCAGAATGCCGAAGCTGTTTGTCTTGGAATTTTATGATCATAATCATAGATATTAAACAATTTATTTGCCGGAATTATTTTTGTTGGTTTGAAACATAGGTCAACTAATACTGAACTGAAACAAGTTCTTAATGTCCTTACAGTTGACAGGTGTTGAAAACAGTATTTGAAAGGAAATTATTACTTTTTATAAGTGATACCCAGGTTAGCCTGCGCGGTCCTCGCAGGCTGACCTGGATTGAAAACTCTTGTTATTAGTCGATTTTCTGCATGTCAAAGGACCAGTCTTATCTCATGAAGCTGGTTGTTAGACAAAGTGGTTTTTATGGATCCATGATTATATGATGATTTGCTTGCTATCATGCATCAAAGAGATGAAATAAACTCCATTTTGCCAGAGAGCTGCTCATATTGAAGAATCATTCAGTAAAAACGAAAAAAAAAAGATGTGTTATTGACCAATTTATTCATTTGTTTATTTCCTTAACCATAATGGATCATGTATCTTTGGACGAAACAAATTTTATTTAACTCTTTCCCAAACAAGCCCTGGTTTTCACGTGTCTGCAGTACAAGTCTTTTGAAAACACTGTGGGAAAAGGAGAAATTGCTCGTAACGAGCAATTTCTCCTTTTCCCACAGTGTTTTCTACCCTATTTTAGAACTTTCTGCCATTTTCATCACATTTAAAATTGTCGTCTGCAAACTCTTTAAATTTGGACCAGTCCAAAATTTGTCGTTTGGGAAAGGGTTAATCATTGTTCAATCACATACTTGTGTAAACCATTACCAAACAGTCTCATATTTTCACAACCCAGAAGCTAAAGGTTTTTGAAAACATTGGTGGAAAAGACGAAAATGCTGGTCACCAGTGTTTTCTACCATTTTGAAAACAAATTCGATTTAGTCACATATGATTGTTGTTTGCAAGTACTTTCAGTTTGGTCTGGCCTAAAATTTTGTTGTTTGGTAAAGAGGTAACTAAAAATGAAACAGTACTGTACAATCTGACGTTTAAAACTTTACCACACATCAATAATGTCCAAATTGAAAACAGACAACAATTGAAGTGTGGCTCAAATGATGAAATTTTTCTTTGATAGAGTAGAAAACATTGTGGGAAAAGGAGAAAATGCTGGTTACCAGCATTTTCTCCTTTTCCCACAATGTTTTCAAAAGGCTTTTTCACTGGGGTCGTTAAAAGTCAGGATTGTGTGGTAATGAGTTGAGACTTTGAAAGTGTAATTTCCATGCTGCTCCAGTCAGAGTGTCTCGCAATGTTTTGGACGTTGTAAATGTCTTGTCCAGCCTGATCTTTTGCTAATTTGTCTGCTTAGCTATGGCTTTGTGCTTTGCGTCCTATGAGCAATGAGGGGTAAGATTTTGCCTGGAAAAATTATGAAGGTTTTTCTCTTTTTACTTTATAGGAGCCAGCCATGGTAGAACAACTGTCAAAGAACATCACCAGACAGGGTTTAACTAACTACACACTCAATTTTCTGAGGGTATTTTGCATGTTTTATACAAATATACTTTTGCTACTCAATCCATTTATTTAAGCTTGGCTGTTTTCAAAGAAAACATGGAGGTATTGTTGTAACCATGGTGCCATCATCTGCATTGCCGTACGAAAACATTGACATTTTATAATATCTGTTATAACTGAAGATATTTGCTTCAAACTTGGACTACTTTTAATTATCAAAAGGGGGACTTATACAACAAGAGCAGGTAACCAACAAAGTATTTTTGACACAGTTATGTCCTTTTTTCGGCTCCCAATTTTCACTGAAAATCAAGCAACTGCAGCCTAGCGTTGATACCCGCATGCTGTGCTATTGTTTCAAAGTTTTGGATTCTGGAGAAAGAAATGATAAAACTCTGGTTAAATGCTGCCAAGAAAACACTGCTGGCAAATGGAGAAATTGCTTGCTTAGAGGATATCTTTCCATTTGTTGTGTTTCAAACTACCCATTTCTTATGAGACATCAAGGAAAGCCTATATTGGGGACAAGCTTAATGAGGTAAATCATTGTCAAACAGCAGCAATCTTTTTATAGACTCGTATGAATCTGTAACTTGTCTCCATGTAGTAGAAATCATTGAAGCCTTGTATCAGGATTGCAAGCTTTTACAACAATGCTGCAAATGGAAAATTTGCTTGGTGTGCTACATGTAGCATTTGGTTGCTTTAACCCTTTCCCAAGCGACAAATATTGGACGGGTCCAAATTGAAAGAGTTTGCAGACGACAATTTTAAATTTGATGAAAATGACAGGAAGTTCTCAAAAAGGGTAGAAAACACTGTGGGAAAAGGAGAGATTGCTCGTTACGAGCAATTTCTCCTTTTCCCACAGTGTTTTCAAAAGACTTGTACTGCAGACACGTGAAAACCAGGGCTTGTTTGGGAAAGGGTTAATGGACAGTTTAGATCAAGATCATATGACATATTGTGTTTGGTCTGATCTTTGATACACATCGTTTGAAATATTTTTTACAACAAACGTAGGCCAAATTTACAATGAAATTACAACAATTGTTCATTTTTCTATTGTTGAATAAATTAGACTCGGCTATTGGTAAACTTTATACCAGATAATACCGTGTTATAGTGACCTTGACAAAGAAAGCTTTTGAAATTATTGTGGGAATAGGAGAAAATGCTAATAACCAGCATTTTCTCCATTGCTCACAATGTTTTCTGCCAAATCCAGGACAAATTGCATCATTTTAGCTGCATTTAAATTGTCGTCTGCAAATGCTTTAAATTTGGACAAGTCTATATTTTTGCTATCTGGTAAGATATGAACTCAGAAGTGGTGTTTTGCAAACATATCATTGATGAATGACTTTTTATGCAGTGACATTTTAGCTCAGCTGTTTTTGAAGAAAACATTGAGGTATTGCCATAGCCCTGGCCTCGTCTGCATCGTGCCAAAACTTTAACATTTTATAATATCTCTGTTATTACTGAAGATATTGATTGAAACTTGGACAAGTTGTTTATTATCAAAAGAGGAGCCTATACAACAAGGGCAGATAACCAACAAAGTATTTTTGACACAGAAATGCCCCCTTTTTGACTCAGAATTTTCACTGAAAATCAAGTATCCATAGCCGAGTCTTGGTATTTGCATGCGGTGCTCTTGTTTTTTTTTTTTTCAGCTGTGTGTCATCCTCGAACCAATGCAGGAGCTAATGTCAAGGCACAAGGCTTATGGTTTGAATCCAAGGGATTGTCTCAAAACCACCTTGTTTCAAAAGTGGCAGAGAATGGTTTCTCCCCCTGGCAAAGGTAATACATGCAGTGGGTGTGAGTGCACAGTTTGTTCCCCTTTCCTCCTTCACAAACTGACAAGATAGCTCATTATCCCCCTTAACCCTTTACCAAACAATACCGTGTTTTAATGACTATTAAAAAGGATGGCTTTTGCAGACATTGTGAGAAAAGGAGAAAATGCTGGTTTCCAGCATTTTCTCCTTTTTCGGCAATGTTTTCTACCATTTTAAAAACACGAATCACTTTTTTAGCCTCATTTGCCGTGTCATCTGCAAATGTTTTGTTGTTTGGTAAAGAGTTACAGGAATTTTCAGCTGAAGGTTTTGAACATTCATGTGAAAACAGATAAAACATGACGGATGGGGAAATACACCAATACAAGAGTAAACATTGTTACAAAAGGAAATTGCTTGTTATGTGCTATATGTCTTTTTATCACAGTGTTTTCAAAAGTATATGTTGAAAGACAGAAAAGAACTGTCCGGAAAAGGTAATGTAACCTTTAGGGCTCTAAAGAAATGAGCCATGCTCTGTGAAAAGGGGTCTTATTGCATCTGCAAAAAGTATCAACCCATGTCAACCTGCGCAATCTATAGAGGCTGACACAGGTCAAATCTTTTTGCCATTTTTGAATTTTCTGCGTATCGAAGGACCAGTTTTCCTCTTGATTCAGTCAGTTGTTTTATGGATCTATAATTATGTGATGACTTGGTTGTTAATGTGTTATAATGCATCACGGTTATGCAGTAAGCCCCCTTTTGCAAGAGCATGGCTTAAATAGTAAGAGCATGTTTAGTGAATAGAAAAAAAAAAAAGCAATTTAAAGGCTGTTTTACCTGCTTGAAAAATATCAGACAGTGTAGGTATAAGACCAGACTATAACCTGCACTGGCTGCAAAGGTATTTTAAGGTTTGTGCTTGCTTCTCTATAGGTTAATTGTGTGCCACCCTACATTTGCACCTTTGGTTACTTGTATTTGAGCCTTGCTCTGTGATAATGGGGCTTAATGCATCTGCAAAAAGTGTTGGCTCGGATCAGCCTGTGCAATCCGCGTAGGCTGACCGGGTCCGAAAATTTTTGGTATTGGTCGAATTTCTGTATGTCAAGGGACCAGTGTTCTTCGTGATTCAGTTGGTTGTTGGACAAATGGATTTTGTAGATTCATAATACAGTAATAACTTGCTTAACTCTTTACCACACAATCCCGGCTTTTAACGACCCTGAGAAAGAAGCCTTGTGAAAACATTGTGGGAAAAGGAGAAAATGCTGGTAACCAGCATTTTCTCCTTTTCCCCCCAATGTTTTCTACCCTCCCCAAAAACAAATTTCAATTTTTCAGTCACAATTACTTGGTCGTCTGCAACTGCTTTCAATTTGGACCAGTCTAAAATTTTGTCGTTTGGTAAAGACTTAGTATAACTTGGTATATTGCATCACGAAGATGCATTAAGCCCCCTATGGCAGAGCATGGCACATTTGTATATATACTGCATGTACTTGTATCCTGATGTGATGTTGATTCAAATTGCTTTCACTCTGTACCAGCAGATTCAGACTACTCAGTCTTGGTCTATAATAACCAGTTGTATGTGCCCAAACTTATATCTATTCTCTCCTTCCCCATGTGTAATTATATCCCCCAAATACGAAGTAGAGGGAGGGGTAGACTGGCTTCACCATGTCTGTCTGTGTGTCCATCCATCCGTCCATCCGTCTTTCTGTCTGTCAATCCATGTCTTGTTTTCCTTTCTGTGCTCTGACCTAGGACCCTGAAACTTTATACAAGTGTTCCCTATGACCCAAGGAGGTGCCCTATTGTTTTTGGGTCACATGGGTCAAAAGTCAAGGTCACAGGTGAACTTTGTTTTTCTGATTGTGCTGCTTCAGTGACAAGGTGCCGGTGGGGAAGTGGGTATTTTTCCGCTTTGTAACAGTTCTAGTTTCCATCATACAACTTCAAGAATATTTTGGAAGGTGGAAAATCTTCATGATCAATTTCTTCATTTAAGAGGTTACTGTACAAATATGACCCTGCTGCTAGTAGACTTTGGACACATTGCGGGAAATGGAGCAATTGCAGCAAATATCCTTTTTCCTCAACATTTATTTTTTGTAGTATACAAAAACAGTTTCAAACTTTCCTTGAAATATTTGTCTTTTTAGCTTTTTTTTTTTTTTTTTTTAGCTCACCTTAGCACAACGTGCTAAAGGTGAGCTATTGTGATCGCTCTATGTCCGGCGTCTGTCGTCCGGCATCCGGTGTCTGTCGTCCGTCGTCCGTCAACAATTTCTTTAAACATCTTCTTCTCCTAAACCACTGGGCCAATCTTGATGAAACTTGGCAGGGATGTTCCTTGGGTGAAGCTCTACCAAAATTGTTCAAAGAATTGAATTCCACCCACAACTCTGGTTGCCATGGCAACAGAAAGGAAAAAAAAGCAAAATCTTTGAAAATCTTCTTCTCTGAAACTAGAAGGCGCAGAGCTTTGATATTTGGTATGTAGCATCTCCTAGTGGACCTCTACCAAGTTTGTTCATTTGATGTCCCTGGGGTCAAAACTGGCCCCGCCCCAGGGGTCACAAGTTTGAGCATAGTAACAAAGAAGGAAATCTTTAAAAATCTTCTTCTCTGAAACTTGAAGGCGTAGAGCTTTGATATTTGGCATGTAGCATCTCCTAGTGGACCTCTACCAAGTTTGTTCATATGATGCCCCTGGGGTCAAAACTGGCCCCGTCCTGGGGGTCACAATTTCCAACATAGGAACATAGAAGGAAAACTTTAAAAATCTTCTTCTGTAAAACTAGAAGGCATAGAGCTTTGATATTTGGCATGAAGCATCTCCTAGTGGACCTCTACCAAGTTTGTTCATATGATGCCCTTGGGGTTAAAACTGGCCCTGCCCCGGGGGTCACAAGTTCGAACATAGGAACAAAGAGGGGAAACTTTAAAAATCATCTTCTCTGAAACTGGAAGGCGTAGAGCTTTGATATTTGGTATGTAGCATTGCCTAGTGGACCTCTACCAAGTTTGTTCATATGATGCCCCTGGGGTCAAAACTGGCCCCGCCCCAGGGGTCACAATTTCCAACTTAGGAACAAAGAAGGAAAACTTTAAAAATCTTCTTCTCTAAAACTAGAAGGCATAGAGCTTTGATATTTGGCATGAAGCATCTCCTAGTGGACCTCTACCAAGTTTGTTCATATGATGCCCTTGGGGTCAAAACTGGCCCAGCCCCAGGGGTCACAAGTTCGAACATAGGAACAAAGGGGGGAAACTTTAAAAATCATCTTCTCTGAAACTGGAAGGCGTAGAGCTTTGATATTTGGTATGTAGCATTGCCTAGTGGACCTCTGCCAAGTTTGTTCATATGATGCCCCTAGGGTCAAAACTGGCCCCACCCTGGGGGTCACAAGTTTGAGCATAGTAACAAAGAAGGAAAACTTTAAAAATCATCTTCTCTGAAACTTGAAGGCGTAGAGCTTTGATATTTGGCATGTAGCATCTCCTAGTGGACCTCTACCAAGTTTGTTCATATGATGCCCCTGGGGTCAAAACTGGCCCCACCCCAGGGGTCACAATTTCCAACATAGGAACAAAAAAGGAAAACTTTAAAAATCTTCTTCTGTAAAACTAGAAGGCATAGAGCTTTGATATTTGGTATGTAGCATCGCCTAGTAGACCTCTACTAAGTTTGTTCATATGATGCCCTTGGGGTCAAAATTGGCCCTGCCCCGGGGGTCACAAGTTCAAACATAGGAACAAAGAAGGAAAACTTTAATTTTTTTTTCTCTTAAATGGGAAGGCATAGAGCTTTGATATTTGGTATTTAGCATCTCCTAGTAGACTTCTACCAAGTTTGTTCCAAGGATGCTGCTTGGGTCAAAACTGGCCCAGCCCCTGGGGTCACAAGTTCGAACATAGGAACAAAGAAGGAAAACTTAAAAATTCTTCTTTTCTGAAACCAAAAGGTGTGGAGCTTTGATATTTGGTATGTTGCATCTCCTAGTGGACCTCTACCAAGTTTGTTCATATGATGCCCCTGGGTCAAAACTGGCCCAGCCCCGGGGGTCACAAGTTCGAACATAGGAACAAAGAAGGAAAACTTTGAAATTCTTCTTTAAAACTGGAAGGCATAGAGCTTTGATATTTGGTATGTAGTGATTCTCTTCTAAGTTTGTTTGCCCATCTAAGCGCAACAAGTTCATTGAGTTCAAAATTGGGTCATCTTGGGTCATAAACTAGGTCACTAGGTCAAATTAAAGAAATACCTTGTTGGCACTCTCGAGGCCACATTATTTGCTCAATTGCCTTGAAAATTAGTTAGAAAGTTTGTCTTTATAAAGTCTCACATAAGATTAATTTGGGTCAACTTAGGTCATAAACTAAGTCACTGAGTCAAATTAAAGAAATACCTTGTTTGCACTCTGGAGGCCACATTTATTGTTCAAATGACCTGAAATTTGGCCAGAATGTTTGTCTTGATGAAATACCAGATGAGTTTGGATTTGGGTCACCTGAAACCATAAACTAGGTCACTAGGTCAAAATAAAGAAATACCTTGTGGGCACTCTAGAGGCCACATTCTTTGCTTAATTGCCTTGAAAATTGGTCAGAATGTTTGTCTTTGTAAAATCTCACATGAGTCTGAATTTGGGTCAACATGGGGTCATAAACTAGGTCACTTGGTCAAATTAAAGAAATAGCTAGTGGGCACTCTAGAGGCCACATTTATTATTCATTTGATTTGAAAATTGGTAAAAATGTTTCTTTTGATATAGTCAAAGACCAGTTCAAATTTGGGTCACCTGGGGTCATAATCTAGGTCACTAGGTCAAATTAAAGAAATATCTTTAGGGCACTCGAGGCCACATTCTTTGCTCAATTGACTTGAAAATTGGTCAGAATGTTTGTCTTCATGAAATATGAGTTTGAAATTGGGTCACCTGCGGTCAAAAACTAGGTCACATGGTCAAATTAAAGAAAAACCTTAAAGGTACTCTACTAAGGTGAGCGACCCAGGGCCATCATGGCCCTCTTGTTTTTTTAACCCTTTACCACACGACAAAAATTTATACCAGTCCAAATTGAAAGCATTCGCATACGACAATTTCAATGTGGTTCAGATGATGTGATTTTTGTTTGATAGGGTACAAAACACTGTGGGAAAAGGAGAAAATGCTGGTAACCAGCATTTTCTCCTTTTCCCACAGTGTTTTCAAAAGGCTTCTTTCTCAAGGGTGTTGAAAGTCGGGATTGTGTGGTAAAGAGTTAAAGGAAAATGGCAAGATACTCTCGTTGCAGTGTAGTTGACTTGGTGTGATAACTAAGGCATTTTCTCATATCTCATTTCATTACTGAAAATATTTTACTTCATATGTTGGCTATTTGCTAACTATCAAAACCCATTCTAGCAGGGCATCAACCCTCAAAATATATCTGGTACTTTGTCATAGCAAATGTTGTTCTAGTCTCTATACTGTATTAACCCTTTACCAAATGACAAATTTTAAGACCCGTCCAAATTGGAAGCATTTACAAACGAGTTTCAGTGTGGCTCAATGTGATTTTTCTTTGATAGGGTAGAAAACATTGTAGAAAAAGGAGAAAATGCTGGTTACCAGCATTTTCTCCTTTTCCCACAATGTTTTCAAAAGGCTTCTTCCTCAGGGTCGTTAAAAGTCGGCATTGTGTGGTAAAGGGTTAACACAAGTCCACTCAACTACACTGTTACACTGCTGAGAAATTGACAGCTTTCTGAATCATTGAGGGAAAAATAGCAGCTGTTTGTTGCTATCAGTTGCACCTTTTTTTCTCCATATTTCTAGACCTTTGAACTGTTTCTCCCGTTTAAAGTAGAACTGTTTTGTAATTGGTTGAAAATTAGCCTGAGTGATTTTCAGCTCAGCTTTTTTCAAAGAAAACATTGAGGTATTGTCATAGCCCTGGCATCTTCATATGCTTTGTTGTGAAAAAAATTTTTGACATTTTATAATATCCTGTTCATTTAATGAAGATGTTTACATGTACTTCAAACTCGGATTAGTTGATAAGCATCTTTCCTTTACAATAGTGGCAGGTAACCAACAAAATATTTTGACACAGTTAAGCCCCCTTTTCAACTTGGAGCGTTCACTTAAGCCTTTACTGTGCCATCCCAACTTTTAACAAGCCTGAGAAAATAAGCTTTTTAAAACATTGTGGGAAAAGGAGAAAATGCTGGTAACCAGCATTTTCTCCTTTTTCCTCAATGTTTTCTACTTTTCCAAAAACAAACTTTAACTTCTGAGCAACTTTTTACTTTGTCGTCTGCAAATGCTTTCGATTTTGACGCATGTGAAATTTTGTTGTTTGGAAAGAGTGAAAGCAATTGTAGGCAATCGTTGGCACCGGCATGTAGCTCAGTCGGTAGCTTACAGGACTTAAGAACAGGAGCTCGCTGGTTGGATCCCTGGCTCGGCCAATTTCTTTCCGAGGATTGATGATAGTCATCGCGACAAGATTCATTCCTCTCTCATGGCTGACCATTGTTTTGACAATGGCTATGTGGGAAAGCAGCCAGTGGCTTGGAAAGAATATTGTGCAAAGTACTGGTAAAAAAGAAACTCCAGGAAAGCATGGATAGGTGCACTGGCCGCTGCGATATAACTGAAATAATGTTGAAAACGGCGTTAAACACCATACAATGGCACCGGCATGTGGTGCTCTTGTTGGGTTAAGTTGCTATAAGCTGTCCTGAGGTGATACTAGTTTTGTAAGAGCCTGATATATTTCTGCCTGCCTGCATGTTTGTCTTTACTTTTGTTAGATGGAATGGGCGACATGGCTGCATTGCAGCATGGTGACATGGGTGCACAGAAGACAAAAAGTAGGTCTCTCATTGTCATGCTAACCGAATAACTTTAGAACCTTCATTAGGGCAAACTAATCTAGCAAAATTAGACTTGTAAAATACCAACAAAAAGACAGCTTGGGGAATGCATAGAACAAGATCAGACTGTACAGAATTTGAGCTCTGATTTTTGATCTGCATTGTTCCGATTCAGTATTTTGGAAGAATTTTGCTTTTATTCCTAGATGAAAATATCACTTCGTTTATTTCACTGTCTAAAAAACTTAAACCAGGTAGCTGACTCATTCTTCACCTGCAATGTTCCAATATTTAGTGCATTAATCAGGCAACATGATTGTTGTATTTTGGAGGAATTTGCTTTTATACCAAAGGTTCATTCCAGAAATCAAATCTATGGGGTCAACTGGCCTCCTGATAAAAAAAAGTAGGGGCCATTAGAGAAATTTATGGGGCCAAGGGAAAAACTTTCTGTCTTAGATTGGGAAGAAAACACTGTTGGAAAAGGAGAAAATGCTGGTTACCCATATTTTCTCCTTTTCCCGCAATGTTTTCAAAAGTCATCTTCTTAAGGTCTTTAAAACTCGGGATTGTGTAGTGTTGGTTAAGTAATATCTTAACTCTTTGCCAGACAAAAAAAAATTTAGGCTTGCTTAAATTGAAAGCATTTGCAGACGGCAAATGCAGCTCAAGTGATTGAATTTGTTTTTGATGGGGCAGAAAACATTGTGGGCAAAGGAGAAAATGCTGATTACCAGTATATTCTGCAACGTTTTCAAAAACCTTATTTTCTAGGGTCGTTAAAACTTGGGATTTTGTGGTTAAGGATTAACTCTTTCCCAATCGACAAATTTTAGACCCTTTCAAATTCAAAACATCTGCCGATGACAAAAATTCAAAGTAGCTCTAATGAGCTTAACTCTTTACCACACAATCCCAACTTTTAACGACCCTGAGACAGAAAGCTTTTGAAAACATTGTGGGAAAAGGAGAAAATGCTGGTAACCAGCATTTTCTCCTTTTCTTACAATGCTTTCTACCCTTCTCAAAACAAGTTTTAATTTTCTAGTCACTTTTATTTTGTCGTCTGTAATTGCTTTCAATTTGGGTCTAAAATTTTGTCGTGTGATAAAGGGTTAAGCTCTCTGACAGGGTAGAAAACATTGTGGGAAGAGGAGAAAATGCTGGTTATCAGCATTTTCTCCTTTTCCCACAATGTTTTGATAAGCCTGCTTTCCCAGGGCCGTAAAAACCAGGGATTGTTTGGTATAGGGTCAACTGGTAAATGATTTTCATGTAGATATTAAATCTTCAAAATGCTTGATATACAAAAAGCTCAATGGAATGATTTTAACATATATATTTTTTTTGGATCTGTAGGAAAGATAAGAATATAGCAATGAGAAATGATGTCAGTCTTGGCTAGAGTGACAAAACTTTAGATGGTGTCTCGTCACGATAAGACTGCATTTTCTGTACTGTCCTGTCTTGATCTACCTAGTGCAAGGACTTAGAGCTGACCTCTGCATGTATGAGTGAAACTGTTTAAGAAATTTTAGTAAATCTTCAAAAACAGGCTTTTAAAAAAAAAATTGTTGGAAAAAGAGGAAAATGGTGGTATCTGGTAACCAGCATTTTCTCCTTTTCCCACAATATTTTCTACCCTTTCTACCCATTTCCTATAAATTATTCATCATTTGTCATCTGCAGATGCCATCAATTTCAGTTAGGACCTGTCTACAATTTTGATGTTTGGGAAAGGGTTAATCAGTGAAAGGGTAATTGATTTGGGCCTGTCAAAAGGGGGCTTAATGCATCTCTGTGATGCATCATACCAATCCAGTCATCACATAATTATGGATCCATAAAATCCATTTTGTCCAACAATTGACTGAATTATGACATAGACTGTTCCTTTGACATGCAAAATATTGACCAAAAGCAAAAAGTTTTGGCCCAGGTCAGCATGCACAGACTGCGCAGGCTGACCTGGGTCAATGCAAATGCAAAAGATTTTTGTCAGAATGTCCCCATGCCTTTTCACAGTATAAATCGAGCGAGGACCCAGATGATGGATGTTAGGTGAACTGCTGCTTGCTACCATTGTCAAAACACCAGACATGCTGGACAGGTTCTGGAGTGAAGTTTTAAGTTACTCATAGAACAAAACAATTATTTTTTCTGCATATTCTCTTTATATTTATTACACAATTTGATGTCACTCTGTCTCTCTTTCTTTGCTTCCCCCCTTAAATTCCAAACTCCTAAAATTTGAATATCTTCGATTTTACAGGAAAATGGAGTAGTCCCCCTGGTAGCTTACTAACGTAGACTTTATACTAACATGCATGTCTCTGTTAGTTTAACCTATCATTGTGACCTTGAGCTTTGACCTTGATAGTGAAAAACAAAGTTACAAAAGATTTAACCCTTTACCACATAATCCTGACCTTAAACAACCCTGAGAAACAAGCCTTTTGAAAACATCGTGGGAAATGGAGAAAATGCTGGTAACCAGTATTTTCTCCTTTTCCCACAATGTTTTCTACCCTTCCCAAATCAAATTTCAATTTTTGAGCAACATTTGATTTCTCGTCTGCAAATGCTTTCACTTTGGACCAATCTAAAATTTTTTGGCTTGTAAAGAGTTGAAGATGTATATAAATTGCATCTAAAACTTTCTAGGTATAGTGTGCAAATCATGCAGGAAAAACTGGCTTTTTTACCCAATAAACTTCACTGACAGTATTGCGACTCCCATATATAGCTTAACCCTTTACCACACAGTCCTGACTTTTAACAACCCTAGGTAAGAGGCCTTTTGAAAACATCGTGGGAAAAGGAGAAAATGCTGGTAACCAGCATTTTCTCCTTTTTCCACAATGTTTTCTTACCTATCATAAAAATGTCCCGCCATCTAAGTCACATTTGATTTGTTGTCTGCAAATGCTTTCATTTTGGACGAGTCGAAAATTTTGTCGTTTGGGAAAGGGTTAACTCTGTACCAGACCACCAAATTTTAGACTTGTCCAGATTTAAGGTATTTACACAAAACAAATTCAGTGTGACTCAAATGATTGGAGTTGTCTTTAACTTTTAACGTCTAAATTTTTGACTTGTACAAATTGAATGCTTCTGTAGATGGCAAATTCATTGTTGCCCAAATGATAGGATTGGTCTTCGAGGGGTACAAAACATTGTTGGAAAAGGAGAAAATGCTGGTTGCCAGGATGTTCTCTTTTTCTTACAATGTTTTCGAAAGCTGCCTCATTTGGAGTCGTTTAAACTCAGCATTGTGGTAAATGTTTAAAAGGTTAGAAAATGTGGGAACAGAAAAAAAATGCTGGTTAGCAGCATTTTCTCCTTTGCCCACAGTGTTTTCAGAATCTTTCTTTCACAGGGTGGTAAAAACTTAGGGTTGTGAAGTAAAGGGTAAAATCTTAGATCAGAATGTTATGTAGTTTATTTCATAGATAGCCTGATAATGAATATACTTCTGGGTCGTTCTAAAATTAGCTTGTACCATAATAGATTAATGTTTTTTGTGAATACCTTCCCCGCTAACTGCTCAGCCGAGTCGCTCAGTGGTTAGATTATCTGACTCAAGACCTGCTGGTTGGCAGGTTCGATACCAAGTTGAGGCAAACATTATTTCAGGTGATTTTTCGCGTCTCACCGCTGATGCATGTGAGAAAAGTAGTCAGTGGCTTTGAAAGAAAGTTGTGTCTGTACTGGTATGATAAACCCAGGACACACAAGAATATGTGCACTGACCGCCATTTGTGACTGAAGCTTTTAAAGTGGTGTTAAACTCCACTACTAACAACCAAAGCCCCTTTATCACTTTTCTCAATATGTTTGACTAACTACTTGTTGGTTATATGAACTGTTTGGTTATTTGCTTGGATGCCTGACAAACTGTTTTAACCCTTTCCCAAACAAGCCCTGGTTTTCATGTGTCTGCAGTACAAGTCTTTTGAAAACACTGTTGGAAAAGGAGAAATTGCTCATAACGAGCAATTTCTCCTTTTCCTACAGTGTTTTCTACCCTTTTTGAGAACTTTCTGCCATTTTCATCAAATTTAAAATTGTTGTCTGCAAACTCTTTCAATTTGGACCAGTCTAAAATTTGTCGTTTGGGAAAGGGTTAACTCCTTAGCACACAATCCAGAACTTTTAACGACCCAGAGAAAGAAGCCTTTAGAGAACATTGTGGGAAAAGGAGAAAATGCTGGTTACCAGCATTCTCTCCTTTTCCCACTATGTTTTCAGTTTCTTGCCATACGGTCTTTAAAACTTTGGATTTTGTGGTAACCTTTACCTTGTTATACTATGTATATTAACCCTTTACCATACAGTCCCAACTTTTAGCGACCCAGGGAACAAAGCCTTTTGAAAACATTGTGGGAAAAGGAGAAAATGCTGGTAACCAGCATTTTCTCCTTTTCCCACAATGTTTTCTAACCTTTCAAATTTAAATTACAATTTTTGAGTCCCATTTATTTGTCATCTGCAAAAGCTTTTAATTTGGACAAGTCTAAAATTCAGTCATTTGGTAAAGAGTTATGCTTGCGATGGATTCAAGTAAATCTGCAATAATTATGTTCTTTTGACATACATGTACTTATTTTAGAAGTTAGAGAAAGACAAATGAAGAAATGCGCAAACAGTCCATTATCCCAATACCACACAATCCAGAGTTTTAACGACCCTAAAGACAAAAGCTTTTGAAAACATTGTGGGAAAAGGAGAAAAGGCTGGTAGCCAGCATTTTCTGCTTTTCCCACAATGTTTTCTACCCTTTCCAAGACACATCTCATTGCTTAAGTTAAATTTGATTTGACATCTGCAATGCTTTCAAATTGGACCAGTTAAAGATTTTGTCGTTTGGTAAAGAGTTATATTGCTACTTCAAGGCTGTTTTAGTCTAAACGCGGGTCTCTAGTAAAATATCTTACAAGGAACACTTAGTACATTTTTAAAAATGCAGCGTAAGTTGAAGTTGAAAATCAGTGGAACGAGTTTTAACAACCCTGAAGAAGAAAGCTTTTGAAAACATTAAGGAGAAAGAAGAAAATGATGGTGAATCAAAAATAGAAATTTGTTTTTGAAAGGATAGAAACATTGTAGGAAAAGGAGAAAATGCTGGTTACCAGCATTTTCTCCTGTTCTCAGTGTTTTCAAAAGGCTTCTTCCTTTTTGTAGTTAAAACTACGAATTGAGTGGTAAAGGGTTAGGGTTAAACATACTCAATCCGATCACACTGGAGTATTTTAAATATCAGATGCAAATTCTACAACATCTTTTCTTTGTTCCTAGATACATCACGAGCACAAGGGAAACGGAGGAAAAGGAAGTCCTCCACAGGAAGTGCATCCAACGTTAGTAATAACATTCCACCCTCAGGAAAACAGAAGCGATCCCCAGGACCCCATGGGATCAATACATCTGTCCCAGGGGTGAGTTGAAATTACTGATTATGATTGATTGTATGGTGTTTAATGCAGTTTTCAACATTATTTCAGTTATATTCCAGCGGCCAGTGCACCTATCCATGTTTTCCTGGAGTTTCTTTTACCTGTATTCAGCACGATATTCTTTCCAAGCCAGTAGCTGCTTTCCTACATAACCAACGTCAAAACAATGGTCAGTGGTGGCAGATGAATGAATTCTGTCGCAATGATTATCATCAGTCCTTGGAAAGAAATTGGCCGAGCCGGGCATCAAACTAGTGACCTCCTGTTATACAGTCTTGTACACTACCGACTGAGCTACCAGGGCTCGGCTTGAAAATACTCAAGCAATTCTCTGTGAAAAGTGGGTTCAATACATCTGCAAAAAGTATCAAACCATGTCAGCCTGCACAATTTGTGCAGGCTGACGTGGGCCGAAACTTTTTGCTACTGGTCAAATTTCTGCATGTCAAAGGACCAGTGTACCTCATGATTCAGTCGGTTGTTGGACATGATACATTTTGTCGATCCATAATCATATGGTTGACTTGCTTGGTATAATGCCCTACAGAGATACATTGACTCTTTACCACACAACAAAACTGTAGACTTGTCCAAATAGGAAGCATTTGCAGACAACAATTTAAATGTTGTTCAAGTGATGGAATTTCTCTTTGATAGGGTAGAAAACATTGTGGGAAAAGGAGAAAATGCTGGTTACCAGCATTTTCTCCTTTTCCCACAATGTTTTCTAAAGACTTCTTCCTCAGGGTCGTTAAAAGTCGGGATTGAGTGGTAACGTGCTGGAGCATGGCCCACTTATTTTTGGTCTCGGCCTAGGCCTGTGTCTAAATGTTTCAGAAAGTCTCTGCCATTGGTATCGCAAAATGTTTCTTACAGTGTCATGTTGTTTTTTTTTGTCTGCAATGGATATATCTTCACTGACAGGTTTGTTCTGGTCTCAATTCTGTGCTTTTCTCTTTACTTGTCCCAGGTAAAGTAACTGAATCATGCTCCGGTATGAGGGTATTAAATAATACATCTATATGATATTTTATACCATGCAGGTGATCACATAGTTATGAATTCATAAAATCCAGTATGTGTAACGGCTGACTGAGTCATGTGGTTGACTGGCCCTTTGGCATGCAGAAAATTTAACAAGAGCAAAAAGGTTCTCCCCAGGTCAGCCTGTGTGGACTGCGTGGGCCAACTTGGGTCAGTACTATTTGCAGATGCATTTAACCCCCTTTTCACAGCATGCCCAAATGTAATGTGTAGTTGTAAACTTTAACCCTTTCCCAAACAAGCCCTGGTTTTCACGTGTCTGCAGTACAAGTCTTTTGAAAACACTGTGGGAAAAGGAGAAATTGCTCGTAACGAGCAATTTCTCCTTTTCCCACAGTGTTTTCTACCCTTTTGGAGAACTTTCTGTCATTTTCATCAAATTCAGAATTGTCGTCTGCAAACTCTTTCAGTTTGGCCCAGTGTAAAATTCATTGTTTGGGAAAGGGTTAATGAAGCCTGTACCTTTGCATTATTTTGACCAGTTTGCAATGGATTACATTTATCAACATATTTGAAAACTGTTTCTTTTCTTTTAGTAGAATTTATATTATGTAGGGCTTGTTAATGCTTAAAGTGCCTTTCACAACTTTAGTTGCTTTTTGCAGCCAGTGTAGATCAAAGATCAGACTGCACATTTTGTGCATTTTCATCTTTGATCTTTACTGTCTACTTAGCTTAAACACTATAGTTAAAAGGAAGCATCGAATTGCAATTAATTGGGTCTTAGGGTTTATTCAGCGCTCTAGGGGTTAATTTATGTACGTACTATACAGTCCTCACTTGAACTGTATTGTTAAACAGGATGTAATGGTGGTGGGGGAACCAACCTTGATGGGCGGGGAGTTCGGTGACGAGGATGAGAGATTGATCACCCGTCTAGAGAACCAACAATTCGAGAACAACCCTGTGGACGACGAAAAGTTCCCTAACTCGCCATCTGTACAAGCACAGCAGCAGCAGCAGGCTCAACAGCAACAACACAACAGTGGGTGGGGCCAGGATAAGAAACCTCCCATTTCAACAACAGGAGCCCCGCCCACTTCAGAAGCAGAAGTGAAGACTGAATAGAGATCTGCTTTCATATCATGTTGTTTCATGTCACAACTTTGTGTAGAACATTATGTCTTCAGACTTCATTATTTATCATTTGTCAGATAGATTCTCCATTATTTCACATTTTTGTTGCAGAATTAGAAGGTAAGTTAACAATGATGATTTTTGTCGGTGATAGATTTCAGTATCTCTGAGAATGTGTAGAACATTTTTAAACCTTAATTCTTTACCAAACGACAAAATTTTAGACTTGTCCAAATTGAAAGCATTTGCAGACAACAAAATAAATGTGACTCAAAAATTGAAATTAGTTTTAGGAAGGGTAGAAAACATTGTGGGAAAAGGAGAAAATGCTGGTTACCAGCATTTTCTCCTTTTCCCACAATGTTTTCAAAAGGCCTCTTTCTCTGGGACGTGAAAACCCAGGATTGTTTGGTAACGGGTTAAATTTATCCCACACTGCATGTTTTGTGTGGTTTGATCTTGATCTACATAGGTCGCAATGTGACAAGAGTTGTTAACCCTTTCCCAAACAACAAATTTTGGACTGGTCCAAATTGAAAGAGTTTGCAGACGACAATTTTAAATTTGATGAAAATGGCAGAAAGGTCTCAAAAAGGGTAGAAAACACTGTGGGAAAAGGAGAAATTGCTCATTACGAGCAATTTCTCTTTTTTCCACAGCGTTTTCAAAAGACTTGTACTGCAGACACTTGAAAACCAGGGCTTGTTTGGGAAAGGGTTAAAGGTGCTTTGCCAGATGACGACATTTTAGATTTGTCCATATTGAAAGCATTGGCAAAAAAAAAAACTAAATGCAGGAGTAATGTTGGAATTCTTTTGAAATGATAAAAAACATGGTGGAAAAATAAAATGTAAAATATCAATGTTTTATTGTAGAAAAAGAAAATGCAGGATATTAATGTTTTGAAAAACGTTCTTCCCAATAATCTTGAAAACACTGGATTATTTGATTAAACCCTTCCCGCGCAGTCCCGAGTTTTAACGACCCTGAATAAGAAGGCTTTCGAAAACTTTTTGGGAAAAGGAGAAAATGCTGGTAATAAGGATGAATGATAGATTTTATTAAGGCAAAAACTGCCAGATGAAAGGGATTTTTTTTTGTCTGTGATGCTGACAAGAACATAGGGCATTTCAGGTGTTGTTTATGATGGTGACATTACAAAAGAACTCCTGATCATGTCACTCTGCTAAATACTTCTTTTCTGTTCTTCTGTTGTCTGTAAATCCGAGATTGATCTGCTTTTCTATAAAATGGTCGCCTTTAATCTTTACCACATAATCCTGAGTTTTAACCACCCTGAGGTGGAAGGCGTTTGAAAACATTGTGGGAAAAGGAGAAAATGCTGGTAACCAGCATTTTCTCCATTTCCTACAATGTTTTCTACCCTTTCTAAGATAAAATCCATCATTTGAGCCACATTTAGTTGTCTGCCAATATTTCAATTCCGGCGAGTCAGAAATTTTGTCATCTGGTAAAGATTTAAATGGGAGTAGTCCAAACTTGTGCAGATTATTAGTTAATGGGGTAAATGTTAGTGGATTTTTGTTTTGTAGTTTATGTAGTAAGAAAAGTATCTTCGGTTCTGTGTTGAATATATGTTGTATGAAATTATTTTAAACATTTCTTGCATTTATGAAAAGACTGAAAGTAGTTTACTTTCGGATTGCACAGGAAACAAAAAAGTATATTTTCAGGCAAGAGACTTATTGCAATGTCATGGTTGTTTTTTTTTTACTTGAAAATCTTTCAAATAACTGGTGGTGTAATTCATTGATCATACTGCATATTTTGTGCTGTTTGATCTTGATTTATACTGTCAGTGAAAGAATGTTATGTTGCCCCTTGCAGACTAAATGTTAATGTAAAATTCTTTGTCTGTAACTCTATACCACACAATCCCGAGTTTTAACGACCCTGAAGAAGGCTTTTGACAACATTGTGAGAAAAGAAGAAAATGCTGGTAACCAGCATTTTCTCCTTTTCCCACAATGTTTTCAATAATCTCAAAGACAGATACTATCGTTTGTGCCCCATTTGATTTGTTGTCTGCAAATGCTTTCAATTTGGACTGGTCTAAAATTTTGTTGTGTGGTAAAGAGTTAACAAACAATTTGAAGTTGTAAGGATCTTGATGAAGGGAGCTTTTGAAAACATCATAGGAGAAGGAGAAAATGTTTGGTTTTCTCTCCTTTCCAGCATACTTTTCTTTTCCCCCATAATGTTTTGTATCCGTTCAAATACAAATGCTATCACTGCAGTTGCATTTAACCCTTTACCAGATGACAAAATTTTAGCCTTGTCCAAATTGAAAGCATTTACAGGCAACAATTTCAGTTTGGCTCAAATGGTGCAATTTTTCTTTGACAGGGTAAAAAACATTGTGGGAAAAGGAGAAAATGCTGGTTACCAGCATTTTCTCCTTTTCCCACAATGTTTTCAAAGGGCTTCTTTCCCAGGGGTGTTAAAAGGCAGTATTGTGCGGTAAAGGGTTAATACGTCATCTGCCAATGTTTTCACTGTGAATAAGTATAAAGCTTTGTCATCTGGTAACGGGTTAAACCATAAAGTGCATTTCATGATTATACTGGCACTGGAGTCAGTGTGGATCAAGATCAGACTGCACAAAAGATGCAGTGTAGTCTTGAACTTGGTCTGACCATTTGGCTGGGTATATTTCGGAAATCGCACTCTTGAACTTGCAATTCTTTGAGTCTTTTTTCCTGACCGAAAATTTTAATTTTGTTTATTGTGCAATCTGTGGGTTAAAATGTAAATGAATGTAATAACATTCTGTGAAATGATTTGACCCTCATCAGGACTGCAAAATCAGTTCAAATTATTATCATACGAAGAGTTTTCGAAGGAGTCACCCAAAACTTCTGTACCTGTCTCTCATGTGAATGTGTGTACTTTTTGCTACACAATCTGCAGTTTTAATGACCTTGAGGAAAAAGACTTTTGAAAACTTTGTGGGAAAAGGAGAAAATGCTTTTAACCAGTAGTTTCTCCTTTTCCGACAATGATCTACACTATCCGCTTTTCTTGGAGATTTTAACAAAAGCATCCCTGAAACTGCACTTAACTCTTTACCACATAATCCCGAGTTTTAACGACCCTGGTAACCAGCATTTTCTCCTTTTCCTGTAATGTTTTCTACCCTATCAAGGACATAAATCATCATTTGAGCTTCATTTAATTTGTCGTCTGCAAATGCTTTAAGTTTGGTCTTGTCCAAAATTTTGTCGTTTGGTACAGAGTTAAATATGTTTTATTCTTAGATGGAAAGAGTGTGCCAGGTTTAGTCAGAGCTCATGAGTTAAAGGGTTAAGGTTGCACTAGTATAGTAAACAAGTGCTGCCCTGTTTTTGTCTTGTATAAAGAAGTACTTTATGAAATAAATTATTTATTGTAATGATGACTTACTCCTGTTAATTATGCCACTTTTTTCAAGGACCTGAAAATTTTAACAGCAGATGAAGTTGATTCTAGTCAAAGTTTTGTATCATATAGACGACAGTGTAGATCAAAGATCAGACTGCAAGTTCTGTGCCATCTGACCTTGATCTAAGCCATCCATAAATACTATATATGTTGCGGTGGAAAAGGTCTTCCTTGTATATCTGACTCATGACATGGTGGTTGCAGGTTGGATACCTGGTTGAGGCAAAGTTTCTCTTCTGCGATTTTTTGCTGCTAACCTCTGATGCATGTGAGAAAAGTAGTCGGTGACTTGGAAAGAAGGTTTTGTCAGTACTGGTGTAAGAAAAGCAGGAAACACACAATGGTGATACGACCTAAGCTGTTAAAGCGGCGTTAAAATCGAATACAATCATTTAATTGATAAATTCATTCCTTGTAAAGTACACTTACTCTAAACCTTTACCAAACAAACCCAAGTGGTAATGACCCTGAGGAAGACGGCTTTTCAACCCTTTAAGAGACCAGTGTCATCAAATGATCCACATTGAATTTGTTGTCTGCTACAGCATTGAAATTGGATGGGTCTGAAATTTTGTCATTTTGAAAAGACTTAAGGGGGTTTCTTTAGATTTTTAGCTCACCTGAGCACGAAGTGCTCAAGGTGAGCTATTGTGATCGTGGTGTGTCCGGCTTCAGTCGTGCATCATGCGGTCGTCAACATTTTTTTGTGTGCACTCTAAAGGCCACATTTTCAGTCAGATACTCGTGAAACTTGGTCTGAATCTTTGTCTCGATATAAAATCTCAGACAAGTTTGAAATTGGGTCATGTCGGGTGAAAAAGTAGGTCACTGGGCTAAATCTTGGACAAACCTTATGTGCACTCTAGAGGCCACATTTTCAGCCTGATACTCTTGAAACTTGGTCAGAATGTTTGTCTTGATCGTATCTTGATGACAAGTTTGAAATTTGGTCATGTCAGGTCAAAAAGTGGGTTACTGGGCTAAATCTTGGAAAAATCTTGTGTGCACTGTATAGATCACATTTTCAGCCTGATACTGGTGAAACTTGGTCAGAATGTTTGTCTTGATAATATCTTAAACAAGTTTGAAATTGGGTCAAAGTAAGTCACTGGACCATATCTTAGAAAAAACCTTGTGTGTACTCTAGGGGCCACAATTTTAGACCGATACTCATGAAATTAAGCCAGATTGTTTGTCGTGATGATATCTCGGACAAGTTTGAAATTGGGTCTTACTGGGTCAAAAAGTAGGTCGCTGGACTAAATCTTAGAAAAACATTGTGTGCACGCTAGAAGCCACATTTTTAGCCTGATGCTCATGAAACTGTCTTGATGATATCTACGACAAGCTTAAAATTGGGTCAAAAAGTAGGTCACAGGGCTAAATCTTAGGAAAACCTTGTGTGCACCATACAGGCCACATTTTCAGCCTTATACTCTTGAAACTTATTCGGAATGTTTGTCTTGGTGATATCTTGAACAGGATCCAAATTGGGTCATGTCGCGTCAAAACGTAGGTCACTGGGCCAAATCCCAAGGGAAAAAAATTATGTACACTCTAAAGGCCACAATTTAAGTCTGAATGCATGAAACTTGGTTAGAGAGTTTGCCTTGATGATATCTTTGACAAATTCGAAATTGGGTCACATTGGGTAAAAAAATAGGTCACGGGGCTAAATCTTAGAAAAACCTTGTGTGCATTGGCCACATTTTCAGTCTGATTCTCATGAAACTTGGTCAGACAGTTTGTCTTGATGATATCTTTGACAAGTTCCAATTTGGGTCACATCTGGTCACAAAGTAGGTCATTGGACCAGATCTTTAAAAAACCATTTAGTTAACCGTAAAGGCCATATTTTCAGCCTGATACTCATGAAACATGGTCAGAATGTTTCTCTTAATGATATCTTGGACAAGTTTGAAATTGGGTCACATTGGTTTAAAAAGTAGGTCACATACACTCATGTCTTTTACATCATTAAAACCAGGATCTCTTCATCTTTATCAACTTTAGATTACTTTACTCAGGGGGGCACTTTAGGGCCAATGGCCCTTTTGTTATAATTTCAAAATTGATTTGATTAGATTTGATGCCAGAGTATCGAAAAGACAAGTGGGATGGTCAAATAATAATTTACACACGTCGATAATTATTCATATTCGAATTGCTTCAAATTGCTTTGATAACGTAACATCCAATCTCATACGAATAGACTTAAAGTAACCAATTCCAAAACGTCCATCTTATTTTTCAGTCGTCAAAAATGCTCCTGTTCACTAAATTTGACCACAGTCTTGAGCTCACCCGAAGTGCTTAAGATGAGCTTTTGTGATCGTGCTGTGTCCGTCGTCCGTCATCCGTTGTCAGCATTTACCTTGTATACACTCTAGAGGCCACATTTTCATACTCATACTCATGAAACTTGGTCAGAATGTTTGCTTTGATAAAACTTGGACAAGTTCGAATGGGGTCAAGTTGGGTAAAAAAGGAGGTCACTGGGCCAAATCTAGAGGCCACAATTTTAATCTGATACTCATTAAACTTCATCAGAATGTTTCTCTGGATGAAAACTCGGACAATTTCAAAATTGGGTAAAAGAAGAGTTTACTTGGCCAAATAGTAGAAAAACCTTGTGTGCACTATAAAGGCAAAATTTTCAGCCTGATACTCGTGAAATTTGCTCAGAAAGTTTGTCTGGATAAACTCTCAAACAAGTTGGAAATTGGGTCACTTCGGGTCAAAAAGTAGGTCACTGGGCCAAATCTTAGGAAAAAAACCTTGTGTGCACTCTAGAGGCCACATTTTCAGCCAGATCCACATGAAACTTGGTCAGAATGTTTGTCTGGATAATAACACTGACAAGTTGGAAATTGTGTCCTGTCGGGTCAAAAGTTGGTCACCGGGCCAAGCCTCAGAAAATCCTTATGGGCACTCTAGAGGCCACATTTTTAGCCTGATACTCATGAAACTTGGCCAGAATGTTTGTCTTGATGATATGTCAGACATCTTTGAAGTTCATTCATGTCACGTCAAAAAAGTAGGTCACTAGGCCAAATCTTAGACAAACCTTATGTGCAGTCTAAAGGACACATTTTCAGTCTGATACTCATGAAACGTGGTCGGAATGTTTCTGTAGATAATATTTCAGACAAGTTTGATATTGAGTCTCGTTGAGTCAAAAAGTAGGTCACTGGGCCAAATCTTAGAAAGTCCGTGAGTGCACTGTAGAGGCCACATTTTCAGCCAGGTTCTAAATTAAAAAAAAAAAGAAAAAAAAGTCAAGTCGGTCAAGAAGTAGGTGATTTACACTCATGTGTTAAATTACATTATGAAGAACAGAATCTTTCCAGCTTTATCAATCCTAGATGACCCTACTCAGGTGTGATCTTTAGGGGGCCAATGACCCTCTTGTTTACACTTGGAAAGAAAGGTGTATTAAGTTGTATCCTTCAACTTTTTACAAGAAATTTTAATTCACGACAAAAATCGTGATAGGCCCCTGTAAGTACACACAATGGTTGCCCTGGTATGTCTTTTATAACTGTTGTGTTGTATGTATCGTATAGAGGTGTTTAACGCCGTTTCAGCTTTTTTTTTTTTTCATTTATATCGCGGCGGCCAGTGCACCTATACATGCTTTCCTGGAATTTCTTTTACCGGCACAATCTTCTTTCCAAGGCACTGGCTGCTTTCCCACATATAACCATCGCCAAGACAATGGCCAGCAGTGAGGGAGGAATGAATCTGTTGCAATCACTCTCATAAATCCTCGGAAAGAATAAGTAGTATAGTGTGAGTTTTAAAAGTATTACTATGATCGGCGGTCTGCTCTTTCTTCCCCCCTCCCTTTCGGAGGGTATAGAGTTCGAACACGTTGTGTATCATTAATCACGTCGACAAGTCTATTCAGGAGAGCACAAAAGAAATGGTAATGACATTTTCATTGTGTTCTTTTCAGAAGTTAATCCAATATTGTGAAGTCTATTGAAAAAGACAATATGATTTAATTAAATTGCAAATAGTTTTTGTTTAATAGAGTTCAAACATGCGCTGTATCATTAATTATGTTGACATGTCTATTCAGGGAGCACAAAAGAAAGAGTAATGGAAGTCTTAATTTCTAATATAAATGCAAATATGTTCTTTTGTATAGTAGAAAGGAATGTTATTGCAATTATTTTCATCAAATACGCTGAATGAGTTATTTATGAACATAAAAGATTTTAATATAAATGCAAATAGAGTCCCTTTGTAAACGGCGGCTGTCTTCGACACACTCGCAGACTTTTGGGACCTCGTTACCGATCGAGTTAAGCTCTTTGGCACAGTCTTAGACACAGTTCAACTTCACAGTTTAAAAATGCGTTTCTTCAACGCTTTTCAGTAGTTTAAAGAAATCTAACAGTGAATTATAACCTTATAATTTACTGGTGAATGTTATAACTCACCGATGAATATTATAACTTTTATTTTTAGACATGACACGGCTATTTATAGAACATGAATGAATTTTTAGCGGGTGAACGTCACGTTTTATGACGTAGTCAACATCAATCATGACGTCGTTGTTCTTGTCCATATCCGACTAGATGGAATAGATTTGTTTCGCTTTCAAGAAAAACGTACATATTTTTCGC
This sequence comes from Tridacna gigas, assembly GCA_945859785.2. Taxonomy (NCBI): domain Eukaryota; kingdom Metazoa; phylum Mollusca; class Bivalvia; order Cardiida; family Cardiidae; genus Tridacna; species Tridacna gigas. The sequence continues at coordinate 4,424,944 of OX244040.2, read as the reverse complement.
GATGACCAAAAATTAGACGTGAGAAGAAAGGTTAAATTGAAGAGTATAGAATAAATAGGATAATTGTTTGTACCAGTGTATGATCGAAATTTATTTCATCTCGTGAAATGCGAGGGCCATATTTTCACTCGTGGCTTCGCCACTCATGAATGTATAGCCTTCGCTTTTTACTCGAAAGAAATTCGATCATACACCGAAACAGACAATTATCCTCTATGTAATCCAGTTCGTCCACTCTTTCAAAGTCAGTCATCACATGTACCTAATTTAATTTGGCATCGGCAACTGTTTAAGCCCTCTACCACAGAATTCTGAGTCTTAATGGCCTTGACAGAGAAGGCTTTTGAAAACAATATGGAAAATTGATAAAATGCTGGTAACTGAATTATTTTCGACTCTTTTAGTTATAAAACCCAACATTTGAGCTACGTTTAATTTTTCACTGCCTAGCCTCTGGATTTGGAAAAGTCCAAAATTTTGTCGTTTGGTAAAGAGTCAACCATGTGTGGACGAGTCCAGCAGTAGGCCTAAAATGTCTGGCAAACAGTTTAACCCTTATCCTACTAAATAAGTGAAACGAAAATTTCAAGCCGATAGTAAAAACCTAACTTTCGCTATTTCAAAAATATTTATTTGGTGAAAAAATCTCCTTATCGGACACTGTAGATCCAAGATCAGACTGCACGTTTTGAGGGGGGAAAGAGAAATTTTGATGGCTAGCCTCTGTCATTTATATGGTGTGTAAAGAGTTTCTTTCTGAAGGTTTTTCAGCATCTAGCCTACGGGTCGCTCTGTCAGTCAACTTACGTTGCCCATCCTTCAGGAGAAGTAAATGCTTTATGTTTAAAAAGTCAGCGTATTTATAGTCGAAAACAAACACTTCTCTTTTTCCATTGAAAGCGCAACAACGTTTGTTTTGTTCCAACTCGATCTCTTGACACCAATTTCTAATTTGTCTGCTTTTCTTTTCATTCAATGAAACTTGCTCGATGTGCATACGGTGTAAATATTTTATACATGACTCTATGACTTGGATGTGATAATCTACATCCTCGTCCTGACTTTTTCCTGTAAAAGTAACAACGTATCCGTCATATCTGAATGTTATTCCCAATCTTTTCAGAGCCTTTATCACATCAGATTTCAGTATTTCGGCTGTGTTCCAAACATCTTGGTGACTTACCTCTATAGTTCTTCCATCAAGTGTTGACCTCTGTTTGACTGCATAATCTACATATCTACATTGATAAACGGTTGGCGCGCTTATCAAAGTTGTAACTTTGTTTTCGCTCCTATTGACTTGCACTGTGATGTCCATTCTTGGGAGATCTCGTTGAAGTTTTCTCGGTATTTCCTCCTCGAGTTCTAGTGTTTCATGATTATTTGGCTGCAAAATATTTGAGCATTAATCTAGTATTGCAATAATTAAGAAAACATCGCTTAATTTGCAATAATTAAGAAAACATCGCTTAATTTGCAATAATTAAGAAAACATCGCTTAATATCTATAAATAGATACGGTTTCGGAACATCTTTGCCATCATTTACAGTCAAAAACTATCGAGTGCATCCAAATGGTGAATTTTCTATCTACGGGTAGAACTATCCCGATGATTTTATCTCAAATGTCAGCTTCATGCACGAATGAGATCTTTTTTTTTTTAATATTTACTGATCAATATAAATTTTTCTAGACAACAACGTAGATCTATATCGTGATATTTTTTTTCAGAAATCTTTTCACTATCGAGATAAAATTTCCAAGAAAGTTATCGAGATAGTTTTCTAAAATCATCCCAATGGTTATCTCGTACCTCGTGACAGAAATATGCTACCGTACAAAATATGAAATTATTTTCCTACATGAAAACTTGCTTCATGGTTGTTTTTGGTGCATTAGTAAGCCTCAAAACCACAGTGTACCTCAGCAGCGGACACTGGGTATAAATAATTTAAACGCTGTATTCTGGCAGTAAAACAAAATTGAGCCATGCTCTGACAAAAGGAGGCTTAATGCATCTCCGTGATGCATTATGCCAAGCAAGGCATCATATAATTATGGATCCATAAAAACCATTCTGTCTAACAACAGACTATATCATAAGGGTAGACTTGGCCTTTGACATACAGAAAATTGACCGGTAGCTAAAAGTTTCGGCCCAGGTCAGCCTGCGCGGCGTGCGCAGGCTGACCTGGTTCGATACTTTTCGCAGATGCATCAAGCCCCCATTTCACAGAGCATGGCCTTATTTGTTCAAGCATTTACCCCTAAACGAACTGGCAGCTCCTGAAACCGTGGTCTTTTCGACCGAATCCTCGTCAGTTTGGCAACATCTGGTGTACAAAAGAAGTAAACAACACAATGATGAAGCAATATTGTGTCAGTTGTTCTCAGAAGGGAGATAATTCAGTCTAAGTTTCACTCTTTTTGACCACAACATAAATGGCATGTTTGGAGAATAGATTATTTATATATGTAGCCAACTTGTTAATTATCCCCGATTTCATTGATGTTTTCAAAACGGTCTCCTGCAATTCGTTTTCGAAGATAGTGAGTTCATGAAGGTGCCTCCAAGTCGCCCTCCTTTTCTACCGGTTACCCGGTCGATGATATACATAGTAAACAGTTTGTTACTAAGGTTCTGCTTGAACTTCCATCCTGGACAGAATTCTTTTCACGCATGATGAATGTGTTTGAGTGAGGACCAATATATCTGAACTGAATTAGCTTTGGTCAGGTGGAAAAGCAACCTCTTGCATTTTGCATACCTCCAGAAATTCCACACAAAACCACCCATTGAAACGTGCTCAGACATGACAGAAATACTTGTACAAACTTAACCCCTTACAAAACAAGAATATTAGCTTCTTCAAAACGGAAAGCATCTGCAGACAACAGGTTCAAAATTTATACAGCTAAACAGAACTTATCTGACGGAGTAGACGCATTGATTTCAAAAGACTCATTCCAAGGGGTCGGAAGAACACGGGATGTTTTGGTATAGGATTAAATAGACAGTAGTCAAACACACAAGAAAAGAGGTAAATGTATCGTTCAAGCTTTCCTCAGACTCTTTTTTTGTCTGTAAACAAAGGCATTTTTCTGACAAACTTACGTTCAGGCATTTAGACTTAAAAAAAAAAAAAACCTACATGACCGCATTGTTATATCACAGGCCTTTGAAGCTTCATTGGTCCATCACGGAACACTAAAATATTCCTTGGTCGATCATCGAACATTTTTACGCATTGGTGTATCGCCTGTATATCACCGTCACTATAAATAGCACATTGGCGACTGCCTCTATATTGTTGTGGCGCCGCATGAGCGGCGGCACTATATTTTTATTCGGTTTTGTAAAGTGCCTATGGAGGTAGCCATATTGAACTGGTTCCATGCTTTGTTTTAACATCCACCTATATCTACTGTACTTTGATTACCAGATCGGGGTCCATAATAACTTTTTTATTTATTTGTGGGGATTTTTTTTTATATATTGCACTTTCATTGTTAGATGGATAAAAACACGGATCGTAGACATATCAACATTTTCCTTTCGAAAAATAAAAAATGCATTTTGAATAATAACTCACGTGATCAAAAATTATCTGTCACAAATTTTCGAAGCCACCATTTTAAATATCTTACGCTGGAAAAGGTTAAGAGGCATTTTCAAGCTCTTTGACCCTAGAGCACCCTATGTGGTACTTGTGACCCCACTTATATTTTTGTTCTAGTATTGTATGGATTGTAGAAATATTGTTTTCCTTTCGCGATCGTGTTTTTCAGACCAGCTAACTGTAACTAGGTCAATGTTGGGGGGGTGACAGATGTTTCGGTAACAGACGAGTTCGGTAAATCGGACTTATAGAGTAAATCGATTGGATGTTTCGGTAACAAGGTAATCATATAGTGGTAATGCACCGTGACGTTTTTCACACCAAATAAAGTCTTGGTTCTGATTCGGTCTATGTTTCTCTTTTTTCTTCCACACACTTTAAGACATAATATTTTTGCTATGTTTCTACTGTCATGCTGTACGTAAAATGATACCCGAATCAAAGTTGAGTTAACGAATAACAACACCCAATCCTAAACTTGAAACACGTTGTATCTCTTTTTAAATCAATGCTTTATGATCCTTTCAATGTGAAAATATTTTCTTACTGAAAGACTTCCAAACCAGCCATTAACCCTTAGAGCGTCTGTCATTACTGCTGTTGCCATTGCGGCCGGTGCAGATCGAGATCAGAGTACACCAAACACGGAGTTTGATCTTTGATCTTCATTTGTCAATTTTGCAAGACATTCTGAACAAGAAAACCTTGACACTGCTAAAAATAGGTTTTATATCTAGAATGAAAATGACCTTTGGGTTTATTCGACGCTCTTAGATTTAAAATTATGGATAGTTAAATTTAGTTCAGAAACACAGGTAATACAGGTAAAAATATTGTGGCAAAAGAAGAGAGTCAGCGCGAGAGATAGATAGTAGCAAATACTTTTTTTGACAAATACTTTTTTCAAACTGCACGAGCAGTGTGTGATCTAAACATGCCCAATCCCCGTAACTTTTACATGCAGTCTGATCTGCGAGTTTCTTCTTGTCCATTGGTGTTTCAGGTTTTCATAAACCGGGGTTAATCTTTAAGATCTACGGGAAACTTCTTTATCTTGTTGGCAATGGGACGTGTGAAAACAGGCTGTAAACGCGTCTATATACAATATACAGTACTCCCTTCGCTCTCAAATAGTACGCATATGATTTTTTTATGCAGTGTTGTATTGATGAACGCACTTTAAAACCAGCAGACGCTGATTTTTGTGCACCAGACCAGATTTGAAAACTGTGTGGAAAATGGAGAGGAACAATACAGAACAGATATCTTTTAGATGGGTACAAATGTTCATGGTCAAAATCACAAGAAGTATGCACGAAAGCATTATTGTCAAGGCCTCTGTCTCTATCTCTCACTCCCTCTCTTCATTTGCCACAATGTTTCAAATGTATTATCTTTATTTCTGAATTCACGTTAATTATCCATAATTTTAACCCTTAGAGCATCGAAAAAAGTAAAGGCTATTTTCATTTTAGAAACAGAACAATATATATATTACAATATACGATCCCTGGTCTAATATTAGCTATTTCAAAGCAAAGTTGTCCTTCCTCATAATGTCTTAGAAAAGCTGGCAGCGTAAACCAACGATCAGACTCTGTTTTTTTTTTTTTTGCTTTGCAGTTTGATCTTTGTCTGAATCGGTCGCAAGGGCAACAAGAGTGAAAGGTGTTCTGAGGGTAAATGGCTGGTTTGGAAGTTGACCAATTTGTTTCCGGAAGAAATTAATTTTCACACAGAAAACGTTGACAAGAATAGCGTCATTTTTAATAAAACATTTTTAAAAAACTTGAGGATTGGCTTAAAGTTGGAGTCTGTTATCTGTAGGACGATTAAGTAATACGGGTACAAGCTTACGGCTGGGTTTTATCAGGGATCGTATATTATTCATTACATGAATCAGCTATGGGTGAAAAACGAAAATAAGATATGGTGATCAAAATTTACTAATTTCAGGTATTTATTTATACAGCATGGAAAGAACAACAAATATATTTACGTCAGAAAACGAGTGAGAATTGCAAATTAAAAGAAAAAACGTTTGCACAAACAGAAGCCATGGGTGTGAAAAACGTCACGGCACTATATTACTGCCTTGTTACCGAAACATCCAATCAATTTACTCCATAAGAAACAACTAGTTTGCGGCGTCATTGATGTTCAGCATCAATATTTTCTTGTATATAATTTTTATACGATATTTAAATGCAGTTGCCAATGTACTATTTATAGTAACGGTGTCCGATCAGGAAAATTTCGTTATCCCTTAATAGACCAATGGAGTTTCATTGGCTTATGGTTATATAAACTCTATACGGAACATGACGTCGACATGCGTGATAACTTCAAATCAGTTTCTAAGAGTCGGACTTAACCCGTTGGGAAGCCAAAATTTGCCCAAATTTGGAGGGATTTCGGTCCTCGCGACACGTTCTCTTTGATTAAACAAGAGCACCTCATACGTGTGCCAACGCTCGGCTGCGATTTGCTTGATTTTCAGTGAAAATTCTAAGTCGAAAAAGGGATATAACTGTGTCAGAAATACTTTGGTGATCACTTGCCCTTATTGTATAGATTTCCTTTCGATAGTTCACAACTTGGCCAGCTTTGAAGAAAATATCTTCAGTAATAACAGAGATATCAGAAAATGTCAAAGTTTTTGAAAATTCTAAGTTAAAAAAAGAGGCATAACTGTGTCAAATATACTTTGATACTTGCTTGCCTGCTCCTGTTGAAAGGTTTCCCATATGATAGTGGACATCTTGTCCAAGTCTGAAGTAAATATCTTCAGTAATAAAAGAGATACTGTAAAATTTCAAAATTTTTACAAGACGGCGGCGACGCCAGGGCTACGGCAATACCTCGTCGTTTTCTTTGAAATCAGCTGAGCTATAAATACGGATGGAGAGAACAGAGGGTATGCACCGTAGCTGGTACGCATCTGTTATGCTTTAGTTGCAGACACAGCTCTTGGAGACCTAGCTGTGAAAGCCTGTCTAAAAATTAGCATCTTTTTTTTAAAAATGGGGCCGAATTAGCCCCGGTTTTCTAAACTGTTAGGTTCTAGAGGGTGAAATTTGCCAAGGTCATCAGTGCCTATGATGACAGATCATGAAATAATTTATGAGCCATGCTCTGTGAAAGGGGGCTTAATACATCATGTTGCATTGTACCAAGCATGACATTACATTATTGGGGATGTTTAAAATCTATTTTGTCCAACAACCGACTGAATCATGAGGTAGACTGGTCCTTTGACATGCAGAAAATTGACTGATAGCAAAAAGTTTCGACCGAGGTCAGCCTGCGCGGATTGCGCAGGCTGACCTTGGTCGATACTTTTTGCAAATGCATTATGCCCCCTTTTCATAGAGCATGGCTCACTCCTGTCTGTCTATCTGCTCCACCCTTCCTCCTCCCATTTCTTTGTCTCTCTATCTCTCTGTCTTTCTGTCTCTTTCGTTTTCTCCCTAACGATAACGATACTATTCACAAGACATAAAGGCAGATGCAAATCAATAAAACTAAGCTTGGAGATAAGATTTGTTTACAACTGGGACACTTTTCGATCATTTTCTAATTCTTATCAGCCGTGTTGACATGTTTTTTTTTTAAACCGCTTCTCAACATGCCGCCGGGTGACCGACTTATCTGTAAATCGATCCATTCACCTATAAATTAATCGATCGATCACAAATTGATCCATCGATCGATTCATTTGTAAGTCCACGCATGTATTTTGTCCGTCCACTTACGTGTATCCATGCAAGCATCAATCCATCCATCCATCCATTAAAAAAAAACACACACACACACAAAGCCGGTCATACAGACGAACACAGACGGTCTTACAGACGAACAAACAAACAGGCGGAAAAAATACCTTCTTCGTTATTGCAAATAACGATGGCTTCCTGTTCTCCTGGTATGAAAATCAAAATGAAGTCCTTGATTTTCGATTTTTTCTTAATTTTGAGTTCAAGTCTCTCCTCGGTGTATTTCTGCCTAATGTCTTTCAGCCAAACATAGTTTCTTAACGGTTGGTCAGACATTATGCTAATATTTCGTCATCAAGCCACCCCTTAGAAAAAAAAAAAAAAAAAAATGCAGCCAGTTGTACGTAAATTTATGCTTATGGTGATACCCTTATTTTGTACAGTCTGGTCAGTCAGTGAGTCGCAGGGCTTATAAAACTGAAATTGTGGGTTCGAATCTCGGTTCGACCGGAGATCTCTCAAAGGACTGTTGTTGTCCCTCGACAGGAATCACTCCTCTCTCAACGCCGGCGCTAAATATATGAGCCATGCCCTGGCAAAAGGGAGTTAAGTGCATCTCCGTGATGCAACATACCCACCAAGTCATCGTATAACTATGCATCCGTAAAATCCATTTAACACTTCAGCTGCTGAATAAATGAAACACAAATTTCTACTCAACCCTAAAAGCCTGAACATTGCGGTTTCAAAGTTGATTTCACCGGGAAAAAAACACCGTATCGGACAGTGTAGATCAAAGATCAGACTGCACGTTCTGTGCAGTCTGATCTTGATCTACACTGTCCGCAAAAGGTCAGTGGGTCGCGATTAGCAGCTTAAGGGTTAAGCAACATTTTTTAACAACCTGGGTCCTGCGTAGCTCAGTGGTAAAGTGTGGAACTCATAACCTGGAGGTCCTTGGTTCGAGCCCCACCTGATCCGCTGGGCTTTTCATGGGAGTGTCCTTGGGCAAGACACTTCAGAGCCCTATCCTAGTACTGGTGAAACCCAGGAAATACACGAATGAATATGTGAATTTTCGCCGTGTTGAAAGCGACGTTAAACACCATTCAGGTCTAACAACTGAACAAGGAAGTAGAATGTCGTTGGAAATGCATCTACAAAATTTACAAATAGCAAAGTGTCGAACCATTTCAGCCTGCCCGGACTGCGCAGGCTGACATGGTTCGATACTTTTTGCAGATACTTTTCACAGAGCATGGCTCATATAAACTTGATCTTCTCTCCACGATTGAAAATACTGTTCATCGACACCCAGGTTGCTTTACACTGTCCAAAATTTTTAACCCTTTACCGCACAATGCCGCCTTTTAACGAAAGAAGCCTTTTGAAAACACTGTGGGAAAAGGAGAAAATGCTGGTAACCAATATTTTCTCCTTCCCACAATATTTTCTATCTTATCAAAGAAAAATTGCTCCATTTGAGCCACACTGAAATTGTGCTTTCGATTTGGACGAGGCTAAAATTTTGTCGTCTGGTAAAGGGTTTAAACCGCCATCGCCCATTTTGATGAAGTACGGTAATTCAGATGAGCAATATCGACTAATTCTTCCGATTGATTGAAATGCTGTTTTTACTTCGCTTTCAACATTATTTCAGTCATATCACGGCGACAGCTCACATTATTCATGTATGTCCTGGGTTTCAGCGGCACTAGGCTGGGCCTCACAAATTGTTCTGAGACAGGTGGTATGACTTAATATTGGTTTAAAACATATGAGCCATGTTCTGGCCAAAGGGGGCTTAATGCATTTGCGTAATCCATGATACCTATCAAGTCATTACATAATTATGGATCCAAAATAGCTACTTTTTTAGCAACCGACTTAATCATGATGTAGACTGATTCTTGGATGTATAGAAAATTGACCAATAGCGAAAAGTTTTGGACTGCACAGGCTGACCTGAAAAAACTGACCAGTAGCGAAAAGTTTCGGTCCAGGTCAGCCTGCGCAGGCTTAGCTGGGTCGATACTTTTCCCAGATGCATTAAGCCCCCTTTTCACAGAGCATGGCACATGTTTATTTCGTAAACAAAAGGATTTGAGACGAAAGCTGACTAAAGCTTATAAAATCCCTTAGACCAAAGTACAAATAGACCATACAATAAATCTCATAAATCTCATAAAACAACAATGCTGTTTGAGACAGTGCTGAAAAGTCATATCTCATAAAGCGGCCGTCTAAATATGAGCCATGAGTAGTATATGGGGCTAGACTAGGGACAGCCGGACAAAAGTGTCCCTAGTCTAGCTCCCCTGAGGGAGATTTGTCCCCAGGGTACCTACCCTGGGTAGGCACTCTGGGGACAAATCCGGTCAATTTGGAAAATTTTGGGTCGATTTGGGTAAAAAATGGCATTTTTTGGCATTTTTGCTTCCCCCCCTTGTCCCCAGTCTAGCTCCCCTGAGGGAGATTTGTCCCCAGAGTACCTACCCTGAGGGTAGGTACTCTGGGGACAATTCCAGTCAATTTGGAAAATTTTGGGTGACAATTTGAAGAAAAAGATAGATCTTTCATGGTAGATGGTTAGCCCTGAAAAGGGCTGTTTTGTTTGGAGGTTGTGTTTTTATGCACAACCTCCAACTTTCCCACAGGCCGGACATCTGCTCGCCGCTCGTCTTCTGAGCCTTTTCATCTGACTTTCATCCAAGTCGAAGTTCAACGAGAACGACGGCTCGTCATCGTCATCCCAACATTCTGTTGTCGGAATGACAAACTCCTTCTTCTCTCTACTCATCTCCGCCAACTGCCTATCTATTCTCTCTAACTTCAGATGGAGGGTCTCAGCCACCCTCATCAGATTTTTCACGCTCCTCCTGAGATCTTCCATCGTGAAATGAAAATGATGAAATAGAGTCGGCTTTTATAGCTTTTCAGGAGGATTGACTTGTCTCATGACGTTATTTTCTCCTATATTTTTCCCGCTTCAGCGTTTCATGTTTTTGACTCCGAATTAACGTTGACCAATCCATAGCTTTGTTACAATTTCTTGTTCGGGGCAGAAAAAACTAGAGTTTGATTATCTTGTGTTTTTTCTGACTATGACTTTTCTGAGTTTATTTCTTCTGAGAGAAAACCTTGACAATTTGAAAAAAGTTCTTTTCTTGGTATTGGGTAGCCCTGAAAAGGGCTGTTTTTGTGTAAAATACACTTTTTAACCTCTCTTTTCTCTATCCATATTTTCCGCTGGATATGGGATCTGTATCAGATGCTCCACTTCATGTTTGATACATCTGATACGTTCTCTTTCTTCTAACCAGTATAGGAATGCGAGGATAATTGTCAATCCAAACATTGCGAATATCGACTTATCTCTACGATAGTTGAGTAGTAAATGGGAGTTTTTTAGTGTTTACATTTGGTAAATGTTGACCAATGCATAATTTGTTACATTTTTCTTTAGCGTTTTGAGTTTTAGTTGACAATTTTGAAAGAAAGATCTTTTCATGGTAAATGGTTAGCCCTGAAAAGGGCTTTTTTAGAAAGATTTAATGAATTGTCAAGATCTACAATTCTTCTGGGTGAATTACTGGGATGATTTCACATCCGCAGAATTCACAGCAAACTGTAGATCCCTCATCATCATCAAAAAATCCTTCATCTGGATCTGGACAATTATGCTTCTGACCAAGATAGTCCAGGAGTGTAAAGCATTTTCCACACTCTATCTGACATCTGTTTGCACAGTGAGGGCAGAGAAGAATCTGAACCATGCTGAAGCATTTATGTTTTTTTGTGAGAAAAACATCGCCCTTATATAGTTCACAACGTGGGTTGACCTACTTGTCTCATGTTTTTTAACTCCGAATTAACGTTGACCAATCCATAGCTTTGTTACAATTTCTTGTTCGGGACAGAAAAACTAGAGTTTGATTATCTTGTGTTTTTTCTGACTATGACTTTTTTCTGAGTTTAATTCTTCTGAGAGAAAGAATTGACAATTTGAAAAAGTTCTTTTCTTGGTAAATGGTTAGCCCTGAAAAGGGCTGTTTTGTTTTTTTAGTGGTTGTGATTTTTCAACTTCTAATGACAACAACCGAAATTCGCCTGGCAAACGGGGCATACTCCAACTCTTTTTGTGATCGTCATTACTCCGTTATTGAAAGTTATCTTTCTCCCAAATTTGACATCAACTAAAATAATATCAGGTGTTGTCTTTAAGAATAGCTGAACTAATCTTTCACCGAGATCTTTGTACGGTTGTGATATACGGTGTAGTTGTACGGGCTGAGTGTTTAGTAGCAATATCTGCTGTCCGACATCTAGATAGTCTTTGAGAGTCTCACGCAGTTGATGGTTGATTTCCTCCATATTGTTTTGTTCCATATTGATTTTTTAACTCCCGAACTGGTCGAGAGCTGAGAGTCGAATGATGAATGTATTGGGAAATATCAGGCTTTCTTTATACGATAGCAGGAGGATTGAAAAATAAGAGCGCGGACCTGGTGGAAAGCATATACATTTTTTCCCAACTACGTTTTCATGCTAATATAGTAAAAAAGTTATGACTCGTAGCATGGGGAAAAATGTAAGCAGATTGGAGTCTTTTTGGAAAAACAGAATGAAAAAACTCGACTGTTTTTGAACTTTTTTTATTGAACAGAACTGAAACAATGAACATATTTACAATAAACTTAAAAAGACAAAAAATGAACATAATATCAATAAACTGTTAACAATAAAAAATCATTTTTGAAAATGTTTTTTCACTGTTTGTGGGGAGAAGTCTCTGAAATTTTCTTGTATAGATTTCCGTAGTGTTGATTAAACCACAATGATACATTTCGATCGTTTCGATGGTGTTCCGTTGAGAGAAATTTCTGTTGAAGATATTTCTGTATATTATATCCTCTAGCAACAGCATCCAATGCGAAGATACAGTAAATTCCGCAAACTTTACCCTGTAGACTCTGAAGAGTTTGTCGATTGTATCTCCACGAATAAGAATGATTGTCTAAAAAGTTAATAATTTCTGGCTCAAGTGGTGGTAGGCCGTAGGGATCAAAGTATAGTACATTGCCATTATTGTCAAATATCACGGCCACCCAGTGTTCTCCTGAACCGGTTGATTTCTCTGTGTTCACAATGTAGGCTTTCACATGATTGGGTTTTTGTCGAGGTAACTGATCTTTTGCACAGACTTTTGCCTGTAGATTTTTTATCCATGTTCCATGATCCAATATGTATTGAATTTCAGAAGTATACATTTTTCTAATCACTTTTCCAGGCTTGTTTTACTTTGTCACACCAATATTTTAAGAACGACTCCGTGATATCAGATAGAATGTTTTGTTTTATATTTCGCCAAAATCTGTAGGCTTCCACATAGTCAGTTTCATCGAGTTTCATTTCTATGAGTTCAGGATACCATTTTTTCATGATTCTGTATGGATTTAATTCCTTCATGGCTTGTTCTATGAACATATCTGTATGTTCTTGTCTATCCTTGAATAAACATAGTTCATGCTGTATTTGACTGGGATGATCCACTTGACATCCGTAACACTCGTTGTGAATTTCACTGGCTATTAGATTTTGTAGTTCTTTAATCATATGTTTTTCAAAGCTGTTGTGAATGTCATTTTTCCGAGTAGAAAGACACTCTGAGGTGGAATATTTCACTTTTTCTGCTTCTTTTCTCAGTGAAATAGCAAATCTGACTCCCGACATTGTTTATTAGTCCTGAAAAGGACTGTTTTTTCTGATATATCTTTTAAAAGTTGATTAGTCCTGAAAAGGACTGTTTTTTCGATATTATATTCTTTAGTCCTGATAAGGACTGTTTTTTGTGAAAGCTATCTTTTTTCTGTTGATTTTTTCAGGATTAATAATCTGTGATGATTTCTCTCAAACTGTTGATTTCAATCTGATTGTCAAATTCAGCAAAGACAATAACGTTGATCACTGTTGCCAAGGCTTGCGCGAATTGAAGCTCAATGCGAAGACTTCCAGTTTTTATAGGATGAAGTTGTCCTTCTTCACTGCCTTGATCAGGTGTCAAATCGTACCCCCACAAACAGTATCCACCAACATAGTCTTCTTTAGCAATATCAAATGATTTATTGAGTCCTAAGGCTGAGACAGCCTGATACATAGACAAATATGATTTCAAATACAACCCATTTTCAAAGTCAGGCTCAAAGGGTCTGTTATGAATACTGTGTCCATTACATGATACATCTATTTTTGACAGATTAAAGTGTTGAAAGAAAAATGGATTGTTAGCATAACCCCCATTATAAGCAGCATTTGTTACCATTGCAATGAAAACACGTTTTGGAAGCTGTCCTTGAAACAAATGATCTTCAATTTTAGACTGAAGTCCATTACCGATAGTAAACGTCTTTACTTCTACCCTACGGATAGGAATTTTCATGTTTTGCTGAGCTATGAGATGATTTAGATCATTTGCAACAACAGGCAACAATTCAATATTTCGTACATGAAGACTGACTGTTTCCATTACAATTTTTGCATCTGGTGCAGCAGTACCTCCTGTAAGGCAAAAGTTTGATGAGGATCTGTTTAATCTAAGTCTGATTTCAACTCCATTAGGTAAATATTTTTCTTGCTGAAATAGATCAAGATGCAATCGTCCGAAAAGCTCTGCAGTTCTGCTTAGTCCGATTACACCGATTCTGTTTACTAGTCCAGTATTTCCCGCATCATGGTTGAGTGTTTCAAATTGCCCACTGGTGTCTTCAATCCAAAGTGCACCAGCTTTCAAAAACGTAGACTTGCTGTCAGCATTATAGGACAAAAGATTTTCGATATATGCTCTGTACGGATAGGTATCTGAATTACTGCTGATTAGTTTATTATTTAGATACAAATCGACGCTGCTAAACATACTATGCAGGAAATTGTTTACAGGTGCCACATTTGAACCGACGTCTAAATTAGTACCGTCAGCTTTAACGATTTTGAATTTGATATACAAATACGATTGTGACAAATCTGTCCAATGTTCGGTTTGAGGTGGTATGATGAATTCTATCGGCGAATTGCTTGTCAAAGATGCTATTGGAAAATGTTCAACCCATTGACTTTCTTGCATCGTTGTCATTGTAGGTGGTACAGAAAGAACATTGAGTTCTGATTTACTGCATTCACAAGATCCGTTTTGCATCATTTTTATATAATATATAATATATCAATCAAATATATCGAGAGTCCTTGATCTACTGTAATGATTTCTTTGTCTTTTATTAATGATCTTGCCCTTGCGAGATCGAGAAGATGAATGACGTGTCTTTTGTGATTTTCTTTTATTTATCCCCGGTATTAACTGTTGTGCTAGATCATGAATGGCTTGTTTTCCCCTTGAAATTACAACTTTTTTAGGGTTTTCACCACGTAAAAGGATATCTCTTGCCGCCCCTAATCCTTGTCTGATTCCTTCTTTTTTTACAGCATTCAACCCAGATTTGACCAAGGGTTTAAGCAATGGAGTCACTGTTTTAAGTGCTGATCTAAATAGAGAACCTAGTCCGTACCCATACTGATGTTTTTCGCCGCGATAAACTGGTAGCATTTTTTTTGGTCAAATATTTAAATATTTATTTAAATATTTATTTGTCAAATATTTTTATTTTTCTGTCTGAAATGTAACTTGACGATTGTCTTACCAATAATAAAATGAAACGGTATACCAGAATCCCCTGTTATTTGAATGTGAATAGTATCGAAATCAGATTTCGAAACGGGGACGTAATGCGGTAATGTAATTTCATGGTTGATATGTTGGGCTTCATAATTATTTTCATCTGATATGCTTGGTTTGAACGGAAGAACACGAAGTATGGGAGCCAATGTATCACCCACTATAGTGTATTCAGCAACATCTGAATAAACAAACAGATGATTGTACCCAGCATCAATGTTAGGACTGTATTTAAATACATCTAAAATATTTCTACTCGAATAAATTATCTCATTTTTGAATTCTGGTGATCCTCCCAGTTTTAAAAACAGCTGCGGATGAAATTTGAATCCGGTTCTTGTTATATTTGTGAATCCCAATTTCGGGCGTTTACTTGAGGTTGAATAGCTAATAGACACCCCGATTGAATGCTTCTGAAAGATTTCACTTAGGTTATTTTGAATCAATTCTTCCATTACCTCTATAACATGTTTTGGTGAAGTGTAACTACCCGGTGGAAAATTAAATCCAATTGTCCATTTTACTGCTTCACCTTTTGCGTTTCGTTTTATTGGAATTATCTTCATATTATCTCTTCTTTTATCTACCGCTGCTGCTGCATTGTATAAATTAGCATCTGCAGTTATAATTTCGAACTTCGCTTCTTCTTCAGTTATGTTTAAAAACTGAGAGGGGGTAATAAGATGAACTAATGCAACTTCCCAATTTTCCCTGTCAATATGAATTGTTTTTGGTAAATGAACTTTAAAACAGCACTGTGTGTTGTTTGGATAAAGTTTTATGGAACTATCGCTAGGTAGAGTAAGATAAAACGAATTCATTTTTTAAATTTTTTGATTTAGTATTTTTTACTGTCAACGAAATCAACCCCACTAGTTGTTTTTTGTCCAGACTTTGTGAATTTTAGCCCTGGAGATGGAAGAATATACCCGAGTGAACTGCTTAACAGTATCAACCACAATTCACGATCTTGACTTTGAATACTTAAATGTACTATCGAGGTTGCAATAATTGCGTAAATGACTAATATCTGTGAAATATACGTAAACTGATTCTTTGGAACACGATTTCCACAGCAGTTGTAATTTTTAGTACTAACACTATCGACACTTTCTGTCCCAGTCTCAATGTTTGACTGCGAATTTATCATAATTGTATTGTCTTTTTATTTTTCCGATCAAGATACCAAATGCGATTCTGGTATCCAACTTTGAAATTTTTTTGGATAACCTTTCCAATTGACTTTTATTTCTTTGATTATTTTTTTTGCCCTCACGTCTTGTACGTCTATCAAGAACTGAATCAATTTCATAAATTTCATCATCTTTTATCAATTGAAGTTCGTATTCATAATAAGTCCCCAAAATTTGTTCACCCTCTAAATCTTTTATTTTATAGGTGATAGGTGAAAATGTCTTGTTAACATGAGTGATTTCAAATATTTCTTGAGTCCAATTTGGTAAATAACCTTTATCAAATGTACGTTTTGTTTTATTGATACGAACACGATCTCCAATTTTGAATTTTGGCTTTTTTGTCATTGCAATTGTCGATAAACGTGGATACAGATTTTTCGAAATCTCTGCCTCATTTGATTTTGTTACCATTACAGGAGATGTTTTGATACTTCTGTGAAAAGTATGATTGTAATTCTTAACTAAAGAATTCAATACGTCAATGTAACGTCTTGTTTTCTTGTACGTAAAGTATTTCCACATTCTCGTTTTTAAAGTCCGTTGAAATCTTTCAACAATACTTGCTTTCGTCTCTGGATTTTCAGTGGTAAAGAAATGAATCTGATTCTTTTTCAAGTATTGCTGAAACAGCCTGTTTTTAAATTCCGAACCTTTATCTGTTTGAAGTGACAAAGGTTTTCGATTTGATTTCTGAACAATAGATTGAAATGCTCGAATCAAAGTTTTTCCCATCTTATTTGGAATAGGGATAACCCATGAAAATCTTGAAAACACGTCAATTATACAAAGTAAATATTTCTTGTTATCATTTTGTCTTGCTAAATGTTGCATGTTAGCCAAATCAGCCTGCCATTGATAGTCTATACCACTTACAATAGTTTTTCGTCTTTTGAAACGACGACGAATTGGTTTATGTAAGGTATAGGTGGATTCACCTCGTAACCACTCTTGAACATCTTTGTATCTTATTCCTTTCAAAACAGATTTCGCAGCGTGATACAATTGCTTTATTCCAGTAAATGCGACAGTACTTTTGGGATCATAAAACAATTTTCTTAACACGTAATCAAGTTTGTAATCAAGTTTAGGCTTTACCAGGATTCCCATGACTGAAGCGTTTTACGGCTAGGGGTCTTTTTTATAGATTTTGGTGGAGTTAACAACTCTTTAGTATAGAATTGCCTCAGTCTTTCTCTTTCTTCAGGTTTCATGTATGGAGATGATTCTTTTATTCTTTTTGCAGATTTTTTAACACTTCTTTTAAGCGATTTCCTTGCACTTTTTTGTACGCTTTTTGGCGTGTGAAATAAGTGATCGGATCCACCGTAGGATTCTTCATCTTCGCTCACTGATTTACTCAGTGATTTATCTTGAGCTTTTTGCATCCATCTCCATCTATTTGAGTTACCAATAACTTCTCGCGGTATATTGCTTTCGTGTAATGCCTTTGAAAAAGTTTTCCATCCTCTAGGTTCAGTACCTTTTCTCTGACGAATTGTATCATTGATAAGATCGATGATATTGGAACCATGAATGCGTACACCTTTGTATGACACGACTCCTTGTTCGTCCCAAGTTAAATTATTGTTATCTTTTATCATACTCAAAAGTAACTCAGCTTTTCTTTTCATGGTTTTTGGTACGCTTTGCAAAATTTGATCATGCAAGGTAACAGATGCTGATTTCTGTATACTGTCATCACTTTTTGTCGTTGGAAGTGAGTTGAACAAAGTTGGTCTTGCTTTTTGAAGCGAATTTTGTAACTTAAACAAAGTTTCACCATACCTTTGAGCCTTTTCTGTTTCTGACAAATCAGTGCTTTGTAAAATATGACCCATATCCTGCCGAAGATGTGCTGCATCCACAACTTGCGGATTGGGTGGTAAACGAGGTTTATGATATTGCTCGTCTTTCCAACGATTCATATTTTCTAAAACCTGATAAGGCACGATAACCATTTTTTTAACAGACATGATGCGCTTTTTATTACAAGATTTTTTATCTACAAGATTTTTTTATCTATAAGGCTTTAAGTGCCCCTCCTATTCCTCCGATAACGGCTTTTCCTAACAATGGCAATAATGCAGGTGCAAGTAATGAAAGAAATCCACCTTTTTGATTTAATATTTGTTTTTTATTTTTTACAGAAGCCGATTTCGAAGCTAAACGTCTGATATGTTGTCGGCTTGAATACAATTTCTTCTTCTGAGCTGATGATAAATGTACATTGCCTTTTAAAACGTTATGACAACATTCCGATATACATCTTATCACTTCTGGTGATGAATCTTTTACAAGTTTTTTACGTATTTTTGGTGTAGCCTGCATCATGGCCATAACCATTGAACCATGTTTTTTTATCAGAGGTGTTTTCCTTTTCATGTTGACTTTAACTCGATATCGGATTAAATGATAACACAACGTCCATGTCGCTATCATTTATACCTGATGTTTTTAACATACTGTTTTTAACATACTGTTTTTTCAAAAGAAAACTTTTTAACATACTGTCTTTTACAGTCAGAATTACTTTTTTAAGAAAACTGTGAATAGAGAGCGTCAACCAATGTATCAGCGCTAGCCATGGACGAATCCACGGGAACGGATCTTCCTTTCCCAAGGTCAAGCACCTGATTTTTTTCGTCAAGTTTATATCTTCCTGTACCGATGTTATATCGCAGCATATCTTCTATCATCCGTCTATATTTTCTTAATCCTTTTTTATGTTTAACCAATGTATTTGGAGACCAAGCGACGGATGGAATTCTTTGAAACGCTAATTTTTTGCCTGGTAATATAAATCTTGAATACTTTCTTTGGTAATTCCGCATTCTTTCACCAAGTATTTCCTCTCTAGATTTTGGATATTGTTGATGTTCTGAAATGGTACTTGCTACAGGGGTTCGTTTTCGGGTAGTAATAAATCTTTCATCAATCGTAATTGGAGCATGCTTCTTTGGTGGAGTACGCTTTTTCGGAGATTTTTTCTTTTGAGATTTTTTCTTTGGAGATTTTTTTTTTGGAGACTTCTTCTTTTGCGGAGCACGCTTTCTTGGAGATTTTTTCTTTTTTGGAGATTTTTTCTTTTGCGGTGCACGTTTTCGTGGAACACGTTTTCGAGTTTGTCTTTCAACTCCAAATTTTCTGATGGTTTTTACTCCATCCCATCTCAGTAAGCTTCTGATAATAACACCACCTAGAAACCCTCCCCCTCCAGGTTTTAAAATGATTTTACGTTTACTTTCCTCGTCTATGGATGGGTCTGCTAGCCGTTCAATATCTGTTCTATGTTTTGTCATGTACATTGTGGTTTGTTTTGGTAATTTGATTTTATTTTCAATGATGTTTTGCGCAGCCAACGTAAACCATTTTAAAATTTCTTTTAATCCTGCTTTTAACACAGCTTCTCTTTCATGTCTATCGGTTTGTTGGCTTAAATTTCGCAAAGCAGTTAAAACTGAACTCGGTGTGGATGGTAAAGCCATGTTTACTCACGGGTGTGAATCATAAAAATGATTTATGTTCAAAATGTGGTTCCCTTTTAAGCAAGAATTTTGCATAAAGTTTTTTAAGCAGGAGAATAAATAATGGGTCCTCTTTCATCTCCTTGTGTACGCCAACGATGAAATATATCTGCTCGTAGTCTTAATTCTTTATTTGTTTGTGAATGAAAATCTATGACTAAATAACCATGATCCGTCGATGTAGCATCTTCATAAGCAGGTAACAAATGTGGGGCTTGCATTTGGTGAGCTAGTGTTTTAATTTGATTCTTATCTCGTTCATTTCGAAATAAAATCATATATCTGGAATTAAGACTAATGGTTCGACTCGATTTCGACTGCTGAAACATATTTTGCGTGATGTAAATCACACTTGCATTACGATGGTGTCCTTTTCTTGTAAACCAAAGTTTAATTTTTTCCTCATCTTTTTCACCCAACATATCATCAAAGACAATTAAATGCGGAATAGATACATCACTGACAATTTCGTTTTCATCGTCAGGAATTCCCTCCACGAATTTTATCAATTTGAACTGTGAATTGAACTTTTCTTGCATAAGATTGTAAGCATGCTGCCATTCTTTGTAACACCAAACAACTCTTTCAGGAACGATGTTGAACAAGTCTTCTCGATAGTCAATTAATTTATGAACGAACTCTGTTTTCCCGCATCCACTCGGTCCTGTGATGAAAATATTACAAGGGTGTTGAAACAATATGGATTGTACATCCATATTTTTTACTTTTCTCGTTAAAGGCTATTGATAAAATGACAATATCAATGAAAATAAAAGCATTTTTATTGAACATTTTTTATTGAACATTTTTTTATTGAACAGAGGTGAACAATAAAAAACATTTCTTACAGTATAGCATATAACATTTTTACAATGCAAATTCACAAATACCGCGATTTTTCCACTTGTCTTCATGTTCCACAATAACTTTGTGCAATTGTTCATTACCCAAAGACAATGGATATACACTGTCCAAACCACTATATTCACACGTTCCTCTAATTTCGAAGACGTTTTTGAATACTGCTTTTGCCGAAAGAGTTGAAAGTACGATTTTTTCTGTGACATCTCTACCAAATAGGAGATACCCTTCCATGATATCCACTCCTTCTGCATTATCTCTTGATTTTGTATACCGTAAGTAAAAGTTAAACAGGACTGATTTCATTTTCAGTAGATTCAGATAACTTTCTTCTGGTCTTCCTATGATAATGAATCGCCATCGACTTGTGACTTGCAACTGCTTAGTGAAATAGTCACTTTTCCACAAACAAGCTGTTAAATACCCTTCGATAGTGGTATCGAAATCTGACTCAGTTATCAGCATTGTAATAAAGTCGTGCATGCTATACAATTTACAAGATGTCTCTCCTTTTGCAACTCCCTTGTGCAATTTATCTATCCAAAGTTTCACACAGTTGTATTTAATGTTAAACTGTGTTCGTTCATCGAGCGTGTGTTGTCGAACAAATTCTCCATAAACTTTTTCACGTAGCTCAATGGGTAACGGTAACACAGTTGCCATTTTTTCACCAAACACCTAATATTTTTCCGTCTTACTTTATCTGTTTACCACAAAACAATGCGATATAGAAATTTATTTTCTCAGACTTTTATAACCATAGGGTACAGTGTCAGCAGCATTTACAATAACTCTTTTGGTGTATACAGAGCGAAACGTTTTTGTCTGCGGTTCGCTGGTCACCGTTCTATCTCTATATCTTTTAATTTTACAATCATACTGAATTTTGATTTCTATCGTACGATCCAAAGCACATTTTGAATAGGTATCGAAATTCACCACCTGCTTGGTATTGTAATCCAAAGTAATTCCCTTCACTTTACATTTACTTATCTCTTCCCCATCTTTTGTTTTCATTTTGTAAGCATAATTTTTAGGCCCAAGTCCTCTGAATTGGGTAATTTTACAGTCAGGCTCTTCATCAGTCCATTTTCCTAACCTACTGTTAATAATGGGAGGATTCCATAATTCAGGATCATGAATGTACATACAACTATCTGTATCGAAATACAGAACTCTATCTTTTAACTTTTCAAGAACGGCGTACAATTCCAACCTTGCATAAGCTGTTACGTAAGACCCTACTATCACGTTGGCTGTAGCGTGGGTATCAATATGTTCCAATTTTGATTCATAGTTAACCAAGATGAATGGACAGTCCTCGTCAAAGATTTCTACATGCTTTACAATGAAATTGGGATTGGTGACTAATTCGAAATATTTAGACGGATCACTGATGTATTCCGTCTGAGTCATTTTTTCACGCTGGGCTAATTTTCCCCAAAGACAGTTCAACATAATCTTAGCAAACGATCTTCTCCCAGGATTTTTTTGAATACAACTTGGATCAAGACGAACCCCTTCTGCCTTCTCATATTCACAAACGAATTGATCTTTTTCCGAGTCTGATTGACACCAATTTGGGTAACCACTGGCTTCTTGCTTAATTTTCAAGAAATTATCCACATAGCCTTTAAAGAATTGGTCCGAAACAGAGTTGAAATGCCAGATTTCATACACTTGTATTAGCCGATAACCACAGTCAAGAGCTTTGAATAATTCAAAGGTAACCCAAGTTCCAACCAAAGCCCTCTCTTCTTCACCGTGGATACAAGTGTTTGAACTTTCTTCTGCACATTTCATACAGAGTGGAAACATCATTTTATTGTTACAGTGAACTGGAAGAACGGGGTGAAACAAATCAGTTGGAGGTAAAACTTTGCATTTGATTAAGCCCTCATACTGTCGAATATTGTTCATATCAATATTCTCACTAGTCAAAATTTCTGGTTGGCCCACAGGATAGGATTTATGTTTACAAACATAAGGGTACAGAGAACAGATATCAATGTACTTGATTTCCTTCTTGCTTTTTTCATCAACATCGTAGCTAATTTTTATTGCATTACATCTTCCCCCAGACAATCCCTCCCTCGGATCGATGGGATCCAAATGTGGATATAACTTTTCAATGAGTTTTTTGTACTCTTTATCCTTCATCTTAGCATCGAATTCATGCTCCCAAATGTACACTACATTATACCCCATTTTTTTGATATCTGCTATACGTTTAAAAGTATGTTCGTACAATTCAGACATGGGTCTCCCATTGATGGGGTTGATCTGTTTTCGATCTGTATAACATACAGGGCAACCATGATACAAATCCCCAAGGAATTCATAGACAGTGTTTGATTGACGGTGAAAACCATCTACAGTATATCTTCCGATTTGAACTTCCCCACCATTTTTTGCATGGCGAATATGAATACCTTTTTCCCGAGCTACGCTTTGAATCCAGCGTATCGCTTTCATAGAAAAACGACGTCTGGACGAATCTTTACTTGAAATGATAGCAATTTGATTTCCTGGTAAATATTTGCTTCGCCAGACTTTGTTACAGGCATCAGCGATGGTAATTGCCTCTAAAAATGGACAAATACCACCCTGTTCGATAAACAGCTTTCTGAATTCAGCACATCCCCGTCTTAGGATATCGACATCTGACCTACAGTATGATTCCATCTCTTTTTGAAAATTGAATTCCTCACCCTTTTGAACTTTGTCATTATACCAGACTATGAATTTCGACCTAGCCTCTTCAGACATTGAGTCGGGTTTGTAATAAGACATATCCAAGTATGGTCCAATATAACTCCAAAATTCATCTGTATTTGCCCAGTGAGGAAAGTAACCTTTTTTCATTTCTTGAAGACCAAATGTGGCTGGAAATTTCGCCAGCCCAAAGTTCATGAAATTGAAGGAGTCGATCAGACGCACGCCATTCAATTCTAACTTCATAATATTGTTTCCATTCATGATCAATTTTGGAACTTTTAACCCAACTTTGACAATATAGTTAAGAATGAACTGACCGTCATACCCTTTTAAATTATGAGCCATAGCTGTGACTCCTTCGTGATGTTTTGAAAAGAGCCACTTGCAAAAATGACTCAAAGTTTCTTCTCCTTGAAAAATAACTTCCCTACCCTCTTCAAATTCACTGCATGTAGAACAATGAAAATCAAGTGGTTTATCGATACAATCATCACATACTCTATGTGCTATACAATAATTCGGGATGTGTACCCCTGTGTCTTGTTTGCATTCAAAATCAAAGAAAATGAACTGTGGTTTTTTGACTACAGAAAAACTCGTCTCATCATTGCTGTTATGATTCGTCTTACTTTGGTAAGGTTGAATAAAACAGCGATGAGAAAAGTCAACTATTTTCTTACAGATACGGCACCGTTTCTTTCCATTGCAGATATGATTTCCCTTTCTGGTAAGACACTGTGCACCACATTTTGAACAAAGTTTCACTAATTTACAAATGGATTTCTTTTCTTTACCTTGAACATTTCTGTGATTTTCAAAGCATAAAACACTAAAAAATCGCCTATGACAGTAACTGCAAACATACTCTTTGGATTCTGATGGACATTTTCCTTCACGATAACAACCTTTGCAGATCTTTGAGCAAGCATGGTCTTCCCGCCCGTTGTAGCCCACATCACAGAACTCACAATAATATGTACAACAAAAAAAACCTTTGATGGATTTGATATAGTCATAATGGTTTTGATGGAAGTATAAATGTATGATCTTACTATTGTCTTTCACTTCTGGATGTTCAAATATTTTCCTCGTTTTGGAATGCTGGTCGTGAACTTTAATGACATAGTCTTTTTCATACAAAAACAATTGAATTTTTTTGAATTCATCAATTCCTACAGACTGTGTTGGTAAAACTCCAGCTTCATTCATCAATTTCTCGGCTTCAGTCTTTTGAAGTGATCTGTTTGATCTTTTGATGAGATCCCATTTTCGGTTCCATTCTTGGGTGTTTTCACGTTCAATGTAACAAATTCCCACAACAACGGCTCTTGCAAAACATAATTGATCATGGTTGTTAATTTGAATAACCGATTGTTTCTTCTTGGCAAAAACCTTTGAATCCAATTCCGACGTTCTATATTTCACTTTTCCGCTACCACATGGAGGTATTGTATGTGTAATGTCAAATGTCATGGATCCGTCGTTCAAGACAAAATCTGTATTTGACTGTAAAACTCGTTCAATTTCATTCAATATAGTTTCACCTTGCAGCTGTTCTGTAGCTAAAAAGGGGATATGAATCCCCATCTCCAATGAAGGATGATCGATGCTAATTCTAATCATATCTGTCGGGTTAGCATTTAACTTTCGAATGATTTCATGGGTAACATCGTCAAATAATCCAAGCAGTCTCTGGGGTGATAATTCTTCAAATTTCTTAAAACTCACTGACAATACATGTGATTCTGTTCTAAATTTTCTTGACTTCTTTTTTCCCCTTTCTATTAAGTCATATAGACTTTTCATATCCAAAGTAGAGCTGTTGTTTTCTTCTTTTTTATCCACGAACATATTTGGTGAAAAGATATCATCTTCACTATCACTTTCTTCTTTCAATGGTAAAGATTTTTTCTTTTTTGGTGGAAATGACTCATCGTCACTATCACTTTCTTCTTTCAACGGTAAAGATTTTTTCTTTTTTGGTGGAAATGACTCATCGTCACTTTCACTGTCTGAATAATCTACTATTCTTTTTCTTTTAGCCATCGTTTCAGCTCTAGCTGAGAAGATAAAATGAAGGAAACAAGAAAAAAACCTAACAATTTATTGACTCTTTCCTTGCAGTAGTGTATAAATAGAGACATCGACTGTGAAAATCTCATTATTCCTCTGACCAATCTCAGACAATACAGTTGATAAAAGAAAATGAGCGAGTTCAAGCTGCAAAGTACAACGCCACTTAGAAAGAGGATGGCATTGTATGTTAATCCATACACCCACGATTATGAGATCAGCAATATTCCATCAAAGTATCAAGTTAAACATAACGGCGTCTACGTGGGATCATTTTTATCCCAACAACATTTAGCAGAAAAAGATGTTTACCGCATGACCAGCTACAGAGTTTTGGATCAAACAACGATCGACAAACGATATGGGATGGATGGCGTGAGAACAAATATTTGTTTTACGTGCAACAAAACAGGGCATTGGGCCAGACAATGTCCAGAAAAAGAAAAGCAGACAGGAGAAAATGTTTTTGTCTATGTGGACCCGCTCAGCCATGACATCAAAATTTCACCAACAGCTGTCAAAGTCCAACATATGAAATACGTCGGGGTAGTAAATTCATTCTGCAAATCATTCTGCAATGAAAATACATGGAAAAAAAGTTCACCACAGGATACATCATCCATTGAAACTCAGACCGTAGACATGCAGACTGATAACACGGGTATCAAGGATTCAGAGATCTGCAAAATAGCAGATAAATTAGAGACTTTACGGAAAAATCTGGACAAACAAAATCTCATAGATTCAACAAAAAACGAATTTTCTGCAGAGTCGGATTGTTCGAACGGGAAGGAAGAACCAAAAGATTTAGTGTTAATAGAAAAAAGACCAGAGGAAAAACGTCAAAATAACGAAAAGAAGAAAAAACGACAAAACAACAAAAACAACTGTTTCTTTTGCAAATCGACAAAACACGGGAATGAAATGTGTCCAGATATGGTATTAAAAAACAATGAAAGGGGAAAAAAACGTAAGAGTAAATGTGAATCTGACATTCCAAAGAAAAAAAGAAAAACAGTCTAAGTGAAAAAAAGTTTTTTCATTCATTTTGTCTTTTTACAGTTCAAAGTTCTATGACATTCCGAAGAAAAAAAGTTTTTTCATTCATTTTGTCTTTTTACAGTTCAAAGTTTCATTGAAATGAATATTGTAAAATGTTCTAAAATAAAAAGTTCTAAAATAAAAGATATAAAAACATATAGGACTTGACTTTTTTGTTTTTGACAATTTGAAAAAAGTTCTTTTCTTGGTATTGGGTAGCCCTGAAAAGGGCTGTTTTTAGCTAAATAAGCTATACACTTTACCATTTCAATGAAGGATATAGCTTATTCATTTTTGCCACCCAAGCACAATTATTTGTAGGTGGTATCAACTCTGACAGGTCTGGGTAAATATTACCCATCTTAACGATTGGGGTACGAGTATAAAACTCATACCCTCGTCTTGCAAAGAACTCCCGAAGAGCTTTATGCTTTAGTCTCTTCCTTTCTTCTGCCTCGTCTTCTTTCTTTTCCATGACCTCTTGCTCCCATTTCTCCTTCATTTCTTTCTTATTCTTCCTGCCACCAAACAACCCACAGCAAAATTTCGATAACTTCATCGTGAAATGAGTTAATAAAAGAATAAAAAATGCTGTCTCTTTTATAGCATGATAGGGGGATTGACCTACTTTGCGTTAGAATTAAAAGCGCGAACATGGGCGAGAACATGTAGACAGAACATAACGTACTATATGATCTATCTACAACGTCTAAGAGTATCAAATCCAAAAAAAATGTAACGAAACTAACGATTGGTTAACGTTAATTCCAAGTCAAAATAGGTCAATCCTCCTGTCAAGCTATAAAAACACCGATTTTTCCCATACATTCATCATTTTGACTCATAGCTCTCGAACATTTCGGAAGTTAAAAATCAATATGGAATACAACTTAAACGATTTCAACTTAGATGCTTTCCTTCCAGTGGAAAACAATGGAGACATTCTTTCACCAGCTATGAATTCAGCAAACATCAATCCGACGACTGTATTGGATAACATTTACGAAGAGGTGAAACAGTTAAATTCGAAACAAGATTCTATGCTGTCTCGGATCTTGAAAGAACTGGAAACATTCAACAAACATTTGGAGGAGATTAAAACTTTAAACACAAACACCGAACGGTTATGGAAAAACATTGAGACACTACGCTATCAAAGTCAGAGCATTTCAGCAGTTCCAGTAAAGATTCCTGTGGAGTTTGACTTCGATAAGACAAATCTTCACAAGTTAGTGGACTCTATCGTAGCTGTTGTGAAGAAAGAAAAACAACCAAAAGAAAATCAACCGAGAAGAACAACAAAACGAAAATCAGAGGAAGACGATAGCCATCTCCACAAGCGGCATGTTGACCAAAAGAGATCTTCACCGATACTGACAGGCCAGGGTAAATACGGGAAAAACATTGATAATTTCGATGACTTCAAAATCCCAAAAATCCCAAGAAAAACGAAGAAAAGCTGTCAGTAGAGAGAAAAAACACAACCTCCAAACAAAACAGCCCTTTTCAGGGCTAACCATCTACCATGAAAGATCTATCTTTTTCTTCAAATTGTCACCCAAAATTTTCCAAATTGACTGGAATTGTCCCCAGAGTACCTACCCTCAGGGTAGGTACTCTGGGGACAAATCTCCCTCAGGGGAGCTAGACTGGGGACAAGGGGGGGAAGCAAAAATGCCAAAAAATGCCATTTTTTACCCAAATCGACCCAAAATTTTCCAAATTGACCGGATTTGTCCCCAGAGTGCCTACCCAGGGTAGGTACCCTGGGGACAAATCTCCCTCAGGGGAGCTAGACTAGGGACACTTTTGTCCGGCTGTCCCTAGTCTAGCCCCATATACTACTGCCATGCTCTGTGACAAGGGGGGCTTAATGCATCTGCGAAAAGTATCGACCCAGGTCAGCCTGCGCAGTCCGCGCAGGCTGACCTGGGTCGAAACTTTTCGCTATTGGTCAGTTTTCCGTATGTCCAAGGGCCAGTCTACCTCATCATTTAGTCGGTGGCTGAAAACAGTGGCTATTATGGATCCATAATTATGTGATGGCTTGTTTGGTGTACTGTATCTCGGAGATGTATTACGCCCCCTTTTGCAAGAGTATGGCTCTTGGGTTTTTTTTTAAAAGTGTATTATAGACTTGATTAACCCTTTCCCAAACGACAAATTTTGGATTGGTCCAAATTGAAAGAGTTTGCAGACGACAATCTTAAATTTGATGAAAATGGCAGAAAGTTATCAAAAAGGGTAGAAAACACTGTGGGAAAAGGAGAAATTGCTCGTTACGAGCAATTTCTCCTTTTCCCACAGTGTTTTCAATAGACTTGTACTGCAGACACGTGAAAACCAGGGCTTGTTTGGGAAAGGGTTAAACATGTGTATGGAATAAGTACAAGATCAGACTGCACGTTTCGTGAAGGTCTGTGCAGTCTGATCTCAATCTATGCCGTTTGCAAAAGATCCTATTTTCGGCTATGGCATGAAAAGGGTTACCGAAGTTTACAGGGTGCATGCCTGTGTGCGCTGGTCACCGTGAATTAACATAAGATTACTTACCCTTAAGCTGCTGATCGTGACCCACTGACCTTTTGCGGACAGTGTAGATCAAGATCAGACTGCACAGAACGTGCAGTCTGATCTTTGATCTACACTGTCCGATACGGTATTTTCTTTCCGGTGAAATTAAGTTTGAAACCGCAATATTTGGGCCTTTAATATTGAGTAGAAATTTGCGTTCAATTTATTCAGCAGCTTAAGTGTTAATAGTGTTGAAAATCTTTGAAGCAAAGAACAAATTAGGATTAGCAGTGCTATCCCAAAAGAGGGTTTAATGCATCTCCATGATGTTTTATACAAAGCAAATTATCACATAATTATAGTTCCATAAAATCAACTTTGTCTTACCACCGGCTGATATCGGAGGTAAATTGGTCCTTTGACATGCAAAAAAAAATACAAATAGCAAAAGGTTTCGAGCCAAGTCAGCCTGCGAGTACCGCGCGCAGGCTGGCCTGGGTCGATACTTTTTTGCAGATGCATTAAACCCCCTTTTTCACAGAGCATGGCTCAGATATATAAATGTATTTTCACGTCAGACAAGAAAACCTGGTGATATAATGAAATAAGTTACCTACCTTTTTTTTCTATGTTTTAAACAGGTTCATATTCGTAACAGACTTCAAGTACAATGAGAAGATTATACGATATGATAGAGGTCAACAGTACCTGCAGAGTATTATAGATAACGAAACAAGTCCATACAATCATGAACAAGTACTCAACTGCAATTTTCTTATCAGAGAAAATTGTAAGTCGAAGAAGGGACATGACTGTGTCACACACACACACACACACACACACACACACATATATATATATATATATATATATATATATATAAGTTCAACTAGTGCCGGTTCAACGATATTACATAATAAACAAGAAAAACATCACATGGTAACATAGAATATAACATTTATTGCCAACCGGTTTGTTGCCCTGATGAGCTTAAAGCGAAACCGGTTGGCAATAAATGTTATATTCTATGTTACCATGTGATGTTTTTCTTGATATATATATATATATATATATATATGTGTGTGGGGGGGGGAGGTTGGTTGGGGGGGTGTAGGTGTGTGTAGGTGTGTGTGTGTGTGGTTACCTGCCCTTCTGGTGTGGGTTCCCATTTTGGTTGTTAACTACTAACCCAAGTTTGAGGTATATGTTTTCAGTTATGACAGTGATATCAGAAAATGTCGAAGTTTTACACAACAACAACGACGAAGACGTTAGGGCTTTGGCAATACCTCGAAAATCTTATAAAAAAATTCAGCATGACACCTTAAATAAAGATACGAGCCATGTTTTTCAAAAAGTCTATCTCTTCAGGGTCGTTAAAACTCAAGATCGTCTGGTAAACGGTCAAAGGTAGAAGTTTAATCGTTGTGTAGACCAGTGACATCCTGATCGTCTTTACCAGCCAAGGGAGGCCATCCATTCCGTTTCTCTTGTGCACTAGTCTGACACTGATCAGTTTTAACGATGGTTACACGGGATTACAGCCCGTGGCCTGAGAAGCATATAGTGCGAGGTGCTGGTGAAAAGAAACGCCAAGAAAGCATGAATAGGTGCACTGGCCGCCCTGATATAACTGAAAAGTACCATACAATCAGTCATTCAACCACTTGTCTGACGGAGTCAATAACCACCAGTATCTTATATGTAGACAACAGTCTTGAAAGTTGGGAATAAATAGTTCAACTCTTTACCAAACGATATAATTAACGACTTTTGAAGACGACAAGTTCAGTACGGCTCGAATGACAGGATTTGTCTTTGAAGGGTTAAAAACATTGTTGGAAAAGTAGAAAATGCTGGTTACCAGCATTTTCTACTTTTCCCACAATGTTTCCAACAGCCCTTTTTTCTCAGGGACATTCAAAGCCGGGATCTTGTGGAAAAGCGTTAAAACATATTCCATTTTCCACAACATGTAAAAATGGGGTCAGTCTATGTTATATTACAGAGCTCCAGATAGAGGGAGTGATTTTGATTTCGAAATTGAAAATAATAATTATTCTCCTCTAAACCCTATGCTATGGGTACTCATTAGAATCGTCTCATTGAGACGATTCTAATGAGTACCCACAACACAGGGTTTGGAAAAGAAATAATGGATTTAGAATACCATCACTCCCTCTAATCTGGAGCTCTGATATCATATTAGCTTTTGGATGATAATATAGAACTACAAAAATGTGCTCTAACTAATGTTTAATCTGCGTCTGCTTGTACAAGAGTAAAATACGTTTCAAAGTGTACAACAATACATAGTGCACAAATGACACAAGGGATATAATCTAAATACTATTTACAATGTACCGACAAAGTAAAGTGGTGCCCGTTGCATCTCCCGTAACCGTCCGGTAGATGTTGATACGAAGATAGTCTGGTACCCGGTCGTACTTCAAGAGTACGTCAGGCAAAGCGCAATAATGGCGGCCCCGTTGGTAATATGCAGAGGAGACGGGATATTGTTATTTCACATGATCAAATCGGATCATAGGCTGATATCACTTGCAATAAAGTAACGGCAGTGAGTTTTTCTGCATGCGGTTCTTATTTAGCGAGAAAAACTACATATCAGAAATGCTTTAAGTATCCGAAATGTCAGTGGACCTATATAATGTCCGAAAACAGGGCTACTTTTGAAATGATTCATAGTCAAGTTTATATTTAAATCATACCCCAACAGTATGTTTAAGATTTTCGGTAATGTATATTTTGTACAAAATTTAGCTCATTTTATTCATTGATCAAACTGGATCACATGAAATTGTGGAAAACGTGGAAGCATTTAGGGGTACGCTTGAGGACGCCTAGGAGGTCGCCATTATTGCACTTTGCCTGACCCTATAACGTAGTGGTAGGGGCAGGTAATCTAGACTAATACGAAGATCGATAACATGCTGCTAGTTTATCCGACAAAGACCAAAGAGTTGTCCTTCAAAGAAAAACCCTAGTAAGAGTATCATTTCCTATGTCGCCAGTAAATGCTTTCAAAATGGGGAAGTCTTAAATTTTGTCATCCAGCAAAAGGAATTAAAATTTCTTTTTTTAAATTCTTTAGTCCCACTGAACCATTTTTACAACAAAATGGAAACATGGGACAATTTTAAAAGATTTTGAGTGAATTGGAAAAACTATCCAAGGATGTTTTTGTGGAGTCTGAATAAAATCGGAAATCTAGTACCGAAGGTGAGCTGTACCTCGAACAATGGTCAATCCTGAATACTCCGCGGGTGAGCTCATGAGAGCTAAAAATCTGAAATCTGAATCAATTTTCACAGCTTTTCAAGTTCTGATTATAATGCAACAAAAACACGGTATATTAACAGTTTATCTACAAGATTAAAGTTGAACCGTCCTCTTCAAAAACCAATCTCGAATTTATCACATTAGTGATCGACTCTTCTGAATGTCTCTCAATCGCCAGTTTTATTTCAGCTTTCTCTTTAGTAAAAAATGTTGACATGTTTATTCTTCGAGTCCCCGCAGGCCTATTTTCGGGCATATTTATGACTCCAATGTACAAGCGTTAGTACCACTAATCGACACCTGGGGCATTTATTATTTATTTACTGGTCCTTTTTAAAAAAAAAAAAAAAGTTATTTTGAAGCGTTACCCTATACCCAACCCATTAGTGTACATTCTACAAGGGTTGTCCGAAAAATACGTAGTCTTTTATCGTAACTTCTATATTTTCTGTTGAACATACACAAGACTGCATCATTTCGTAGTTAAAACATTTTCCTACAGTAAAATTCACTGTTGGCCAATTCTGTATATTCAGTATACATGTATGGTGTTGCTATAGAAATGCAATACAGCTTCACCGGGGTAGGGGGTGAATATAAGTGATTACTTATGAAATGTTACTCGGCAAAATGCCTTCCTGTTGCTGGAGACAAAGAAAAATTCGGGAAACAACGTTATCACCATTTAACGGCATCATGACATTATGACATCATTTAAGCAGTTATAATTCAAATGAACAAAGTTAGACTCAAGTCAGATGCTTATCAAATCTCAACGCCATGACGTCTCTTGAGAGAACAGAAGTGCGAACAGTTATCAAATTAGGGAAAACGCCTACACAAACTTTGAAGCTGATGAAACAAACTGAAAGTACAAATAAAAACGTATCAAGAGCTTTTGTTTCTAAGTGGCATAAAAGTTTCTATAAATGAAGAA
The DNA here is from genome assembly GCA_945859785.2 of Tridacna gigas. Classification (NCBI taxonomy): domain Eukaryota; kingdom Metazoa; phylum Mollusca; class Bivalvia; order Cardiida; family Cardiidae; genus Tridacna; species Tridacna gigas. Next base: position 4,391,717 of record OX244040.2, on the reverse strand, counting down.
ATACACTCAAAGATGATACACTGTTTTTTGCTGTAAATGCTACTTTTTTCAACGATGGTTTGTAATTAACATATAATCTAGAAAAAAATAGATAACTATATCTAAATTTCAACAATATGCAAAACAAAAGGTGCATTTGCTGGCTAGGTAACTTTTCATTCTTTTCTTACTTTTTTAAAGATGGTTTGGATTAACATCTAATCTTGAAAAATAGAGATCTATAAGTGAAAACTTTCTCTCTTCATCAACATGCAAAACAATGAGGTAAAAGACGCATTTGTTGGCTAGGTTACTTTTCATTATTTTCTCAATTCTTAGCCTACTAAGCGCGACTCACTGACCTTTAGCGAACATTGCAGATCAAGATCAGACTGCACAGAACGTGCAGCCTGATCTTGGATCTACACTGTCCGAAAAGGAGGTATTTTTCTGAAAAAAATAAGTCTGGGACAGCATTGTTCTGGTTTTTACTATCGGCTTGAAAAGTTCATTTAACTTAAGGTTTAATACTGAACTAAAAAAAGTTGAAATATTTATGTTCCAGTACCCCATACGACGTCTACCTTTTTATGCAGCAATCTATGGGTCTAAAACGGTTAAAATAGTGTAGAAATCTGTCTCTTTTTTTGGGTCGAATCAACAACTTTTTGGATCAGCTTCACCCAAGTAACGTATAAAAAATATCATTTTTGTCAAAGTTTGAAACACCAATATGAAATCGACATAAAAACACCCGACACCAAAACCATACACGGTAATATTAACACCATAAACAAAAATATCGTTTTTGTCAAAGCTTGAAACAAGACTAATATGAAATCGACATAAAAGCATCCGACACCTAAAGCATACACCTTTGTGTTTACAAAAATATTGTTCAGTCAAAGTTTAACCCTTTCCCAAACAAGTCCTGGTTTTCACGTGTCTGCAGTACAAGTCTTTTGAAAACACTGTGGGAAAAGGAGAAATTGCTCGTAACGAGCAATTTCTCCTTTTACCACAGTGTTTTCTACCCTTTTTGAGACCTTTCTGCCATTTTCATCAAATTTAAAATTGCCGTCTGCAAACTCTTTCAATTTGGACCAGTCCAAAATTTGTCGTTTGGGAAAGGGTTAACGCACTAACATGGAAACTGCATACACACGCAAAGCTACATGATAATATTAACATAGTGAAATATGATTGAAAACATATCGCTGACTCATTACCAGATGACGAAACTTTAGACAAGCTCATTTATAATCAACGCATTTGCAGATGTGAAATTAAATTTAGCTCAAATTATGAAATTTGTTTGAGGAAGAGTAAAAAATACTGTGGGAAAAGGAGAAAATGCTGGTTACCAGTATTTTCTCGTTTTCCAACATTGTTTTCAAAGCCTTCTCTATCACCCATGATTATGTGGTAAAGGTTTAAGCGAAAGAAGTGTGTGTATATACATATTGGTGCATTATGGTCTGTCATTTTATAAAGTTCACTTACTGTATAAAGGCACTTACAGTGTATGTTAGATTGACGCTAATCTGATCACCGCTAATCCTATTGTTACTGAGTCTGCATGCAACCTTCATGTAGATATGCCTTGATTTTACGGATACATGAATGTGCATTGACCTTACCACCGGTGATACATATCCTTAGCTCATTCCTCTCCAATGTGACTCCCAAAGACACTTTTCTGTCTAAAAGTTCTCCCAATTTTGTCAGCCATTTGATTATTTCTTCTGTGGCTTCTAGAGAATCATTTTTTATTGTTATAGACTCACAGTACATACAGTCTTTAGCATCAGATACGGCTTTCTTAACCTCAAACTCGTGAATAGAGCAAAAAGAAACTTCACGTGTGTAATCATTGACTGTCCAAAGTAAGTCTTTATATGACTGAGTTTTGAGGTGTTCGACCAAGACCTTTGATGTGTTAACAAACTCGTCCTTTATCTGTATATCTGCGAATGGTAAACTTTCACATTTGTATGGTACAACATAGGTCTTATTCAGCCATGTATGCATTTCTTCAACCTCTTCTTGTGGTCCATATAAATCCACAGTTAGTGTATTTGTGGATTGATTTATTTCATATTTCATTCTTACGCTGGCAAACTTAGTACAAGCATCAATGTTCACCTGTTTCTGATCAAAAACCTGACCTAGCACTGCATTCAAGCATATCTGTTTTGAAGTGTATTCTGGTCGTACGTTTTCATCAAGTTTCTTTGTTACTGTCTGCATAACTTCTGATACATCATGAGTATGTCTGACGTCATACACCAATCTTATCAATCCCGATTCAGACATTTCTGTGTAAATTTCATTTCTCTCCTGAAGTACTGATGTTTCAAGGACCTTGCACAATACTGTGTAAATTTCTTTACCAGGTTGCGATTCAAGCATAGGGAACCAAGAAACGACCAAATGATCAGCATCCTCCAGAAATATGGCTTGGATCTCCTTTGTTAAAGTATCAAAGTTCGGGTCATTCCTATGTTTCCCAAGAAACAATCTCAGTTTCTCATCATCATATTCTGCCTTCTCAGCAACCTTTCCCATTTCCCTTATTCTGTGCTGGAGTAAATCAGGCTTACGACAGATGTACTGCCACTTCAGATAACTTTCCGTACTCAAGTTTAAATCGATGGGTCTGCTGAAACTTTCTAATTTATTACGAATTTTTCTCCTATACGTAACAATGACCACAACAACCTGGGCTTCATCTGTGGAGTCTGAAAAACATAACACAAATGTTCTAAGTTTTAGAAACAAAAACCGATTGAAAAAAAAGCGCCTTTTAAAACTTGAGTTTTTACTCATAAAAAGAAGTCAAGACTCTCAAATATGCCTTGTTTAAGTAGAATATCTTGTAAAATACGTAGACAATGTATATCCACGACGGGTCAATCAAATATCCCTTTCTTCATTTCTAGCCGATGTTGTAATTTCACTTTTTTACTCTTAGAGTTTCAGTCTTGTGAGGCTTTCAAGTGCCCTTCTGCAAAAAAGTAGGGAAAAAGTAGGGATAAACTTTTTGAAAAGTAGTGAAAAAGTAGGGATTATAAGGAAGAAAAAGTAGGGATAGAGGGCATATATAAAGAGAACTTCGCATACTTATATTTTTCATCAATGATTATGAAGATTTTTACTATCTAAGTACATATTTGACTACTTCATGTAAATATACTTCCTCTCTATACATCCGGCACCATCTGTGTTCAGAAAAAATTCATAGCACAGCAACAGGAGTAACCTTTCATGGACAGTGATGCTGACAAGGGTTTGCTCCATGTCGCCATGAATTCCACCTGAATCCCAATGTGCCTTTGGCACAGACATTCTGAAATGTAACTACAGACCAGAATAAGAAACACTTTTCCATGGGTGAAAGTTCGAAAAACTGAAAATACTGAACTTCTTTTGCTGGGAACTAGGGGGCCGCTAGGGCCCCCGGTCGGTCAAGGGCAACGCCCTGGCTGGGGGATCCAGGGGGCCAGCGGCCCTCGGAAGCTCCAGAAACATTGCATTTTATTAATGTTAAACCGTTTTTCTGACAACTACATTTCAAAAGGCTTCATGTATTTTCCCTCTCAATTTTTATTTTTAAGTTAACATACAATTTAAGTTTTGGTCAATAAACTAGTGCCATACCTAGGCAGACTAACAAAGGGATTGATACTTTCAAGGACATGGTTCTTTCAATAATCAACCCTTTGAACTTACATTCATTTATACAGAAAAATCTTCTACATGTACAGGCATGCAGGCCTAAAGGCTTTCTTTCCATTTGACCTGTAGTTTATCGTTTTCGTGCACACTTCAAAAATGCAACTCCAGTTACATGGGGCATTATTAACCAGATGCATATCCTTCACCGCCTAAATCTCTTTCGTTTAGCCATTTCCCCCTCCCCCATTTATTTTGTATGTCCTTTTCAATTTCTTTCAATTAGACAATTTGTAAAAATGACCTAGTTAGACCCTGAAAACACAGAATTCCACCATAATACGAAAACCTTCACCCATGGCTCTTCACTTGTTTTACCCTTTTTATAAATATTTTCAATTTTCCTATAAAAAAGTAGGGATAGTAGGGCATTTTCAGAAAAAAAGTAGGGAAAGTAGGAGGACAGGAAAAAAAAGTAGGGAAAAGTAAGAAAAGTAGGGCCTGCTTGAAAGCCTGTCTTGTCATATAACGGCACCTTCTCTATCACCAGGAAGATGTTCCTGTGGTATCCGGAGCAGTGTAACAGTGTAAGATTGGTAAACATTAGGGAAAAACGGAAATAATGAAATTTGACTAAGTTCAATAATATATACTATTTAATACGAAATGAAATTGCAAATATATCATATATATTGTATGGCGTTGTTATTTGCAGTTTTCTGTAATATTTCTTATTGCATTGTATATGTAATTTTTCAGTATTTTTAAACTGTAAAAACCTGTTTCATCTCCATCTGAGTCATCCTCTTCTTCGTGTATACCGAAAGTTTCAACAAAATTCGCACATTCACTGCCAGTCCCACATATTCTATCTTGATCTGAAAAGTTACATAGTCTAAAAAAGGTATTTTGTTATGAAAGTGATGAAATACATGTACATAGAGAGAACTCTTTGATAACATATAATAAAACAAGACGTGTCACTGAAAAGTGACTGATGCCCCCAAAACACATATGACCTTGTTGTGACCTTGACATTTACCCTACGGACATGACTCTTGCACATGGCACATCTTCTCAATGTGATTAACATTTGTGCAAAATTATTTTAAAATTAAGTCTTAAAGAAAAAAAGTTACGGCCCAGACACGAAAACGGCTACCCCCGAAACAAATTTGACCTTGCTGTCACCTTGACCTTTGGAACAAGGACATGACTTTTGCGCATGACACATTGTCCTTATGTGGTTAACAATTCTGTGCAATTATACTGAAATTCGTTCATAATTAAAAGAGTTTTAGGCCGGACACGAATACTATCCCCCAAAACATTTGACCTTGTTGTGACCTTGACCTTAACCTTACAGACATGACTCTTGTGCATGACACATCATCTATATTTTTTGTGCAAAGTTATTTTGAAATTAAGTCAAAAAGAAAAATCATGGCCCAGACACGAAAATGGGTACCCCCAACACATTTGACCTTGCTGTGACCTTGACCTCAAACCCAAGGACATGAATCTTGCGCATGACACATCGTCCTTATGTGGTTATACTGAAATTCATTCATAATTAAAAAAGTTACGTGCCAGGCACTAATACTATCCAACCACATATTTGACCTTGTTGTGACCTTGACCTTTTAACTATGGAAATATCGCTCGCGCATGACACATCGTCTCGATGTGGTTAACATTTGTGCAAAGTTATTTTGAAATTAATTTAAAAGGAAAAAACGTTATGGCCCGGACATGAAAACTACTACCCCCAAAACCCATACACATTTGACCTTGCTGTCACCTTGACCTTTAACCCATGGATTTGACTCTTGCTCATGACGCATCATCTTTATGAGGTCAACAATTCTTCAAAGTAACACTGAAATTCATGTATAATCAAAAAAGTTACAGGCCGGACACGAATACTATCCCACAGACACATTTGACCTTGCTTTGACTTTGACCTTTAATCCACGTACATATCTCTTGCGCATGACACGTCGTCTAGATGTGGTTAACATTTGTGCCAAGCTACATTGAAATTGGAAAATAGAGAAAAAAGTCCGAAAATGGACGGATTGACGGACTAAACAAAACTATATGCCCCCGATAACATTTTTTGGGGGGCATAAAAACTCACAAGATAAAAAGTTCAATTGACATCACATCTATTCTCATAAAAGACAACCATATTAGTGAAAGTAATGTGGGCGGCAATAATTTTTAAGACAGAATATAACTACGCCCATTTTTGTTTGTCCATCAAAGTCGATACCCATAATTTTCACTGAAAATGCCCACAAATCGCATTATTTTCGGATGAATTTTGTTTGACTGACACTTTAAAGAGTGAAAAGTCCCCGATTTGTGTGTCCCAAAACAGGGTTTGAAAAGTCTGACAGTGAAAAAACATTATCTTGCAATGTTTCAAAAGAATTATTAAGTCTTAAAAGTTTGGTTTGATGTTTAACATTACCGCAAAGAAAGTCAAACCAGACTGCAGTGTTTTCGAGAAAATATACAGGTTGGAAATTTGTCGCAAATTTGAAGTAAGCTTCGTTACATATCAGTTGTAGGTGTCCGATATAGAAAAGTTTATACGATTGTTCCTGGAAATCATCAAATCTAAAGTCTTCCAAACTAAACCAAAAGGTTTAAAAACCTTGCCTGGATATGCCATGGAAAGATAGATAAACTTCGCGTACAAAACTATTCTGATTGAAAGCGTATGATTAAGCATGTAGGCTACGTTAGCTGTTGTGCACTTATGCTGTACAGTATACACATACATACGGCAAACTACCTTTTAAAGACCACTTGGTGGGTAAATCAAAATGTAAGTTTAAAAATGCTGGTCATAGAAATGAAGACTCTATAAATAGTTAAAGTAATGTATGTAAGCTATGTGATGTTAGCTACGTGATTAAACATCGGTCAATATATAAATATTTCTAAGAAAACATCAATATTTTCAGTTCTTTCCATTGATACTAACGCGCCATTTGCTTTTTGACCGCTAATTTTTCAAAAGAAAAAAAAAAAAAAAAAAAAAAATCACCGAAATCACCGAGTTATCAAGTTTACTAGAAAAACAAAAGGCAATGTGTCTATCATGTAAAGGTACATCATACAACGTGTTAAAGAAGGTTCCTGGTTGACGGTAGATACATAGCATACACCATATTAACTAGATCTGTGTTTCAGATGGAGAAAAGCTGCCGATTGTGACGTTTCATCCAAATTTATTCATTCACTTGCTTCTGAAAAAAAACAAAACATTTCTCTCTCCACCACTTCATTGGAGAGCTCATCAGACCTCTCCAACAGTGGTGAGTTTAAAAGGCAGCCTGCCTCAGAAATTGCTGCCAAACTCCATGCTTTTTTGCGAAATTGTTCTGATACACAGTCTGTTTCGTCATGGTTTTATAAATAAACCGAAATCAAAAAACTGAAAAGGAAGTAGACATGGTTTGTTTTTTTACGACGGATTTCAAAAAGGATTTGTTATATTGATTTGACTGCAAATGACCTTTCAAGTAGTTGTAATTTTTCATTAAACAAATAAAGCTACACACACAAGAAAAGAATTTCGTTAAAAAAGACAACACCGTGGGAAAAGATCACGCGACTTTAAAACATGGGAAGAAGGTCACGTGTCTGTGATGTAATGCTTAAGAGGTTTCTCCTCTCTACACAGCGGCAATCATATAATGCCTCACTTATTTGTTTGCATGTACCAAAATATATTGAAATTAAAAGCAATAAACTATTTGAAAACATTGTTACTGACCTCTCCTGGCTTCTTTTTTTAAAGACGCCAACTTGTTTTACACTCACTCATACACACTCGCACCCCGCATCTCTAGAACCTTGGAAAGATACATCTGGATACGGAGGTATGTATTCGATCTTTATGAAAGATACACCTGTATAAGCAGGTATGTATTCGATCTTTATGATATATTTGCAGAAGAAAGAAGTAGTCTGAAATGAATTACATAATACGAGTATTTACGATAAAAATGAAGATTGAACCTTGTAAATTCGTGGCGTCGTAAAAAATCATGTCTAATGGCGGGACAAAAAAATCTCAAAGAGCAGAAATTGACTTCGTATTTTTTTTGCTGAAAAGGATAATAAAATTTTATATGTAATATGCATGTCTATGGTCGAACAATTTGGTGTTATGATTGTAGAATATTTAGTAGAACTTAAAATCTTCAAATTGTATCATAAAATAGAATTAAAGTTGCTTTCTAGGATTTAAACGTGCGATAACGTAGCGTACCAAGAGTCATGATATTGTCGTTTGCGCTTCATAGTTATTTTTTACAACGTACTATTCTTGATACTGTATCTGTATGTTGCAAGTATAAGACTTATGTCTGTAGCACAATTTATACCTGTAATCAATCATCCAAATCTACAGCTGAATTATTTGTCTAAAATCAGGTATTTAATGGTAACTTAGCTTTCTAATTTTGTAATCTGCGTTACTGTTATTTCATGTTTATTAGGTTAGTGCTTTGTTATATAGGCCGAAAACCGCTTGGAACATGTTTGAAAAAAATGTTGTTGGACTGTTTCAAGCCCCTAAAAGATTCTTTTTCTATTTACAGTTAACTGTATATGTTTTAAAAGAATACGTATTCGATTCTTATTAAATCGGAATAAAATCCGTGTTGTAAAAATCGATTGTTTTTTCTACTTTCAGAAGAAATTAAAAATAAATGTTGCTGATCGGTAACCTATCATTGTTTGAATTCAAAAAGAATTTTCAAATACATTAACAAATGGTTTTATTGAAAAAAAAATGTTGCAATGAGACACATAGATAATATATCTATTTTGGACTTAAAGAATCATGGGTCACCTTATTCATGATTGTGTAACTTCTAATGCAATGGTCTTTTAGTTCTAAAACTTTGGTATAATTTCATTCATTTACGTATGTAAACATTGATGGGCAAAGGAGAAAGGAAAAAGAAAGTTGAACTGTTCACACTTTGTCGACAAGCGTTGGGCGTCTATTCTGAGAAAAGGTGATCAGATACACATTTACATTCTCTGAATGTGAAAACAATCCTGTAAATACTGCAATTTCAGTCTTATGTTGGACAAACGATAAATCTGGCGTGAAATATATTGAACAGACTAAGAAACACATACAAAACATTTTGTAATGAGTTGCTGAACTTTTTTGGAAGTACTGGGGGTGGGGATGGGGAGTGGGTTTTACTGTCGAAAATTGCTTTATAGCCTTTCAAATACGTGTAGCATTGTAAGTAAATTTGGCTAATTACAGAAAACGTTATGTCTAGCAATAAATCAAGAAATGAATCAGGTAAGCTGCATAAAATGTTTATCCTGCAGTATACCAGCATCAAAAGTATTGATGACTTTCTGTTTTCGACCAAACAGCTTTGTCACATCTGTATTTTTGAAATTACCCATAGCGTCCTGAAATCAATGGCGATAATACTTTATCTTGACAAAGTTAAGTAAACTTAAGACCAAGAGGGCCATGATGGCTCTGAGTTGCTCATCTGAGACTTTTCGTCGAAACATGACCAACTTTCAACTTCTTCCGATTTATCAAGACAAATACTCAATACTTTCATGACTATTTGACTGAAAATGTAGCCTCTAGAGTGTACATAATCTTTTTACAGATTTAACCAAATTCAAACTCGCCTAAGATGTCATCAAGAAAAAGACTCTGAAAAGTTTTATTAGGTGTAGGACTGAAAATGTGGCCTCAAGTGTGTCACATGGTTTTTGTAAGATTTTTGTCCATTGACATACTTTTTGATCTCATGTTAACCGTTTTAAAACCTGTCTGAGATATCATCACGACAAACTTCCTGACTAATGCTTATGACTACTATGCTGAAAATGTGTAAACAGGCTATTTCTAAGATTGGTCCTTGAGAAATACATTACTTTGTGACCAAACATAACCCATTTACAGAAACATCCAAAATATAATCAAGACAAATATTATGACAAACTTTCATGAGTATTAGCCTGTAAACGTGACCTCTAGTGTAAACACAAAGATTTTTCTAATAAAGATTTTAACTGGTGACCTGGGTTTTTAACCCCATGTCTACCATTTTCTGACTCCTCTGAGATATTATCAAGACAAACATTCATGCCAAACTTCATGAGATGTCAACTAAAATTCTGCATCTAGAGTGTACACAAGGTTTTTCAAAGATCTGACTTGGTGACCATGTTTTCGACCCATTATGGCCTTTTTTGCAACTACTTTGAAATTTGATCAAGAAAAACAATCTGATAAACTTTCATGAGAGTTGGACAGAAAGTTTGGCCTCTAGCGTGTACACAAAGTTTTTCTATGGTCTGAACGGGTGACCTATTTTTTTTTACTCGACGGGACCAATTTTCATACTTATCTAAAGTATCATCATAGAAAATATTCTGACAAACTGTCATGAGTGCTGGACTGAAAATGTAGCCTCTAGAGTGCACACAAGTCTTTCCTAGGATTTGTCTCAGTGACTTTTTGTTGCAAAGTGACCCATTTTTTAATTCGTCTGAGATATCTTTTTTTTTTGTATCTTAGTGGCCCATATTCGAATAAAGTCATTTCTCCCTAGAAGTTTCAGTAAAATACCATCTCTTTCGTAGATCTTTTTTCATTCATATATTCAATATCTTTTGGCTTGACGATATTTTACCATTAATTTTCCTCTTTGGACAGACAGAAATGAAATAAACTTTATTCTGGTGGTAAAGATGATTTTCCTCTTTTTTGCAACTACTTTGAAATTTGACCTTGAAAAACAATATGATAAACTTTCATGAGTGTTGGCCCATCCCCGGTAGCTCAGTCGGTAGCGCACATGACTTGAGAACAGGAGGTCGCTGGTTCGATCCCCGGCTTGGCCAATTTCTTACCGAGGATTGATGATAGTCATCGCGACAGGATTCATTCCTCTCTCATCTCTGACCATTGTTTCGACCATGGTTATGTGGGATAGCACCCAGTGGCTTGGAAAGAATATTGTGCAGAGTACTGGTTAAAGAAACTCCAGGAGAGCATGGATAGGTGCACTGGCCGCCGTGATATTACTGAAATAATGTTGAAAACGGCTTTAAACACCATGCAATCAATCAATCATTCCTGAGTGTTGGACAGAAAATTTTATATTTAGAGTGTCGTAGCGATTTGAACTGTGTAGATTCAAGCAGTTTAACAAGTAATTTAAGGATAACATTGGATAATCTGTGCAGTCTGATCTTCCAAGTGATTAATACTTTACCAATCCTGAGAGTTAACGGCTCTGGGGAAAAAGCATTTTCTCTTTTTCTCACAATGTCTTCTATCCTCTCTGAAACAGATTAATTTCACCATTTGAGTCATATTTTTCTGCACCGTTTCTACCCTTCCAAAACAAATTCCATCATTTGAGCCACATTTAAACTGTCGTCTGCAGATAGTTTCAATTTGGACAAGTCTACAATCTACTCGTCTGGCAAAGGGTTAAAAGTGATCATTACTAGTTTCGCCTCCGCCAGAAACATTTCGTTCTTCATGCATCTGATTTCCAGTAGAGCTTGTGGCATCACTACCCAATTCATATTCACTTGCATTGCCTGGAATGGAAAAAAAATGGCATGACTGTAATGATCCACACATTTTGCATTCTTATAATGGTGAAACCTATACAAAGATAAAAAGGAACAAGATGAACAAACACCCTCCATGATACAAACTTACGATTGTACATACACAAAACTGAAGTTCAGATTGCTATGTTGCCGTCACCTAAAGCAAGCTTGGCACAAAGTTTTTCCCAAACCTTCATGTCTCTTAGCTCCTATCTTACATCTTGTAGAAGGAAACAAAAAAGATGGATAGAATGACTCTAAGCAAGTACAGTTACGCACCTTAACTCTCCTACAACACAATACTGAGCTTACGGCTTGAGGAAGAAGGCTTTGGACGACATTCCGGGAAAAGAAAACATAAACAACCAATGTGGGTGCCAACACTCGGCTGTGGTTTATTGATTTTCAGTGAAAATTCTACGTCGAAAATGGGGTATAACTGTGTCAAAATATTCTGAATGGTTATCGGCCCTTCTTGTATAGATTCCCCTTTTAATGGTTAACAACTTGTTCAAGTTTGAAGTAAATATCTTCAATAATAACAGAGCTATTATAAAATGTCAAAGTCCTTAGCAGGACATCGCCGACAAAGATGACGACATAGATGCAGATGACGCCAGGGCTCTGACAATCGCTCGACGCTTTCTTCGAAAACAGCCCAGCTAGAAATGCTGGTAAGCAGCATTTTCTTCTTTTAGCACAATGTTTTCTAACTTTCAATAGAAGCATTCACTCATTGTAGCCATATTTAAGCTGTTGTCTGCAAATGCTTTGAATTCAGAAAAGTCTAAAATTTTTCAGTGTGGAAAAGAGTTAAGCTTTTTGGGCACAGGTGAACTTAGAAAACTATGGTACATATTTTATGTGACTTCTTGTAACCTGTTTAATGTTGTCCAAACTATAAGTATTTGAGCCATGCTGTTGTAAAAGGGGGGGGGGGCTTAATGCATCTCCGCGATGCATTGTTCCAATCAGGCCATTAAATAATCATATATCCATAATAGGCACTATTTGAAACAACCGACTGGATCATGAGGTAGACTGGTCCTTGGACATACAGACAATGACCAATAGCGTCAAGTTTTGGCAAAGGCCAGCCTGCGCGGACTGTTCAGGCTGAACTGGGCCCATAATTTTCGCAGATGCATTAAGTCTCCATTTCACAAAGCATAGTTCATTTAAATTAGATAGGCTGAGGCGATGACATATCTTTTAAACAGTAGAAACCAGTGGGAATAGGTGAAAATGTTTATCCAGATGCCTTCTTACCAAGGTTCATCAAAGATGTTCGAATTCGTCCGAGATATTGCTTTTTTGTATTCTTGTGTTCTTGATATTTTATGCTAAAATTATACCTATAATGGCATGGACATATTGCAAACTTGATACAGAAATTTTACAGTTTTAAAATATTTGAAACGCAAAATACTGGTAACCATAATGACCCATGTAATGCGCATTGCCGGGCTCAAATTTTCTCCCGACTCGATATATGTAATTTTGTGTAAAATGTACATTCAGGAATCTGTAAAAATGCCGCCAATTGTGGAATTGGTCAAAAAGCATCATAACGGCATTTCTGTAAAACTTCATAAATGTGGCACTTCAGGTTACTGTAGTAATATAGTTTTAGTCTTGTCAGTACTAGGTAATTGTTGACGCAGTGACATCTTCATTGGATGTTGAATTTCACGCATTAATAATATTTTGTGTTGGACTCGGCAAACTACCAAAACAGACCATAGAACTGAGTTAGAAGTCGACATTTTCAAGTTCCTGTAGTATTTTATTTGTCTAAAATGTGACATGAGCGATTAAGGAATGATTCAGAACAACGCTTACAGATGATCCTTGTAAAGGACGGCCGATTAGGTTAAAACGGCGTGAATGTTGGCAACTGCGTATGACAAGGTGAGTTATGACAGGCAGGTTACGGCACGTTTCATACCACACTACATAGGTGTGTCTTGTTCCAAAGTACAAGTATTTCCTTACACAGGACCTAGAAATGTCTAAACTGAGCAAAAGATGAGTTTTGGTGGGGATTATATAAAAAGAGAACACAGATCTTTTGACTTTGCGCCCGGCAATACACTTTTATTATGTGTTTTGTAGTTCTCTGTTGAAGATGTATTACTCTATGAATTTGGATGAAATTTGGAGGATGTTTTGGGTATAGATTGTTTGATGTGTGTTATAAAATTTTAATTGGTCTCCTGGTTTTATTTTTACAACGAAATTCCACGAATTTATCGAACATCCCTTGTATTTACAATATAGATGAAGATCGAACCTTGTAAATTCGTGGCGTCGTAAAAAAACCATGTCTGAAAAGGATAATAAAATTTCATTTGTAATCTGTATGTCTATAGTCGAACAATTTGGTATTATGATTGTAGAATATTATGTAGAACATACATGCTTCAAATTGTATCATAATATAGAATTAAAGTGCTTTCTCGGTTTTAATGAGCGGTAATGTAGCTTATCAAAGTCATGATATTGTCGTTTGCACTTCATAAATATTTTTTACAGCGTACAATTCTTCCCACTGTATCTGCATGTTGCAAGTATAAGACTTATGTCTATATCACAATTTGTACCTACAATCATCCAAATCTACAGTTGAATTATTTGTCTAAAATCAGGTATGTAATGGTAACGTAGCTTTCTAACTCTTTTGTAATCTACGTTACTGTTATTTCATGTTTACTGTGTTAGTGCTTGGTTAAATAGGCCGAAAACCGCATGGAACATGTTTGAAAAAAAATGTTGTTGGACTGTTTCAAGCTTGGAAAAGACTCTTTTTCTATTTATTTTGAATTTACAGAATCATGGGTCACCTTATTCATGATAGTGTAACTTCTTATGCAGTGGTCTTTGAGTTCTAAACCTTTGACATAATTTCATTAATTTATGTATGTAAAAATTGGTGGGCAACGGAGAGATGAAAAAGAAAGTTGAACTGTTCACACTTTGTCGACAAGCGTTGGGCCTCTATTCTGAGAAAAGGTGATCAGCTACTCATTTACATTCACTGAATGTGAAAACAAACCTGTAAATACTGCCATTTCAGTCTTATGTTGGACAAACGATAAATCTGGCGTGAAATATATTTAACAAAGAAACACAGACAAAACATTTTATACTGAATTGCTGAACATTTTGGAAGTATGGGGGTCGGGAGTGGGTGTTACAGTCGAAAATTGCTTTATAACTTTTCAAATACTTGTAGCATTGTAATGAAATTTGGCTATTGGCAGAAAACGTTATATCTGGCAATAAACCAAGAAGTGAGTCAGGTGAACTGCATAAAATGTTTACCCTGCGTTTCTTTTTTCCATTTAGTATACAGTATAAAATTATTGATGATTGTCTGTTTTCCACCAATGAACTTTTTCATACCTGTATTTTTGAAATTACCCACAGCGTGCTGAAATCAATGGAAATAACACTTCATCTTGACAAAGTTAAACAAACTTAAGAACAAGATGGCCATGGTGGCTCTGAGTTGCTAATCTGAGACTTTTCGACACAACACGACCAATTTGCAACCTCTTCCGATATAGTAAGACAAACACTCTATATACTCTTAAGAGTATCTGACTGAAAATGTGGCCTCTAGAGTGTACACAAGCTTTTTACAGTTTGACCAAAATTCAAACTTGTCTAAGATGTCATCAAGAATAAGAATCTGACAAGTTTTATTAAGTTTTGGACTGAAAATGTGGCGTCAAATGTGTCACACGGTTTTTGTAACATTTTTTTCATTGACATACTTTTTGATCTGATGTTACCCGTTTTAAAACCTGGCCGAGATATCATCACGACAAACATTCTGACTAATGCTTATGCCTACTGGGCTGAAAATAAGTAAACGACCTACATGTATTTCTAAGATTTGTCCTCGAGACATACTTTGTGACCAAATATAACCTATTTTCAGAAACATGCAAAATACCATTTTCTTACTCCTTTGAGATATTATCAAGATAAAAATTCCTGCCAACCATCATGAGTTGTCAACTAAAAATGCGGCATCTAGAGTGTACACACGGTTTTTTAAAGATCTGACCCGGTGACCTTGTTTTTGACCCATTTTTTCTTTGCAGCTACCTTGAAATTTGATCAAGAAAAACAATCTGATAAACTTTAATGAGTGTTGGACAGAAAGTTTGGCCTCTAGAGTGTACACAAGGTATTTCTATGGTCTGACCGGGTGACCTACTTCTTTTTTACTGGAAGGGACCCATTTTTATATTTATCTAAGGTATCATCATGAAAAATATTCTGACGAACTTTCATGAGTGCTGGGCTAAAAATGTGGCCTCTACAGTACACACAAGTCTTTCCTAGGATTTGTCTAAGTGACTTTTTGTTCAAACGCGACCCATTTTTAAATTTATATGAGATTTTTTTTTTGTATCTTGGTAACCCACATTCAAATAAAGTCATTTCTCCCTAGAAGTTCCAGTAAAATTTCATCTCTTTAGCAGATACATTCATATTGTTACGCAATGTTCGTGACTAATCTAGTAATGCATTAATGTTTATTTAGTGTTCTAATTTAGTGACAGTGTCACGATATTTCTAGTACTTTCGATGTTTTTTTTTATAATAATCTAGAATAAATATCAATTTTCATAATTACTTTGTAATTAGCGAATGATTTTAATCGATGGTAATATAGGTATTTAACTGTTGTATGATATCCTAGTCTCAAAGAAAAAATGATGTTATTATTGCCATAATCCAGCGTATATGTTTATTGGGAATTTCCCTGTGTTTCTCTCGAATGTATATTTAAGCCGTAGACATTCAGTATCCTAGACATAGTAATAATGTACTTCCGGAAATTTCTGGGTGCACTAGATTGTTCTATTACGATATATAAAGGCCCAAAGACAGTAGGTAAGGGGGTCAGAAAAGTTGTGAGAATGGCGTCTTCTAAATAAAATATTTTGATTGTTTTGAAGTTTGAAAAAGGATTAAATACTTGGCATCGCCGTTGAAATATATTCTGTCATTATCATCGTTGGATCCTCAGCTTTTGCAGATCTAATGAGAAGTATTGAGACCAGGAATTTTATTTGTTCTTCGTGTCTTACTCGGTTTTTGGATCAACGGAATTGTGATAGCTTAGGACAGTTTGAATTGTTTAGACTCTGTGCAGTGTAAGAAGGAATTTATCATTTGTATTATAAATTACAGTGTTCTGAATTACCAAATTCTAAAACATAGTTCAGTGGAACTCTTCTGTTCTTTTTCGAGTCTATTACACCGTCATTTAAGCCGTAGACATTCAGTATCCTAGACATAATAATAATACATTCAGTGTCTTTTGGCTTGACTATATTTAACCATTAATTTTTCTCTTTGGACAGAGAGAAATAAAATAAACTTTATTCCGATGGTAACGATGATTTTCCTCTTTTTTGCGACTACTTTGAAATTTGATCAAGAAAAACAATCTGATAAATTTTAATGAGTGTTGGACAGAAAAATGCCCATTTACAGTGTCGTAGTGATTTGAACTGTGTAGATTCAAGTAGTTTAATAAGTAGTATAAGGATCTTCCAAGTGATTAATACTTTACCAATCCTGAGAGTTAAGGGCTCTGGGGGAAAAAGCATTTTCTCTTTTTCTCACAATGTCTTCTACCTTCTCTGAAACAGATTGATTTCACCATTTGAGTCATATTTTTCTGCACCGTTTTCTACCCTTCCAAAACAAATTCCATCATTTGAGCCACATTTAAACTGTCGTCTGCAGATAGTTTCAATTTGGACAAGTCTACAATCTACTCGTCTGGCAAAGGGTTAAAAGTGATCATTACTAGTTTCGCCTCCGTCAGAAACATCTCGATCTTCACGCATCTGATTTCCAATAGAACTTGTGGCTGCTTCACTACCAAATTCATATTCAATTGCATTGCCTGGATTAAAAAAAAAAAAAAAAAAAATAGCATGACTATAATGATCCACACATTTTGCATTCTTATAATGGTGAAACCTATACAAAGATTAAAAGGAACAAGATGAACAAACGCCCTCCATGATGCACACTTGCGATTGCACATGCACAAAACTGAAGGTTAGATTGCTATGTTGCCGTCACCTAAAGCAAGCTTGGCACAAACAGCTTTTCCCAAACATTAATGTCTCTTAGCTCCTGATCTTATATCTTGTTGAAGGAAACAAAAACAGATGGATAGAATGACTCTAAGCCAGCACAGTTACGCACCTTAACTCTCCTACAACACAATACTGAGCTTACGGGTTCAGGAAGACGGCTTTGGACGACATTCCAGGAAAAGAAAACATAAACAACCCATGTGGGTGCCAACACTCGGCTGTGGTTTATTGATTTTCAGTGAAAATTCTACGTCGAAAAAGGGACATAACTGTGTCAAAATATCTTAATGGTTACCTGCCCTTCTTGTTTGATGGTTAACAACTTATCCAAGTTTGAAGTAAATATCTTCAATAATAACAGAGATATTATAAAATGTCGAAGTTCTTGCATGACACTGCCAACAAAGATGCCGACGCAGATGCAGGAGACGCCAGGGCTACCATAATCGCTCGACGCTTTCTTCGAAAACAGCCCAGCTAGAAATGCTGGTAAGCAGCATTTTCTTCTTTTAGAACAATGTTTTCTACCTGTCAATAGAAGCATTCACTCGTTGTACCCATATTTAAGTTGTCTGCAAATGCTTTGAATTCAGAAAAGTCTAAAAATTTTTAGTGTGGAAAAGAGTTAAGAGCACAGGCGAACCTAAAAAATTATGGTACATATGTGACTTCTTGTAACCTGTTTAGAGTTGTCCAAACTATAAGTATTTGAGCCATGCTCTTGTAAAAGGGGGCTTAATGCATCTCCGCGATGCATTGTTCCAATCAGGCCATTAAATAATCATAGATCCATAATTGGCACTATTTGAAACAAAAGACTGGATCATGAGGTAGACTGGTCCTTGACCAATAGCGACAAGTTTCGACAAAGGCCAGCCTGCGCGGACTGTTCAGGCTGAGCTGGGTCCATACTTTTCGCAGATGCATTAAGTCTCCTTTTCACAAAGCATAGTTCATTTAAAATAGATGAGGCTGAGGCGATGACAAATATCTTTTAAACAGTAGAAACTAGTGGGAATGGTGAAAATGTTTGTTTAGAAGCCTTCTTACCAAGGTTCATCAAAGATGCTCGAATTCGTCCCAGATGTTGCTTTTTTGTATCTTAGTCACCCGTATTCGAATAAAGTTAATTCTCCCTTGAAGTTCTAGTAAATTCTATCGCTCTAGCAGATTATTGATCTTTTTTCATTCATATATTCAGTATCTTTTTGTTTGATGAGAAATGAAGTAAAAATTTAATCAGGTGGTAAGGACGACTAAATAATTCCTCCCTGCCCCCAACCCAATTTCAAGGTTTTCAAGTCGTAGTAATTTGAACTGTGTAGATTCAAGTAGTTTAAGGATAACATTGGATATTCTGTGCAGTCTGATCATCCAAGTGATTAACAGTATACAAATCCTGAGAGTTAACGACCCTGAGTAAAAAACAGTTTCTCCTTTTCCGACAATGTTTTCTACCCTTTCTGCAACAGATTCCATTTGATTCATATTAGGTTTGTCTGCAGATGATTTTAATTTGGACAAGTTTACAATTTTCTCGTATAGTAAAGGGTTAAAAGTAATCCGGTTATCATTACCCGTTTCGGCTCTATCAGAAACATTTTCATCTTCATGCATCTGACTTCCAATAAAACTTATGCCTTCCCTGCCCAATTAATTTTCACTTGCATTGCCCGAAAAGAAAAAAAAAAAAAAAAAAAAGCACGATTATAACGATCCACCATTTTGCATTCTGATGATGGTGAAATTTTCTACATGAAGATAAAAAGAAACAAGATAAACAAACGCCCACAATGATACACACTTACGATTGTACATACATAAAACTTAAGTTTAGACCACTATGTAGTGGTCACCGCAAGCAAGCTTGATACAAACAGGGAGGATAAAAAAAATCACAATGTCTCTTAGCTTCTGATCTTACATCTTGTTGAAAGACACAAAGACAGACGGAGAGAAGGGCTCTGAGCATGCACAGTTATGCACCTAAACTCTTATACAACACAATCCTGAGCTTTAATGCCTTGAGGAAGCCTGCCTTGGACAACATTACTGGAAACAGGAGACAAGAGCAACCCATGCGGGCGCCAACACTCGGCAGTGGTTTGTTGATTTTCAGTAAAAATTCTACGTTAAAAAAAGGGGCATAACTGTGTCAAAAATACGCCAGGGCTACCACAATCGCTCGATGTTTTCTTCGAAAACAACCGAGCTAAAAATGCTGGTAAGCAGCATTTTCTTCTTTTCCCACAATGTTTTCTATCTTTTAATAGAATTGTAAATTCATTTCAGCCCATAATTCAATTGTTTCCTGCAAAGCTCTCAATTCAGACAAGACTAAATTTGCAGTGTGGTAAAGAGTTAAGCTTCTTGGGCACAGACATGATTCTTACACTAGACACATGATCTTTTTTGTAGTTGACAGTTCTGCATGGACATGGTCATAATCACCCCCAAATATTTCAATTCTGATTTGATCTTGCCATGATCTTGAACTATGACCGACGTACATAGTTCTTGTCTGTGACGCATTATACTTTATGTTATTGACAATTTTTCACAGTTACACTGAAATTCATTCACAATTGAAAAAAGTTAAGGCTGGACACGAACACTCCCTCTCTTCCCCCGTCCCCCACCCCCTGGGAAAAAATCCTTTCCGAAACATATCTGACACTGCCGCATCTTAGTGACCTTGACCTATGGATATTATTCTTACGTGCTATAGATTGTCTTTATGAGGCTGCCAATTACGCAGTTATACTGAAATTCATTCATAAAATTGTTACAGGCCTGAAGTCAACAACAAAACATTTGATCTTGCTATGACCTTGATCTTTGACCTATAGCGATGTCTCTTTCCCAGGAAAAATTATTTCCACGTGGTTAATATTTGTGCAAAATTATTTCGAAATTAAGTCATAGGGAAAAAAAGAATATATATAGATCCACGATCAGTCTGGTCTTGATCTTACCTGTCTTCAAATAATGTGCTTTGTACAAAAAGGGCTAAAATTATAAATCGTTTTATATAAGAGTGCTTGCACCTGTATCTCTGTCCATATAAACTTGTTTTCTTTCTCTCTGTATATTAAAAATTAACCAAGACAGGAAGTAAATTCTAATAATTGACTTGATGCATTTGCTTAAATAGATCTGTTTCCAGAACTAGAGGCCCTTGACGGCCTGAATCGCTCTAATGGCAGTGGTTTTATTCATTTTCATTAAATCATGATGCAAAAAGGAAAAAGACAAATACACAATGAAACAATTGTTTGGATTCCAGCACGGTTTGATAGGATTTCAGTTCTCATTGTATTAAACAATCTATGCAAGTTTTAAATAAATGTTACAAATAATGTGGACTGTGTTGAGTAAAATATACTAAGTCTTCAAATCGCTACTTTTCCCACACTGGTCGCTAGATTTTCTTGATTTTTGACGGAGCCCTTGACGATACAATTAATCTTTGCAAGAATTGGATACAAAATGCAGACTTAATTGCGTAAGAAAGAAATGTAAATTTTCAACTGTAAATGGCTACTCTTCCCAAACAGATTGTCAATTTTTTCGATATCGATAGGGTTCAAGCTATTGATGATATAAAGCAACTGTGCAAGTTTCATAAAAATTCAACCACAAATGCCGACTCCATTGTGTAAACAAGAAAAGTAAATTTTCAACTTCAAATGGCTACTTTTCCCATACTTATTGTCGATTTTTTTCAAAATCATTAGAGTTCAAGCTGTTGATGATACAAAGTAACTGAGCAAGTTTCATGAAGATCAAATAACAAACGCCGCCTTCAGCAAGGAAAAAGAAATGGAAATTTTCAAATTCAAATAGTTACTTTCCTATACTGATTGTTACATTTTTTTTTTCAAAATTACTAGCGCTCAAGCTGTCGATGACACAGAGCAACTGTGCAAGTTTCATGAAGATCCGATTAAAAAATCCGACTCAATCGCATAAACAAGAAACGGAAATTTTCAAATTCAAATGGGTACCTTTCCCATTCTGATTGTCATTTTTTTTTCAAAATCAATAGAGTTTAAGCTGCTGATGATACAAAGCAACTGTGCAAGTTTCATGGACATCCAAAAACAAATGCAAACTTTATCACGTAAAAAGAAATGGAAAATTCCAAGTTCAAATGGCTACTTTTCCCATACTGATCATCAGATATAAATTTTGGACGGAATCTCTTGACCACTCCTATAGGAAAAGTAATGATCAGATTAGTCTATTAAACTATCTTTAAGACAAAAACAAAAGTTTCATACAGCTTTTTACGTAATCTATATAAAGTATCAACTCATTCTAATTTCTTCACCCTCGTAGTTGGATCATCTTGGTGTTTAACATGGAATTTTAAATAAAAGATAAGAAAGCTTAAGGTTTGTCACAATTTCTATGCTAGTGTACAGCTAGCTTTAATGAAAAGAGCAAAATGACTGAAAACCACTGAACCCATAACTGAAGACAGCCATATAGTTGAAACAATGTTGATAACATTTTGTTCACAGGTTATTGCACAAACAAAGCAGAATCAAAATGAAAGCAAAACTTCACTTTCCACAACCTGAATTTATAACTCCATTCAAAAGCAGTTTGATAACGCCTGACATGAATTTATATGTTTATTATTACTGCTGTTGAGACAATATGCATTATAGTGCCTTACTGTTTATCATGTGAACCTGAAATTTAGCCACAAGGTCAATGTTATCCAGTGACATGGAAACGTAATGTAGACTTGTCTTTGACATCTGTATACTCTTAATACAATCTTGAAATACATCAACTAAACTTTCTCCATAACTGAGCAGGTTTACTGAAATAGAAATCAAAGCATTCAATTAATCATAATCTATTTATTGCTTGACTAAGATGCAATTTGCACAATTCTAATTGTATGGTGCTTTATGCCAGTCTTACTGTTATTTCAATCATATCACAGAGACACCTCACTCATTCATGTGTTGTGGATTTTACCTTAACTAGGCTAGGGATATGAAATGTCTTGCACAAGGACAATCCTATTAACCCTTTCAGCGCCATAGGCGAAAACAGGAACTTTTGCGGATGGCACAGATCAAGATCAGATTGCACAGAACGTGCAGTCTGATCTTGGATCTATGCCATCCGCTTGTTTAGTCAAGCCTATACAATAAAAATCTTTCTGGGTTTAAGTGGATCGTATTTTCAGCTGTCAAAAGAAGTCGAGTTCATTTATTTGGCGCCAAAAGAGTTAAAAAGGCTTGCTCATTAAGTGATATTCTACCCAGGTCCTTCTAGGTCTTCTGCACTGAACCCACTGAAACACTGAATAAAACGCTTAAAATGACAAAATGAAAACATCAAATAAAAACATGAATGAAGGACAGAAAAATTCAAATGATAAGAGAAATATGCACAGTATCACCCTTTTTAGCGGATTTGTGTAGCAAATTCACTTCCTGTGATCAAACTGGCAGGAACCAAATACATCATGCATTAAGATGCATGCATGCTCATTTTCAGTTTTGAATAGCTGGTCTGTACTACATTATCGGTTTGACCTGAACCAAATACTGTCATACATGCTTGCCTTCTACTCATTCTACTTTCAATTTTCGCTAATACATGCAGACCTCATTTTTTGTCACAACTGTATTCGTACTATATACAATCCTGCACATGTACATACAGTCCTAAATCTTATACCAGCAGAAACTGCGTCGGATTGATCAATCAAATTGCTACCAGTACTCCTCAATAATTTCATGCAATAAATAATAGTTACTGCGTGTCCGGCTTGGCAGAACCACTTTGACTTTCCTTGCCTTTGCTAACTTTCGTAACTAGTAACCTATACATACAAATGCATTACATGTGATGGAAATTTTATTTTTCATTACACCATATCATAGCTTAAAGGCCCAATAGTAGCAAAAATCGATGTATGTGTTAAAATGCATTTAAATTTAAATCATACCATTTAAAAGTATGGAAAATATTGTAAAGATGGCAATCTGTTATTATGTAGTCGGTCCAAGTGTTAGTCCCTGGCAGAAAAATAACTTTTATAATCAGGCAACAAGACGTGTGTAACTAAAAAGTGACTGATGCCCCTGAAAACACATATGACCTTGCTGTGACCTTGATCTTTACACTACGGAAATGACTCTTGAGCATGACACATTGTCTCAATGTCATGAACATTTATGCAGTTATTTTGAAATTAAGTTAAAGGGAAAAAAAGTTATGGCACGGGCGCAAAATCGGCTACCCCCAACACATTTGATCTTGCTGTGACCTTTACCTTTAACCCAAGGACATGACTCTTGCACATGACACACCGTCTTTGTTGTATAGTTAACGGTTCTGCAAATTATACTGAAATTCATTCATAATTAAAAAAGTTACAGGCCGGATACGAATACTATACCCCCCTTACACACATGTGACCTTGCTGTGACCTTGCCCTTTAACCTATGGATGTATCTCTTGTGCATCATACATCATCACAACGTGGTTAACAGTTATGCAAAGTCATTTTGCAATTAGATCAAAGGTAAAAAAGTTATGGCCCGCACACCGTTCCAAACATATTTGACCTTGTTTCGACCTTGACCTTTAATCCATGGACAGGACTCTTGCACATTATGTGGTTAACAATTCTGCAAAGTTTTACTGAAATTCATTTATAATTAAAAGAGTTACAGGCTGGACAGGAATACTGCCCCCCCAACACATTTGACCTTGCTATGCCCTTGACCTTTACCCTATTGACATATCTCTTGTGCATGACACATTGTCTCAATGTGGTTAATATTTGTGCCAAGTAATAATGAAATTGTACAATAGAGAAAAAAGTTATGGCCTGGACAAGAAAACGACTACCCCTCCCCTGCCCCAAACACATTTAACCTTACTATGACCTACACCTTTAATCCACGGACATGACTTCTGCGCATGACATATTGTCTTTATGTGGTTAACAATTCTGCAAAGAGTAATACTGAAATTCATTCATAATTAAAAAAGTTACAGACCAAATGTTAACCACATTGTGATGATGTATGATGCACAGGAGATACATCCATAGGTTAAAGGCCAGACATGAGTACTACCCCCATGAACACATTTGACCTTGCTGTGACCTTTAACCTATGGACATATCTCTTGCGCATGGCACATCGTCTCGATGTGGTTGACATTTGTAGCGAGTTGTATTGAAATTGAACAATATGGAAAAAAGTTATGGCCTGGACACATAAGTGGACGGACGACCAAACAAAAACTATGTCCCCGAAAAAAAAATTCAGGGGCATAAAAAGTAAACAAAGAATAGAGAGACCTGGCAAGTTAGTTTTTACCTGGTTTTGAAATTAATTTCTCTGCCGACGACGAACAATTGGACCAATTGTACAATAACAGATTGTAATCTTCACAATAATTTCCAGTACTTATAAAATGCATGATTAAATGTAAATGCATGTTTAAACCTGTTTTGTTTACTTTTGGCAGCTATCGTTACTTAAATACTATTCCACAAATCAACTTTTCAGGACTTTGAGTCCTTTGATTTTACACTGTGATCATCAGGCATCAACCATTTGGAAGTGCCAAAAGTTGTCAAAGTAAGTTTTGAGCAATTTGCTGTAAAACACCAGTACATCATCTTATCTGTAAAATTTCCTTACTTCGTTAACTCTTAACCATAAAAAACCCGAGTTTTAACGCCCTTGAGGGAGAAAGCTCTTAAAAATATTGGGGTGAAAGTAGAAAATGATGGAAACCTGCATTTCTCCTTTTCCCACAATGTTTTCTTCTCAATTAAAAGCAACTTTCATCATTTAAGCCACTCTTGATTTGTTGTCTGCAAATGCTTTGAATTTTGACAAGTCTAAAATTTTGTCATGTGGTCAAGAGTTAATACCTTATCACAAGATCCTGATCATAGGGGTGGCAGTGGCAAAAAGACAAATAATTAGTGGACTAGCTCTTTACCACACACAATCCTGACTTTTAACATCCTTGAGAAAAAAAAAAGCTCTTGAAAACATTGTGGAAAAAGGAGAATATACTGGTAACCAACATTTTATCCTTTTCCCATAATGTAGAGTCAAATATAAAGTTCAGTTTTTGAGTCACATCTATTTTGTCATCTGCAAATGCTTTCAATTTAGACAATTCTAAGATTCTGTCAATTGGTAGAGTAAACAGTTGGCAAAATAGTCTGTGCAAATGTACATCACATAACTCCTCTTGTCAAAAAGATAAGTACATGCACAGCAATTCACTCATAATGTCATTAAATCTACACAAAAGTTGCCGTATTTCAGTTTTTTTCATACAAAAAGGTCCAATACCATTCCTGACTATTTTAAGAGCTATTAGAATTACTGATACTCTTTCTTAAGTTGTATCTGTTACTGAATTTACTTCAAATTAACCCTTCACCACACTACCATTGGAAGAAGGTTTTTGAAAACATTGTGAGAAAAGGAGAAAATGCTGGTAACCAGCATTTTCTTTTTTTCCATTTATGTTTTTTACCCTTTCAAATCCAACGATTTGAATATTATTTAATTTGTTGTCTGCATATGCTTTGAATTTGTACCAGTCCAAAATCTTGTTATTTGGTAAATAGTTAATACAGAGTATTTGTATGCTTGAATAACTAAAATTTCATTTTGAAATTATAAACCCATTGACAGTATATTCCATGAGAAGGCATAATTACAATAAATTCATCAAATGGCTGTTTACATCTGTTCAATAATAAAGGAACATCTGGTCTCTATCATGTACATGTATATACTTACTGTTTTCGTCAAAAAATAATGTTACAGAATCACAGCTATTTGTTATGTGTAGTCCCTCCATAATGGCTACCTTCAAACTTTCCAAGTCATCTTGGCAGAACATGTGTACAATACAAGAAACTGGCAATTTTCCCCCTGGTGTTGTCAGTGAATCATCTCTTATTTCTTTGTTAGTTCCTGTATAGGAATAATGATGAGATACTTCATGTTGACGATGATGTTGTACTTGTTTGATAATCATGCTATTAACTCTTTACCAAACGACAAAATTTTAGACTTGTCCAAATTGAAAGAATTTGCAGACTGAAAAATTGAAATTTGTTTTGGGAAGGGTAGAAAACATTGTGGAAAAGGGGAAAATGTTGGTTACCAGCATTTTCTCCTTTTCCCACAAGGTTTTCAAAAGGCTTCTTTCACAGGGTCGTTAAAAGTCAGGATTGTGTGGTAAAGAGTTAAGCCTATCAACTTATGCACTGCTTTTGTGTTGTTAGAAAGAAGTCAAGTGACAAAGATTTGTCGCAACAGCTGGAATTGCTGTAATTGCTCACCTTACAGCTCCCTCGATGAGCCATTTTTTTGTCAGGCTTTGCCTGCTATTGCCACCATCCTCAAAACAAAGTGATTGACACAAAACAACTATGTAACAAAATGCAGATACATGATTTTAGATGTATTTTGGTCTCCTCTTGAATAAAAAATCTCAAAAAAACATGATCCTTGTGTCTTGAACAAAATGAATTCTGGAATGCATAATAAATGTTTGTAAATTTGAATAACTTTTGCAGCAACATTGTTGAAAAACTACAGAACTTGTTCAATGCTTAAGGCTGAAATTTAAGCCTGATTGATAAAACTCAGCATAATATTTCCCTTTATATTCATGACTTTAACCTAGCTGTTAATTTCCTATTTTCAATTCATACATCTTCTTAGCAAAGCGTCTTATAAGTCTCTTGACAAAAATTACACGCTTGATCACAAAATTGGACAAGTGCCAGCCAGTCATCTCCTGCTACTAGTTTCTGAAAACCTTTGTGTTCTCCTTCAATATCTCTTTGGCCTTTAGTATTTGAAACAAGAGGGCCATGACGGCCCTGGATCGCTCACCTCAGTCAATAGGCAAAATTTCACTCCAGGGTCATAATTACTCAATGTAGAACTCATCTGAGATATTATTAAGACAAACATTCTGACCAATTGTCAGGTCAATTGAGCTGAAAATGTGGCCTCCGGAGTGTCCAAAATGTATTTCTTCAATTTGACCTAGTGACCTAGTTTATGACCCTATGTGACCATATTTCAAACTCGTCCGAGATATTATCAAGACAAACACACTGACCAATTTTCAGGGCAATTGAACAAGAATTGTGGTCACTACAGTGCCCACAAGATATTTCTTTAAATCTGACCTAGTGACCTAGTTTATGACCCTATGTGACCCAATTTTGAACTCGTCCAAAATTTTATCAAGACAAATGTGCTGATCAATTTTCAGGTCAACTGAGTAAGAATTGTAGCCTCTAGAGCGCCCACAAAAAATTTCTTTCAGTTGACCTAGTGACCTAGTTTATGACCCAAGGTCACCAAAATTCAAACTCATCTGAAATTTCATCAAGAAAAACATTCTGACCAATTTTTAAGTCAATTCAGCAATAAATGTGGCCTCTAAAGTGCCCACAAGGTATTTCTTTAATTTGACCTTGTGACCTAGTTTATTACCCAAGGTATCCCAAATTCAAACTCATACGAGATTTTATTTAGACAAAGAATCTGACCAATTTTCAAGACAATTTAGCGATAAATGTGGCCTCTAGATTGCCCACAAGGTATTTCTTTAATTTGACCTAGTGACTTAGATTATGTCCCAAGGTGACCTAATTTTGAAGTTATCAAAGATTTCATCAAGACAAACATTCTGGCCGATTTTCGGGTCAACTGAGCAATAAATGTGGCCCACAGAAAGCCCACAATATATTTCTTTAATTTGACCTAGTGACCTAGTTTATGACCCCCAACTCCTCCGAGATTTAATTAAGACAAACATTCTGACCAATTTTCAAGTCAATTTAGCAAACAATGTGGCCTCTAAAATGTCTACATGGTATTTCTTTGATTCGACCTAGTGACCTAGTTTATGACCCCAGGTGACCCAATTTCAAACTCATCCGAGATTTCATTAAGACAAAAATTCTGACCAATTTTCAAGTCAATTGAGCAAAAAATGTGGCTTCTTTAAGAGTGCCCACAAGGTATTTCTTTAATTTGATCTAGTGACCTAGTTTTTGACCCCACATGACCCAATTTCGAACTCATCCGAGTTTTTATCAAGACAAACATTCTGACCAAGTTTCATGAGTATTGGACTGAAAATGTATCCTCTAGAGTGCACACAAGGTTTTCCTAAGATTTGACCTGGTGACCTAGTTTTTGAACTGAGGTGACCCAGTTTCATACTTTTCCAAGATATCATCAAGACAAAGATTCTGACTTAGTTTCATTAGTATGGGACTGAAAATGTGGCCTATAGAGCGCACACAAGTTTTTTTCTAAGATTTGACCTAGTGACCTGGTTTTCAACCCCACATGACCCAATTTCAAACTCGACCGAGATTTTACCAAGACAAACATTCTGACCAATTTTCACAAGTATCTGACTGAAAATGTGGCCGCTAGAGCGTACACAAGGTTTTTCTAAGATTTGAGCTAGTGACCTAGTTTTTTAACCCCACATGACCCAATTTCAAACTCATCTGAGATTTTATCAAGACAAACAATCTGACCATGTTTCATGAGGATCGGACTGAAAATGTGGCCTCTAGAGTGTACACAAGGTTTTTCTAAGATTTGACCTAGTGACCTAGTTCTTGACCGCACATGACCCAATTTCAAACTTATTACAGATTTTATCACGACAAGCATTCTGACCAAGTTTCATGAGGATCGGACTGAAAACGTGGCCTCTAGAGCGTACACAAGGTTTTTCTCAGATTTGATCTAGTTACCTAGTTTTTGACCCCACATGACCCAAGTTCCAGTCCGTCCGAGATTTTTTCAAGACAAACATTCTGACCAAGTTTCATGAGGATCGGACTGAAAATGTGGCCTCTAGAGCGTACACAAGGTAAAAAGTTGACGACAGACGACGGACGACGCACACCGCACGACGGACACCAGAAACAGCACGATCACAATAGCTCACCATGAGCACTTTGTGCTCAGGTGAGCTAAAAATAGAGTTCTGGTTGTGGAAAAAAAGAAAAATAGCATGCATCGTTAAAAGTCGGGATTGTGTGGTAAAGTGTTAATATTTGTGCATTGGGGCCCTAATTCATAAGGTCAATAAACTGGTATCCTATTGTATGCACTTTGCGCTCAGGTGAGCTAAAAATAGAGTTCTGGTTGTGGAAAAAAGGAAAAATAGCATGCATCGTTAAAAGTCGGGATTGTGTGGTAAAGTGTTAATATTTGTGCATTGGGGCCCTAATTCATAAGGTCAATAAACTGGTATCCTATTGTATGTCATGACATAACAGAATGACTTCTTATATATGAACCATACTCTGAGAAAAGGGGGCTTAATGCATCTGCAAAAAACATCAACCCATGTCAGTCTGCGCAGGCAGACCTTGGCCGAAATTTTTTGCTATCTTTAAATTTTCTGCATGTCAAAGGACCAATCTACATCATGATTCGATTTGTTATTGTAACAAGAGGGCCATGATGGCCCTGGAGTCGCTCACCTGAGCCTTTTGACCAAGCACAACCAATTTCCAACGTCTTGTGAGATATATGTATTACCAAACAATAAAATTTTAAATTCATCAGTCTGAACCTTCCGCATAAAACAAATAATATGTGGATCAAGCTGTGGAATTGGTCTCTCAAAGGGGTAGAAAACATTGTGAAAAAGGGAAAAAATGCTGGATACTAGCATTTTCTCACTTTCAAACAATGTTTTCAAAAGGCTTCTTTCTGAGAGTCATTCGTACACTAGGTTTTTCTAAAATTTGACCTAGTGACCTAGTTTTTCAGCCAACATGACACATTTTCAAACTGGTCCAAGATATCATCAGGACAAACATTCTTACCAAATGTCAAGAGTATTGGACTGAAAATGTGGCCTCTACTGCATACACAAGGTTTTTCTAAGATCTGACCTAGTGACCTAGATTTTGACCCAACATGACCCATTTTCAAACTCATCCAAGATATTACCAAGGCAAACATTCTGAGCAACTTTAAAAGAGTATTGAACAAAAAATGTGGCCACAACAGTGTACACATAGTTTTTCTAAGATTTGACCAGGTGACCTAGTTTTTGACCCAACATGACCCATTTTCAAATTCGACTGAGATATCATCGAGACAAACATTCTGACCAGCTTTCAAGAGTATCAGACAGAAAATGTGGCTTCTGGAGCTTACACAAGGTTTTCCTAAGATTTGACCTAGTGACCTAGTTTTTCACCCGACATGACCTATTTTCAAACTAGTCAGAGATATTATCAAGGCAAACATTCTGACCAACTTTCAAGAGTACTGGACAGAAAATATGGCCTCTAGAGTATACACAACGTTTTTCTTAGATTTGACCTGGTGACCTAGTTTTTGACCCAACATGGCACATTTTCGTACTATTTCAAGATATAATCAAGACAAACATTCTGGTCATTTTTCAAGAGTATTGGACTGAAAATGTGGCCTCTATAGTGTACAAAAGGTTTTTCTAAGATTTGACCTAGTGACCTAGTTTTTAACCCCACACAACCCAATTTCAAAGTTGTCTGAGATTTTATCAAGACAAACATTCTGACCAAGTTTCATGAGGATTGGACTGAAAATGTGGCCTCTAGAGCGTACACAAGGTTTTTCTAAGATTTGACCTAGTGACCCAGTTTTTGACCCCACATGACCCAATTTGGAACTCGTCTGAGATTTTATCAAGACAAACATTCTGATCAAGTTTCACAAGTATCTGACTGAAACTGTGGCCTCTAGAGCGTACACAATATTTTTCTAAGATTTGACCTAGTGACCTAGTTTTTGACCCCACATGACCCAATTTGGAACTCGTCTGAGATTTTATCAAGACAAAGATTCTGAAGAAGTTTCACAAGTATCTGACTGAAAATGTGGCCTCTAGAGCATACACAAGGTTTTACTAAGATTTGACCTAGTGACCAAGTTTTTGACTCCACATGACCCAATTTCGAACTCGTCCGAGATTTTATCAAGACAAACTTTCTGACCAAGTTTCATGAGGATCGGACTGAAAATGTGGCCTCTAGAGCATACACAAGGTTTTTCTAAGATTTGACCTAGTGACCTAGTTTTTGACCCCACATGACCCAATTTCGAACTCGTCCAAGATTTTATCAAGACAAACATTCTGACCAAATTTCACAAGTATCTGACCGAAAATGTGGCCTCTATAGCGTACACAATGTTTTTCTAAGATTTGACCTAGTGACCTAGTTTTGACCCCACATGATCCAATTTCGAACTCGTCCGAGATTTTATCAAGACAAACATTCTGACCAAATTTCATGAGGATCGGACTGAAAATGTGGCCTCTAGAGCGTACACAAGGTTTTTCTAAGATTTGACCTAGTGACCTAGTTTTTGACCCCACATGACCCAATTTCGATCTCGTCCGAGATTTTATCAAGACAAACATTCTGACCAAATTTCATGAGGATCGGACTGAAAATGTGGCCTCTAGAGCGTACACAAGGTTTTTCTAAGATTTGACCTAGTGACCTAGTTTTTGACTCCACATGACCCAATTTCGAACTCGTCCGAGATTTTATCAAGACAAACATTCTGACCAAGTTTCATGAGGATTGGACTGAAAATGTGGCCTCTAGAGCGTACACAAGGTAAAAAGTTGACGACGGACGACGGACGACGCACACCGCACGACGGACGACGGACACAGCACGATCACAATAGCTCACCATGAGCACTTCGTGCTCAGGTGAGCTAAAAATATCTATTTAAGAGGGTCCATGTGATGCCAAGCTTGGTATAATACATCATGGAGATGCATTAATTCTCCCTTTTCCAGAGCATGGCTCAAACACACACACGCGAGTGTGTGTGTGTGTGTGTTTAATTTCTCAAACATAAGCACCAGGGCCCGGGTTCTCGAAAATACTTAAGTTTCCTATTTTACTCAAATCTACAAATGGTCCCAGGTTCTGACTTGAGTTTATTATTGGAAACATATTTCAGCAACATTAACAGATTGTAGTAACGTTCTCATATCCTAAGTTGACACTACGTTTCAGACTCAATTAAGCAAAATAAATGGGCTTCAGTCAATTAACAGACTTAAGTCCGTTACTTTGCTGAGTTGAGTCCGAAATGTTGTGTCAACACAGGACTTGGGAATAGGTCTGTTAATGTTAGTGAAATGAATCTGGTAAAAAAAACTCAACTTAAGTCGGAAAGTAAGTGTGTTTGCAAATTTGAGTAAAATAAGAGACTTACGATAAACCCTTTTTTCGTGAAACTGAACCCAGATCTAATCTGATCAAATCCAAATCTTTACCCTTTTCATGTTTTTTTTTTTTTTTTTTTTTGGGGGGGGGGGGGTTAAGTGAAGGCTTTTTGAAAGTTGTCAAATAAATTCTTACGGATTTTTGTTGATTCCATTATCATTTATTCAAAGACAAGGACATTGACTTTATCTTTGCCATAAAATGATCCTATAATCACAAAGATCAAGTATGAACACTTTACATCCTATAAGTTACCACAAGAACATTTTACAAAAATCATTGAACACTATGATGTGACACCCAGACTGGGGCCATCCTTGATCCAAGCAGCACAATGTGAATAACTTTGAAACAACACCATCCTTTGTTTCAGAAAAAAGGAGAATTTTGAAATTTCTTGTTATAAATCTCTATGTAAAACAGCTGACCCCAGGGGTGGAACTATCTCTGGCCCAAGTTAAAATACCAAATATAAACTGACACTGGACCATCCTATGGTGCTATCAAACAAATATCAAGACTCTCGGCGTTGTTGTTTCAAACAAGAACAGGTTTAACAACAACTAAATGGCCAAATAGGGCCTGTGTCACTCTACTGGCAGTAAAGGACCTTTGTATCTTATGGAAACAGTCAAAATGACAAACACATTTTCCTATGAACTATCAACTTTAAGTCATAAATAAAATTCTCCCGAATGGAGTTAAAACAACTAAACCTACTGTCACACTTTAGGGTTTCACATACATAAAAGTATAACAGATTTTGAAAGCCCGCGCGCGCCGCCATCCTTTCCATATAACATAGAAAAACAGCATCTAATGTTGATATTTTTCAAGAGAATTACAGGAAATTACAGTTATTTTCTATCATCTATCATGAACTTATGGTGGGCAAAATAATCTATGATTTTTCGGGAGGTTGAACTGGTCTTGAATACACTCCGGTCACAATGACAACATCAGGACAGCACAAAAGGTATGGAAATATTTTTTTCTGATACAAAACAACAATGTAATAAAAATTTAACAAATCTTACAAACACAATCTTTCAAACACGAGGGCCATTATGGCCCTGTATCACTCCACTGCCGTTAAACCCTTTACCACACAATCCTGAGTTTTAACAGCCCTGAGAAAGAATGCTTTTGAAAACATTGTGAGAAAAGGATATAACTCTTTGTTTCCCACAATCTTTTCTCTGTTTCCTGCAACGAATTTCAATTTTTGAATCTCAATTATATTATAATCTGCAAATGCTTTCCAAATTTGACTAGTCTAAAATTTTGTTGTGTGGTAAGGAGTTAAGTATCATGCCCTTAATTGAAGAAAATAGCCTAGCTCACACCCTCCACCAACAACAATAAAAAAGAAGTCATATTTTTTCAAATGCAGATATGATGTCGGTGAATACAAGCAGGTCTAAACAAGTACCATTCATACCGAAAATCAGTGTACTCTAACATAGAATGCTTCGACAACTAGACTACCAAAACTTTAGTAGCAACAAAACCACTTTTTTTCAAAAATTGATTGATTGCATGGTTTTAAACGCCGATCTCAAAATTATTTCAGTTATATCACAGCGGCCAGCGCACCTATCCATGCTTTCCTGAATTTTTTTTACCAGTACTTCGCACGATATTCTTTCCAAGCCACTAGCTGCTTTCCCACATAGCCACTGTCGAAACAATGGTCAGCGGTGAGAGAGGAATGAGTCCTTCGCAATGACTATCATCAATCCCCGGAAAGAAAATGGCCGAGCCGGTGATCGAACCAGCAACCTCCTGTTCTCAAGTCCTGTCACTTTTTTTAAAAAAGTTTTGGAACAAAAAACTGAATGATACAAACCTCACTTCATATTACATATTCAACTCATCTAACAATCTAACAATTATCATTACAGTAAGTCATTCTCATTGAAAAATGAAAGTTTACTATCAGAAAAACTTGAAAAACCAACACCAATCATGTAATAATGCAGTCTGATTTTCAAGGGAGGTAAATGGTAACAAACTAAGATATATCTGTGATGTGTGAACAAGAGTTATTTGCCTTGATCATTATATTAAGTTATATTAACTTCATATACATGTACTACCATAGAAAACTTGAGACCCCTAGGGCTGGGCCAATTTTGACCCCAAAGCTTTAATAGGGACATCATTGGTAAAGGTCTATTAGATGAAGCTGCATGCCGAATTTGGTAGCCTGATGCTCTATGGTTATGAACTAGAAGGTTTTAAAGTTTTGGCTATATAAGCCCATGAAAAACTTATGACCCCTGGGGCGGGCCGATTTTGATCCTAGGGCTATAATTTGAAGAAAACTGGTAGAGGTCTATTGGATGAAGCCACACACTAAATTTGGTAGCCCTAGGCCTTACAGTTTTTGGACAAGAAGATTTTCAAAGTTTTTCAAATTTTTCAGTTTTGTTGCCATAGCAACCAGAGTTTTTCCTGAAATCAAATTTTTTGAAGACATTCTGAGGAGGGTTATGGCAGGCACATTTCTGTGAAGTTTCATCAAAATTGGATGGGTCGTTTCAGAGAGAATGTTTGAAATAAAAGTTAACAGATGTACAGATGGATGCACAAATGCACAATGGACACATGGCCATGATATAAGCTCACTGGCCTTTGGCCAGTAGAGCTAAAAACCGTATTCATATTTTAAATAAATCTCTGGCTCTGAGGTGTCAATGTACTTTAAACTTGTCCAGAGTTATGTGGTGTAAAGCATATGGTGGGTAAAAAAATGTGATTTTTTCTTTTAATCTAAACCACAGGTGTTCTGTTTCGTCCAACGCGCTCGATAAGCTGGCATTGTGAGGAGTGTCACTAGAGTGACTGATGCACCTGAAGTTAATATAATCCTTTCCTGTGAGCTGTGAACATGAACGGTGACTATGGACACAACTCTTATAAATGATTCTGACCTTGTTGTGACCTTAATCTTTGTGACCTAAACCTTTGACAGACATAATTCTTGCACATGACACATTGCCTTTATGTCGTTGCAGGTATGCTGAATTTTCTATCGAATTAAAAACAGTTACAGGCCTAACTAGAACTGTTGCAAAGTGGACAAAAATACCCTCCCCTCCAGCACCTTGTCACTGAAACAGCACATTTAGAGAAAACGAAGTTAACCTGTGACCTTGACCTTTGACCCATGCGAACCAAAAACAATAGGGCACCTAAACTAGATAACACTGGACAGACCACAGAATTACCTTGTCCAAGTCTATCTACAATACATCCAATACTTTTATCATTCTTTTATAGACCTAAACTTATATCCCTAGATGCTTGTGTCACTCTTTAAGATGCTATTTCTTATTATTTTGATGCTGAACAGAGGAATGAGGTGCAGTCCTTCCTCTTTATTGCTGACAAATGCCTCATGAATTTCAATAACGAGATATTATTACAATATAAGTGTGATTGTCAATTAACCCTTGGAGTGATACGCAAAACGTCAGTTGCTGTGTAGTTTAATATCAGACTGGACAGAACATGCAGTCTTATCTTTGATGTACGCTGTCTACTACTTTAAAAAAACCTGGCCAAAAGAGCTGTGGAATTGCAATAGTAGGGCTTCTTTCCCTAATCATAAATACATGTTTCATTAATCCATGGCTGTAGGGGTTAATAGGGTCATGAATTACATGAATAACCCAATATCCCTTCGGTCCCACTTGGGGTCATCAAGGTCAACCATCAGTCCATGTCCCTTTCTAATATTTTTTAGAATTAAGATGACCTTTTTATACTTCTATTTTCCTTTCCCTGGCTATGCGGCATGAAGTCAGTGATGAAATCCATTATTTGAACCAAAATTGAGTATTGTTTTTAGAAGTGGTCATGGCAGTTCTTGACATTCAACCATCAGTGCTACTTTAGGCTACTAGACTCCTTGACATAAACTGCCATGTGGCAGACATTCACAGATATTAAGCCTATTAAATCTTGCTATTTTAAGAAGACTTTTAAGAAATATAGATATACCTTAAAGTACACTAGGAAACATTTGAAGGAAAGGAAAACTTTTTTTTACAGGGGAGAGGAACAAATCCCTGGTTAAAGCAGATGATTCTTCCTAGAATGTCTTACATACATACTGTTGCAGTAAATTGATCGTGAAACTAAAAATGATTTTCAAAAGGATGTTGTCCTTTATGTAGTTGATGGTCAAGGTGTTATAAATTTTGTTTCGTTTGAGTGTAGCCACGATCTCGCCACCATCCCTCGATATTGACACTGCGATGTCACATGAAAAATAATTACCTGCATTAGATTTAGATTATCGGCAAATTCGTTAATCACAGAAAACCCCGCCAATGTCCCCTGGAGGTGATATTACGGAACCGATCAACAGTTTTGCAACACATCTGTATAGACCCTGAATGGAGATCGCCATAAGGAGTTATTAACTAGTTACTAACTAAATATTACCACCTGGACCAAGTCTATGGTATAAGAGGGCAATTTCACAACTTTATATGCATTATTCAAAGAAATGTCCAAGCTCAATAGATAAATCTTTGTAACTTTTGCAGAGACATTTTTCAAATGTCTCTGCAAAAGTTACAATCTCTGGATATTAGTTTCACAAATTTACAATCTCTGGATATTAGTTTCACAAAGCTCAATTTGTGGCACAGACTTACAATTGAGGTAGTCACAGATGGATAAATTCGGATTCACAGACATGCTGATTCCAGTATACTCTGAACACATTCGTTTTGTGGCAATACAAATGTACATAAAGTTTATACTTACTGTGATTTGTCCACAACTTTTGTACATCAGCACCTACATGGCTTAATAGGGCATGCTCTTTTAACTTTACTGAAACATACGATAATGACTTTGAAAGCATAACTGATAATCTTGAGTATTTAACAACCATATCAATCACAATCGGCTATTCATTTCATTTAAAAAGCTTGCAATGAATTTGTTCAACATATTACTTACTTTGTTCTGATCACCTAGACATAAGTAATAGTTAAGAAAAAAGTGGCATGCCGAGGGGCAACGCATCACACAGGCACTCTTTCTATGAATAACAAATGGAGGATCATGACAGTGCTTTACTGGTCCATTAGCTAACCAAACTAATAAGCTTTGCTTAATGGTGTAATAAGCGATATCTAACAGTCACATGTTTATCATTTTACAGAAGATGAAAGATAACTAAAATGTCGTCGACATGGGCATTAGGTCAATGGAACAAAGAAGGATTTCTTTTCTATCGAATGGGAGCGAGATAATTAATTAGACAAAAATGAAAATAACTTTGAGGTAACATTTTGGGTGAAATCTGCTCGTTATCAACAAATGTAATGAAAAAAAGAGGACCATATTTTCAAACCCTTTTGTGTATATAGATTAGTCTGAGAATACATCAAATGTTTGATGTCTGAAACAATACAGAACAAGAGCGCCAAGATGCAATGATAGGTTTTAGAGAAAAAAAAATGTTATCCTGACCACCTATCTAAATTACATGAACATTGTGCTGGATACATGACTTTTAAGCCTACCTGCGCTATAGGAAAAACGGGGATGGGGGTGGGGGCTCTTGCTAATGGCAAAGGCCAAGATCAGAATATGCAGGCTGATTTTGTATTTATGCAGACATTTTGTTTAATGAAGTCTTTAACCCTTTACGACAGGAGAAAAATTTTGACTGTCCATATTGAAAGCATTTGCAGACGACAAATTAAAGGTGGCTCGAATAATGGAATTTGTCTTTGATAGGGTTGAAAGCATTGTGGGTAAAGCAGAAAATGCTGGTTACCAGCATTTTCTCCTTTTCCACAATGTTTTCAAAAGCCTTATTCATCAAGGTCGTTAAAACTCGGGATTGTGTGGTAAAGGGTTAAGGTAACATTCTGTCTGACTTCTAGAGAGGTGTATCTTCAGCCATTGAGAGAGGTCATGTTAATAAGTCTGGTACTTGAAGAGTTAAATGGCAACTCCTCTGAAATATCAAACAAGAGGGCCATGATGGCCCTGGGTCGCTCACCTTAGTAGAGTGCCTTAATGGTTTTTCTTTAATTTGACCATGTGACCTAGTTTTTGACCGCAGGTGACCCAATTTCAAACTCATATTTCATGAAGACAAACATTCTGACCAATTTTCAAGTCAATTGAGCAAAAAATGTGGCCTCGAGTGCCCTAAAGATATTTCTTTAATTTGACCTAGTGACCTAGATTATGACCCCAGGTG
This sequence comes from Tridacna gigas, assembly GCA_945859785.2. NCBI lineage: Eukaryota > Metazoa > Mollusca > Bivalvia > Cardiida > Cardiidae > Tridacna > Tridacna gigas. The sequence goes on along the minus strand of OX244040.2, from coordinate 4,352,737 downwards.
ACCCAAATTTGAACTGGTCTTTGACTATATCAAAAGAAACATTTTAACCAATTTTCAACTCAAATGAATAATAAATGTGGCCTCTAGAGTGCCCACTAGCTATTTCTTTAATTTGACCAAGTGAACTAGTTTATGACCCCAGTTGACCCAAATTCAGACTCATGTGAGATTTTACAAAGCCAAACATTCTGACCAATTTTCAAGGCAATTAAGCAAATAATGTGGCCTCTAGAGTGCCCACAAGGTATTTCTTTATTTTGACCTAGTGACCTAGTTTATGGTTCTAGGTGACCCAAATCCGAACTCATCTGTTATTTCATCAAGACAAACATTCTGGCCAAATTTCAGGTCATTTGAGCAATAAATGTGGCCTCCAGAGTGCAAACAAGGTATTTCTTTAATTTGACCCATTGAACTAGTTTATGACCCAAGTTGACCCAAATTAATCTTATGTGAGACTTTATAAAGACAAACTTTCTAACTAATTTTCAAGGCAATTGAGCAAATAATGTGGCCTCAAGAGTACCAACAGGGTATTTCTTTAATTTGACCTAGTGACCTAGTTTATGACCCAAGATGACCCAATTTTGAACTCAATGAACTTGTTGCGCTTAGATGGGCAAACAAACTTAGAAGAGAATCACTACATACCAAATATCAAAGCTCTACGCCTTCCTGTTTCAGAGAGGCAGATTTTTAAAGTTTTCCTTCTTTGTTCCTATGTTCGAACTTGTGACCCCCAGGGCTGGGCCAGTTTTGACCCAGGGGCATCATATGAACAAACTTAGTAGAGGTCCACTAGGAAATGCTACATACCAAATATCAAAGCTCTACACCTTCCCGTTTAAGAGAAAAAGAAATTTAAAGTTTTCCTTCTTTGTTCCCATCTTCGAACTTGTGACCCCCGGGCGGGGCCAGTTCTGACCCAGGGGCATCATATGAACAAACTTGGTAGAGGTCCACTCTGAGATGCAACATACCAAATATCAAAGCTCCACACCTTTCGGTTTCAGAAAAGAAGAATTTTAAAGTTTTCCTTCTTTGTTCCTATTTTGAACTTGTGACCCCAGGGGCTGGGCCAGTTTTGACCCAAGCAGCATCCTTGAAACAAACTTGGTAGAAGTCCACTAGGGGATGCTACATACCAAATATCAAAGCTCTATGCCTTCCCATTTAAGAGAAAAAAAAAATAAAGTTTTACTTCTTTGTTCCTATGTTTGAACTTGTGACCCCCGGGGCAGGGCCAATTTTGACCCCAAGGGCATCATATGGACAACTTAGTAGAGGTCTACTAGGTGATGCTACATACCAAATATCAAAGCTCTACGCCTTCCAGTTTCAGAGAAGATGATTCTTAAAGTTTTCCTTCTCTGTTCCTATGTTCGAACTTGTGACCCCCGGGGCAGGGCCAACTTTTGCCCCAAGGGCAACATATGCACAAACCTGGTAGAGATCCACTAGAAGATGATACATACCAAATATCAAAGCTCCATGCCTTCCTGTTTCAGAGAAGAAGATTTTTAAAGTTTTCCTTCTTTGTTCCTATGTTGGAAATTGTGACCCCCGGGGCGGGGCCAGTCTTGACCCCAGGAGCATCATATGAACAAACCTGGTAGAGGTCCACTAGGCGATGCTACATGTCAAATATCAAAGCTCTACGCCTTCCAGTGTCAGAGAAGATGATTTTTAAAGTTTCCCCTCTTTGTTCCTATGTTCGAACTTGTGACCCCCGGCGCAGGGCCAGTTTTGACCCCAAGGGCATCATACGAACAAATTTGGTAGAGGTCCACTAGGAGATGCTTCATGCCAAATATCAAAGCTCTATGCCTTCTTGTTTTAAGAGAAGATGATTCTTAAACTTTTCCTTCTTTGTTCCTATGTTGGAAATTGTAACCCCCAGGGCGGGGCCAGTTTTGACCCCAGGGGCATCATATGATCAAACTTGGTAGAGGTCCACTAGGAGATGCTACATGCCAAATATCAAAGCTCTACACCTTCAAGTTTTAGAGAAGATGATTTTTAAAGTTTTCCTTCTTTATGACTATGCTCAAACTTTTGACCCCCGGGGCGGGGCCAGTTTTGACCCCAGGGGCATCAAATGAACAAACTTGGTACAGGTCCACTAGGAGATGCTACATACCAAATATCAAAGCTCTGCGCCTTCTAGTTTCAGAGAAGAGTTTTGACCCCAGGGGCATCATATGATCAAACTTGGTAGAGGTCCACTAGGAGATGCTACATGCCAAATATCAAAGCTCTACGCCTTCAAGTTTTAGAGAAGAAGTTTTTAAAGTTTTCCTTCTTTGTTACTATGCTCAAACTAGTGACCCCCGGGGCTGGGCCAGTTTTGACCCCAGGGGCATCATATGAACAAACTTGGTAGAGGTCCACTAGGCAATGCTACATATCAAATATCAAAGCTCTACGCCTTCCAGTTTCAGAGAAGATGATTTTTAAAGTTTTCCTTCTTTGTTCCTATGTTTGAACTTGTGACCCCCGGGGCACGGCTAGTTTTGACCCCAAGGGCATCATATGAACAAACTTGGTAGAGGTCCACTAGGAGATGCTTCATGCCAAATATCAAAGCTCTATGCCTTCTAGTTTTAGAGAAGATTTTTAAAGTTTTCCTTCTTTGTTCCTATGTTGGAAATTGTGACCCCCGGGGCGGGGCCAGTTTTGACCCAGGGGCATCATATGAAGAAACTTGGTAGAGGTCCACTAGGAGATGCTACATGCCAAATATCAAAGCTCTACGCCTTCAAGTTTTAGAGAAGAAGATTTTTAAAGTTTTCCTTCTTTATGACTATTCTTAAACTTTTGACCCCCGGGGCGGGGCCAGTTTTGACCCCAGGGGCATCAAATGAACAAACTTGGTACAGGTCCATTAGGAGATGCTACATACCAAATATCAAAGCTCTGCGCCTTCTAGTTTCAGAGAAGAAGATTTTCCAAGATTTTGCTTTTTTTTCCCTTTTTGTTGCCATGGCAACCAGAGTTGTGGGTGGAATTCAATTCTTTGAACAGTTTTGGTAGAGCTTCACCCAAGGAACATCCCTGCAAAGTTTCATCAAGATTGGCCCAGTGGTTTAGGAGAAGAAGATGTTTAAAGAAATTGTTGACGGACAACGGACGACGGACGCCGGACATAGGGCGATCACAATAGCTCACCTTTAGCACGTTGTGCTAAGATGAGCTAATAAAAAAAGGATTTTGACATCTACATTTGTGTCATCAACACTAAAATTCAAACAAAATTTCAGGGGATACGGACTGAAAATACAGCACAAAAGATGTTATTAACTAATAGAGCACCCAACAATCCCTTTCATTCTAGATATAGAACCTAATTAATTACAATTTCAAGGTTTCTTTTAAGAATATCTCCGTAATGCAGAAAGTGTATATCAAAGATCAGACTGCATGTTTTGTACAGTGTAACCATGATCTATGCTGGCCACAAAGGCAACTGTAGGTGTGAAAGGCGCTTTAATGATTAAGATTTACCCTGGTGACCTACTTTTTGACAGAGGTGACCTGTTTTCAAACTCTTTTAAGATGTTACTGAAAAATTAAGTTCCGATATAAAAGTTCCGATAGTTTGATTTACTGAATGGTGTCTTCCACCGCTTTCATCATTATTTCAGTCATAGAGTTCCAATAGCATTACACTGAAATGATTTCATTAACAGATCAAAAAAAGCATTTCCTTGGATTTCAGAATGACATGTTTTTTCATCAAAGATGACAAAGTTTCAAGCCTGTCTGAGATATTACAAACATGCTGACTAAGTTTAACGAGCAATGGATTGAAAATGTAGCCAATAAAGTGCACACAGGATTTTTCTTAGATAAAACTTAGCAACCTATGTGTCGCAAATTTATACAGTGCTAAGGGTTAATGTGTATACTCAATCAGCAGGGTGTACTGATGAGCGGTCGTTCACTATATACATTGCTGTATTGTGTAAACTTGTGGTCAGTAGATATGTAGATTTTGGTGTGTGTAGATACCTTTTGGCTTGCTCAGCCAATTTAATTGTTTTATAGTGAAAATAAGGGATAAGAAGTTGTCTCTTGTTTCTGCAATGATTATGTGAGAGGTGAGTGTCGCACATTGTTAAATGCCTTTTTTGCAATATTGTTTATGTGAGATTTTTATTCTGTCTGTCTCTTTGTATATTTCATTTTTGCATGCAAGAATTTTGTTATTTCTCAAATTGTAAAGTCCGTTTGTTCCAAGTCGTGTCTTCTGTTAATACATGAAATGAGTGGCTTTAACAGTTTGCTGCATGTATTCAATTATTGCATGTTATGAGTTAGCTTGGCTTTAACATTTTGTCCTAAATTTTCAGTTGTCCTCGCCTCTTATGACCAGCTTATTTGTGACGTGCTGAATGTTGTATGCTGTCATACTGTACCACGGTCTGTCTTATATTGTGTGTTGTGTGCAGTACATACATGTAGAGTAATGCCAATACTGTCGACATGCTAGCACCAAGCTCGAATCACTGACCATACACAAAGAAACGCTTAGAGAAAAGCCAATCAGTGTGCAAAAACTTCTGTGTTGTATGGAGCATGCGAGGAGATTTATAAGTGGGTATATTGGTATTATTACATGTAACGTTTTGTGTGGTTTGGCCAACAGACAGATTCGTGATTCTTGTCATCCGGGTACTTTCGCTAAATCGCAATATCTCGCACTCAGAAATTTTTACTCGGTGATAAACTTACTGTGTACACATATAATCGGACACTGCATGTAATCGGACACTGTCAGCGTCATATTTTTTCAGTAAAGTTCTGTTGGATTTCTCAGGCAATTGTGATAAAGATTTCTAAAACCTTTTCCAGTTATGAATACTATCACTTTCGAAGAGACAAAAAAGAAATGTCATATTATCAATATCACGGCATAGCCTACAGAAAGAGGAGTCATATACAAGTTTAACAAGCCCTGTCGCCTGTTGGGCGGTATGATAAAAGTTTTCGTGTGCAGACTACATTATTATGGAGTCAAAATGAAGCATCCAGATAGAAGCATTAAACATCACGGCATACTGCCTTGGTTGTACAGGGCAAGAATTGAGAAAAATATTGAAACCTAGTTATCCATACCTTTGCATTTGAAAGAAAAAAGCGTTCGGACAAAAAAAAAAAAAAAAAAGAAATGCATCTTTAACTTTCGGGTCAGAAATTAAAATGGACTTACCCTCAGTAACAGATTTTAATAATTCCAGATCCTATTTTTGCAAATGATCATAATTCGATTGAACAGGATAGAAACTTTACCATGACACGTGTGTATTAATCTGCCCCTAGCAAGTACATCACAGCACTTCTACATGTCGCCCACTTTGGCAGTGAAATACCGAGATCAAAAGAACACTCGGCTAACCCTTTACCAGCTTTTCAACGAAAACAACTATAGCAGATATTTCCCGACTCAAAATGAAGCTGAAATTACATTTTTTGGAGGATGAAAGGAAGGTTTTTAATTTGACCTGACCTTCATTTTTTTTTTACGATCGTCAGGTAGTTTAAACAGGAACGTGACAAAAAAGATATTTTTTGGGTCGGGATTTTCTCAATAATATGGTGTTAAAGTTTTTTTTTTTTGTACATGGACTGTCCGTCTTTTTGCAGACACTGACATTTTCAATAAAAAAAAATTATCATATCGATAGCTTTATATAGGCCTAAATAAATTGAACGAACGATCCCATGGTATCAAGACAGGTACCAGGACCGCCCTTTTTTCACGACATTGGACCTTCATAAGGTAAACAGTAAAAGTGAGAGCTTATTCGATTAAAACCTTTTACCAAATGGCCAAATTAGGACTCGTCCAAATCCAAAGAATGTTAAGCCGACAGATTAAATGTGGGTGAAATGGAGGAAATTGTCTTTGAAAAAGTAGAAAATATTGTGGGAAAATGTAAAAACTCTAGTTACAAACAGTTCCTCTTTTTCCAATATTTTTTAACACCTTCTTTCTCAGGGTCATTAAAACTCGGGACTGTTTAGCTTCTCAACTAAACTTACAGCACTATATGCATATTATAACAATTTCCACCATTTCACCCACATTCTTTGGATATGGACGAGTCCTAATTTGGCCTTTAAGAAAATTCCGATCTAAAAAAAAAAAGAACCTTCTTTGTTGCAACTTTAGTCATGTTCCTACAGACGAATAGCTGTAATAGAGTCTAGATCATGAACATAAGAAAAGAAGCCTGAGCTCAAATTTTAAACCTTCCATTCCAAGATATTTATATTCTATCTATATTTTTTCAGAAACATGTGTAAAGGAAACATGTGTCATATTATTTTTCATGAAAATTGGATGAAGGGTTAACTCGGTGCTCCTTTGATCTCGGTATCGGACAGCTGGGTGGCAGACCTTACAGCTGTAATGTGGTTGACTGATTCACACAATTTAACGCACACGTGTCACTTTAAATTGTTACTTCTTCCTATCAGTTCTTGATCTTAATTCACCCTTATGTTGATTATTTGTGGATAGGATTTGGAATTTTACACAAGTCACAAAGGTATGTTCGTTCTTATTCTCCGTAGATCTACCAAATTCAGTGTCGATCTATTTGATTATGACCACCTAAAATGATTCTCGAAAATGCTCGGATGCCCGACGTTGCTCTTGTAATAATTTCTATGGTTTTGGCTTTGATATAAATCTGAAGTAGTTTAGAGAAATATCGGTGAAACCTTTGATTATTCGGAGGGTAGACAATAGAGTTATTCATTAACAATCATCAAATTCAATTACACCGCGCTTGAACTACATCCGGAAGACGGCCATGATAATCGTACATCATGTTCAAATAAAATTTTGACGCGCAAATAACGATTTGCTGTCGAATGCAGCTTCTATTTTTACAGTAGCAAATTGTCCATTTCGGGTAGCGTCCACCGAGTAACGCGTTGCTAAGGCGTTACCAAGCAGAAATAGAATCCGTGGTATTCCGAATTCGCCGGATATGACGTAGGGCAAGAATCACGAACACTGTGTTTTGGGTCCTCAAGATTTGTCGCATGTACCAAAAAGCTGGACTTGTGGGAAAGAATTAAATAACTGTGTAACTCTGTGTAACAGAACTTTGAGTGTTAAAAATCACTTTACTGTGCTATTGTGAATGTCACATGCTATTTTCTATTTTTTCCTCTTCTTTTCTTTTTTTCCTCTGTCTTTGCACAATATCTTGTATGTTTAGCATAGTTTTTTCATCATTAAACTTTGCTATTGTTTGTTTTCACAGACTTTCGTTCTAGGAGTTGACTTTTCCATCTTTCATAAAACTTACGTCTTCACACTATGGGTACCTTTTAACCGAACTAATTCAACTTTTAAAATTGTTTATAAGGTGTGCAAGGCAAACAATATTGCCAACTCTCATGTGCACTGAACTTGAATATGGCCTGCAGATTGAATGTATGGCTTTTGGTTTTTTAGAGCTGCGCGACTGACATGCAGTTTGACCAGAAGTTAGCAATTTTCTGTCTGAAATTTGATCGAGACAATGTTTCTGGTCAATGATATGGTTTTTGATCAGGAGTGAGCTATTTTCTGTCTGAGATCTGATCAAGACAATGAATCTGATCAAATGCACTGGACTGATATAAGGCCTCTAGGGTATGCACAGGGCACCGGTAAAAGTTGGACAAATGATGCCAGACAAAGCTCATCTTGTGCACCCCTTACTAGGGTAAGTTGGA